>JANHMN010000004.1:154405350-154466262 GCA_030674055.1 Rhabdomys pumilio
TACATCACAGATCCTTCATCTAAGGCTCAGGGACCATCAGTGGGTACGGATACATCACAGATCCTTCATCTAAGGCTCAGGGACCATCAGTGGGTACAGCTACATCACAGATCCTTCATCTAAAGCTCAGGGACCATCAGTGGGCACAGATACATCACAGATCCTTCATCTAAGGCTCAGGGACCATCAGTGGGTACAGCTATACATCACAGATCCTGTATCTAAGGTTCAGGGACCATCAGTGGGCACAGTTACATCACAGATCCTGTATCTAAGGCTCAGGGACCATCAGTGGGCACAGTTACATCACAGATCCTGTATCTAAGGCTCAGGGACCATCAGTGGGTACAGATACATCACAGATCCTCTATCTAAGGCTCAGGGACCATCAGTGGGCACAGTTACATCACAGATCCTGTATCTAAGGCTCAGGGACCATCAGTGGGCACAGTTACATCATACATCCTGTATCTAAGGCTCAGGGACCATCAGTGGGCACAATTACATCATAGATCCTGTATCTAAGGCTCAGGGACCATCAGTGGGCACAGTTACATCATAGATCCTCTGTCTAAGGCTCAGGGCCATAATAGAAGAGGACAGAAAGACTGTAAGAGTCAGAGTAGGAATTCTGCTGTGCAATTGTGTCTCCCAGAAACATCAGGGAAGCCTCACCCATGACTCCTCAACAGTTTGGCTGGTTAAATAAGATCCGAACAAGGACAACATTGATAAACATGTTAACATGAAATTCTTATGGGATCTCACCCCTAGACAAAAAAATCTATAGCCAAGGATGATATAGAATTATGCTTCCCTGAAAGTTGGGGTTTATGTAACTATATGATCATCCAGGTCAAAGATCCACAGTGGAAGAGATGTAGGCACCTGAACTCAGGAGTTCATGCAGAGCTAGTGTTCTGGACTCCATTGACTCATCCCTAAAGCCCTGACACCTTTTGCTGCATACTACATCCAGTCTTACCAAAATAATATGACTTTAAATGCTTATCAACTAACGAGCCAACAAACCAGTAAATAGACCTGCCCAACATTCTGCAACTGATAAAAATCTCAAGTGGAAAGCTTACTCCAGGCTGCCCTCTGTGTGCTAAGATATAGTTCCATTTCTTGTATTTATGTTGATTCAAAATATTGACAGTCTAATAATATTTTACTGAATAATCATTCATTTAATGCATCGATTGTCTCATTGTTAATTACAATGAATTGCTTGCAGTACATTGATTTGTCAAGAAGAGTAAACTTTCTAAAGAGTGTCATTACATTGTTCTGAATTCCTATCTGAAGATTTTCACCAGTTCGGAATGCCGCCAGCTGTTCTTTCACTAAAGAGATACTACGATTTTAAAAGTTCATTTGTCAATGTGAGAAATGAAAAATATCACAGTTCTTTGAATTCAATTTACTATATTCTGATGTGGGCATCCCCTTCTATCTGAAATAATGGACGTTTCTCCACAGACCACTGGGCACCCTGTCTGAAATCACCAGACATTTAGAGAGTACTTGCATGTACTTTGGATTTAATTTATTGATTGATTGGTTGATATTATTTTGTTGCTGTGGTTTTGTTTTATCTTCTTCCTCCTGCTTTTTCTCTCTCTATCCTTGTTTAATTTATCAATTTTTGATTGTTATATGGTGACATGGATGTGTATCAATGATTTACACACAATGATGTGCATGTATGCTAATAGTTTATATACAGCTATGTGTTTATCAATACTGGGAGGTAGGTATGTGTTATGGTTTTCATACAGTGAAGGGAGATATTCTATGATTTGCATATAGCTAAATGCACATGTGTCATGTGCATAAAAGAGCATGTACTGAGACCCAATCTATGATCTAGGCAAAACATATCCATTGCACCTAGAGAATACTGTTAAGCCCTCTGGGTAGTCATCACCATCAAGACCACAGATCTACAACCAGCTAAAAATGCTACAACACATGGGATTTTTCTCTTGTGTACCTATTTGAGTTACACCTCAGCATGTGTAGGAATTGGTGTTGTTTTAATACTAAATTTAATAATAATTGTTTAGATTCCATAGAATTGTAGAATTGTCATGTGCAGGACAGATGGTTAGGATTCTAACCTCATTCCTTACTTACATGAGAAGATGTGATTTGGTTTCTCAGCTCAATCTGTCTAATAGCTCTCTTGTAGCTCCCAAGGATGAATGCTAATAGCTTTGATTAACCCTGTGTCCCACTTCCTGAACCCTTGAATCTGCTGATTTTGTACCTAATGGGGCCATTCTGCTTATTCAAGGATACTGTTCCTTGGTCAACGGTCTTGGGTCCACATGTCAGTTCTTCTAGGAAGTTTGGAGGATGTGTCTAGAACAGCAAGAAATGGCTCTCCCAGAGGCTTCAGGAACTAGCAAGATCTGCCACTCCCCCTCCTCACCTGCCTGTTTGTCAGATTAAATCATTACTTCTGGCTGATATCTAGGACAGGGACTTGAGGACCAGGCATGGAAGGGGAGTTGGGCACCTTGGAGCTATAGACATGAGTTGGCATCTGAAGTGTTTTAAGTATGAGAATGGGAATATACATAACCTGGATTGCCTCCTTACCTCTGATACCACTACCTAACAGGGCCTATCATCAGGACTGTGGCTTCCCAGGTTATTTCCAGAGCTTGAGCCAGGACTTGACCATTGGAGTTCATTAAACAAATCTTAATACCTTTTGTCATGCCAAGCAATAGAGAGTTTAGTCAATTATCAATTCAGCTTGAAAAAGCATGGCTATATAGAGAAGCTCTGTCTCAAACCAACCAACCAACCAACCAACAATCCACAAGGATTGCAAGCCAAATCAAAGATTGAGTAAGAAGGTTTGTAGCATAGGATGGCAGGAACTGGTCACTAAGCATTTGTGGGGATTAATAATGTAGACAGAGCAATAGTTCTCTAGGATGCCATTGTCCTAATCCTGGAACCTCATATGTGGTGGGTTGTTTAAGATACAACTTAATTTTCCTTTAAATTTCTCTGTATGAGTGTTTTGGCTGCATGTATATAGGTCCTGCATGTGCATACTGTGCTTGCCACCCTCAGAGGTCAAAAGAGGGCGTTAGATTCTTTTAGCTGGTGATATGGATGGTTGTGACTACCATGGGGGGGGGGTGCTAGAAACTAAATAAGGGTCCTCTGCAAGAGCAAGTGCTCTTAATCACTGAGCCATCTCTCTAGCTCTGCGCTTCGATTAAGTCAGCGATTTTTCCTGAAAGGACCCAAGTTGACACAGGACACATCAAGACCAAGTTGTCAGTCAGCACAAAGGAGATTTATTTGCCCCAGAGGGACAAGGGGCAGAGAATAAGAGACAAAGTCAGGAGACAGAGGGTAAGGAAGAAGGGAAAAGGAACAAGGGAGAGGAAGAAGGGATATTTGCCCCAAGAGACAAAGGACTGCCTCTGGGTAGAGAGGAGACAGACTTGATGTGGCCTGTAGGCAAATGGCAGTTCATAAAGGGAAAAAGGTAAATCTCATGCTAGGATGAGTTTGATTTTGATTGGGCATGTTAATTAGGGTAAGCAAAAAAGGATTACAGGTAGACAGATGGAAGTTTCCAGAACAGGTTCCTTGCTCACCATCTTGTGAAGCCTGCTAAGACATGAAATTTCATTTCTTGTTCCTTGAAGGCTTTTGATTGCTGGATTTCCATACTTTGGTGACCAGACTTTGGTGATCAGCCTCAATAAAAGTGGCCTAATAAAGGGGATAGGCCTTGGTGGCGAGCTTTAGGGATGTCATCTACAGTTTACAAAGGGAAAAGAAGAGGGAACAGCAAGGCCTGCCAATACCGTGTTTGCAATGCTTGCACCTACTGCATCCGCTTTATTCCCCAAATATTGGGGGCCCTCAGAAGAGCCAGGCATGGAGAAGGAAGCAGCCACTAGGGCCAGTGACTCAGTGTCTGGAGGAAGAGGTCATAAATTTTAAAGTTGCAGAGAAGCCATGAGCCACTGGAGTGGTTCCTGGGAGCTGAGATGGAGCAGTGAAAGGTTCTCTCCAAAGTCATTAAGAGGAAAGATTTCTAAGGACCCCTGGACTTTACAATAAGGTCTCAGTTCAACCCCTGACCTTCAGACTCTAATGATAACTTGTGCTGCTAAAGTCACTGCTGTGATATGCTTTCGTAGCAGCTACAGAGCTAACAACGCACAGGGCAACTCCATGGGAGAGACTACAGGTAGACAGATGGAAATTTCCAGAGCAGGTTTCTTGCATACCAACTTGTGAAGCCTGCTAAGATATTGGAATTTCATTTCTTGTTCCTTGAAGGCTTCTATTACTCCAGACACTCATGACAGTAGAGGCCAGTCTGGTCAACCCTGTTCCTTCTCTAAGACACCTGTGCCCTTGCAGAGTGGGCACAGAGAGGGAGGAGGGAACAAGAAAGTTTGGGGTTGATGTCAGCAGCAACTGGTTCTACTGTCGATCTACCTCTCAGCTCCTTTGTCTTCACCACCAGTTAGAACGCAGCCAATTGCATGTCCAGAACTCAGGGCACTCCTCCAGCAAAAAATGCACAGTTCTTTCCAAAAATGACATTAGAACTTCAACAATGGGGATAAATAACAGGTGCCAGGAGCAGCTGTTCATGATTAGTGGTAGCTCTTCTTTCAAATACATTTTGTGTGGAGAAACCAAGAACTTCAGAGGTGCTTTGGTCTGGAATGTTCAGCGCTATTTCCTGTCTTTTCCTACTACAACAGCTTTGGTATTCGTGAGCTGAGTCAGGAGATAGGGCACTGGGAAGCCACGGGTCAGAAGGAAAACCTCAATTACTAACCCCTTGCAGTTGCTTTGAAATAGCATTTGGTTCTTCACTGGTGTCTTTTTGAGATGAATTGTTGGCCTCATTGCAAGACTAGGTAGGCTACTACATGCTCTCAGAGAGAGTGTAAATTGTGCTAATGTTTCAAAGACACAAGGGAGGGGAGAGGGGGACTCTGACCAAGCTAGAGCTGGTCTGGTCTCTGGCAGACACTCCTTGCACTACTGTCTGACAGTGTTTCTAGCAGTGTTGACTGTCATGTGTACAAGCCAGGACACAGGGAATATCCCAGGCTGTAATCGCACTCGCTCACTCACTCTGCAAATATTTATTGAGTTACCTGGCATTGGGCCTGTGCTTGCTCACAGCAGAGCATTTATGGCCCCCAGGACAGATGTGCAATGTGTCTACCGTACATGGGAGATAAAGTAAGACCCAATGCCTGCAAGCTGCAACCTGGTCCCATGGCCTCATAGCACTTAGACTACACAGGCAAATCAACAATTTCCACTCTTGATTTTCATTTAACGACACTGTTTATGTCGATGATTCAATGCCCTTGTTTTCAGCTGCAGCCTTGAGTCTGGAGGACTGTGAGGAAAGTAGGCTTTACTCAGGAGCCTTAAAACAGGTGCTGCATGGTCAACTCTCTCAGGGGTGTGTGTGTGGGGGGTAGGGGTGTCAGTGCAGGGCCTTGAGAATAAATAGTTCCATAGATATTTTCAGAATTGACAAAGGATGTTGCCTTCAAGAACCCAGACCCTGCTGAGCCTGGTGCATGAAGGCACATTATGCCATTCTTCAGTGTACTGCTCCAGCTGAGGCTTAGAGCTTGACACCTCCCTGGGCCCCCTACAAGCTAATACCATGAGCTTTCGGCCCATAACCAACCAACTACTCAGCTTTGGGTACAATCTTTTGGTTTCTGGGTAGGAAGAATGGGGTCTGGTCGTTTACTTTGTTGGCTGCTAAAATCCCACAGTAAAATGTAGAATTGCCTAGTTAAATCTAAGCAACCACCTCAGAAATTACTCTGGAAGGCTTAGTGCTTTGAGCTGGCACCAGGAGCTTTTTCTTCCCACTCCTTCACTAGCTCAGGGCTAGTATTAACTTCTTAGGGCCCAGATGTGATAGTTTAAATAATAATGCCACCCCCCCACACACACAAATGCTCATATATCTGAATGCTTACTCATCAGGAGTGGTACCATTTGAAAGGATTAAAAGGATTGATAGCTGTGGCCTGTTGGGGAAAGTATGTCACTGGGGGTGGGCTTTGAGCATTCAAAAGCCCACACCAAGCCCAGTGTTTCTTTCTCTGCCTGCATATCAGGATGTAGCTCTGAGATCCTGCTCAGCCTCCGCTTGCATGCCACTGCGATTCCTGCTATGATGATATTAGGCTAGACCTCTGAAACTATAAGCAAGCCCTCAATTAAATGTTTTCTTTCATAAGAGTTATTGTGGGCATGGTGTCTCTTCACAGCAATAGAACAGTGACCAAGATACCATGACTCTGGAAGCTCCTCTGGGGTGGGACTTTCTCCCTATGGTGCTAAGGACATGGCTGGGACACTCACCTTATATAATTGGTCTTCAGTGGTAGATTTCTTAGCCACCTTATGACATCAATTAATTTAGGGGTTCTATTTCATTGCAGGCTGGCCTTTATCAAAGAGAAACCAGGCTGCTTGGGGGCTTAATAGTCATTTTACCCAGAATGCTTCACTCTAACACCTACCACTCTGCAAGTCTTTGGCATTTCCTAAACAATCTCTATAATTAATACCACAAATTTGGTAGGCTAGAATCACAAGTCACTCTTTCACAACTGAGGAGAACAGATGTCTGAGGTCTGATAGGCAAGATATGATTCCCCTGAGAGTCTGTTCTGACCTCCTCAAACCTGTGCAGATACTCAAGTCTTGTTTACCTCAGTGTGTAGATACATCCTATCTCTATGTCTTTCTTCTGCCCTAAATACCTCAGTCTGTATTTAGGACCCAGTCTAGTCCAAGTCTAGTCCAATCTGATCTCCTCTCTACTCAACTACAGCAAAGACCCCTCTCTAGTGAGGTGTCATATGGTAAGGCCTGAATGGACTCAAGTTTGAGAGGCCCCATCATATCTTCTACAGATGCATCATAACCAGCATCAACCAAGGTCTCACAAGTTCCTCTGTCCCAGGATCTTCCTCAGCCAGAGACTCTAGGTTTAAGTACCCAGGGAAGTGGATGAATGCATAGCAATCTTCTTCAGATAGACAGGTGCTAGCTGATGGTATTCCTGTGACTAACCAAGCACTGCAGGACAGCCTGTATGAAAGAATGCTCTGGACCAGATGCTGCAAGAAACAGGAAACTCTGCAAATGTAGTAGATTAGTTCCATCAGTGGATGCTGCTGTGTAGACAGGTGTCATGGTCTGCTGAGTCTGCTTAGTCCAGGGAATTGTCCTAGAACCCCAGTAGCTGCAGTCATGGCTGGAGATGGCACCGGGCAATGGAGAACCAACCATGTGCCTCCAGTCTAGAAAAGTCCATCTCGTAGTTTTCTCCACCCATAACTGACAAACAATGTTTAAATCCCTTTATCTGGAGACAAATAAAAAGAGTACACCTGTAGTGAATAATTTAAAGTGATATTCTTGCCAGCTGTTGAAGTGATATGGAAAGAAAAAAAAAAAAAAAGCTAGTGACATCTGGTTGGCATTGAGTTTTTTGACAGAAGTGTTTCTCCTGGTAGGGAGGCTGTTTTCTAAGAAACCACATTGAGTCTCTGGCCTCTTCATCTTAGGTCTCAATCTTTAACCTCTTTAAAAAACAAAACATTAATGACTGTCTCAAGCAACTAGGCCCAAATCATTTTACCCAGAATGCTTCACTCTAATATCTAACACTCTGTAGCTAATGGGTGAGTGGAAGTCAACTCAGATTAGATGGTGAGCAGTCTGTTGTGTCCTGACCCCCTTCTACTTTCTCGGGCTCCAGGAGTCCATGTCAGCATCCCTCTCTCAGCTGACGACTCGGTGCTTCTCCTCACGACCTATATTCTAGAGCAGTGGTACTCAACCTTCCTATCGCTGCAACCTGTAGCTGTTTGTATTCTAGTGCTAGTTCATGTCTCCCTGCCCAAAAAATTGTTTTCACGAGAGGGTCTGTATGTAGCTTCTGGGAACCTGCCCCCAGTTGATTCTGATTGGTAAATAAAGATGCTAACAGCGAAAAGCTGAGGAGGACAGATAGACACAGAATTTTAGGTTTCCTGAGACTTGGAACTGGGTGCAGGAGGAGAAGGAGGAGATCTGCCATGCAGGGAAAGTGTGGAAGAGAGGAGAGATGCCATGCCTTAGAAGAGTGCAGGATAGAGAGACAGAGCTGCTATATGAAGAATCCAGAGAGAGCAGCCCAGAAGGCTGCCCGACTGGGTCCAGAGCATCCAAGATAGAACACAGAATTTAGTAAGTAATAACTCAGAATTATTGGCGGGAGGTATATCCTATCAGCATGGAGGTTAGGCGTGGCCCAGCTGTTGTGCTGTTTAAAGTATATTAAAGTATAAAGGCTGTGTGTGTGTCTTTCATTCCGGAACATAAATTACTGAGGTGGGTAGTGACCCCATGCCAGGGATTTATTAATTAATAATTAATTCAACGGCTACCCTTTAATACAAGTTCCTCATGTTGTAGCGACCCCCAACCATGAAATTATTTTCATTGTGACTCTATAACTGTAATTTTGCTGCTGTTATGTACTGTAATGCCAACATCTGTGTTTTCCAGTGGCCTTTTGGGGGCCATGACCTATAGGTTGAGAACCACTCTTAGAGTATTTTTAAAAGAGTAAGTACTGCCAGGTGGTGGTGGCGTACACTCAAGAGGCAGCGTTTACAGAGTGAGTTCCAGTATAGCCAGGGCTACACAGAAGTACCCTGTCTCCAAACAAACAAACAAACTAACAAAAACACAAAAAAGAAAAGAAAAAAAGAGTAAGTACCATCAGTCAGTTAAATCAGTTAAATGAACATTGCATATGTTTTCTGAAATTGTTTAGTTTTTTTTTTTTTTTTCTATTTCTCCCCAAAAGACTAAATGGCCTGGGCCAGCTGGAGAAGTTACATTGGTTCTAGACTGGGTTGGCCTTTCTCAGGTGGCAAGTATCCTTTCCTGAGGACTATGACCTATGGGGCTCCCTTCACACCTGCTGTCTTGTCTGTACATCATCCATTTGTGTTTGCTGGCTCAAGAGAAGACTTGGGAGATGCCCCACACATGCATCTCTCTGAGATTTCATCATTGTTTATTGGAATCCCTCACTCTAACTTGGACATTGTGGCCCAGAAACACTGTCTAGGGACTCACTTTTTTTCTCTGTACATTTCATGTCATTAGAAGATTTATGGTAACAAATGTTGCCAGAGACACTCAGCAAGTACTTTGAACATTTTTGTGAAACTGATGTCTATATGTCAAGGCAGTCATGGGTAATTGGCTGAGGGCAGTAGACATGGCTTTGCCGTAGAATTTCCTTCTAGAATCTGAACAAGCCAGTTGAGATGAGAAGGTGGAATTGCGTCCCCTTCCCTATTGCTGTGGCAACTTTTCCATAACATGGCAAGGTGCCTGAGGAGTTGGAAACCCCTCTGGTTCTCGTGAGGGCTCAGGCCTTGGTCAGCAGTGTTCTAACAGGGATCCAGCAGCATTACCTCTGTGTGAATCCTCTGACTTTGTAGTACTTTCCCTGCTTTTGAAAAGTAGGCATAGTAGTTTCTGCTTCATTTGCTTCTGGGAAGTGAGAGACCATAAGTAGATGTGAGAACTTAGAGACATACTCTATTTAATTCTCAGCCATCATATTTATTTTATTCAGAAAAAAAGTATGGCTCAGAGCATTGCTAGAGGTAAATAAATTTGTAAGAAAGCTTATGTCCTAAGCCAGCAGTTATCAAACTTTCTGCTTCTGCCACTGTTTAATACAGTTTCCTACGTCGTGGTGACCCCCAACTGTAAGATTATTTCATTGCTACTTTATAACTGTATTTTTGCTACTGTTATGAGTCATAATATAATTATCTGACATGCGGGATATCTGATGTGCAAATCCCATGAAAAGAGTCTAGATCCACATGTTGAAAACCACTGTCCTGGGCGTATCTATCTTTCCTGTTTCACTCAAACTCTTTGAGTGGTTACATCTGTGCCCCAGGGAGTAGGCATGTCTGCCCCGTAGAGAGCTGTGAGCTGTTTGAAGGAAGGAGCCACGTATCAATGACCAGCAGTAGCTACGGGCTTTGCTCTTGTGAGAGGGCTGTGGTGTTGCACGTGGCAGCATTATCGAATGCTGGAAACAGAGCATAGAATATCCTTGTGTTTGTCCACCTTCTCAGTTTTTCAGGAGTCAGATGAGGGCCGAACCATGTGCTCGGAGTGTCTCAGCTCATCCCCAAGATAGGTCTATGTGTGGCAGCAGTAAACCAAAAAAAGAACTTCTATTTTCATTTGCTCATTTATTAGCATGAAGGTTATTTTTGCCCCATGTCTTTTGTGCTGATGACAGCCTTGGGGAGGCCCCAAAGTGTCATGTGCCCTGGGCCGACAGGAACAGCTGGCTGTATGGAGACAGAACCTCAGTTTCCAGAGAGTTTAGTCACTCCAGAAACCCACAGCTGCTATCTGAAGCTAGCATTGTTGCACTCTGAGGCTAACCCAAAGAAAACTCACCATCACCAGTGAGCTCATGGCTAGGCGCTGTTCATATCCTGCATGTGATTTTATGTGAAGCGAAACGAAGAGGAAGGAATATAAGGACATGAAACAGAATGGCCGTGAACGTCTGTAATCCCTGCACTTTGGAGATGGAGGAGGGACGATCAATAACTTATCACTTTCCACTACATAGTGAGTTTGAAGACAACTTGGGCTATATGAGAATCTACTCCAAAAAGAGACAGAAATTAAGAATGAAAGGTGGGGGCTGGAGAGATGGCTCAGCAGTTAAAAAGCACTTGGTATTATAGCAGAGGTTCTAGGTTCAATTCTAGTAGTTATATGGTTCATAATAATCCATAACCCCAGTTCCAGGGGATCTGACCCCGTTTTAGGAACCACCTTGGAAATCAGGCATACACTTGGTATGCATACACATAGGCAAGCAAAACACCCAGACACGTACAATAAAGTGATTTAAAAAGTGACAAGAAATGAGCCCGTTTCTTCTTTCTCATCTTGTGTCCTGGAGCACAGAACTTTGGTAAACAGAGTCAACAGTTTGAGAATGTCTATATGCCACAATTATAGCTTCTCAGTATGTTTAGGACTCCACAGCCCAAGATGTTCATGTGACAGTCAGGCCTCAGGTGTCATCACCATTACTGTACTGAAGAATGATTGCTTACCTGCAACCACAGGTTGTCACTGGGGCCTTGTCCCTGTTAAGTTTGAGCCTGCATTTTGCCTGCCCCTAGTGCCTGGTATATACTGTCTGAGAAGTTCATCTGGACCAGCTAAGATGTTACTCCATGGAGTCTGAGCAGTTGTGGGTTAGCTGTTATTTAGCAGGGAGGGAGGGTATACCTCCTCTCTGGAGGGTTAGCCACTCACTATAGTTGCCTCCCAGCCCTCATGGTGCAGCATTGTTTCAGTCCCACAAATGACACTGTATGTCACTGTGGAGTGGCACAGAAGAAGTTCTAATCAGATAATATTGTAGGGCAGGTGAAGGCTGGACAACAGGAAGGGATGCGGTAAGTACTGATTGTTCTCTGTCCAAATTGTCTGCTCCTAGCCATTTCGCCAAAGTACTCTTGAGGATAGTTGCAGTCATGAGTCTGTACACAGCAAACATGAGATGGACAGCAGCTTTAATAGCCTCTGGTACTGACAAAAGGGTTCCATGCCAACAATGGTGTTGAGGAGTCTGTTCCTGGTTTATTCTTCTAGGTAAGTACCCAGAATTCATAGACCTTCATTTCTCACTGGAAACAGAAATGTTTGTCAGCAATAATGTCCAGCTTTATGAATGCACATGCCATCTGCTTGCCAGAAGGAGGATCATTAAGATGAAATGAGAACACATATTTTTGTTTGTGGTAGAATTTAGAAAAGACCATGCTCCAATCGGGCCAGTTGTTCATTTAGCTGCACAAAGCACTTTTGATCTCTACTGTATGGACGGGTAAGGTTGTTCTCTTCCTTCGATAGGTGAGTTGGATCCAAGAAAGATGTCTGCCTCCATAGAATGGTTCATTACAGAAAAATGAGATGCAGAGTTCTTTGAGGCATCAACAGAGCAGGACCTGTCACTCAACATGAACATATCACCAGTTACCAGTGTGTGTGTGTGTGTGTGTGTGTGTGTGTGCGCGCACACATGCATGCGTGCTCATGCTTTTGGCTTCCACTCTCCACAGCTGGGTCTTCTCTCAAGATCTTAGTCTTCTCTATGAATGCTCTTTCTCCGGGCTCTCTCTTGAGTCTGTTGTGGTTGTTTCAGTGTTGTGGTTGTTTCACTCCCATCCTGAAGTGGTTTCCATGGGAGAAACACAATGAAATGTCTCCTGGGGCTCAGCATTTTCAAAGACTCTAGTTCAAAACTCAGCAGAACACTGGCCTTGCTAGTCTGTGGGGTTCCTGGAAAGAGGGTAAGTCAGTGAATGGAGAAGAGTCCTTGGTGGCCTATATGTACTCAGAAGATGGATACTGAGTCCTGCATGGTTCTCCTGAGATGCTCACCTTGGCTTGTCTGCTTCCTCAGCAGAGTAGAACCTGTTGGGCCCAGATAATACCAACAGTTTTGTTCCACAAACTGTATCTCTCAGGCTGTAACCCTAAGAAACTGCGATTTATCCTCCATGTCTGCTTCTTCAGTAAGTCTCTACCCAATTGGAGTGTGGAGTTAATTTTCCTTTAGCAAGTCTATAGCATGTATGTCTGTTTCTTCCCCAGAGATAAATGACTTTCTCTTTCCTGAGTTTAGAACAGTTTTTGACACAATATACAAAACTCATTTGGTCTGTGGTTAGCCAATCCAAACGATAAAAAAAAAAAAAAACCCCACTGTGTTGGTGTATATATCAGTAATTTTCATTATCATCACATCTGTGACCTCTATCCTATGTAGGACCAGCTCCTAAGACAGTCAGGGCACTTCCCCATGCTGTTCTAGTGTTCACAAATTGAGCAAACACACTGCTGTGAGCCTATCCTTCCCAGCTGCTCAGCTAACAGTGGTTCCACCTGTCTCTCAGTGGTATCTGTAGTGCCACAGACAAATGAGTGACTTTATTACCATGACTTTTCAAGGATAATTACAGGGCTCTTGGCTTGCTGTTGCTAGCTGGCAAAACTCATAGCTGGAAACCAAAGGAAGGCAGGAGTTGAAAACTCATAGGTAACACACAGCTCCGTGACCATATAGTTTCTTACACAATATTTTGGATGCAGCAGATAAATAGATGGCATAGTTTGGTTCCCTTGTAAATATTAATGAAGAACATGCAGAAGCTTACAGGGTTAAAACTGTAAATCCTTGCATTGGGTTATGATAATGGTCAAGCTTGACCTGACCTGACCTAACCTGCATAGTGCCTGATCTCTGTGTGTAAAGGCTGTCCTACCTTCTCTACCAGGAATCAAGATGTCTAGTGAGTTCACAAGCTTAGTGAAAAATGAACAACCATGAGTTGTAATGTTCCCCATCTGCCCCCTCAGTAAAGGTGCCCCAGTTCTGACTTTTAAATAACTTATGTTTCTCCAGGGCCCAAAGTCAGAGCAAGGGTTGTACTGGACAGTCCATCTTATTGTGTATGCTGGAATCAGCTCTGTTCAAGAGGATGAGGGAGCTCCCAAGGTCTGGGCTGTGCCTGTAGGGTTCCTTGTCTTCTGAGCACTGCCAGCCATGTTGGGACATCGCTCAGGACCGTCCCTGGAGTCACATGCCGTATTCTTCAGGAAAGGGCCTCTCGTCAGACCCACAGCAGTAAGATCTGTCAAGACTCAAGCTGTGGGTTTGAGAGAGGTAGCATCTTGTAGACCACTCTCATCTGTAACAAAAGTCAACACTGTGACTTGGGTTTGTAAATACACAGCTTTGTAGGACTCTCCACCAAAGAGAAGGTGGATCCTGCCTGGGGTTCAGGATGATCTCTGGGAGTCTCCCTGAGTCCTAAGGGCCGTGACTTGCCTTTTGCTGAAAGTCTACACTGGGACCTGTGAGCCAGCCAGTGAGCATCCGAGCCTTTTGCTCCTTTTCTTTTTACCTTAGACTTTCTAGCCCATCAAATCAATCACCTAAGTACAATGGCCCTATTGAGTAGGACTTGTCACCTCTTGTCCTAGTTTGCTGGAATAGGAGCTCATTGTTGAGTGGGGACATCAGGAGACTTTATAAAATTATAAGCACATGGTTTCACATACTCCAAGAATTTTCTTCCTGTTACATGATTTTCTATCTGGTCTTTAAAAGTATCCTCTCTTTGTAAACTTTGTTTCTGGCTTTAAAATAATTTCCAACATCTCCTAGAGAGCCTAGGACCAATGGGCCATCTCTGGCATCCCCATGCATAGTGAAGTTAGTTAATCTGCTCTGAGCTCTCTACGGGTTGTTTTCACTGTACCCACCCATAGAGCTCTCTGGGTTTTCGAATGAAAGACACACACAAATGCTATTTAATTTTGACATGATAGCTCAGTAGTTGGGCACTCCTAATCCTCCCTGAGGCTAGCATATGCTTCCCTCTGGTACTCTTGGCTTAACACTTTTTAATTTTACATTTTATCTTTGCTGCCCTGTTACCTTCTGGGCAGCTCCCCCCATAGGGCCGCTTTCATTTTCCATGTACATTTTGGATGATTTTTCTTTTGTAACTTCTAAATATGATCCCTTAGCCTCTGAGTCATGGCAAATATGCCCCCTTCTCTCTTTCCTATCTGTCCCAAGCTGGGGAATCCTAAAAAATCTCACCTCTGTCTGCCCTGCCCAGCCATTGGTTGTTGGCATCTTTATCAATTGGAACCAACTGGGGCAGGATCTCCCAGTGTCTTACATGTAGACACTCAAGTAAGTAGTTTTAGGGACCAAAATTAACATTATGACACAAGCAGCATTAGGCCACACCCATTTTATTTCCCCTTTTTTGTCCAATTAAAAAGGCTCTTTTCTTTCAGATGTAAATATAGCACAACCATAACAATTATGTAAGTTACAAAGTATGATATACATATTTGTCAATTAGATAAACTATTCCACCATCTATCCTACCTTAAAGAGTTTACAATTCTAAACCTGAATTATGTTCTGATTTAAGCTTGCATTACCCTGAAAGCCATCCTTTTAAATCGGTATCATTTCTTTCAATGCTAAACAACTTGAGTTTTATTATGAGACTATATCTGATCTTTAACTTAACCCCATCAGAAATCTCAGAACAAATTATTACCTGAATAGATAGGAAACACAAAAATATAGCTTTCAAAACTTAAACAAATTGTAAAGACGGCTGACTGTTCTTGGTAGAACTAAAATGTCAACTATCCCACATTGTGTGTCTTTTCTTGGACAGTATTTTTTGTCTGTAGAGGAATAGTGCAATGTTGTCCAGTGGCTGCCTTGTCATAACTGGAGCAACTTTATATGGAGGTTTTGATGCTCAAATTCTTCTTTGAAGGGGAATGGGGAAACTGTCAGGGGCAGACATGTCTTGTTGTCAAATGATCCTTAATAATGAAATAATGTTAAATGTCATAGTCTATGGATTTTTGATGTTTTTGAAGACTATCTATGCAAAGTATATGGACTGTTAAACCTTAACTACTCGTAGCCATTTCTATTTGAATAAATTGAAAATGCTTTATTATAATTAAATCAGAATCTAACCATGATTTTACTATCTGGCCCTTAACTTGCATTAATCATCTTAAACAGTTTGTAATAGCAGGTGTTAGAAGGACTGGGTCAAAACCTTGTATTCATAAATGAATTGTATAGAAACAATGCCTATCTAAGCATAACAATATTAATTTCAAATTTTGTATCAACATATAGATTTATATCAATGAAAATCTTAATTTTATATCAATATATAAATTTTGTACCAATGTAAGAAATTATAACTTTGTTTTATATCAATTATAAAGATTTCTATCAAAGTAAGATTGTGGCTGTACAGTGTTTTGTTCAAGAATAAAATTAGTAATCTGTCCTATTTCCTTCCTGTTCAAGATTATCACCATTCCCAAATTATCCCTTAAAATGACAACCTATCTATAATTTATAAAATAACCATAACCAGACACCCAAGCCCAAGGGATCGGGGTGACAACTCTTCACAACCTCTGCCTGCTGAATAGGGGTGACTTAAATTCTTCGAAGGGGTAGAGAGTTGTAGGAAGATAAGAAACTTTGGTTAGACTTAGGAAAGCCAGCTTTAGCATCTGTTAACCAGTCTGTGTGTGTTTAGAAGGCTCAGGGCTTGACTGAAGCTCTGACTGGATCCGTCTGAAAGGTTGGATACAGTGAGGTCATGTGGATTCATTCTTGAATCTGTTTTGGAAGTAATTTTCTGGAAACAGCTTCAGGAGGTAAGGGGTTGGAAAAGTAGGTCATTTTAGTGTCCCAGCAGATGAATCTTGTCAGAGATGTACATTCTGTAATCTACATGAATGGCATAAGTAGAGCCCGGAAGGCAAAGTACTGATAAAGGTATCCAACACCACCCCTTCCATCATGAGGGTCACTATAGATGGTCAGCCTGCCCCAAGCCAACGCACAGACTCTAAACCTGTAGGCAGGTCAAGAGCTTTGAACTCACAAATTCCTTGACAGTTTCATCATAGAAAGAAATACTAATAACCTTTAAGGAAAGTTAATAGACTTCCTGTGGCATTGGTTTTCTGGGTCTGGCATGTAGGCAT
This sequence comes from Rhabdomys pumilio, assembly GCA_030674055.1. Taxonomy (NCBI): domain Eukaryota; kingdom Metazoa; phylum Chordata; class Mammalia; order Rodentia; family Muridae; genus Rhabdomys; species Rhabdomys pumilio. Next base: position 154,422,079 of record JANHMN010000004.1, read on the forward strand.
CTAAGGGGTTGCTTCACTCATAGGGATCTTCTGGGTGTTGCTGTGTCTTCCTGCAAGTTTTCCGGGAGGCATCCTACAGTGGTTTCTGGGCACTTCCTCCTGACACCTCAAGGTTCTTCTGGGGCCACAAGGCCAACAGTGCAGCTCTTGGTTCTGAGTGGCCGGGATGGAGTTTGTTGTTTATGAATTTCCTGTGGTAAAGTTGCAGTTGCAGGATGTCTTGTGGTTGGGCCTTGGAAGAGTAGAGAACATTCCTAAGAGACCCATTTTAGAGGATGCCTCAAAGTAAGGAAAGGAAGAGGCATCCATCAATCCTGTGATTATCCTCCCATGTCCACTGGGAGCAACTGGCATGAAATTCACCATCTATGTTCTTTTCTGCTCTTCTGTATCTTTCTGTATGTGAATGGGGCGCTTGCACTTACACTAACTCCAATACCGTGAGGAACTTAAACTACAGATTGTGATTTCATGGTTTCTGCCTCAGTTTCCCTACCAATCATCTCTTCAATTCATTGAGAAGAGTCACCTGGCCATACTTGGTATTCAATTACTCGTAACCATAACACACAGGCCAATGTTCAGGTCTGTTTTGGGTCTGAGCTGGCACTCAGGGCAGCAAGCATCCTTCTGACTAGGGACGGTAGACCTCTTAGATCTCTTGGTCCTCAGTGCTGACTTTAGCACCTGATACAGAGTGAGATGGAGAGACAGGTTCTGCACTCACTTGTCAATCTTCTGTAGGCACAGCCCACCCTGTGCCCACTTTATGCCCAACTATCTTATCTCTTATAGGGAGACTCCTTCCTTAGCCTTCCTATTGCTTCTTACCATGACTCAAGAGATAGCTGAGTGGTCATGGTTATCAGGTCCCTGTCCCTAAAGTGACCCCACTTGTACTTGTTTCAGAGACGTTGATGGCTAATATGTGGGCCCCCATTGTAGATCCTTTTTTGGCCTCTCTCTGAGGGTGAGGGTTATAGATGAGGGGGATTTGTGCAATCTATGATGAGAGGAATCCTGGTACACGTGAGGCTAGATTGTACCCATCCCACTTCCAGCACGTAAATGTGGAGGGATCAGCTGACATCCTCAGAAGTAGGGTAAGTCCTGCAGGCTTACCCTGTGCTTCTCAGTGATATGTTTTTACAATGTCCCGCATGAGAACTCTAGGACAAACCTGCTGACCGATACAGGTTTCTTTGGATCTCTGCTCCTGTGGAGTGTGCACATGCTTCTTGAATCCCATCCCATCACTCATGCCAAGGATTTTCCAGGTACCCACGAGCCTGGATGCTTCCTCGTCCTTACCAAGAGATTGCTGAAGGCCTTGGGGTTTAAGGTGTTTTTATCGGTGAGCTCTTTATAGTGTTCCTGGCAGATATGAGGAGCAGGGTTTCTGCTTCCAGGTGTGCACTGTGAGCTGGGTGACACTCAGAGGGGAACAGGAAGAAGGAGATCCCTTCTTCACAGAAGACTTTAAACTAAACTAAACTTTAAACTAAAGTTTAAAGGTCACACTGCACTTGGCTCCTGCTTTGTGATGTAGCATGCTTGTGCCTTGACTGCTATGAACGGCTTTTCTCTGAGCGACAGCTCAGCTCTACTTCATTGTATCATACCGTGAATTGGGTTCAGCAGGGATCCTCTTGAAGTAAGCAGCAGTATATGTCCTGGGTGCAGAGAGTTGGGCATGCTAACTGTCTTAGTTAGGGTTTTACTGATGTGAAGAGACACCGTGACCAAGGCAATTCTTATAAAGGACAACATTTAATTGGTCCTGGCTTATAGCTTCAGAGGTTTAGTCCATTATCATCACGGCAGGAAGCATGGAAGCATGCAGGCAGACATGGTGCTGGAGGAGCCAAGAGTTCTGTATCTTGATGCGAAGATAGCCAGGAGGAGACTGATTCCACACTAGGAGGAGCTTGAGTGTAATAGGCCTTGAGGCCTACCCACACAGAAACAAGGCCACACCTCCCCCAATAAGGTCACACCTCCGAATAGTGCCATTCTCTATGGTCAAGTATCCAAACACATGAATCTATGGAGACCAAACCTATCTAAACTACTACATTAACTGTAAATCTAAATCTAACCCTAACTATTCAGGGAAGTAAAGGCCCACTGACCTGTAAGAATTTGTTGATCACAAGGAAGCAAAATCAGGGACACCCAGTAAATGACCCAGGCTACTATGAGGTACTGGCTGGCATTTGTTTTGAATGTGTGGTCAGAGAATGTCTCAGAGTTGCCCACAAGTAGAAACTATGACTTAAAAGTGGGAATTAGACTTCCTGGGCAGAGTGACAATATGGGATAGACCACAGGAAGAGGTTAATGCAAGCTTGGACCTCCTTAGGCTCTTCACAGTGGCTTTAGACAAAGAGTTTCAAGCTGCTTTGTCAGGCTGAACAAATCTATGTTCCTGACCACCCCAGGAGTGCAGTGGATCTGATACTCTCTCCTTGCTTGTTGTGAATTCATCTTTCCTCCACAGTTGATGGCCACAGTGCTTTGGAAGTGCAGGCCAGGTATGAGTTCTGTCTGTTGGCTGTTTCTGCAGCTTTACTGTGTGCCAGCATCTTGCCAAGGCAGATTCTTATCTGCAGAGTAAGTGAATACTCCATGTCAACAGATGAGTACTTACATACAAATTTAGAATATCCAAGAATCACTAAATATTTGGTACACTATTACTGTGAACATTAATGTGAACATTTAATCCTTTGAAAGGAAATCAGTGGGTTTTTTTTTTGTTCACCCTGTTCAGTCTGGTCTGGAAGTTTCTCTTCAGCACCTCATTTTGTAGCCTTTCACTGTATGCAAAACAGTTGGGTAGTTTTAGAGCCCTCAAGTGTGGCACACACACGTAAATCACAGAATATCTGGGCAACAACAGCTTCTTTATGTTGCTCTGAGGCTTTCAGGGGTTCACCCCCCCAACCCACAGGGAGGGTGGCATTCAGGTGTGAGGCTCCCCCTGAACTCTTAAATGGCCAGAGGGGGAGAACCTAATGCCCTTGATTTTTCTCTATTCACTATGTGACTAAAGATAGTATTAGACTTAGAAATAGCTTTGGGAGGAAGGACAGACGCCAGCCCTGAAAGTCTCCAGAAGCAGTGGATGTGCCTGGAGCAGACAGGAAGGTGACAGCTTGGGATGCTGAGTGCATCATCAGTCAAGCTGCATCCTGTCAACAGAAGGTGTTTGAAAAATAGATACATGAATAATAGTACTCATACGTACTTGCTACAATGTTCAATACCTGCATCAGAATCCGGAGAAGACCAATGCATCCTGTGTAACATTTTAAGAGAAAATCCAAAAAGGCAACCCTGCCAAAGCCATTTCTGTCCAGACACGTTTGTGCCAGCACACTGTGGACTGTCCCAAGCCCACAAGCTTCCTGGGATAGAAACCTGCTCAATCAGAACTGCCTGCTTGTGAGCCTAATTGAATGTCCCAGTGCATAGGGAAGGGCTAATGGTATGGATCAATCACATAATATCTTGGATTACAGACAGACAAACAGCAAAGCTTGGCAGCATGACGGCGAGGACAGCACCGTGGGAACAGGCTGGGCAGACAATGCGGGGATTGACAATGTGCAGGGGAAGGCCACCTTTGGGAGAAACCGTATCTCACAGCATGGTGGGGAAAGTGAGAAATAGTGGCAGATGCTGCCAGACCATGAGCAACAGATGCCTTCTGCTGGGGCCAGCCAGCCAACCAGCGAGCTGATGCTGAGCAGGGAGCATTTCCTCCCCACCCCCACCCTTTGTCAGAGGAGGCAGCAGATACAGGCATTGCAGAGGAATTAAGGCAGCAGATGGTGGCAGCAGGGTTTGATGAGGTCAGGGTTAGGTGTAGGCATTAATCACTGTTCCTCAGGGAACTGGGTGTCCTGTGCTGCGTTAAGCTGACCACCTCCTCTGCCTTTTACTGTGACCCCTTCCAGAGGATGCCTGCACTCTCTTTCAACAATTGACCCTTAAATCAGCTTTTGGAGGCCTCATCCGATTTAGCAGAATCTAAAAAGAACATATGTTGAATATTTTGTTAATTCAGTTTGCGTTTAAATAACTGATACCGCTCAATGCCAAATGTGAAGTTTTAAAAGCCTCGAATGCTGGTTTTGATATGTTATCTATCATCTTATTGTACGGAGTCGGCTGTTTTCAACACAGGATGGGCACTCAGAAGCCCTGGCAATTTTTATCTCCAGGTTTTCCGAAGGGCATCAGCTCAGCGTCCTTGTTTATGTCACTATGAGCGCGTGGAGGAAGTTCTCATAAAATGCAGATTTCTACCGGAAAGGCTAGTGAACGAACAGCAGAATCTAATTCTTCATGACCTTCTGGATACAAATTCTCTGCTGGGGACTTTCTTATGGGCATGCTTTATTTCAGTAGCAGATGCAGAGTTTGTGGGGAGGTTCATGAACGTGGCAGGATGCCATGGGTCTTTGTATGTGCCTATGTCTGGGTGTGGCTGGACTACTGTCTAATGTGTATGCAAGTGATCAGGTGAGGTCCTCTTGGATGTGTGTTGAGTGAGAACACATGGACATGTCCAGTAATGGATGTTTTTGTTTTTTTTAAATAAAGCTGTTTTTTAATTATTATTTTTTTTCACATTTATTTATTTGGAGTAAGGAGGAGAGAGAGGCGTTTGTGCCATGTTCCACACTTAGAGGCCAAGGAACAGTTTATGTGAGTCAACTCTCTTCTTTTCCGTGTGGTTCCAGGGACTGAGCACAGGTTATTAGCTTGACAGCAAACTTCTTTCTTTGTTGAGCCATCCCACTATCCCTAAACTGTTAAGCCAAGAGTACCAGAGGGAAGCATATGCTAGCCTCAGGGAGGATTAGGAGTGCCCAACCACTGAGCTACCATATCAAAATTAAATAGCATCTGTGTGTGTCTTTCATTCAAGAACCCAGAGAGCTCTATGGACAACTCTTATAAGGACAACATTTAATTGTGCCTAGCTTACAGGTTCAGAGGTTCAGTCCATTATCATCAAAGCAGGAACATGGATGGCAGCATCCAGGCAGGCATGATGCAGGCAGAGCTGAGAGTTCTACATCTTCATCTGAAGGCTGCTAGTGGAAGACTGACTTCTAAGTAGGTAGGATGAGGGAGAGTCTTAAGCCTGTGCCCACAGTGACACACCTACTCCAACAAGGCCACACCTTCTAATAGTTCCACTCCCTAGGCCAAGCATATACAAACCATGACACTAGTTGTGTTAGTTTTCAGTGCTATGACAAAATACTTGAGCACATTGACTTAAAGAAGGAAAGATTATTTACTTTGGCTTATAGATTCAGAGGTTTCAGTGCCTGATCGCTTGGTCTCTTGTATGAAGGTAGACTGTAGAATAAAGTGGCTCACCCAATACTGGCCAGGAAGGAGAAGGAGAGAAGGGGGAGTTGGGCAAAAAGGGAGAGAGACAGAGAAGGAGATCTTTTAAAGACATGCCCAGCCACTCCCATGACTGGTTTGTTCCAACCAGTACTAGTTTCCTCCATTTTCCAGTAGTGATGTCACAGTTCACATCAAGAGTCATAAAGGATTAATCCAAGGATTTGGTCATTCAGAGTCCAGCTAAACCTACCATCCAGTCAAACCACCCTGACTGTCGTCTGTTTTTAATTTTCAGGAGAGCCTGTCTTTTATCTTCTTGAGCAGATGCTGAAGAAAACTGGTCTCGATGAGAAGGTCAGTTTCTCTGTGTGTCCAGTGCGCATGTGTGTTTCCGCCTCACCCTTAATAAACACCTTTCTTCACCTGCTGACTCTGTCTCCATGTGCTGCTATCTGTGATGCTTCAGATTTTTCTGCCTTTTAATATTTTTTAAAGATTTATTTATTTTTTTTATTTTATTTATATAATGAGTGCACTGTAGCTGTCTTCAGATACACCAGAAGAGGGCAACGGATCCTATTACAGATGGTTGTGAGTCACCATATGGTTGCTGAGAATTGAACTCAGGACCTTGGGAAGTCAGTGCCCTTAATGGCTGAGCCATCTCTCCATCCATGCCTTTTAATTCTTTAACTGGCAGAAAAAATGAACTTGAATGTATCACTTTGGAGGCTCAACCAGAGTTCCTTTTGAGGGCTCCAGACTCATCAAGGGAAGAAGTCAGGCCAAGTCTAAAACAACAAGAAGGCACGTCTACTTTTGCAGGCAACCTTCTCCCATCCTGGAAATGCACTGTAATTTGAGTTTCTTCTAACAAGGAAGGCACACTCAGACCTCCTAACTCTGTCTCTGCACTCTAGGAAGGCAGGTGACTAGAGTTCTGTAAATAGCTGACCCTGTACTATTAACCTAAACATGACTCTGGGTGTACTCTGATCAGGTGCCTGAAGAAGAGACATCTTTAGGGAAATTTTAAAAGTTACCTCTCTACCTGAAGACAGACAGACCTGTATCCTGTGTCTTCTGCAATGCAGGGAGTGAGAAAGGCCAACTAGTCCTTAAAACTAAAATGAGTGATGGTTAAATCTTCTCTCTCTCTCTCTCTCTCTCTCTCTCTCTCTCTCTCTCTCTCTCTCTCTGTCTGTCTGTCTCTCCCCTCCCTCAGTTGTCTGAGAGACTTATAGCTGATTATAGTTCCTCTGAGCTGAGACTGAAATTCCTTCCTCCATTTTTTTTTAAAATTTTTTTTTATTTGACCAGCTGGGGCCTGCTTATAGATGTTGCTTTCTCCTTTCTCCATGAATGAGTAACTAAAGTGTCTGATTAAAGAAAATAATATAGCAGATATTTCATTGGTGGAATAGGTAAATCTCACAGAGACTCATGCCTGATGAGAGCTGGGGCTCACCTTGAGAAAAAAAGCAACCACATGACTTGCTGCCATCTTTGCTGATGACTTCATGGAGTCATCAGATGTCATCAGATGGAGACAGCCATGTTACCTTGCCACCATGTTGGTTAATGTGAATCACATGACACAAACCAAGATGGCAGCACCCATAAAACTTCTTAGTCTTACTAGGCTCTCTGGTTATGTCTGTATCTTTTCTTCTCTTTTCTCTTCTTTCCTTTCCTTTTCTTTATTAAACTGAGACAACACTAGATCTCTCAGATGTTTTTTTATTTTTTTAATGTTCTGTTTTGTTTTAATTTGAGCCTTTGAGTTACAGTAGTAAGAATTAACAACAACAGCAACAACAAAACCAAAATAGCCTAATATGATCCCCTTCTTCTGAGTTCTTTCAAATGTTCTTTTGTTTTGCTTTGTTTTCTATGGTTATTATCCTAGATGAAAAAGACTAAAACCCAATTTACATATTTTAGTTTGTAAAAAACCCTCCTAGTTTATATTATATTACTTAAAATTTTTAAATTTAAAGAGTTTTAAAATTTAGGAGTGATTAAAATGTTTAATTCCTATCTGAATATATATATTCAGATATAAATTATATATAAATTATAAATATAGAATTTACAAAATGGACATGAGATTGGGGGACCCTAAGACAGAGTGACTGATGTTTTTTGTTGAGACACTTAGGCCCTACTGCCTTGTTACAGAATGTAGGGGTTGCTTAAGTTTATATCACAAGAAAACAGGTCATTATTTATTTAGATCTGGGGATAAAGGGTAGGTTCTATCTCTCAGAATCTACATTTTCTTGACCTTGATCCGTCTGTCTTAGAGAAGAAGTTAGGAGTCAATTAGCAGGCTCTCCACCTCAGTCTGTCCTAAGGAAGAGATTTGGAGGGAGCACATGTCTGCCTCTCAATAATGACACACCAGTCGGAATGTAAGTGAAAACTGGTGGGGACTGGAACTACAGGCAGGGGGAGGAGCAAATCAGTCCTGGGGTGTTTGGGTCCTGCCTCTGCCAACCACCCCTTGGGGCTTGGAGTCACTCCCTCCAGATACTGGGTTGAGAGACTTGGTGGATTAGGTGAACCTCCCTCAGTCACTCCCAAATCTTGTTTTTGCTTTACAGATGGGGACAAAAGCCTTTAAGATTCCTTCAAGTTTCTCCCTGGCTTGCCTCCTGGACAACTGGAGCAAGTTAGACCCTTGGTGCTTAAAAAGACAGGCTTAGTCTCTGTCTCAAACCCACCATCCCATCATGGTCTAAATGTCATCTAGGGAAAAAAGTGGTCCCTAGGAGAATTAAGGTCCCCTTAATTATAATACCACCCTCCAATTACAGTTATTCTGAAAATGAGAGAAAGTCCCCTAAAATCCCCTATGCCTAGCTTTTCTTTGAACTGTGGGATCATCCAAATCCAGCTAACTGCTTACCAGCTGTAGTAGCTTTGGTGTGTTTATCCAAATTTATTTTAAAGGTGCTTAATTTCTGCTCAAGCTTCACCTAACCATTATAGATTAATTAAAAACAATAAACTGGTGCAGCTGACCCTCAGGGTGTTCAAAAACCAAATTCGGAGTCTTTAGCTGATGTGATCAGAGGAATTAAAAGGAAGAATATTTTCTCCTTGTCTCAGAGAACTATGGGGCATCTCTGAATGTTCTGTAAACTGTGGGAAGTCACCTGTTCTTTTGGTCAGGGAGGCCATGGAGACACCACTGAGTGTGCTCTAATCAGCCTCCCATCTGTAAAGGGGAGAGTCAATAAAGAGGAAGAATTTCTTCACACTTCCAAATATAGCAATAGTCAAGCGAAACCTTGATTTGTCCTCACTCAGATGGATTGACTGGAAAAAAGCTACAGGAGTCAGAAAAGTTCCTCCCAAGTCCAAGTTACCCTTGAGGTCCAGATCTGCAACTGCCCTTAAGAGCAAAAAGAGTTATTAATTTTGACACCTACATGGTCTTCAGTGTCCCAAAGGAAAGTGTAACCTTGATTAATATGGGTACATCATTGTTTTGTTAACAGTTCTCAGGCGGTGTGCTTCACCAGATGAGAAGTTATTTGGAAATTATTTTCCCATTAATGACTCGTTCCCTGGTAACACTGTTTCTAGCAGAGCTCTTCTTACAGCTGTGACACAATGTCCTGTGTCCTAACCTTAATCATGTTCCCCAATTAAAGGAGTCTGCCAGATAACCTGTTGTCAGACTTACAGATGCCAATGTATAGGTGCGACTTCAACAAATGAAATCTGGTTTTTATTTAGTTTTGGCTCATATTGTTCACCTCCACTGGACATTAATTACAGCTGGTACAAGGGCAGAGGTATCTTTTACTGGAAAGGTATTGCCAATAGGCCTTCTACGAGGTCCTGGTAAAATGCTTCTGGTACACATTCCAGCCAGTTACAAAATTATGCTTTACTTTATTAAACAAAATGCCACGATATCAAAACATTTTGCTCATTAACTTTGTCTCTTAATGATCCCCATGAGATAATAAGAGAAGAAACTTAGCTAGCTTCTAAATTTAAATTGGCTGGAAAAAAAAAAAGGTTCCTTGAATTTTTAAATCAGACGAATGACCTTCTCCATGATGTACACCTTACGGTAGGCAATGGCAGAAAAGAGATCACTGGTCTCATAGAAACCTACGACAAAGTCTTATGTGATATAGATGACACTCCACTTGTATGATAAGCTCCAGAGGCACTCAACCATTGGATGATGGACCTAACGAATGTCTGCTGTTCTGGCTAATTACCATCTCTTAGGTTTTATTATGGCCCCTTAGATAGACCTTCCACTGAATCGATCAGACTACTACCCCTCCCCCATTGTCTAGCCTTTATCAGCTCAAAGCAGCTAAGAGCAGTCATCCCCGGCCCCCCAACCCCATACTCTCTAACTCCGTAATAAAGGTGGCGAGTTTCCAAGATGGCCAGTTACTTCCTCATTCTCCTGAGTTGAGAAGAAAGCCTGGCGTCTTAAAACAAAGGCCTTGTAGGCTCTGTTTTTCAAACCCCAGGCCTCCTGATAATGGACTGATTCAACAAGTTCAAAGCTTGCTTAAGACATGCTGTACAACAGTTCTGGGCCATCCAACCATCCTACATTTCTTCAAACTGACCCATCCTAAAGGGAGGGAAACTCTTCAGAGGCTTTTAAAAGTAATTTTTACCTTTCCAAGTCCCTCCTCTGCATGGCAGAGGGTCTTTTTCTTGGTGTGATTGTTTCATATGTGTTTCTTCATCTCAAATAAATGCCTTTCTTTGATTGTTAAAAAAAAAAAACCCAAACAAACAAAAAACAGAGCCTAACAGAGAACTTCTTTTCTTGTCAGTAAATGCTGGTGCAGACCCTGTAGAGAAAATGTGGCTGTTCTCAAGTGTGCCTGGCCTCACACAGCCTGTGTGTTCACACTGACAGGCCTGTGTGAAGGGACAGGACTCAAAGCCCTTCCTGCCATTTGCATTCTGATACCTATTATTAGCTGGTGGCCCTTTCTGGGTGTAAAGAACTCTGGCTCTGTGGAGTCTCTGGTTACTTTGTGCCTCTGTGCTTATCCTTGCTCCATCTCCAGCCATCTTGGTGGCCTTGCTAATGTCTATACATCATGGCAATTGGCCCCTTGTCCTCCTGGGTGGCATTTTTGGCTAAGTTAAAAGGAATACAAGGGTTTTCACTCACTGCGTCTAGCCAGTCACTGACTGCCTTGTCCAGAGTTAGGAAGGTCAAGTGGGGTGGGAGGGGAAAAAGGAAAGAACAGAGAACCTCACTTTAGGTCTCTTCTTGTTTTTGAGGTAGAAGGTAGGAGGAAAGGTGGGTGACACAGGAATGTAGCACCTAATGCCCATACCTTCCCTTCTGCCTGTTCACGCCATGCCACTGTCTTCTAGCCAGAGTTCTTCTTCACTTTGTGTTTTAGGAAGGAAACAGCAATGCTCCTTAGTCATGGTACTAATTTTCATGGAGAAAAGCAGTCATGATGGAGAAGAGGCGCACCTTGGATATTTCCTAACCTCAGCATGCTTTGTTTCTCTAATGTCTAATAGGAAGTCTCTTTGTTTTAATTTTCGCTGTCAAGGAGACAATTAATTCAGGCTCCCCTATGCACGAGGTCCAGATGTCAAGGGCCTGCTCCACCAACCCATCCTTGTGAATAGGAATTAATCAACACCATTAGAGGGAAATCTCCCACTTAAACTTCAGGGCCCTTTCTTTACAGCCCGATGGAGATTTCATACCTTTTATGTTGAGCAGACTTCAGAGCCGTCACCTATGTAAGGAATTTTTCAATTAACATTTCTTTCCCTCTGGAGAGACCAGGGCCTTTGGTTCTCCACAAAAGACTGGCTTTGCTTTTCCTATAGCAAATGTGTTCAGGGCCAGCCCTCTGAGCTGAAGGCCCTATTATTTAGCAATGATGATTCAGTTTGGAAACCCCCCCTAATCAATAGCTGATCAGTGCCCAGCAGGGAGTCTCCGTATTCAGACCCTCACACAAGCTAAAATGGTTTCCTTTGAATAAAATCACGCCTAGGTCGAATTTTAAGTCCATCTAATTGGCAGTGGGCTTTTTTTTTTTTTTTTTTTTTTTTTTTTTTGAATAGAATAGATGTGTGAGTAAAGGAAAGAAAACCCTAACGGCTTTGATAGCTGTTGCTTCTACTTCTTGCAACCTCATGTTTGCTTCAAAATACACATTTTCATTGCCACACTTTTCCTTAAATATCTTGCTAATTGGAGTTCTTAACAGGGTTGTCACTCACTTTGGATAAAATTCTTATTAAATCCTTTATTGATTTCAAAATCCTCCATCAGAACGTATATCTAATCTTCTCGAGATCATTTTGAACAGGAGTGTCTTTACCAACAAACCACATTTAGCGAAGAACTCAAATGATTTTGCTAACAAATTTGTTCAGTTACATTAAAGAAAATTTGAAAGTTCAATGCTAAGGGCCTTTGGTCAGAGCATGATGTATAAAACCATCACAGAGTGGGGGACAGCACAGGAGCAGATGTTGCTGCCGCCCAAGGTGAGCAGTTGGGTTGGCTGACCACTCAGAAGGCTGCATGCTAGCAAGGGTGTTGCTCATGCCAAAAGCTAGCTACACCACTCTCAGCTCAGAGCAAAGGAGACACAAGGGTGAGAGAAGCTTCCTTGAGTGGGAGAAGAGAGCCATTTCTCACATTCTCGATTTGAACCTCAAACAATAAAATAGTAAAAACCAAACTGGATTTATGAAAATCTACCATGCAATGAACTTTCTGAATTAGGAGGTTTGCCGAGTTGATTGCCTGTTTTGCTTTCTGTCTATGACTAAAATACACTTGTGTCTGGGTGGGTGAAAACTGCGGTTAAAAACTCTCGCTGTGTAAACCTGGGAACCTAAGCTCGGTTCAGAACCCATGTAAAGTTGGAAGGCGAGAACCTATTCCACAGTTATCCTACAACTTCTGACCTCTACACATTTGCCATTTCGTGGGTGCTCCTCCCACTCATCACACACACACACACACACACACACACACACACACACACACACCACACTACTAATAAATACATGCTTGAACATGGTATTTTCAGCTGGCCTTGGACCACCTAATGAAGGTGGATAGGTCTGCAGGCTTTCCGTTTCACTCTCTGCTCCCAATCTGCTAAACATGTGACATCTGAAGACTGTTGTAAACTGATGTTTTTGCCCAAATGCAGCAGAAACTTGCTCCTGAGTCATGCTGTGCAGTCTTCAGTCTCTTGACTCTGTCTTGAGTTTGCTACTTTGACTGTGTCTGACCTCATGGTCCTTCCTGTGTTCATGGACTGTGTCTGACCCTATGGCCCTTTCTGTGTCTCACAATGTTGTGTTTATCATATCTAACCTTGTGGTCCCCCCTGGTTCTGAATCCACGATTCCTCCTCTGTCTGATTCCATGATCTTTCCTATGCCTGACTCTATGATCCTTCCAGTGTCTCACTATTTGGTCCCTTTCCTGTCTTGTTTGACTCGGTGACCTTTTCCGGGTCTGACATGGTGTTCCTCTTCACACCCGGCCCTCTTCCAACCTGAATCTGTAGTCATTCCACGTCTGATGCTACAGTTTCTTCATGTCTGGTTACACGATCTTCCTCGTGTCTGACCCTTTGTTCTTTTCCAAGTCTAAGTCTGTGTCCCAGAAGCAAACAGAAAGTGCAAGTCCAAGGACAAAAATCTACAAAAGGTCTCTGTCAGTGTTTGTACTGAGGAAACTCTAGAGAACAGCAGAACACAAGAGCTGTGTCTGACAATGTGGTCCCCATGTCTGACTCTGACATCAGCCATCCCGTGTTGCTAGGAACTCCACACGACGAGCTAGGTGCTCTGCCTGGTGCAAGCCCCCTTGCCCTTCTCAGCCATGAGGCCTGAAGGGAGGGGATGTAGATCATGTCTGGTAGTATGCTTGTCAGGCCTGGACTTTTCTGAGCTTTAGTCCATGACCAGATGGTGTCTCTTTAGGACAGACCAACTGTGAACACCAGTGAAGTCTTTCATCCTTCTCATTGTCTTTCTGAAACTCCTGCCATTCCTTCACAAAAAATAGTCTTACTGGAGACTTAGAAATGACTCTGGGCCCACAGATGGTGTTCTGGAAGAACGTGAGGATATGATCTAGAACCTTCCCTGCCAAGGACTGCACAAAATGTGCACCTCTAAGAGAACTCTCTCATCTCAGGAGGAGGTGTGGGTTTAGGCTTGGGCTCATGCATTGAGATCAGAGAAACTTAAAACAATGACAGAATACAGGGTCTGACATAAATTAGGAATGCCAGTCATGAAATGAATAAATCAGCTGCTTAGATAACACTTATTTTTTAAGGACAGACATTTTAAGTATGTATTTGTCAAAATTTCCCTGCCTGTGTGGAGCACCCCAATGGGTTACCCTTGGTCCTTGGCCTTACCTTGAACCCACCCATCTGTAGAAAACAAACTTTCTTAAGATGATAGGGGTAAAAGTCTTATCTTGGAAGCAAGAACTGAAAGGGCACGAAGTAAACGAACTGATGTATGATTAAAACAGATCAGACAAACAAGGGAGTTTGATACTGTGTTACAGCTGGCAGTTTTATGTTGATGATGGTGATAAAGCCAATTGTACCTAGAGCTGATGAGTGCTCAAACATTCTTTTCTCAGACTGGCTTTATGACAGTGACATAGTAATACATGTACTTGTTAGGGATATTGAAGACCTTGGACACACTTTTTTTTTTAAAACATTTGTTTGTTTGTTTATTTATTTATTTATTTATTTATTTATTTATTTATTTTCATGTATATGCATTTTTTTACCTCAACATAGAAGAGATAAATGGAGTACAGTAAGCAGGGTGGAGGCAGGCGGCAGTTCTGATGGGCAGACTTCTGAGCCTGTGTTTTCTACAAACCTCAGGAGCTGCTTTTCTCCCTCCATTTCCTTTTCCTTCAGGAGCAAGCCCTACTTCCAAGCCACAGGGAAACTTTCTCCCTTTCCTGCCCCACTCTGTTGGTGGTAGCATTGAGAGGGAAGGGGGCAGAATGAAAGGCGGTGAGTATTTGGTCAAATGGGATTGAGAAAGACCCAAGAAGTATCTGTGCTGGAATTCAGAGAGACTGTGGGGTTTGGGGTGCGGTGGGGATACGGGGGTGGTGAGGTCTGCAACTGTGGCAGAGAAAAAAGGCTTGCAGAGGAGCCATGCATCTGAATGTAGTATGTATTATTATTTAAGAGATGTTGGAATCCTCCACTGTTGCCACCAGAGATGTTTGCTGTTTGGTGGGCACTATCTGTCACTTCAGCTGAGAACTGTTAGGCATATTGTGAAGTTTGGTGTGCCGTACGGTACCAGGACACAGGCACATTATTCAGGAATGAGGACTTCCTGCTGGTAAGATGTCTACTTTCTCAGTATTTTGCAGACGATAGAGCTTCGGGATCCCCAAAAACAGGCCCTTGGCTCTTCCTAAGCCCCATATATCCCTTGGAGGGAGCCAAGTGTGTGATCTCTAAATAGCTCTGTTGAAGCTGGGATCTAGTAAGTTACTTTTTTGACATGTGCTTTATCAGTGTGCAAAGCTGCCGCCTAGGTCCCTTCAGCCCCTCAAGACCCATATGGCTCCACACGGCAGGTGCAGGACTCTGTCTGGAGTCAAGATATGGATCTTGGCACCAGAGTGCCTTGCTTTCCAGGATTGGGCTGTGGTGCATGTGCACACACTCACATGTCGGCCAGCACAAAGCTAGGGTCTCAATACAGCCCCATGTCATTGTTCATGTGGCCACCAGAGACCACCAGCTGCAGAGCTCAAGTTACAGCCTCCGGCAGACCCATGGTGGTGACTTCCATCATCTGTCATCCTCTCTGGTGTCAGTGTCATGTGATCTACTGCTGGTTGCTATTGCTTTTGGGCAAGGTCCTCCCCAAGACCATTCACTCACTCTATCCCTGAGCTCATGGCCAGGCTGACTGGGATGGTGCCTGAGACATGTACAGGGCCGGAAGTCCCACCCATTCTACTGCTGGTTCAGTTCACATTACTTCCTACCAGGACCTATTTGCTGCTCACAGCCAAGTTCTCCAAGCCCA
Source organism: Rhabdomys pumilio (assembly GCA_030674055.1). Taxonomy (NCBI): domain Eukaryota; kingdom Metazoa; phylum Chordata; class Mammalia; order Rodentia; family Muridae; genus Rhabdomys; species Rhabdomys pumilio. The sequence continues at coordinate 154,437,541 of JANHMN010000004.1, forward strand.
GGATTGCTGGCTCTCAGGTTCCAGGAGCTTCTAGAACAACCATTCGAAGATGCTGAGTCATGCACCTGTAAGTCTCTATCATATCAATTATTTGGTTCCTGAATAGAAGGAAATAATCTGCAAATCACCTCGAGAATCTAAAGTTTTCCTCCTTTCTTCATGGCTTCCCGTGCTTTCTCTCAGCATATTTAAGTGTTGGTATCAAAGGTTGATGTATATTGCATTGAATCTGAGAAATCAAGTCATTTAAGAATATGGTACAGCCTTGGGCCTAGAAAAAGACCAAACAACTCAGGAAACCACTAACAAGTGGCCACCTGGCATTCTATCATTTCTGTTTCCTACCATACCAAAGCAGAAACTGGGACCCTGGGAGTCTTAACTTCATCCCCATCTGTGATAAATTTCCAGACTTGTGATAACTTCTAGGACCCACAACAGTAAGTCCTGGGTGAGCCTGTATCTAATATTTACCAGGAGAAGGGGAAGGAAGAAGCAGTAAAGAGCCTGGCTCAGAGTGAATGAGAAAGCTGCTAGCTAGGAAAGGTAGTGTTGGAGGGTTGGGACCTGTTCCTGCTATGCTCCTGGGAGGCTTCCGAAGGTAAGGAGCAGCTTGGAAGTCTGCCTTGTCTGGGTTAGGTGGAACACAGTGTGAGTGGCAGTGTCGGAGCCTGCTGGGAGGCCAGATCTTCCTCTTATTGTTGCCAGCATCTTTTATGACCACTCCGTGGGCTACAACTTCTTTCTCCTTTCTTCTTTACTTAATAATTTCTTGTCTTTAACCCTTTGCAGACAGCCTGCTTTTTCTCTCTCTTTCTTGATTCATTTTATCTGTTATCACACAATTCCTGTGACCACCTGGTTTCCATCTTCCACTTTTCTGAACGCCTGCATCTTCAGTTCTTTACCTGCATGCTCACACGTACACACGTGTGCCCATCTATGCTCACATGTGCACACATATAAACATGCGTGTATTTTCTCATAATCCTACTCATTGCTTTTCTGTCCAAGATCATAGTAGATGTCAGAATGAACTTTAGCCACACCCATTTCAGGTCCGTTTCTGAGGCATCAGAAATTCTGAGATTAAGTGGAAAATAGCATTGAGTGCTGGCAGCGGCTCATCCCTAATGACCAGATGGTCACATTCCCTGTGACAAGCACAGTGCATTCCTGTGTCCTGCCCTGAAAACTGGCTGAGCAGGTGTCTCCTCTCCACTCCACGACAATGTGCCAGCTAGCACCCTCTGGGGGACAAAGCAACAATGGTACCTGAGGGTGCCCATCCTGTATAGGAGGCTCATATTTTGTGTGCTCAGGGCTAAGTCCTAGCATCCATGTTCCAGACTGACACTGGACCACTGCCCTGTGTTTCCATGTGAGTTCTTGAAACTAGGCAGAGGCCAAGGCCCTCATCTTTGTAGGGCTTCATGTCAGAGAAGTGGATCCGGTGTACTGCAGCCCACTGTCTGCCCTAAAGGCGATCTGTGGATGACAGAGGGTCAATTAGTAAGTGATGTCTTTGGTTGAATTGTCTATTTCTGTGATCTGGTTCTTCTTGACCCACCTCCTTGTGAGGAGTGTTATGTCTGAGGAATACAGATGGAAGATTTGTTGGTAAATCTTGTCTACCTCCATGATCTGAAACTATACTCTATGTGAATGAGAAGAAGGCTCCTTGAGGAGGGGGGTCGGATTGCTGAGAGAGCCCGTGACTTTATACTTTTCTCGGGAAATGTGGTTGGTTCATTTCTCACTTCTTCCTAGCATATTTCTCTGTCCTTCCTAAAAAATGATCTTACGGCTTTTAAAGGCTTTGTGTAAAACTATCCTCACTGTAATACAAACTAAACACACTTAATTTTGGATAGTCAGAGGGTGAGTAATCACTCAGTATATTGCTCCAGGGAAAGGGACCTTTAGACTTAAGCCAGGGAAAGTCCTGGATAAGCTAGAGCATATGGGGACCCCAAATTAGGGCATGGATTGACAGGAAATAGTGGTAAGGATCTCCTGTAAAATAGGGGACTGCAGGAAATCAGAGGTCAGCCTACCACTTCTGGTCACATGGAGAAATGCTCTTGTAAGCTGAAAGAAAATCATAGGTTTCTTCAGACAAACATAAACAACACTCAGAGGGAGACCTTAGAACACAGGGAATTTGAAAGCAGTGAGCATATCACAGGGTAGGTAGGTGAAGATGACCCAAGAGTGTTGTGTTCCACTCTTGGATTCTGCTTATTGAGCATATCTGTTATCCATGAATTAGTCAAATTGGATCTAAGACTGTGTGTGTTTTTGTCTGCGTCGACCATGGGCTCCAGGAGTCATTTTGGGATGAGCTCTTCCTCTAAGCTCTTGGCTTGGCATGTCAACAGAGAGTATGGGGTTGCCGGCAACTGCAAACAGCAGGTTCTTGCCAGGTCATGATAATACTGCAGAAGTTGTGTAGGTGCCAGGAACCGAGGCCATGGTAGGAAGATTCCACCCGGCAAGTGTGAGCTTGCTCAAGGTTTAGAAAGAGGACTTATGAAATATAGCAGGCTCTGATTTTCAAGTTCACCCTCTGATGTGGGCCTGCCTCTCTTCTGCAGCACCTTGGAGCAGAGTGGACCTCAGAGCCAAAGGTGGGTATAGGATGAAGGGGAAGAGCCAGCCCTGAGGCAGACACTCTAACAGAGCTGGACCATGTCTCTTCTACCCTGAATGTCACTGATGGTTTACACCAATGCACTGGTAATGGGCTTTTGTTCTGGCTTTGGACAGGATGACAAAGGGATCGATTTTCTAGTAAACATTTGCTGGTTGAGAGAAATATCACCTAAATGGGAATTCTATTTATTAAAAAATGTGACAAACACCGAAAGAACAGCAATAAAAATCTGTGTGCATCAAGCCCGTGCGTGTGGAGAGTCAAAAACACTGTGAACAAAGTCTACCTGAGAAGGTGAGTCTAAGGTGGGTGGGTGGAGGCAGACAACAAGGGCTGGGCTTGTGGTGGTGGCACCCTGGATTCCTAGGTAGGGCCAACCTGGGCCCTCTTGTAGCCAACCTCGAGCATCTGGCAGGAAGAGATGCTCACCAAAAGATTAGCACGTAAGCCAGGGCCCGCTCCGCACCAAGCAAACACTGGGAGTGCCGGGTGTGACCTGTGTCTCAGGATTGCTCCGGGTAACTCTTCTGTCTTTTGCTGCTGTTCTCTCTGAGCTGTTGATTTTGGAAGCTTTGCTTCTGCACGACTTGATTGCTTCACATAGTCTCAAGCCCTTCCCAGCAGATAACATTTTTGTGGGATGACAGCAATCCTCAAGTCCTATTGGTAGCTCCAGGGTCTGCTCTGCCTATGCACACCTGGGGACACCAGAGTGCTATAGACACCAGAGACAGGCTTGAGAGACAGCCATGTGTCACCCGACACCTGTGAGCCAACTTGTCTTAGAGACCTGGTGTGCAGTGAATTCATTTCACTTTATTTGATGTTTAGAATGGGTGTCACCAGGCTTTCTGGGTCTAAAAATTAATGGTCTATAGCTCAGGGACTTCCCTCCCTGAGTCAGAGCCTGCTGTGCTGCTACCTGAGAGCAGTTGGCGCTTATTCTAAGCCCTCAGGCCCTTGGGCTCAGGCTGCTACAGGCCAGGTGAGAAAGTGAATTCCTGAGTCAAATACTCCTGCCTCCAGCATGGTAGGAATTTGAAGCTTCAGGCCAGGCCAGGCCAGGAATGCAGGGCAGAGGGAGGGAGCAAACTCTAGAGGGAAGCAGGTATGGGCTTGTTTCTCTCCTGTCACACCGGCCAGGGGTCTGGGTTGTCAGTAAGGGCAGTAGCTGAGAGTGACCAGGCTAGCAGGTAGCAGCCTATTTAAATGTGACTGAGGCAGTTTCCTCCTGTTTCTGGGATTGCTCCTTCAGAGCACAAGACCGGAAGTTTACTCGAAATCACTATCAGTAGAGACTTTTTCAGGAGGACCATTCTGGGAGAAGCCCAATCCATGGGGCCAGACAGATGGAGAACTGTCCTTCCGAAGGGCTGTTGTGATTTCTGCTGACAGACTGTTACAAAAGCTACAAGACCACAAATATTCCTACAGACCTATAAGCTGTTGCTGCTAGCTAGAAAGTCCTGCTAGTTGTCACACTGGCAGCTTCAAAGACCTTATCATGACACCGCAGGTCCTTTCTCCACAAAACACAGAAATATCTCTGTGCGGCTGTACTGGGAAAGTGTTGTAGAATAAAACACTTCTTGCTGAAACTAAATTTTTCCTTTTCTTATTAAAATAATAGCAAAACATCTCATGTGTTTCTGGAAGTACTGTGGACTCTGAGATTTCAGGCATTTCAGGCAGGCAAGCCTGTTCTCCAGGATGTGGGGGTTTTGGGAGTACCAAATCCCCACATCTGCTCCATACATTGCTCTGACCATGGGGAGACCATCAGCTTTCTGAGCATCCATCTCTGACTCTTATATAAAGCCCTTGAGTTTCCTTATACACCTTTCCTCTTTTCAAATAACTGAGTTTGCAACAGTTACATCACATGGACATGAAGTGCTGAAGCTACCTTTGGCTGGAGAGTGGAGGGCCCAGATGTGGAGGGTCTAGTACAGAGGATATAGGTGTGGTGGCCTAGGCATGAAGACTCAGCTGTAGAGAGCCCAGGTGTGGAAGGTCTGGGAGTGCAGAACACTCAAGTGTGTGGAGGGCAGATGCTTGCTAGAACCAAGGAACAGGGATGGCTATGCATTGTCCAGAGTAGTCATTACTGCGAAGGGTCACTGGAGACATCACGGAGGTAAAGTGACACTTGGCTTCTCCTGCTGCTTCTGTGATGTGTATTTCCCTCTCTTCATCTGTCATGGTTGTTGCCTTGTCTTTTAAATTCTTTTCCCCTTCCTCTTCATTCTTTTATCTAGAAATTTGTCTTTATTTTAAAATTTGTACGTATTTTTATGTCTAAAGGCAAAAGATTAAGTTTAAGATTTTAACTTATGTACAAAATAGTTTCATTACAAATGTCTCAATGTTTTTCATTTTATTAAAAATTAATGTTTATTAAAAGGCTCCTAGAATACACTTCTAAGTTAATGATGTAAGACCATCTTTGTCTAACTGTATCATGGACATCTATTAAGGGTATGTGGAAATGTGATTCCTGGTTTAAAGTGGTTTTTCTCTGCTAGAAAAATTTCCTAACATGGTCCTTTGTACCACTGAGATGGTGCTCTAGTGTTAGAAATTGAATTTTCTTTCTTATTTTAATTATTTCTTTTATTTTTTTGAGATTATAATATAATGACATGATTTTCCCCTTCCCTATCTTTCCTCTAAACTATATATGTCATACAACATACATATTTATATATGTCATATTTATCTATGTCATATTTTTATATGCCATATAACATACACATATATATTCCTAAATACACAAGTACAACCTACTCAGCCCATACATGTTACTTGTTACTTGTCTATATTTTTTCAGGGATGATTATTTATTTTTGGATAACCAGTTGGTGTGTCTTCCCTGGGGAAGGCTATTTCTCCTGCTCTCAGAATTCCTCAGTTTTCTGGGCTTCTCCCCTGCAAACCGTCTCCCACCTCATGCATGTTGGCACGTCTATTGTAACTTTATGGGTGTAGCTTCTGACATTCCTGAGAGACAAGACAGAGATTTGTTTTTAAAACAAGATTGTTCTTTACCGTAATAGTGATGTAATGTAATTAATAATAATACTAAGTCTTAAATGAATGTTGAGGCAATTCTTTGGGATGGACCCCCAGGTGGATTTAACTCTGTTTTATTAAAACAACAGTAACATCATCAACAACAAACCCCTTTTGTTTTTACTGTTAGCTTTGTTGGGCTGTTGGTTCTACCCATTAAAAACCCTATCCTGGTGCTGGTTAACCTGGAGATAGCCAGAGTCCAAGCTAACTGAAACTTGAAAGAGGGAAGCTCTGGGAAGCCCAGCTGAGTAGAAAAGATGGAGGGGCAGTGGGTAGACATGCCAGGCCACTCCACGGCATGTGGAGGGGTGTGGGCACCGAAGGTGAGGTTGCTCTGGGAAGCCCGTCTGCATCCTTAGCAGGCAGGGAGCAGGTGGCCAGGGCTATGCCCCATGGAGGGCTGTGCCTGTTTGTAGACAAACAGCTCTGGCACCTGTGCAGCCCAAGCAAGGCTTCATTAAACACAGTTTCTGCCTCAGATCATTAATTTGTTTTAATTAGGTGGCCATGGGTCCAAGGGGTTGAGAGGCTCTCGGAGGATGGAATGCAGCAGCCTGTGGTTCCCAGCTGGGCCTGGCTGGAAAGCGAGGAGCTGCTGCAGACAGGAAAGGGAGCGGGTGGCCTCCAGGAGGTGGGTTGATCCTTGCCCTTCTGGGTTGGATCCTTCTCTGCTGACAACAGCACTGACTGCCTTGGGGTGGGACCTGGCAGGGGTCCCAGGCTGTCAGCTGTGTATTCTCAGCCACCAGCCCCTCATTAACCCTAAGCAACATTTTCTGTCTTGATCATTGCTTAATGAGCTTGGGTGCCTGTGGGCCCATCATCGCCTGAGCCCAGACAGGGTGTTCTGTTTGGCCATCAGAAAGGAGGCTGTTGATGGAGGTCAGTGGGTCCTAGCCTCGTAAACATTGTGGGGACAGGATGGAAAGATGGAAAGATGATGGTGTCATCTTTCTCTTCCACAGAGATGCTGGGTGAGAGCCAACTCAGGATTCGGGGGAATTATTGACTTTAAATTGAGGGAGGGTTGGATCATATAAATTTCCACTTACCAGGGTTTTGAATAAACTATATTTCTCTCTACTTTTATTGCGGTAACATACACATAACCGAATTTTCCATCTTAACCATCTCTCAAGCAAGCACCAAAAGCTACCCTTTGCTGTTTCTTCCTGACATTACAGACAGTTTGGAAGGGCAAGTGCCTGGCACCTGACCTCTGCTGAGCATGGTGTTAAGTTCATAGTTGCACTGACTGAATTCCTTTCCATGGCTTCTGTGGCTGCACAAGCTTGTTTCTCGTGGTACGGAATGTACCTTATTTCTGAAACTCACTAATTGGGATCCCTCTTCTTTTTCTTTATTCTGTTGCATTCTCTACCCTCTCACATCTTCATAAGCACTCGCTGGATCTGAGCTCTGGATAGGTAGTACTTTCAAGATCCTAGTGTACAAAGCATACCTCACAGGCTTCTCCCGCAGGTGACACTCTGAGTTGCCTCTCTGCCTTCAGTCTTTGGCCTCCATTGGTGGCTCTTCAGCATATGTTGGGCTAAAATTTCACAGTGACCTTCCATGACCAAGTCCACATTGGGAGCATGAAAACACATTGCTGCTGTCCCGGCTGTTGTGAGTCTAGCTTTGTTCATAAGAGAAGGTGAGTTTTCAACATAATCAGTTTTCCCTGTGGTCCTTTCTGGTCTTCTCTCTCCAGGACTGTACCAAGCCCTGCACTAAGCCTTTGGAAGGTGTTGCTTTTCTCTAGAAAGATGGGGGTACCAGGAAGGCCTATTGGCTCCCAGCTATGCTGGAGACATACTTTAGACTCAGCCTCCCCACAGAAGTTTATTTTCTACCCATGATACAGAGCAAGTGCCAGCAAAAATTCTTGTGAATGTACCAAGCCTACAACTGCATTGCAGACCAGATCTCACACACCTGTCACTAGCAGGACTATGTTAGGCTCTCTGTGTTTTCTAAGTGTGAGAGTAGCAGAGAAGTCTCTCTCCACATTTCCTGGGGCTTTAATTCTCTAGCAGGGACTAATCTATTTTCAGGAACCTTTTCACATCTGCTTGCTGTTCAGGATCTTAGGATGGAAACTTCTGGAACGTGTATACAAGTCACACGTCTTCAGCACCATGGCAGAGCCACCTACTAAGCTTGGTGGCTGGTTTTGGATCAGAAAAGCTCACATAGAAGGTCCTCCATTTTCTATCAGCTACCCAACTTTCAGGCAGGCACTCTAGGATGGCAACATCCTTGGCTGGGGTTTCATTTTGGGAATGTTCTTGTCATTTAACTGCAAACTTTTGGATGGATGGCCTCCACTGTTTGAAACATGGGTAATGACCCAGGGTGTACCAGAATGCCTAGAAAGTGTGGCACTTGCTTAGACAGCTGACATATCTGGGTCACATCTAGTGTCTCTGGAGCCTTAGACATCTCATTGCAACCTCAGGGGTATCTGTGTTAGGGGTTTTTCCCTGCTGGCTAGGAGGGAGGCTGTGTCCTCAGAACCTACCAGAGTACATGTGACTTACCCAGTGGGCACATGCATGTGGAAGGCCCCTTTCTACAGCCTCTCCTCCTCAATGGTCGAGGAAATCTTTGGGACATTCTTCATTTATAAGGAGAATGTCTTTTTATTTCTGTGCCTGACTGTGCAGGGACCTTGTCACTCTGGGGTAAGTACTTGGAGGAGCCCATTAGCATGTCCTGGGGTAAGTACTTGGAGGAGCCCATTAGCATGTCCTGTCATGCTAATGGATTCCTCCAGGTACTTAACAAGGTACTTAACAAGTACTTACCAGGCACAGTACAGAAATCTGTCAAGCTACTGTAGCTCTAAGGAGGAACAGGAAGAATGTCTATTCTCAGAGAGCAATTAAGGTATAAGGTGATAGACATATATCTCAAGTCCACAAAGTTCATCTCTTTACATCATGGATCCAAAGTTCATAGACTTGACCTCTTCAACCCCTGTCTTTTCTTTAGTGCTTTCAGGCCCTCTGTGGGACAGGACATTCCCGTTAAAATCCTAGTCAACAGCTTCAAGCCCTGCACTCTCTAGTAGAATTGGGATAATGATAATCTATCTTTCTGGTCCTAGAGACTGACCACTGGTTTGTTCTCTGTAGTGGTCAGCATTGCTCTCCACTTTCCAGAAAGCACATTGGAGCCATAGAACCTGGTCAGAGGATCTCCAAACAACAACAACAACAACAACAACAACAACAACAACAACAACAACAACACCTCTGCTTGCCCTCAGTCCCCAGCATAGATCACAGTAAGGAGTCTAAGCTCCTGTAAACTGTCCTCTCCACCAGCAGTACAGAGAAACACCAGGATGAGGACAGCCATCCAGGGTTGTTCTGGGGTGGTGAGAAACAAGATCTCTTCATTACATCCTGTGAAGGTAGGAAAGCAGGCTCTATTGTCATTTGGGTTCTGGGCTGGCTTATCAGTCAATCATAGTTAGAAAAAGCCCAAAACCAAACAAGTGCCATGTTCCAGTACTGTAGGGCTGTGTGACTCATATCAACACAAACCCCCAGGTCTTTCTGGAATTGGCATGACTGCAGAGACAATAGCTGAGGGTCACAGCTGTGAGCCCTAGACCAAGGGAGCTGTTGCTACCTTCCTAATAAAGAGAATAGTCAGGTGACTGCTGAAGCCAATCAATATAGAGTATCTGCAACATGTTTATTTTGCTATTACTGTCCTCCTTGGGGACATTTTATAAAGTCTTCATGGTGTTACTTACTCTTTTCTCCTATCCCAGGCATGAAAGACCTGGTATCATACAAAGAAGAAAGCTTGGTGTTGATCCACGTGTTTGGTCAGCAGCACAGACCACTTGGCAGTGTCCTACCTAGCCTGACACTGGAGTCTGGAGAGAGAGAGTAGTCACATCATTCTTTCCCCAGCAGAATCCTGTCTCCAGGGAGGGCCTTGGTTTCAGTATTTCCATGCTTTTGCTGTGAACAAAAGCCACAGGAAACCCAAAGGGAGGGTGATGTGTCCTATGGACCACTGCTGGGAGGTAGATCTATTTGGCCTGTTTTCATGGTAGCTCAGAATCCTTTTGGAAAAAGTAGTCTGTTTGATCCCAGTAACAGCAACCCTGAGGTCCTGTTACAGGACTGGCAACTGAATCCCTCCCCTGTGATATGAGCAGTCAGACATCCACCTGCAAGCGGGTGTTTTAAAATAGCTAACCTGATCCCTGCTCCTCCCAGAACACAGAGAAGAGAGGCAGGGAGTTGGAAAGTAATGTCCTTGCCTTTGCAGAGCCTGGAGTCTGAAGGCTGCCTGAAATCTACTGGTTAGGGACTCAGCCTTGATGGCTCCTCTGCCAAGCAAAGGTTTTAAATAAGTGTTATACTTGTGACACCTCAAACTGTCTTCCAATCAAAAAATCCTGCTAGGCTAGCCCCTCTTCCAAACAGGGCGGGTTTCCCCATTCATAGGTCTAGGCTACATACAGAGTAGACCAAAAGTAGATGATGGCTTGCTCTTGGCTATTATCATTAGCCTTGTTGAGCTGGGTAGCTTGTGGCTGACTCTAAGTAAGTGTGGTGGTTTGAATAGGTTCAGCTCCCACAGACTCGTGTGTTTGAATGCTCAGCCCACAGGGAATGGCACTATTAGGAGGTGTGGCCTTGATGGAGGAGGGTGTGGTCTTGTTATAGGAGGTGTGTCACTGGGGAGGGCGGGAGCAGGGGCTTGAGGTCTTAAAGGTTCAAGCTCTACCCAGTGTGGAGTACTTAGTCTCCTCCTGGCTGCCTTTGGATCAAGATATAGAACTTTTGGCTCCTCCAGCACCATGTCTGCCTGGATGCTTCCCGAGAATGTTTCCCGAGACAATAATGTACTAAACCTCTGAAACTGTAAACCAGTCCCAAATAAATGTTGGCCTTTATAAGAGTTGCCTTGGTCGTACTGTCTCTTCACAGCAATAAAACCCTAACTAAAAGAGTATCATAGGTTTCTTACTATTGGTCACTGTACTGCTGAGAAGGTTCCTGTAGCTTCCAGGGATGGAATGGAGGAAACAAGCCCATGGCCTTGCTCCTCATCCTGAGGCTCCCAGAGCCCTGCCTGATCCCTTCCACGTAAACCTGCAGAGGCTCTTCTAATTGTGAGCCTTTTGATGGAATTGAGTCTGACACAGTGAAAGCAGCTCTAAGGAGAAGCCTCTGGACCAATGGGAGGCAGATTTTCCTTACTAAGTGTAGGTGGACAGGCAGGACAGGTAGCAGCTCTCTTATCACTTGGGCTCTGGGCTGGCTAATCAACCAATGTTATTTGGAGACCCTACAAGAGCCATTTACCAGTGGGGCAGGGCTGTATGACACATATCAATGAAACTCTTCCTGATCTTCCTAGAATCAGCCTGGGGCATGGATGTTAGTAAGGACAATGGCTGAGGGACAGATAGGAGTTGTAGGTCAGGAAAAGGTTTACCTCTTGCACCTGCTTTAAAAAAATCTTATGTGTTTTTAAAATATCATTTTAAAGTCTCTGACTAGCTATTTAGGTTTCAGTTGTTCGGCCATCTCTTCTTCATGGCGTTGGTTGTTTATATATTTGAACACCTAAATGTTCATGGCTGAACACAGGAGAAAGTGAACGCAGGTGAGTTATGTTTCAGATATTGAGTTTTTCCAGAAAGCAGCTACTAGGTAGCTCTGATGTGCTTCATACTTCCGTTTCCAGACCATCTCTGACCAACACTGCTCTACCTGGCCCAAGCCCCTCTATTGGTTCTGATCTGGCTAAGGCAAGTCCTACGCAGGAATCAGGGCTCTTGGAAGGCCAGACACTTACCTCCTCTGGAGTCAGCATCACTGGGAGAGGAGAATCAGAAACTGCCCCTTACCCTTGGACCATCTTTTCCTTATATCAGAGTTTGATGAGAGAGAGAGAGAGCCTAGCATATGGTATTTTCTGTAGTCTTAGAATTGGATACATTTCTATGGCTCTAAAGTACAGCTAATATGTTGTAATCTGTAAAGAAGATCACGTCTTCATTGTTAAAAAAATTTTTCTAAGGAGGAAGTTCTGTTTTAAAGACATTGATAAAATGAAATTGTGTGCTAATTTGTATACACTTGAACTATAACAACAGATTGAGTGTAAAACTCTCCTCTTGAGAGATGGCCTTTTAGAGGAAGATTTAAATCTAATGAAGTGACTTGGGACTGAATGTTTGTGCTACATCTTCCGAGGTTTCACACACTGTAATATAGTAATTCTGGCCATTAGGTGTGTCTAATAAATTTGATTAAAAACTAAGAGTGCAAAATTGGATGTAACAATACCCAGTTTTTAACAAGTGCCAGGAACAAATATTTGTCTAGTGAGTGAACAAGACATACCTGGGGAAGCTGACTGAGTCACACAATGTGGTCCTGATACCTTCTGCTCATTGATACTGGAGCTAGAGATCAGGTTTTAAGTGACAAAGCTGGGGGCATAATGGTACTTGCCTATAATCCCAGTACTTGGGAGGTAGATGCCGGAAGATCAGGAGTTCATGGTAAACCTTGGCTGCACAGCAAGACCAACTAATTGAAGCTACAAGTGATTATGCTTCAAAGAGAGTGAGAGAAATGCGGGGAAGAAGTAGGAGGAGGAGAGAAAAATAGAGAAGGGGACAAGAGAAAAAGAGAAAACACTGAAAAATAGAGGGGTGCTGTGCCTGACACACGTGTCTCACACCGGGTCTGCCTGCTGTTGCACCCCAGCCTGTGGTGTGGGAATCTAATTATGCAGCTCACTCTTCTTAGGAAGCCAGTCCTTAAGTGGCTCAAAGAAGGCCCTAGAAGAGCTGTTATGTATACTTACTCCCAGACCCCAGATGTCCATAGCTATCTCCAGGGTGTATCTCTTAAATACTAAAAGGAGAAAACCAGAGACCACACAATTCTATAACAAGAAAGGGCAGTAAGATAATCCACTCTACGTAATCTTTTCACCCACAGAAGAAAATAAACCGGACAAGTCACAGGTCCAGAGAGGTCCAGCTTGTGACCACTACACACACCTAAGGCTACTAGCATTCCTTCCCCTGCAACATCAAAGGAAAAAATTACCAGAAGCTTATGTCTACTGCTTGAGGGAAGGAGGATTTTAAACCTAAGAGACACCTGTCAGCAAGATGTGTCCAGAAGAGCACTGGTGGGTGGGCTCAGGCCCTGGGACATTCAGGAGACTTGGTGTTGCTGTTACTGTGCTCTGAGATATAACAGTTCTGCCCAGCGCTGGTGTTGAACATGCATGCAGCATGTAAGAGTGTCAGCTAGGAGGCAATGACAGCTTCCTACTAGATTAGGCTAATAGACAACAAATAGGTGAGATGTCTGTCTAGTGCTAAAGTCTCTTCTTCCTGTGGTCTTTGGCTGCCCTTAGCAGAGAGGCACCTGAATATGGATCTGATTTTCTTTCTTTTCCCCTATTTTATATGATATTTGCAGTATTTGATTCTGGGCCCTAGCATTCCTGTCTCATGCATCCTAGATTTGGTTCCTGTCCACTTGGGTTGTGAAATCTCACTTCTGATCATCTGAATGAGTGTTGTGTGCCATCCATTGATCATCTCTACTTGGAATAGTCCTGCCTCTGGATCATGGGCTGGGAGGCAGGGAGGAGAAGACTCAGGGCCCTGCTAGACGTGGGGAGTCAGCCAGAGTGAAATTACTGCACATTTGTTTCCTATCGGGCAAACCCTCTCCATTCCTTCATCTTTAAGCTCTGTAATTAAGTCCTTGTAACTCTTTGATCAACAATAATAGCTGTTTACAACAGTCGAGGCGTGGCTGTACTGAGTGGCTGAGTGGGTGGCTCCCGCCACATGCTAGTGCCAGCTGCAGCTCAGTACGATGGGAACAGTCCTGTCCTTGCCATTTCTCTACCGCTTCCCTTGAACAGTATTCCTCCATTGATCTCAGGTTCTTGGGCAGAGCAAGTGTGAGCTAGGCAGAGTATGACCTGTGACCTCCTTGCTGGAGACAGTGTTCCACTGCTTACAGAAAAGAGGACGGAAAGAGTCCGAGGAACATCCACCTGCCTGGCCCTGGGCTCCTTTCAATGGACATAAGAGCCATTATTCACAGGTAAGGGGTATCAGTGTGTTGCTGCTAAGGCCCTGAAAAGACTGGCCGGGGTACCTTTAGAACAGTGGTTCGCAACCTTTATAATGTTGTGACCCTTTAATACAGTCTCTCACGTGGTGGTGACCCCCAACCATAAATTGCTGCAATTTTACTAGCTATGAAGCATAATGTAAAGATCTGATATTCAGGTTATCTGATTTGCAACCCTCAAAGGGGTCACAACCCACAGACTCTGCAGCTATAGCATCTGACGGCTGTTGAAACAAATTGGCCCAAGGTGTCTAGCTCGGGTCTTGGGGTTCTTCCCCTGACCCTGACTCTGCTGCTGTCCTTGTCCTCATGTCTCTCTCCATTCAAGAGTCCTTGTGGACCCAGAGGCTAGTTTTGGTTTCTGGTTGATGAATCTCAGGGAATGGGTCACCTTCAGCAGGGGTAATGCTGGTATAGCAATGCCTTTGGAAATTGAAAATTGTCCCACCAACCTTCTGGTCACTTTTGGAGGTTATTTATGTCTTCAGAAAAATGATTCTGTTATGATGGCACATACTTGTAATTCCAAGCGCTCTGGAGGCTGAGGCAAAGTTGTAAATTAGCTTGGGCATCTTATCTAAAAAAAAAAAAAAAAAAACAATAAAACAAACAAACAAAAAAAACCAATAAAAAACAAAGAAACAAAAAATGTCAATCAATAAATTAGGTCAATGCAAGCTATGGAGAATTCAGCTGAGGTACACAGGGCAGGTAGTAGCCTTTCCTGCCCCTAGTTTCCACATTGGTTTCAGGAAAGGATAATTAGGACCCCTGTGTATTTGTTGATTCTTGAGAATGAAGTCCAGTGAGAGGCAGCTGCCTCCAGGTCTGATGGCAGCCCCCGTTAGGAAATGGTGCTCATGAAGACCAGGGCTTCAATGGCTACAGAACTGAATCTGCTTTCCTTCAGTGCTGCTCACTGCCAAGCTTCCTGTCACCTTTGGGCCACCTTTCTACAACCTTAGGCCAATTTGCTTGAGCAGCTGGCAGTCTGTCTGTAGACCCCTGACCTGCCTCTGTATAGCCTCGTCTCTGTTGCTGTGATAACACACCGAGGCCAAGGCAGCTTAAGGAAGGGAGAGTTTACTTTGGCTTATGGTCCAGAAGGATAAGAGTCCACAATGGCACTGTTGGCATGGCAACAAGTGACAGGCATGACAGCAGAGACAGGACATGGTGACTGAGGGGGATATTGAGGAGAGCCTCCAAGGCTAGGATTCTGCTTAGGGATTGGCTATAATACTTGTCAGTCCACTCTGCCCTGGTCAGCTCTGACCCAAGGCTGAGGTCAGCTGCTCCCATACAACTCTTGCATGTGCCACCAGGTTTCCTTTAAGGACAAGTAGTTTGGTCTGGCTGTCAGTGACACAGTCTTTGAGGGAATCCTTCAAGCCAAGCCCCTGTTTAAATTATGTTCATGTGTCCTAGACAGCACGGTAATGTCAGAGTGGAGTATTTCCATCTAGTGAGAAAAACAATTCACAGGGTGGGAGACAGCAATGGAGCATGCCTTCAGGAAGGCCTGGCCAGCAATGCCTTCTTTCCTTTTTCCTCTTTGGCAATTACTATGCTTTCAGGAGAGAAGGATATTTTTGAAGAAGTGAGACAGTAAAAAAAAAAAAAGAAAACAACTCATAGAAATAATTTTTGTTAGCATTTCACTGTATATAACACAAGATGCTAAGCTCTCCCTTGCTCCTGGTGCCTGTCTGTCAGTCACAGGTTTCCAAATATGGCTTTTTTCCTGCTTTTTGCTCTAGTCAGGTTTGTGGATATCAGAGACTGATGTCCATTGTTCTCTGCTGCTGGTTTAGCCATTAGACCCCTCCCTGGGCTGTGATTTCTCCGTGTTCTTCTCTGGGCTCTATCCCAAAGGTCTCACTCTGTTCTCTATTCTGATTGCCTTCAGTACAATTGTCTCTCAAACCCTCCATCTCTAGACACCGAATTTACACTATGGCTTACAGACAGCTTGTTCTTCCACTTGTCCAACTTGTACTCCAAAGCTAAATGTGTTCAAATCACACTCCCAACCACCATTTCTCGTTCTTCGTTCGTGTGAATTGTGGTAACAATTCACAGACAGAATAGTCCATAAACACCCTCTGGTTAATTAAGGGTAACCCTTCTGAAACACTCAAGAATGTGGGGGCACTCTGCTTTTTTATGAAGGGTCCTTGAGTTTCCTAATATGGCCTGAGAGGGACATCAATCACTGGCCTTCATTTCAGGGTCAAAGTGAGAAATGAGCACAGTAATTAGCTAGAGATGAACTAGCAGGTGTGTCCTGGGCTACAGTCTTTAACAGACAGACAGACAGGGCTATTTGAAGCTGTCAAGGATAAATAAGGGCAAAGATCCCGAGAAGCCGATCAAACAGCTGTTAGTTCCCATAAACAGGACAATGAAAACTCAGACATGTTTTCATGGCTACTTCCAGGAGGCTTAGAGCTGATCAAGTCCAGTCCTCTTTAAGGGGTCCAGCACTGGACACTCTGTCCTATTTAGAGGAAGGATCTGAAATCTAGATGTGAGGTAGAAAGATACTGACCTTGGCACATCTGCTAAAAAAATCTCCTTGGCATCACAATGTCTGGGGATGCACTGTAAGGTCAACGGGAAAAACAATGATTCAGCAGCTAGTGAAAGGACAGACCCATGACCTATATGACCATCTAGACTTCAGAACCTCAGGGTATGGCTCTATTCAGAGATGAGATCATTGTTAGCCACTGGGGTGATCTTAATCCAACATGGCTGGCATCTGTAATGACAGTATATTTGGAACAGACACTCAGGAAGACGGTGTGAGAGGTGATGATGTCTGCTGGCCATGGAGAACAGCCTGGCCAAGCCTGAACTGTACGGAGACAGGGTCAAGCACCCGGAGACTGGGTCTCAGATTCCATTTCAGAACTAGAGTGGTGGAATGGGCTTTATCTTGTGGGACACCTGGTCTGTGGTGTTTTATAGCATCTTAGAAAACAACATAGCACCTCACAGAAGCCCATCTGACAGCTGTCTACTTACAAAGCTTCCAATATCTAATTATTATCTTTCAAAGGTTTCACAGTTCTCCGGGTGTAAAGGTTTTATGACTACATAAACAATATGCTTGCAGCCCTTTGTTTGGCCTCTTTGCAGGTGGGTACCCACAACTTTAGTACAGGCTTCTTTTATGTTCAGCTGTTAGAATGGGATTATTGCTGACTAATAACTTAAGGTATTGAGGTAAACTAACCCAGCATCTTAGTCAGGATTTCTGTTGCTGTAATGAACCACTATGACCAAAAAGCAAGTTGGGGAGGAAGGGGTTTATTTGCTTAGACTTCCAAATATGTTCATCATGAAGGAAGTCAGGACAGGAACTGAAACAGGGCAGGAACCTGGAGGCAGGAGCTGATACAGAAGTTGTGGAGGGGTGCTGCTTACTGGCTTGCTCCTTATGGCTTGCTCAGCCTGCTTTCTCATAGAATTCAGGACCACCAGCCTAGGCATGGTATCACCCACAATGCGCTGGGCTCTCTCCCATCATTCACTAATTAAGAAAATGCCCTGCAGGCTTGCCTGCAGTCTGCTCTTATGAAGATATCTTCTCAATTGAAACTCCCTTCTCTTAATGACTTAGCTTGAGTCAAGTTGACTTAAAACTAGCATCTTAGTCAAGATTTCTGTTGCTGCAATGAAACCCCATGACCAGCACACTCAGGAAGTGTGGCATCCTTACAAAGGAGGAACATGGGGAGGGACATAAGAAGGTAGTGTTTTCACTTTCAACAGCAGTGGTGAGTGAATTCGGGGAGCCCAGTCAAGACAATTTGGGTACTAGAGGCTGCCCAGGGCTGGCAGCTGATAGTTAGTTGTTGACTAAATCCAAAGGGCAGCAGGTCGGAATTCCTGCCATCTGAGGTAGCTCAGCATTTTCTTTCCCAGGTGGAATACTGAAAAGCCAAGGCAGAAAGTGGACAGGTGGGTAGGAATGGATTACACTAAAGATTCTAAACTACATGCAGAATTCTAACATTGACTCCTCATGACCCATTCTCCTAGACCCTCTCTCTGGGCATTTATTTCTCTAGACTGATCTGGCTCAAGACCTCTCCAATGATGTCCTGTGGGCACATGAGCTTGTCTCTTCCTGGTGAACCCCTTCTTTCCCTCCAGCCCCAGCACGGACCATTTCTTTCTAATTTCCAGGAAGTACTTTTGATGGTGTGGATTGCAGTATACTGGCCATCCATCTGTGAACTTGCAAAGGCCTCTTTAAACGTTCATGATAACTATGACCTCCTCTGGCTTCTTGGGTCAGGAATGTAAACAAGCCAGTGGAGAGGCTCTGAGCTGAGGCCTGGCTGGTCCCCAAGAACCTCCTCCCCCCCTTTTTTTTTTGTCTGGAGCAGTCCCTGTTTCTCACCTCTGGTAGTAAAGGGGGAATGTACTCAACCAAGGGACAGAGTGACTACTTTCAGAGAGCAGACCAGTTAATGAGACAACCAGCACCTGTGCATCTCCCATGGGAAGAAAAGACAACTTGTACTAGGCAGCTTCTGTCTTATGAATGACCTTGGAGTATTGAGGTTTGGGTGAATTACTTGAGATCTTAAAAACTAGTCTTAGCATGTAATGCGTGAAAGAAATCATTTCTGGAAGAGGAAAA
This sequence comes from Rhabdomys pumilio, assembly GCA_030674055.1. Lineage (NCBI taxonomy): Eukaryota > Metazoa > Chordata > Mammalia > Rodentia > Muridae > Rhabdomys > Rhabdomys pumilio. The sequence goes on from JANHMN010000004.1 coordinate 154,456,082, forward strand.
CAGAAACAATAAGGATACATGATTCTCCATGTGATACTAGGGTGGAGGAAGAGAAACTTGTCCACACGGTTTCTTATAGCTGTGATGAGTTTCATGGCCTCTCTCTTCTAAGCTGGGCTGGCTCCCTGTAGCCTCTCTATTGAAGCTTCAGTGGCTGTTTATAATCTCTCTCCTCATCTGTGGTGGGCCATCATGTCCTCCCAGCTGTGCCTTCTTATTCAGACCCACATTGGTGAAGGCACCCTGCTCACATAGTGGGATCCAGGGCAGAGTCACTGGTGAAGAGTGAATCAGCCTTGTCCCCCTGGGAACCACTCACAGACACTGTGAGAGGCTGGCCTGAGAATGGCAGAGGCAGACAAACAAACCACTGTCTCTCCTGTGTTATTTCTAGAAGCAAGAACAAATTCTCAAGTACTTGAACTTTTATTAAAACACAATTTCCTTGCAAGAGCAGTAATGTCTACGAGGGGTATCAGAAGATGGCCCAGGGTTATTTAGGGCCTTGCTATGTAACATTGTTACCAAGGCCCAGGGTCATGTAGGGCCCTGTTATGTAACACTGTTACCAAGGCAACAAGAGAAAGACACATTTCCTGATGTTCTTAACTTGTGACCCCCTCTCATCTATGTATGTATTTTCCAACCTGTTCACACATGATAGTAACTCATTATTTTATTTTCCTGAGACAGGGTTTCATGTATGCCAAACTCGCCTTAAGCTGGCTATATATCTAAGCACGACCTTGAACTCAGATCCCTCTGCCCCTCTCTACTTCTGGAATGCTGGGGTTACAGGTATGTGCCCCCTCCTCCCGTTTTTGTGGTGTTGGAGTTTGAACCAGTTGTCTGTTCATGCAGGTCAGACAAATACTCTACCCGTGGACCTGTCATGTGCTGTCAGTGCCATTCCATGACATTCACTCATTCTCACTCACCCTTTGAGGCAGCTTGCTCTTGTTGTGACCCTGAATCGTCAAAAAAAAGTTTCAAAGTTTAAGACACACTGAGAATAAAGGGGAAACATCTCTGAATGGCACCTCAGATTTCACCAACATCTTGGTGATTGTTTTCTTTCTTATTTCTCCTCTATTCAAAGTTTTTGGTTTCTTGTTTGTTTTTTTGTTTTTTTGTTTTTGTTTTTTTTTGGTTTTTTTTTTGTTTTTTTTTTTGTTTTTTGAGACAGGGTTTCTCTGTCCTGGAACTCACCCTGTAGACCAGGCTGGCCTCGAACTCAGAAATCCGCCTGCCTCTGCCTCCCAAGTGCTGGGATTAAAGGCGTGCGCCACCACCACCCGGCTCTATTCAAAGTTTTAACTGCCTATCCTAGCTAATGATTGTAACCTCCAGAATGAGGATTTGTTTTCCATCCTCACACAATTGTGTTCATCCAAAGGTGCTTTTTTTTTTTGACAAACTCTATTTCTCTTCCTGCTGACTGGAGAGTTTTACAAATGACACACATAACTCTGAAGCAGTGGAGGGGCTTTCGTGGGTCCTGTCTGGGGGTTAAGGCAGATCAGAGTCAGGTAGTACAGGCCTCCCATTGGGCCCCAACTGTATAAAGTGGAAGGAACACACACCCTAGAAATGCCTGTATTTTACTGGCTCACTGGTTCACACAGCCTTTCTGGAAATGTTGCTTAGAGTCTCAGAACTTGGGTCTGAAGAGATTAGTCTTTTTCTTGTAATAGGAAAGACCGTGGGAGTGAACTTGGAGGTTTGCCTGCACTAGAAACAACGTGTGTGAAACCCAGGGGTACAGTTAAGTACTTCAGTTTGTTCCCTGGAGATGCCTGTGGTCAGTCACTGTGTTAGAAGATTTTCTCACTGACTCGAGGAGACTAGGATGAAGCTCTGGGCAGGATGCCTCACTGTCCTAAGGTCTCTAGAGCAGACTAAAGCTTGCCAAGGTTCTCCTCTCAGTAAGAAGCAAAAGTCTGAGGCTGGGAGCCCTTCTCCTGCCTGTAGGAATAGTGAGGGTGGGTCCTAATTTGTGACCAGTTTTCAAGGCATCATCTTATTTTCTACATTCTTCCCCTGACCACTGACTCTCAGTATCTACTGTCTTAGCTCCAGCCACAGGGGCAAGACAAAGAAGGGCAGTTGGAGCTGCAAGGACTCAAACTACTTCAGGAACATACTGTGAAGTCGGCTGGAGGAGAATAGTAAGATACATAAAATCCAGCTTTGACATAGATACACAGGGAGTCCTGCAGTCGCAGAAACAAATAGCAGAAAGGATTAAATACATTACCACCTTGCCACATGCTATCCAGAGCCTGTTAGGTTGTGGACCACACAAAAGAATGGACAGGTAGCCAGCTAGGCTCTGTTCTGAATACAGTCCTGTGGGACTCCAATGAGTAGACCTGAGCTCATGTCAAGGCTTCAGTGCTCTGTGTCTGAAGGATCTGTGGTGTTCCCTCCTGCCTTCTCTGTGGGGCCCTCCAGGTCTCTAAGGCCCAAAGCTCTTTCCTAGAAGCTCCACTCCTGAAGCCCAGGACTAAGTAAGCGGGACCACCCTTATCTATGCTCTGACCTTTGTCTTAATATTTGAGATCTCCTAGTTCAGTTTTTTCTGCATTACTGGAAAAGTAGATGCCCCTATGTTGTCCTTAGAATAAACCTGGTGACTACTGCCATTGATTATGTGCTCTAGCCTGAGAGAAGTTTGTGACACTCTCTACCTATTAAGCAGGCAGACTATACCTATTAAGACATGCAGTGTCATGACAATGCTTTCTAAATGATTCTCACACACCCAACCTTTCATTTCATGTTTCCTTTCCAGTGTCATACTGTGCAGGTGGGCGTCACACTATGCGCCACTCCAGGACTAGCTGGAACATCTCAGTGAGATGTGCTTCCCTTCCTAAGACCTTGGTGGTCTGACACTGTGTCCTTGGTAGGCACTCCTGTGTTGACAGCCCTGGGAGGGAAAGGGTCATGTGCCTGGGTTTGTTAGAAGCTCTTCAGGGCCCTCAGTTTGGTGCTGTGACAGCATTTCTGCTCTGCCCACCTTTCATCTGGTGGCTGACCATGAGTTTGGGAAGCTTATGCTCCTATCTGGTGACACATCAGGAACTGACTTGGAGTTTACAGCAAGTAGGATTACTAAGCACTGAGGCATAAACACAGGATGTGGACAGATTTCCCACCCTCTCATCAGTCCTCACATGGAGCACCTGGAGCCCAGCCAGGGTGCGCAGCAGGAAGGGTATAGTTTGCACACATAAACATGTGAAGGAGTATGCATGTGATCACGGTGGATGTGCATGATTGTGTGTGCATACATGCATCTGTGTGTATGCATGCAATAAGTGTGTTGCTGTGCATAAGTCTGTGTCCGCAGGCATGTATGGCAGGCAGCCAACCAGGCTTTGTCTTGAGTATAATCCCGTGAAACTCCAATGAGTAGCTTTGAGCCTATTCCAGAGGCTCTGGTGCTCTGAGTCTGGGGGAGATTTGTGGTGTTCCCTCCTGTCTTTACTGTGGGGCCCTCCAGGTCTCTAAGACCTAAAGCTCTTTCTGAGAAGCTGTGCTCTTGGAGCCCAGGACTAATGAAGCAAGGCCACCATTACATATATGCAAAGCCTTAGGCAAAGTTTAGGTCTGAATGGAGATGCTGGCCCTAGCTGATGGAAGAGCTTCTCATCTTCCTGGGCCTGGGGTGCTGATGGGAGAACATGGTAAGAAGAGAAGAGGCTGAGGAAGTAGGTTGGAGTCTCAGATTTTGCTTGTGTTCCTCAACATAATGCTCCCATGGCTCTTCCTTTGAAAAGCTAACTTAAAGAGGCCTCTCAGAGTCTGAGCAGGAAGATGACCCACGACTTTCTGCTCAGGAAGGCTCCTGAGTTAACCACAGTTTAGGCACTCCATCAATGGGCATGAGAAGTGGCCTGTGAGCCCGAGAGAGAGGATGGCTTTGAGCTGGGTCTTATTCAACCTCAGTTCTGGGTCGTGCTTCCATTGACTGGTGCTTATACCTAAGCACAAAGAACGAAAGATTTCCTTAACTGACTATGAACCTCACCCAGTGTCATTTCAGAGAGGAAAAGACACCTGGAAGGTCACTCCTGGAAATTCCCTGACCCCATCTTCTCCGACAATACTCTTTCTAATCCATGCAACTCAGAACATCTCCTGGGAGAGGGTTCCCTGCTGAGGTTGTCATCACATACTTAGTACATAAAGCCTCATCAATTCATCACCCCCCCCACACCCCATGTAGGTCACATGTCTGACCCGGGCCTTACTGGGCTAGTGTCACGGTGTGCAGAGCTGGCTCCTTTTGCAGGCTCTCATAGAATCCTTCTCCATTTCTTGTTCCCCTTCACATTTGGAAGTGCCACATTCCATGGCTTATAGCCCCTTTCCTCTTCAGAGCGGCAGCTGAATCCTTCTCTCATAAGGTCTCTGGAGCTCTTTTCCAACTCACCTTTTCCACTAAGGAGTCTATGAGTATATTCTTCTCAGGCCAGCTGACTGTCAACACTAGTTTCATATGAAACCTGACGATTCTCTTGTGATAGTGTACTCACATGCTCTAGAGATGAGCTCTGGACATCCTTGGGGGTACTGTTCTTCTCCATTGTGTGATGGTTTTATATTAAAATGATGAAATAGATACGGAACAAGCACATATGTGTTGTAGATGTGGAGGGCCCTGTGTGCACCCTGCATATGTGGGGTTCTTTGGTAAGGTCTGGTCATGCTTCTGGGTGACTTTCGACACAGCTGTTTGCTGAGCTTGGATCTTTCTCAGGGAAACGTATCTTTGGTGTGTACATGTGAGCATGTCTGTTGTACTTGCATCTATGTGTCTGCATATATACTACGTGTTTGCACCTGTGTAAGCACATGCACATGTAGACATGTAAACATGCATGCAATATAGATGTATGAATGTATGCATGTATGTGTGATGGTATGTATGTGCATTGTGCACACATAGTTCTATGTGAGCACATGTGTGCATGTATTTAAAAGTGAACATGTATGTATGTTGAATGTGTGAGTGAATTTCTCCAGAATGCACAGAGTATCTAGACAAACCTGGATTCCTGCTTCACTGGGTGCCAATGCCTAAAGACTACCTTGGGGCTATGCCAAGGTAGTCCTTGGTCCCATTCCTGGGGTGAACTGGAACCCCAGGTCAGGTTTACAGCCTCCTCAGCTTCAGTCCATGCAGAGGGTTTATCATCTTTCCTCACTGACAGTCCCTCACACTGTTCCTGGTAAACTCCTTCAGTAGCTCCAAATCCAAGCAGTCTGGTTGTAGAAAGGAGTGCTAATGTGTAAAGCAAGGACCAGCCAATGATACTCATTGGTGGGGTGCAGACTCAGCAGATCCAGTCTGAGGATAGCCGGTGCCAGATCATTTGTGTGCTCTGGGGCTTAGCTATGCTTTGCAGGCAACTCCAAGTGGCCTTGTGGGCAACCAAGGGCATTTCTGCACAGTCTTGAACTGTGTGTTGCCTGGAGAGGCACATTTTATGAGTTGTTTTCTTGAAATTGGTACATATGAAATTCTGATACACAATAATCATGGATGTTAAAACTATGAGGAACAGAAAGTGAGACTGAAATTTGAGAAAGTTTATTTTAGTTGTTGGGTCAAAATAGGTACAAAAGGAAGAGGTTGGAGAGAGGTGTTTGATGCCTGGAGGGTCAATTGTCATTGTGTATCTGGGAAAGGCACATAACCCTGGCTTGGACCTTGGCTAAACCATTGACTGAGATGTAACTGAGGACACCTGTTGTTTCAAAGAGTTTCCATGAAGACCACGTTAAGTCACTTAACTGTATAAAGTACTTAATATAAGTTCCCTAGAGTCTAAAACTACCACCACCAGTTGATATCATATGTTGGAGCCTAGGGTACCCACATGCTGGTAGAATATCTCCTCTCAGAGCTGCTGCTCTGGCTGAGATAAGGTTCTGTTGCATCCTGGTCCTCAGGACTGTGTCCTAACTTACAAGCTACTTAGAAAGAGGGAGTAAAATCAGCTCCTGAGTGTTCCTCACAGGTGCCATCTTTGGACAAAGGTGGTTGCATAGGAACATGGGCATAGATGTGTTCTCTCCCTGGCTATAGGGTATGGATAAGAGCTGCTGGCTACCGTGTGTGTGAAGACGAAGAAGAAATAGCAGTCAGCCTCATGGATCACAACACAGGATCCAAATCCATTTCTGAGCTTGAATCTGTGGGCCAGGTGAACTTCTCTTTGGGTGCCCCATTTTTATGACAGCGTTACGGCCTCCTCAGATGGGAAGTGTGTCCTGCACAACCTGTTCTTACACCCCAATGTGCTGATAGAACAGCTGTCTGCACATGGAAGGCAACCAACAAAACAAAAAGATTTTTAGTTGATGTACTCACTATTCTTGCAGGACAAGTGTGCACTTCTTTAGTCACAGGTTGAGTATTCTCAGAGGTAGATGAGGTCAGAGTGGGATTAGTGGTGAATTTTGTCTTCCTCAGAACTATTGTGGCCTGACTTCCCTCTTCACTCACTTGGCCAGTAGAGAGGAAAGTTATTGTAATGGTTATTCCTGGTTGTCAACTTCATTATATCAGGAATGAACTACAATCCAGAATTGAAAGGCTCACCTGTGATACAGATCTTAAGACTGGGAGGTATAAGTTTTTGACCTGGATCTTGGCATGGAGACCTTGAGGCATAGTGGCTCTGAATCCCAGAAAACTAAGGCAAGGAGATCTTTGAGTTCAAGGTAAGCCTAGGACAAAACAAGTCCCAGACCCAGGAATTGTGGCACATACCTTTAATCTGGGCCACATCTTCTTCCGGAGACCTACATAAGGACATTGGCAAAAGGAAGATTTCGCTGTTCTTTGCCTGCTTGCGTTCACTTACCAGCACAGCTGTTGGAACTTACTAGCCTCGGGGGACTGAGCAACTACTAGATCCTTGGATTTCCCATTCACAGCTGCCCATTGTTGGGGAGTTGGACTACAGACTGTAAGTCATCACAACAAATTCTCCTCCTATATAGAGACAATCCATAAGTTCTGTGACTCTAGAGAGCCCTGACTAATACAGTTATAAAAACGGACTCTGCTTGGGTTGTTTCCCCATCTGCCTTGTCCACTGCTTCATTTCAAAGAAGAACATGCTGAATATCTGTGAGTGAAGTAAGAGAGACACATCACATAGCCACCACTTATGCATCCTCAAACCTCCTCCTTCAGGAGATGGTAGAGATGTTCCATCCCTGTCCCCAAAGGACTGGTAGTATCCAGAAAGGTTCTCTTGCTCTATGTTTTGTTGTGTGCCAACCTTAGGACCAGCTGCCCAAGGAAAAAAAAATGTTACCCTAACTTGGCCAAGCTGCTTCTCAGGTTTCCATGGACCTCCATCTTTATACCCCCGAGGTGCCTGTGGTGTCCAGCTCTAATGCCTGTATGGAAATGTCATTCTAATTGCAATTATCTGAGAAAAGATTGTTGGTGCTCAGGCTCCAAATACCAACAGTAACGCCACACTTCATAGGCATGAAGATAAGTACTTAAATGCTCATAGACCTACAGTCAGGGCATGAGGCTCATGGGCTCAGATGCTGCATTATAGCCTTGACTCTGTGGATCAGGTGGTGCTGAGACCCAGGTGGATGTGGACTGTGTCGAAGTGTTACTAAGACCCAGCTGTGGGAACATGAAGTAGACAGAACAGGTGGTGCTGAGACCCAGGTGGTGGTGGACAGAGAACAGAGTCCTGAGGTGCAGGTGGTTGTGGACAGCACACGAGTAGCACTGTATATCAAAACCCAAGTGGAGTCAGATGGAATACAAACGGTATTGAAAAAACAGATGTGTTTGGACTGTATGCAGGTGGTAACAAGAAGGCTGCTGTATACAGAAGGTGGGTAGTTCTGAGACCCATGGGAGTGCAGACAGTGTGCAGATGGGATTGAGGTCCAGGTGGGGAGTGAATGAAGTACAGGTGGTACTGAGTCCCAGGCAGGTAGGCAGGTGTCATTTGGCATCTGGGTGGTTATGGTCAGACTTACCATTCAACATGCCACATCTGTACTGGTGTTAAGAGGAATATAGCCACGTAAATATATCAACCTATGAAAATATGCTCTTTGAGCTTGTGAAATTTTACCTTTGGTGAATTCTTTTTTTCAGGAAAAATATAATCCCCCAAATAATATTGCAGAAATTTCCCTGATAAGATCAGGGAAAACATAATTTCCAAATAGGAGTTGAATACTAGGATGTTCTTAGGTCCTCAGGTTAGGATGTCAGCCGATCTTTTGGGGGAGTATCTTTACCAAGTAGCACCCCCCCCATGCCCTTTGAGCTTCTAGGAAACAACTCAACCCTGACATACCTTGGATTTAGCTCCTAAAGACCTGTCTAATGTCCTGTAGCCTAGCTCCTTACTGTGGTTTAACTCCTAAAATGATCTATGGGACTTTTTGATATATGGAAAATCAGACTGGGAAGGCAGAGAGAGAGAAAGAGAGAGAGAGAGAGAGAGAGAGAGAGAGAGAGAGAGAGAGAGAGGCTGAACTCTGCGCTGGTAGCTTCCCGTTTGCTTTGTTCAGGACATGCCCTACTCCATAGTCCCCTTTTGTCCATTTTGTTGATCCACCCCAAGCAAGTGGACCTCTCCCTGAAGTCCACTTAGGCATGGTGGAGAGCAGCTCAAATGGGCTATCTAGAGGCATACTTGGCTTTCAGGGTGTATAGGATGAAGGCACAGAGGCTATGCCTAGAAGACAGCATGAACAAGCTACTCTCATGACCGCATGGCAGGGTATTCATGCCAAAGGCATGTGTATGGATTCGTATTTGGGGCTGAGGCCTGGCTGGCCCCAAGGGATGTTCATAACACTCCTAATGAGGTCTGCACATTGTTCACCACCCTCACAGTCAATGGGGATCTGGGAGTCAATGTGCACACAGGTGATCAATCATCTATTTAATCAATCTGAATTAGTAAAGCAGGCAAGGGTGGGCAGGGCCAGGCTTGGCCTGGGGCGTTGTAATTAAAGACAGGTGAAGATGTCTGGTGCACGCATGGGCGTACCATGCATCGCTGAGGGGAGTGTTTGTACTCAAGAGAGAGAATGTCCAGGCTGTGGACTGTGCTTTAATGAACCACTCATGTTGGGTTAGTGGGTTGTGGCAGAAACCGCCCTCCACCCAGACTTCCAGACAAAGCCCTCACATTCTGAAGAGGTTTTCATGTGTATAAGGCTTTTCAAGTACGCATGTAGGTCGAGCGCCATGAGAACATGTTTCAGGGGACTTGCCCACATTCTCCTTCCTTCTTAGGCTTGGGCAATGAGTGGCGGCTAGCTTAACATTCTTGCTCTCATAACCAAGCCTTATTGTTGTAATGTTTGCCCGTAAGATTCAGAGAATGAGTACACCAAGAACTCGGTGGCTTAGCTCCCTCTGAGTAGCATAAGTAACCCTGGCAGAGGCTGGAGCCAGCTGAGTTGTAGGCGTGGTGGTGGGAGTGCAGAGCTAAGTAAGAGATCAATGAGAACCAGAAGAGGGAGAAGCGTTGAACTTTTAAAGCCCATTCCCTGAGATGTGCTCCCTCCAGCAAAGCTGCGCCTCCCATAACCTCTCCACACAGTGCCACCAAGTGTTCAAATGCTTGAGCCTATGGGAGATATTTTCCATAAAACCCACATCTACACTCCTTTATTTCCTGTCTCTCCAAGATTTGCAATAGCCTTTGTAGCCTTGTGCTGTCTCCAAGTGTCCTGTATTGTGATCACATGTCTATGTAATGTAGCCTCTTCTGCTGCCTCAGAATCTCCTGTATATTGTAGCCTTCGGGCAGCAGATAGCCTGTCCATCCCTGAAGACACAACTAAGAACCAAAACTTCCCATTTGCTACCTGAACTGCAAGTGGCTTTGCTTTAGGGGCCATTACTTATTCTTGTAAATTGTTTTGAAGAAAACGTGCAAATATTTTTTTTCTTTTTAAAAAGAGCTTCAGGCTTCCACTCATTTCCTAACTTATAATGTACCAGGAAAAGCAAAGTATTAGAATGGTAAACTTGAAGTACTCTTTGCTTTGAGTTATCAACTACTGACCTCCAGTGTGGAGGAGCTGTCAAAATGAAAAAAGGTATCTTCCAATCAGAGCAGCAGCCTTTTCGGTCCTCCAATCAGAGCAGCAGCCTTTTC
>JANHMN010000004.1:154468629-154518934 GCA_030674055.1 Rhabdomys pumilio
TGTTATGTTATGTTATGTTATGTTATGTTATGTTATGTTATGTTATGTTTTGTTTTGAGATAGGGTCTCTCTATGTAGGTACAGAATTCTATGTAGAGCAGGCTGACCTGGAACTCAAAGAAACCCCCTCCCTCAGCGATAGGATTAAAGTTGTTCACCCAGTTAGCCTTGAATGTTTTTTTTTTCAAGTCCAACTTTTCCAAGTCACTTTCAAATTGTAAAACAAAACTTAAATAAAATAAAACAAAACACAGATTCCCTAAAAGCCAGCTTCTTCTAGTGTGTCAGCATTGTGAACCTGTGGCCTGGTGTCAGCTGAGCCGGCTGGGCGTGTGGCCTTGACCTCCATTCCCAAGAGGGTCCAGGGCTAGATTCTGTTTATGGAGTCTCAGCTCTTTTCATCTTGAGGAAGCACTTTGTTGCCTTACTCCAAAATAGCTTCTGCAGGAATAGGCTGTATTTTTAGGACACAGGAAAGGCTTGGGACAGACCCTGTAAGTCTCTTAGGGCCAGCTGGTTTCCTATTGCTTCTCAGAAGCAGAAGAGAGAAGACCACCGCCTATAATGAAAGGTGGTACCCAGCTCTGGGCCACTCCTGGAGCCTGGTCATTTGGTGGACTGTAATTACCCTGGGTCACCTCGCTGTTCCTAGCTTGTGGTCTTGTGTATAACAGTATTATCTGACAGAACTGGGAAAGAGTTAAAGGATTCTCAGGAGCACTTTAAAAGGATCTTGTTCTAGAAACAAAGGTGCAGTGAAAGCCTGCCTGAGCTAGCGATCTAGATCTGGGCGGAGTAAGATGTGGCCCTGCGCTATCAGGCAGGACCATTTTTGAGAACCAAGTCCAAGCCCAGGGTCCTTATGACAGGTGCTAACTGAGAGACAAGAGGATGCTGGAGGTTATCCTAAGTTTCTAAGCAATACAGATTTGATCTGATTTTCAACAATGACCCATCTTTTCCTGCATTTAGGAGCCACTGTTTTTTGACAAGCAAGGGGGAAGTTTATTGAGACCTTAAGAGAAAGTTATCTTTATAGCTGGGAAGGGAAAGAACCTTGATCACCATGTCAGGCTCAGCAAACAAAAGCCTCTCGACTAAAAGACTTCCTGTCACCAACCTTAGAGGCTCCTGTCCCCTATGATCTTTCCAACCAGCAAAGGCTGAGAGGGGTGCTCGTGGCAGAAGCATTCTTCTGTTCTGCTGCTTTCTACAGAAGAGACTTACCGGGCCCTAGACCTCGATCTAGAGAGAAGCAAGAGTCTACCATGCTTACAAAAGCACTTAGTTGTTGTGACAGTGAGTTGCCATAAGGCTGTGGTTGTGTATGCTTCCTGTCTACAGACAGAAAGCCATGTTCTCCAGTGCATGAGGCTCTCTGACCTATGCCACATCCAGTTTTTCCTGGTGTTCTTGGGCCTGGGCAGCAGAGTACGAGGATCCCTGTAACTCTGATATATACTCCCAAGCGATTTGGATGAAGCAATCTTATATACAGTAGTCTGGAATCACTGAACTCAAATAATGTATCTGTTTTTAATGATGACCTAGGGCAGGGGACAGGCAGTGTTTGTGAACATGTCCACATTTACTAAACTATGAGACTTTACACCCTGTCCAAGGCCAGTGAGATGAGACCAGGCCTGCATGCACAGCCGTGTCCCATATGGTGACATGTATTCCTGACTGACTAGGCATGATTTTGGGGCAAGACATTCTGTGGAAGAGGACAGTTGTGGCTCCCTTGACTAGAGCTCTGCATGGGTCTACCTGGCATCAGAATCGTTAAAACCTGGAACTTCTCAAGGGACCCTGTTGGGAACAGAGGTGTTCTGTCTCCCAGTCAGCCTAGATATTGGTAGCTAGGGAGATCTTACTTCATACAAAATCCAGGGACAGGACAATTTCCTGCTGGTTGCTTCTTCTTTCCTCTAGTGCCTCCTGAGTGGCCAGTTCCCAGCCTCACCTTAATAGCCCCCTGAGAAGCTAATCCAGTCTGAGTACAAATGGACCAATGACATTAGTCCCATGTTTCCTGATCTTGGACTACTCACCTACTTTTCACACCCTCAATTTTCTTGTCTTCCCAAGAGGTCTGATGTCATACCCCCATGGTATCAGTGGGAGTAATATGAAGACAGGCTAGCTCTGGCCAAAGCTGGGATGTAGTACCCCTGGGCAGGACCCCTTACAGCCGATGAAAAGCTCATCAACCCTTCCTCCACTTAACTTCTGTGATCTGTGGTTACCACTGGAGGAAAGATACTATCGTGTGTTGTAGCTGAATTTGCTCTGGGTACCCTGATGTACTGTATCACACAATCTCCCATTCTGTACTTTATTCCCCATGGATGCTCTTGATTATCTGTAATTCATTTTAACTATTTTCTCAGACAATGGGCAAGCGCACCAGCCATCCGTCCTGTGAGGCTGCTGTGTATTGTGTTGCACCAAGGCTGGAGTCCAAGGTAACTTGGGAGACACTAATTATCACTCCACAAGATGTGGGCATTAAGGAGGATTTGGCCTCATCTTTGTCAAGAACGAACAGCTGTGCAGGTGGTCTGATTGCCGCCAGCTCCTGCCCCTAGCTTGCTTGGTGTCTTATTTTTAATTTTTTAAAAAGTGGAATCTCTGTTTTCTTCTGTAAGACTGACTTTGTATTTGGCCCTCTCCATCTTCTTTATGGAGAGGAAATTTTACAAAGGTTCAAAGCCAGGATGGGATTAGGGTCTTGGCTCAGAGGAAGAGAAATCGGATAGGTCCACACACTGTAGAAAAAAAAAATGGGCTTTGCTTGCCTTTTCCACTCCCAATACAGCAGGACATTGCCACCTCCCACAGTCCCTCAGAGGTAGACATCTGGTTTTCAGACCCTGCTGGCTTTTGACACATCATTCAATGCAAATGGCTGCATGACACACTTGGGGTCCTTAAGTGCAATCAAGTTTAGATGTCTGCTGGAGGTAAAAAATATTCTGAGTGTCATGTCCAACTGATGTGAAGGTGTTTTGAGACCCATGTCCAGCTGGGATGAAGGTGCTCGAAGCATCATGTCCAGTGTTTCATAACTGTGTCTAGTTGACATGGAGGTGTTTTGAGGGTCATGGCTCCCTAACACAAGGATATTGTGAGGGCTCTCACAACTGAGACTTTTGTAGTTCTGTCATCTGGAGATGAGGGTCTCCGTGTGTCCAAAGCCAGCGGAGCCACCCTGCTTGTGGATCAGCTGTTCTATGTAAGCTAAGTTCTGTTTCTCCATCATGGTCAGGACCCCACAGTGCCCTTCTCAGGACAAGGTGACCCCAGAAGGACCTGGCACTTGAACTGGTACTGCAGCCTTCACAGAGCCTCTTCCTAGTTTGCTTTCCTGCTAGTCTTGGGTGCTTTCTCTCTTTGAGAAGTTCCTTTCTGACTTATGACATGCATACTTGGAAGCCACACTTCTACACAGACCGACCCGAACATCATGACTTCTGAGCCACGTCGCTGACCAAGACTGCAGCTCACTCTAGAGCTTCAATCCCAGACCATCATTCTTCAGACTCAAAGCCATTTTCTTTGTCTAGAGCAGGTGCTTAAGCCCAGGCCTTGGGGTTAGGCCTTACTGGGAGAGTCATCGTGCATGCCCTTGGAGCTGGCCTGACTCAGCTTCCCCAAAGCCTAGGCCTCCTTCCTTTCTGAGACTTATCTTATGTCTATGACATGTGTGACATCTCAAAGGTAGACGTTTTTCGTATTTCTATTTTTCTGCCACGATAAATAGTTTCACTGAACATGAGGCCCGAAGAGATGGACCCATGGTTAGGAGTGCACCCTAGTCTTGCAAGGGAAGACTTTGGTTCCCAGCACTCATGCTGGGCAGATCACAGCCATCTATAACTCTAGACCCAGAGATGCTGACACCGTTTCCAGTCCTCCACAGGTACAGCACCTTCTACCTGAGCAGAGAGCAGTGCACGCTGTCTTTGTTTTGGGGGTCTAGGGCAAGGGTTCAGCTTCCTGAGCCGTGTGGGAGGACAAGGGTGAGGATCGTGGCTTCCAGCCACACCAATCAAAGCTCTGATGGGTGGCCCATGAGGGACGTCAGGACTTGATAGTACTCAGCCCTCTGAAGACACACCTGCAAGGGTCATGCAGCTGGAGCAGCAGAGGCTGAGACTGTAGAAAGTGAAGGAAGTCAAGGATTTCTAAGATAAGCAGAGCATCCCAGAGAAGGCTCCTGTGACTAGGTTTTTGATGACTTGCTCAAGTGCATCATGGGATAAGAAAGCAAAGCCTACTACAGAACATGAAGTGTTGGGGCTGCACTGGAAACCCAAGCAGTGGGTGGGTGGGACTTAGAGGTTATTCTGGGGACTCAAGGACTAAGTCTGAGATGGATTCACCTTTCTGTGTTTGGGGCACACGTAATCCCAAGCAAAATGTCAGGTTGTTGAGTCATAAGCTGTAGGTCTGGTGGGAAGGTGATGTGTGGCTGGGAGGCCCAGCGGTGGTTGGAAGTTTTTAGGAGAGATATAGAGATATCTGGGCACCTATGACTGTGTCCCCTACCCCGTCATCTCTGAACTCCCAGACAACTTGTTTATGGAACAGCGTACGTAGCCTTCAGTCAAAGCTTTTACTGGGAAAACTTGCAAGCATTGTTAACCAGTGCCTTAAGAAGGGTATCCTGGTGCCAGAGGCTCTGGTTTGGGTTTGGGCTTGGATTTGTAAGAAAAGGATTCTCTCTCTGACCCATTCCTGGTGCAATGTTTGCCTCATTTCAGTACCAGAATACCAGGGTGCAGCTCCATGGGATATCTTGGGCATTAAGGCTGCATGCCTAGCAGGGCAAGATACCTGTCCCATAAACTCCTTGGAGCTATCACTTTTGTTTATTACAATGAGTGTGTTTGTCCTAGAGGCCCAGGGTCATCGGTATTATGTCAGAGAGGCTTGTAGTCTCTCAGAGGACCTGTCAGCAACACCTGACACCATGACCTGGCATGTTACATGATAAAAATGTGGAAACAATGGTCTAGGAGCAAGCAAGGGTATGTGGAGTTGGAGTGTAGGGGTCTATGTCTCTTAGTCTTTTAATGACGTAAGAATCGAGCCCCCCGTAGCTTTTCTAGCAGCCAGGTTGAGGCGGGAGAGTGGAGAGCTGAAGAGACATGGTTCAGCTAAGCTGGTAGAGTTTCTGACTGCCTGTAGCTCCTGGGCCAGTTGCCAGTTCTACTCACAGACCAAGCTGGCTTCAAGCCAGGCTGGCCGATGCAGGCTAAGGCCAGAGCATGCTCCCAGCTCCCACATGCCTTGCACAGCTGGCTGCTCACTGGCTCACCATAAATAGAAAATAATGTTCAGGCCCTCCTGTGAGGGTAAGGCAGGCAGAGTCCTGACCAGGAGAGCTGTGGCACCCAGCCACCCCTGGCCTTTCAGATCCTTCCTCGGTGCAGGATTCCCAAGGTGTTCTTTCATAGGGAGGACTGATTGGCACTATAGGAAGTACTCTGCCAAGGGTTCAGAATTTAGCTTAAGGCACAGATCCAATTGGGCCTTGGATGTTTCTGCAGCCGGATGTGTGAGGATGAGGAGCAGGTGGACGAGCTTGGCGTGCCTGTCCTGTTTCTGCTTTAGGAGCTGAGGGCTGATGTCTGACTTTTCTTCTGTGTTGTACTGTTTTGTTTCTCATCTATGGTAGGCCACACTTACTAAGAAAGTAGAGCTGGGAAGATGGGATCATACCTCATGAGCAAGAGTCTCTGTGGTGGCTAGTCACCTGCCTCAGCTCCACAGGTGATGGTCATCTTTCTGATCAAGTTCATTTGGTTCTCTCTTGTTCCCTTGAAGAGCTCTGTGCTTGCTGCCAGTTGTGCGTGACCATGTGACCTCATTTCTTAACTTCTCTGGCCTCAGTCTCCGCCATCAAATGAAACAGCCCAGGCATTTGTCACATTGCTCAGCCTGGGCTTGGGCAGACAGGAGGGGGCATTCCTTAGACTCTGACATAGGCACATTTTTGTTGTGACTCATCCAATGTCTTCACACTTGTGCCTCCAGGTAGAGACCCTGGCAAAGCCTGCCCGATACTCAGCTCCCTGGGCATAAGACTTACCTTGATGCCCACCTTCCCTGATATCAAAGACTGGAAATTTTACTTGTGGAAAAGTAGAGTCTTAGAGTTGTAAATAGAAGGCAACCTGGGTCCGGATGTCACAGATGAGGAAGTAGAGCTGAGATGGGAGAAGTTGGCCCCCTGAAGCTGTTAAGTTGTTGGAAGCAGTGTCTCTGGCAGCCATGGTTATGAGAGCTGCCCTATGGCTAAAGGTGAGGCCACAGAAGGGCCATTTTGGAGGACAAATTAGTTGGAACTCCTACTAATTTGTCCAGGACTGTGGGTCCTGGACAATATATTTATTCCCTGAAGGAGTCTCTCTCTTTTATACACCACTCTCATGGTCCCTACCATCTTAGATGCTGTCTGCCTGTTAAGTTTGGTTCAAGACCAGAACTCCATCCATATTCAGTTTTTTCCTTCACCAGAAATAGATACCTGTGTATGTTTCTGATGAGTGGGTTAGCGCACAGTGTAATATATGCTTCCTAGATATATGCATACAGTGTGTGCTCAGGCAAACCTGCATTGTGAATAGTACATAAAACCTCCCTTGCCCTATCTACCATCTTGGGAGCTAGATCTCAGTGGGGTAAGCAGTCAGGAAAAATGGCACTCTTTGTGTTCATTCAAAATGGAATACCTTTCTTACAGAGTTCACAGGGAAAATGTACATGGTACAACTTAAAGTTACTTGCTTGTGGAATAGATGAACAACAACAACAACAAAAAAAAACTGCCTCTGAATTCAGATTTGTGAAGTGGAATTACCCAGGCATTATGTTTCCAATAACACAGGATCATTGCAAACTAATTTATACCCTTCGCCAAAGTTTTCTCCTAGGGGCAAGAATAACTCTGGAATGTTGCTTGTGGTCTTAGGTTGCTATTGCTGTGCTAGAACATAGCAGCTTGGGGAGAAAAGAGGCTGTGGTCCCTCATCCAGAACTGTCAAAGCAGCCACAAAGGCAGGAACTTAAGCAGAAGCCATGGAGGAATGATGCTAGCTGGTTTGTCCTCTTGGTTTATTCAATCTGCTTTCTTATACATTCTAGGACTGCTTGCCCAGGGGTAACACCGCCCACTGCATACACATATCTAGGAAGCAAATATTTACACTGTGAGCTAACACACCCGACTTCCCATATCAATCATTAATTTAAAAAAAATGCACTACAAGCCAGTCTGGTGGGGTCATTTTCTCAATTAAGGTCCCCCTCTTCCAAAATGGCATTATAGTTTGTGTCAAGTTGACATAAAACCAGCTAGCCTACATGTCCTCCTACAATTTTTACATGTATACAGAATACAAACAACATTAATTATGGATTACAAGTAAAGCATTTACTGTAAATAACTTCACTTATGCAATGAACTGTATACCACCCTTATTTTGTATTTTTTCTGCCTGTGGTAGTAATGCGTGCTCTTTATAAAAATACTTAAGTTACTTTGAAAGAAGACAAAACTCCAGTAGTCACACCTCCCCCAAGTCATTATAAATAGCAGGTACAAGCTGTGTTAGAATTTCCCCAGGCATAAAACACACATTATTTATTTTACAGGAATGATGTGTGCTAAGCATTGTAATTTAATTGCTTTCTTCTGCAAGTGCCCTTGAACATTTTAATCCTTAAAAAAAAAAAGCCCCAAGGTGACATCATACTTCATGAGTATTGTTTACTTGTTTCCATTTTAAAAAACAACAGCACACAAATAAACTTCTCATATACCTTTGCTCAGTTTGTGTACACCATCAAGTTCTAGAAGTGAAATGGTTACATTAAAAAACAAACAAACAGTGAGCATTTGACATTTTGGTGGTTACTGTAAAACAGATTACCAAGAAGCATACATTTGCTCAAACTCTTGCCGGCAGGCGATTCTGTTTAGTGTCTTAGTCCCTAACATGGGAATGTATTGGCTTTTTTTTTTTAAGCTGGTGAATAACTTCTCTGATTTACTCGAAGAATGAGGCCAACCTGGAACTGAAATCAGCTGCCCCCTGTATGTTGTATGAAACATGCAGGGTGAATCCCAGGCTGTTGCAAGATCTCCTCTTCCCATAATGGAATACAAAGGTATCCCCTTCCAAGCGCCTTCTCAGCATCTTCCCAACCTTGAGGACTGAACTCCTGTTTCAGCAGAGATGATTCCAACCTTCTGTGGCCCCTGGCCATCGTGTGGCCCCTGGTTAGCAGAAATACATGTCTAGGAATGTGCTCAGCTCAGAATGTTGTCTTCTGGTTTGCCTGGAAACATCTCTTCTTCCCGTTGCCTGGAAACCTGAAGTGAAGCTGTCTCCGGTACTGTGTTCCAAGAGGAACCTTGTGCAGTGTGTGACTGCTGCAGTTCTACAGGAGAAGCTGCTTTCCCCAGAACTGTGTCAAGATGGTGAAGAAGGGTTTGAAGCATTACCAAGCCTAGGGCCATACTCTCCATTTGCTGAAGGTTTGGATCATGCAGTCTTCTAGAGGCAGAGTTACGGTGAAGCCAGGATCTCATGTATCCAGGTTCCCCTCATGGGTCCTTTCTCAGACTTTAGAAGGATGTCATGTTCAAACCTTGGCATTGGTATTCTTAATAAGGAAGGGATCTTGAACATTATTTAAGGTTTAAGCCTTCCAAAAATATAAATCAACCCCACTTTCAGACAGAGAATTTTCTTTTTGTCATTTGGCTTCTTCCAACCACAGACAAAACAGGGGGACAAACAGTTATGTTTAGCATTAGGTCACTTGGTCGGAGGAGGCATAGCTATAGAATTATAGAATTCAGAAGGGCTGCTGGTCTTCAGTAAGTGGAGATTGATTACTAATGTCTGCCTTGGGTATAGGCAGAGGTAAACTGTCCTGGTAGTCAAGTCTTTATATGCTGGGCAGGCATAGATGATGTTCAATGATCTATCTTGCTTTCTATTGCTGGGCTGAATACCATGGCCAAAGCAACTTGGAAGTGTTGTTTGGCTTACAGGTCTGGATCACATCTGGCCATCAAGGGAAGTCAGAGCAGGACTTCAAGGCAGGAACTTGGAAGTAGGAATTGAGTCAAAGCCTTAGGGGAGTGATGCTTACTGGCTTGTTCCCCATGGTTTGCTTAAGTTGCTTTTTTTAAAATAGAATCCAGCATCACATAACCAGGAATGGCATCACTCACAGTGGGCTGGACCTTCCTATGTCATTCATGAATCAAGAAAATGCCCCACCAACTTTCTTAGAGGTTAATCTGATGGAGATATTTTCAAAGTTGAGGCTCTCTGTTCCTGGGTGTCTCTCACTTACAAGTTGACAAAAACTAACCAGCACAACACAATATGTAGAAATATTTGTACTCTGATCACATTTTGTTTTCCAGACAGGCTGTTTCACCCCTATATTTGGCCCAGCACAGTCACTGACCTCTTACCTTGACTAATGAGATGACCCTGACCTAGAAAAGTCAACCAAAACGCTTGCAGGACATTGTCCTTATCTAGCCATATGCTCTAGGAGAGGTGTTTGGGCTCAGTTTTGTACACACAAGTAAGACAGACTGAGCCATGGTTTTTTACATTAGGGGAGTCTTGCCTTCCAGAGGACTTACTGGGTTCTTGTTAACAAAGACATGTTCTCTTGACACACTGGCTATCTATCTTCTCACAGGTAGCCTGAGAGATCATTTGAAGGCTTTCCTTCCATGTACAAGCAAAAAGTAAAAGTAAAGGAAGAGCTAAAAGTAAAGGAAGTTTCAATGTGAATTATCATAGAAATCATTGTTTTCCACTCCAAATTCAGTTTTCAAAACGGCATTTGTGTTTTTGTTTGTTTGTTTTGTTTTCTATATAACTCCACCTTGATGTTCCTCTGGATGCTGCTGGTGACTACGATTGAGGTGTGGAACCAGTCTTGGTGGGTAGGATTTGGAGATACCAGTACCCACGGTACCGTGCCACCTGGCTGGTATTAAGGTGACTTTTCTTCCATGAAATTACTGGTTTCACTGTACACAGGTTCAGACCCAGTATGGACAAGGGAGGATGGAAGTTCCAAAGAGGGCACTTGGTGCTGGCATCCCCAACAGAAAGCATACACCTAATGGCTCCTTTCCTTTCCCTATGCTTTGGAACACTGTCCTTTGGTAGCCACTGTGGGGATAAGGGAGTCATGGTCTATAAGGACAGGTCTCGACTATTGACTCAGGATTGAAGTCCAAGATGATGTGAACCTACTTCTTTGTCATCTGTGTCCTGTCAACTGACCCTAGATGTGGGAGGACGGGGGTGGAAAACAGGGGACAGCATGGCATAGATTGATGGCCTAACTTCCTGTTCTGAGGAACAGTAAGGGACCCAGTTTTTGAACATAACAAGATGAGTCACAGAGAGAAGAGATAGGACATATCCCTGAGGGTGTTCCTGAGCTCCCTGTATGTACTCAGACAATACAGGTATGGGCCCACGGGGGACAGGTCTGTACACAAGTGGAAACTGAGCTGACATTGGCACCACAGCCCACAGAGGCAGGTTAGAACTTGATGCTTGAATGTAGCTGGGTTAACATCCTGCTAAATAAGAAAATAACCTCTTCAGAGGAGTTAAACAGGATTCAGAGTCTTGTGGCATAAAAGTAAAAATATCTAAGTTGTAATAAAGATGGCTTGGTGCATGAATCAAGCAGGAAAATCAGAACTTCATGGGGGAAAGGCTAGCAATAGACCACAGTGCTAAGGTGACAAGGTTCTGGGCTTTGCAAGGAAAGACCTCCTGACAATTACTTAAAGACATCATAACAAGTGAGAGCAGACACTCATGAGTAAAAATGGTCTTTTTGTAGCAGCAAAGAAATTCATGTTCAAGGAAAATCTACATGGATATGTAGGAACTGAAAAAAATCTGAATAAAGACACAGAAACAAACTGAGGGATAAATAGCTTAGATGCATTTAGATAAAAAGCACAGAGACAAACCAAGAGATCAACAGCATAAGGCAGAGGAACCGCCCATGAAACTCAAATGATTCAATACAAAGAAATAAACTATTTTATGAGCAAATTCTGGTAATGCATTGGGATACCACGAAAGGTAAGTGTCATGAGAATCTAAGCAGAGAAGAGGAGATGGGGGAACAAAAAGAATATTTCTATTATTATATAACAGATCCCCACAAATTCTGACTTAGAATGATCCCCCATTTGTTTATCTTGTTTACTATGGATTAGAAGTCTGGGTCTGCCTCTGTGGGATTCTCTGTGCCATATCTTGGTAGTTGAAGTTTAGAGTCACCATTGTCTAAGTGCATTTGTAGCTCATACCCTCTTTACGATCATTATGAGGTATAGTAGTTTCTGGAGCTTGTCAGCATAGAGTACCAGTGGGGTGTGAGCCCAGAGTAGGGTACTACAAGGCAGGGTCTAGTGGCTTCAGAGACTCAGGCTTCACACTGGGCAGATGTATGCGCAGCTATAGCGTATAACAGAAATCACAACATTTTTTGGGCATAAGTTGTGACCAGGGATGGTGACAGTCAAACTGTCTTGTAAGAAAGAGTATAGATGTAGTTTCATACCCAGAGTAGTGTGTATGGAGGTCAAAAATGTCTCCAGTGGTTTGGTCCAGTCCACATGTCTATAGTACAGTGTACAGAGCTAGCTGCAGACTGATTTGTCTGAGACCAGATTTAACTGTGTATGCCTCCAGAGGCCATTGTAAATGTCCAGATATTGTCTAATGTCATTTTGATTTTATTCCCAGGTTCATCAGAGAAAGATGAGTCCTCTCAAAGTGTTCTCGGTTTCTCCCTTTCCTCATCTTGGAAATCTGCAGTGAGATGCAGACAGAACATTGCTCTAGTAGAATTCTATTCACTCTTCCAGTACAGCTAGGAAGAGCCCATTTATTTCTGAGGGGTTGCTTGATCATGCCAGGCTCGTTAAAGACTCTGTCTCTTTCTGAAAGTCATTTCTCAAAACTCCCTCACAGCAGCATCAGCAAGATTAGTGTTTGATTTTTTTTGAAGTCTAACTTCTTGAATTCTTTGTATATTTTGGATATTAGCCGTCTATCAGATGTAGGATAGTGAAGATCTTTTCCCAATCTGTAGTTAATGTTTTGTCCTAATGACAGTGTCCTTTGCCTTCCAGAAGCTTTTCAATTTCATGAAGTCCCATTTGTCAATTGTTGATCTTTGAACCTGAGCCATTGGTGTTCTGTTCAGGAAAATTTCCCCTGTACCATTGTATTCAAGGATATTTCCCACTTTCTCTTCTACTAGTTTCAGTGTATCTGGTTTTATGTGAAGGTCCTTGATCCACTTGTGCTTGAGCTTTGTACAAGGAGATAAATTTGGATCAATTTGCATTCTTCTCCATGCTGACCACCAGTTAGACCACCAGGTAGACCAGCACCATTTCCTGAAGATGCTTTCTTTTTTCGACTGTATGGTTTTGGCTTCTTTGTCAAAGATCAAGTGTCCATAGGTGTCGGGGTTTACTTTTGTGCCTTCAATTCTATTTCATTGATTAATCTGTCTGTCTCTGTACCAATACCATGTGGGGTTTTATCAACATTGTTCTTGAGGTCAGGGATAGTGATGCCCCCAGAAGTTATTTTATTGTTGAGAACTGGCTATTCTGTTTTTTTTTCCATATTAAGTTGAGAATTGCTCTTTCCATATCTGTGAAGAATTGTGTTGAAAGTTTGATGGGGATTTGTTGAATCTGTACATTGCTTTTGGTAGAATGGCCATTTTTACTATGTTAGTCCTACCAACCCAGGAGCATGGGAGATCTTTTTATTTTTTGAGGTCTTCTTTGATTTCTTTCTTCAGAGATTTGAAGTTCTTGTCATACAGATCTTTCACTTGTTTTGTTAGAGTTACAGCAAGATATTTTATATTATTTGTGACTATTGTAAAGGACGTTGTTTTTCTATTTTCCTTCTCAGTCAATGTATCATTTGTATAAAGGAAGGCTACTGATTTGTTTGAGTTGATTTTATATCCAGCCATTTTGCTGAAGTTGTTTATCAGATGTAGGTGGTCTTTGGTAGGTATTTTTGGGTCTTTTATGTATATTATTATATCATCTGCAAATAGTGACACCTTGACTTCTTCCTTTCCAGTTGTTTCAAGTTTCTCTCCACTTAGAGCTTACAGCACTGTAGGCTGCCCTGGGTGATCCAGTGACTGTCACTGTTATATATTACTATAGACTTGAAAGCACTGTGAACTTAGACTACATCAAATGTATTTTAAAATTACTTAATAATAAGTTGACGTTTTCTTACTGTAAAAAAAGATTAGTGTTTGAACAATTTATTGTAGAACTAGAATCCTAATAGGGTTTCATCTAAATTGGAATTTTGAAAAAAAAAAAACCACATTTTTATACAGAAGTGAATTTTCAAGCAGAATAAATACATATCCACTTTAAGATACATCCTAATGCAATTCTGAAGACTAGAATCTTGAAGGTAGCCAGAGAACATACCTTCTTACCTATAGTGGAAAACCAGCAACGGTGAGCTCAGCAGGAACTATGAAAGTCAGAGGGAGCACAATTAAATTCCAGAAGATAGTAAGTTGTTTCTCTGGGATTCATTCTCTGACCTCAGCCCCTTACACATTCGGAGGCTGCTGAAGCCATGGATCAAGAGGGCTTGGCTACTGCTAAAGCGGTTGGCAGATTTCTGAGTCCTTTGTGTGAGTCTGATTTTGTAAGCATGCAGAATGCAAGTGATACAGGGCACAGAGGCTTTCACCCAGACTTCAAAGGACCCTAGGCAGTTTGAGGCAGGGTTAGAATCCCTGCAGGGAGTCCCAGAGATGGAAGAAATGAAGGTGTAAAACTGAACTAAAGATGCAAGGGCCATCACCAGACGTTAGAGTGTGTGATAAGAGAAAATACAGGCAGTAACAGCAGCCAGCTCAACAGTAAGTCCATGGGCATTACAAATGGCAAGCTATCGTAAAGGGCAATGTCACTCAAGCCTGTTGGAGCTCATATATATACCGGACACCTAACGTGGAACTACAAGATTTAAAGTCTGCCTTGCTGTACTCTGTCCTCACTCTGTCAGCCTTGTTTCTATGTTGCTATACCTATCTTCCAGACTTTTTGCCCTCATATCTTGAGAGTAAGTAACTTGTTTTTCATTTTTATTTATTTGATTTTTTTTACTTGTTTCCCCCTGTTTTTCCTTGCATTGAAAATAGACTCACTTCTCATACAATATGTTCTGATTACAGTTTCTCCTCCCTCTTCTTCTCCCAGTTCCTTCCTCTCCAGATCTACTCCCTCTGTATCTCTCATTAGACAAAACCAAGCTTCTAAGAGGTAACAAGACATGAACAGATAACATAAAATGAAATGAAATAAAATGAAAAGACAAAAACAATCATATGAAAGCTGGAAGGAATGGAGCACCAAGAAGAAGCACAAGAATCAGAGACCCACTTGTCTCACACACCGAGGAAACTCATTACTAAGCTGGAAGCCGTAATACATTTGCAGAGGACCTGGTGCAGATCTATATTATATTATCTATTATATAGGCCTTGTGCTTGTTGCTCCAGCCTCTGTAAGTTCATATGAACCCTGCTGAGTTGATTCAGAAGGTCTTTTCCTGATGGTCATCATCCTTCTGGCCCTCACACTCTTTCCATCTCCTCTTCTGTGGGGTTCCCTGAGCTGAGGGGAGGGATTTGATGAAGACATCCCATTTAGAGCTGGGTGTTCCAAGGATTCTCTCTCTGTATAGTGTTCGACTATGGGTCTCTGTATCTGTTCCTGTCTTCTGCAGGAGGGAGCATCTCTGATGGTGACTGGATAAGGCACTGATCTATGAGTGTATCAGAATATTATTAGGAATAATTGTATTGATCCCTCCTTTTTTTTTTTTTTTTTTTTTTTGACCAGCAGTGTTTGGTTTTACCCTAAGCCTCTGAACTACCTAGTCTCTGGTTTTTGGTCACCTAAGCAGTGCTGGGGATGGCTTTTGTCTCATGGAATGGGCCTAAAGTCAAATCAGACATTGGTTGGCTACTCCTACAAGTTCTGTGCCAACCTTGCCCTAGCATGTCTTGCAGGCAGGGCAGATTGTAGGTCAAAGTTTTTGTGGCTGGGTTAGTGCTTTTGTTTCTTTTTGGTAGCCTGCAAAGTACCTTCCTACACCAAAACCACTAGAACATAAGAGTGACTTCTCCGTGTCCAATGAATTGTGTGAGTGCTGTCCTTGGCAACGGGGCCCTGCTGTCAGTTTGCAGAGAGTAACCTATTGTCTTAGGAACAGCCTCAGTTGTTTGGGTGTTTTATTTTCACAGGGGCTCATAAATAAGTGTTTCCTTGAGCCTCAGAGGCAACTTGGATCTGCATTTTTGGGCCATCCTGGAAACGTTGAGATTTTGTAAATTCTTGGAGCCAGACAGAGTGCATTTTGCATTGTGAAATGGGACATGAGAATTTCTGAGATGGGATGTAATTGTTTGGTTATGAAATATCTCTCACATGTTCACATATTGGTCCCCAAATGGAGGTATTATTAAGCGATGATTGTATCAGAATCTAACTTGTTAGCCAATTGATGAGTTCATAGCTGGATGGGTTGTTGGGAAGATGGTTCCGACTAGAGGTCATGGGGCACATCTTTGAAGGTCATACATTATCTCTGCTCCCTTCTTGTCTCCTCTCTGCCTCTTGTCCATCATGAGGCAAGCCACTTTGTTCCCTGCCATCATGTTTTGCCTTACTACACAGTGGCCCAGAAGTAACACGGCCAAGTGACTCTGCATAGGAATGTCTTATATTAGTCACTTTCTTGTTCCTGTGACCAAATAGTTAATTTAGAAAAAAAAAAACAATTTAAGGGAGTAAGGAGTTATTCTGACTCAAGTTTGACAGCGATAGTTCATCATGGTGGGAAAGGCATGGCAGCAGACAGCTCTGAACTGGAGAGTACTGGAGTTGATTCCTAACATCTGGTCACATCAGAAAGCAGACAGAACAGAAACAGTACTTGTTATAACCTCCAAGTCTCTCCTCCAGTAATTCACTCCCTCCAGCCAGGTCCTACCTCCCAAATTTTCTACTATTTCCCAGAGCAGACCTACCAGCTGGGGACCAAGTGTTCAAATACATAATCTGTGGAGAACATTTAACATCCAAACCACATAGCCTTTGAGTTAGTGAGCCAAAATAAATCTCGCTTAAACTGTTTATTGCAAGTATTTGTCATGGTGTCAAAAAGCAACTGTGTATGTCTATAAATTTTACACACACACATGCAAAAGCACACATCATACACACATGCACACACACAAGCACACATACAGTCACACACAAGCACAATCTGTAGGCTAAAGGTCATAAATTGTTTAAAACAACTTAGGAAGAGAAACAAATGGGGAGGACTATTTATTGTACTATAAATGAGGACACTATTTCTCTGTGAAATAATTTCTCTGAGAAATCTGAGATGACAAACATACCAGCCCACTCCACTTAACCTTCATATTTGACACAATTCCAGTTGAAATTCTTGTTAGACTTTTGCTTACAGAGCTAACTCAAGAATGGTCACAACTAGTTTGAAAAGACTAAAATTAAAAAAAAAAATCACTCAATTTTAAAAGCTATGATAATGAAAGGATTCTTATATTGACACAGACAGATACATAAATCAGTAGGACAGAACAGATAACCAGAGTTGATCTAGAAGTTCAAAGGGAGTTCGGCAAATAGGGAATATAGTTTTTAGATAATGCTTTTGGAACAATGAGGTAGGCAATTGAAAAATAAAAAAGAATGTTGATATAAACCTTGAACTCTATAAAATGCAACATTAAATGTAAACTATTAAATGTTTGCAAGGAAATGGGAAGAGAAAGCTTCAAAATTAGCTTAGCCACAGATCCAAAATATATCCCACAGGCGAAAAAAATCAATAAATGTCACTAAAATGAAATCTTTTATTCTGTCACAAATAGTGCTATGAAAAGGAAAATTCAAGTACATTATAGTCTGGAAGAAAATACATGCAAATCACATACATCAAAGGGTTGGTATTTAATCTATAAATAACAATCAAAATTCAATAGACGGGAAGGAGCAACTCAGTGAAAAACAAGCAACATCCTTGGGTAGACAAGTAAACACTAGGTGTAACCTGATGCCTTTGGCGGCTAGAATAAGGCTGAGAGTGTGGTTAAGTAGTAGAGAGTTTGCCAGTTACATGCACAACCCTAGATACAATCACCAAGATTCGAGTGTCACCAAATGCTCTGTCACCAAGGCAGAGCAAGCATCCACGGCTTCAGGATCAACTAGGGTATGCATGTATTTCTGATGGGAGTGTAAAATAGCTCAGCACTGTGGAAAACCACCTGGCAATTTCTGATAAGGTCAGATATCAATAGACTTGGTCCCCAGTCTTACTGTAGGAGATGAAGTCGTATGCTCACACAGAGATTTGTCTATAAATATACATAGCAGATGTGTCCGTGGTTGGTGGAAACTAAGATGAATTCAAACGTTTATCCTCTTAGGTGTCTAGGTGAACACCCTGGGCACACCCATGCCACAGAATGCCATTCATCAATGAGGAGAAGTAAGATGGGTGAAACTGAAGATATTTTCCCAAGTCGAAGAAGCCAGGCCCCAGATTGGCTCCGTATCATTTCATTTGTAAGATGCCGGGAGATAGGAGTACAGGGAAGTCATTAGCAACAAGGCTCTGCAAGTGGGGCTTCAGGGAGGTGACTGGGCTGTGGGTATCTGGATACCATGTCCTGGCTGTTGGATTTTGTGGTGGACAGCTATTAAGAATCACAGACCTGCACAGCTAGAAAAGTCATTGTCTATCGACATTTTGTCTGCAGTTGTTTCTAACCTGCTGTCAAAGCAGGAGGCAGTGGGGGCTTGTGGGAGTGGTTGGCAGAGCCAAGAAACACTATAAATGGTTGTGTGGAGAATCATGGGATGTGGGGCAACTGTGGTGGACGGAGCGCTCCATGGGCTACAAGAAACACTATAAATGGTTGTGTGGAGAATCATGGGATGTGGGGCAACTGTGGTGGACGGAGCGCTCCATGGGCTACCATTCTTGCCCTGGGCTGGTTCCCAAGGCTCTCAAGGCACAGGGGTGCTGGCCTCAATTTCCCTGATGGAGAACAGGCTACTGAAACCTATAGGTCAGAATGTCATCTAGCAACAGACACTTAACTTTGGCTTGTTGGCATGGTCATTTCAGGGCAGACCTGGGGTCTGGAAAGCCCCAAGCTGGGGAGTGAGGACTCTGTGCCTGGAGGCAATAGTAAGTTAATTTGACACAAATATCCTCTGAAGGGAGTGAGTATAGAAAACACTTCAAAAAAAATTTTTTTTTGTCAGATACATGCTACGGCCAATAAGAGAAGCTTCTCTCCTGAACCCCCAGGTCCAGTCTGGCAGGGCCTCTAGGGAAGCAACAGCCCTTTCCAGCAGAACCTACATGAAACTGTCACTCCGCAGACAAAAAGTACCTGAGCGTGCTGAACTGCACACTCCTTTACTGACACTTATAAAAAGACTGACTGGAAATCCCCCTTCTGCCCTGGTCAGTTTGTCTTCCTGTTCTCTTCCCTGTAGTTCTGCCCTTACTCGGGTCCCATGAACTGAGCTCAGGCCAGGAAGCCCTTCCTTAAAACTGCCCTTATTTCTGAGACACAGACATGGTCACACCAAGATTCCTGATGTGCTTCCTAGAAGAAATCAGCACAGCCGGGCATAGCAGAGACACAGACTGCTTCGGGCCACCTTCTCTGCATGCCCTCAGTTTTATGAAGTCTGTAGAAATCAAATTGGAAAGCGATATGAAGCATTCATTGCTTCTTTGGGAGTAGCTTTCAGAAAGGTGCCTAGATTTGCGAGGGGTGCTGAATTCACAAGTTCATGAACATCTTCATCCAGGCAGATGGATGCTAAAAGGAATTCTGTACCGTGCGACAGGGCATCTCGTGTGTCTGTACACTTAGTCCCGCTGACTGCTGTTACTGTGCACAATCTTCCTGGATAACACTGAAGCTTCCAGGTGGGATTCTGTGAAGAGGGCTTTAATAAAGAGCCATAGTTCTGTAGGCTGAACTTAGTTACGTATGCCTTGCCTCAGAAATGCAAGCCTGGTTCTCTCTCCTGTAGGTGGGCAGCGACAGCACACTGTGGTCTTCAGAAAGGCTGTGGTCTGGCATAGGTTCTTTGGTTTGAATTCATTCTGCTTAAAACCAAGTATTGTGTTTACAAAACAGAAGATTTTCTCCTCCATTTCCTGTTCCTACAGTTCATGGCCTCTTGAAGAGGCCCCTGAAGCTGCAGAGCAGGCTGGCACAGAGCCAGGCCCTAATAGCATGTGGATGTTCTGATGCCCCGCTGGCTGGAGACCAGGGACACTGCCAGGTGGACATCCAGGATGCCAGCAGCTCCCTAGGCAAGGACCTCACTGGTTTTCATCTTGCTTCTCCCTGCCCCCTTCCTCCTCACTAGCACCCAAGGCCCTAAGGCCTTTCACACCAAGGAGAACCCTGAGCCAAGGTAGAGCTGTCAGCAGTGGCCTTTCCTAGGCCTACAAATGGCCTGTTCTCCATATGTTTTATCACTTACACAAATGTAGCAATGCAAGACTGAGTAAGGATTTTAGCCCCATGCTTCCAGTAGGAGGTTTGTGACCTCGGGTATTGAACAATGATCTTAAGGTTGCTCAAGGAATAAAATCTGAATAGGGATAATACTTTGTGACCCTGGACCTCTACCACAAACTTCACCATGAATTAATTCTCTCCTGCAAAATTAGTTCTAGACTAATGAAAGAACACCTGGTTCCTGACTACTCAAGAGATGTAGCCTCACATATAATCTACTGGAATGAGGAGAATGGAGAGAAGAAAGGATGCAGGGAGGAAGATGTGGCAAGGAGAAGGTCCAGATGGGCAAGGATGGGCAGGGATCATACAGTTTGCTGTATGGGAGCCGGGCAAGACTTTGAGAATGGTCACGGGCTGGTAGCTAAAGCTCGGGAGTAGGGACGCCAAGAGCATACCTGGGGATGTAAGCTTTAATCTCTCTCTCTCTCTCTCTCTCTCTCTCTCTCTCTCTCTCTGAATCCCCATCATTTCTATCTGTATTTTCAGCAATCTCTGCACTCGCATCTCTAATTGTTCTTCTTCATCTACTCCATCTACTCTTAATCTTGATTTCCCCAGGCATTCTTGTTGGAGAGCAGATTTCAGACATGCTCCTGAGTTTGATTTCAGAGGAGGCTCTCGGCATCCAGAATCCTTGAGCCCTGTGGATACTCTTGAGGGGCTAATCTTTGCCTTCTCTCGAGTGCTGTGACTTTTTTCTCTTAACAAAATACCTGACAGAAGAAACTTAAAGGGAAGATTTATTCAGGTGGGCTTACCGTTTGGTAGGGAAGGCACGGTGGTGTTCTGGTGTTTCGGTTAGGAGTCTGCAGTGTGGTTTGTTCATATCTTGGTGGATCAGAAAGCTGGGAACTTGTCTAGAAATAAGGCCAAAGTTAGGATGTGAGCTTATCCCAAAGACGTGCTGTGGGGGGCTAAGACTAGTATACTGTAGATGTCTCTCACCACCTCCAGAAACAGTGGCATCAGTCTGGAAAATGGATGTTGGAGCACACAAGCCTGTGGGGGATGTTTTGAGTTCAGGTAACAGCATCTCTTATCAATGAGCTGCTGTTTCTCAGCCTCAGAACTCAGGACCTTGTACTTCTCCAAGAGTCATGCCTACCAGCATAAACCTGAAAGATTTGTGCTGCCCTGCAATGTCTGCCAGAGGCTTCTATCAGTGCTCAGACCTTGAAGGACAGAGCACTGAAGAGGTCTTGGGGAGGGGTACTCCTGGTCTATTCAGGCTTTTTTTGAAATTATGAAATTATATGATCTTTAGTCTTCATTGCCAACTTGGCAGGATCTAAAGTCATCTAGGAGATATGTCTGTCAGGGAATTTCAGAATTGGACTAATTGAGGAGGAAAGACCCATCCTTAATGTTAGCACCCCACCCCCTACAGGCTGGAGTCCCACACTGAATAAAAAGGACAGAGTGAGTTAAGCACCAGCTTTCATTTGGCTTTTCTTCCTGACTGTGGATATAATGTGACCAGCTGCTGCCTTAGGCTCCTGCCATCATGGCTCCCTACCAGGACCAGCTGTATCCCTTTCAACGGTGAGTCAACCTCTCTTATGTTGCTCTTATTGGTATTTTGCATTGCAAAGAGAAAAGTAATTGTGTTGGACCAGAAAGGACGCTCAAGTTTGAATATTTAGGTGCTATGTGTCACTCGTTTTGTTCCAAGAAGTCTAGAGGTGAGATGAGGGATATGAGCCCAACTAAATATGGCTCTGTGTTTGCCATGATAAAAATAAGCATTTTCAAAGTTACATTTCATACATGAAATCATTTAAAAGGTGTCAATTACTGGTAATATTTAAACTGACCATTAGGCATGTGGGTTGTACTAGCAGCAACCTGCAGGGCACACCTTTGAAATGAGGCTACCCAGTCAACTGGCCATCCTACAGTGTCACTTCCTCCAAATCAGCTCTCCTTATGCAAGGTTGTGGCACTGGCTCCCTGTAGGCTAGGTGTCTGCTTGTTGCCCAGACTGCTATGCACTCTGCAGAGCAAGATGTAGGTCACTGACCACTGGAAAGTGTTGGTGTTTCCCAAATACCAGAGAGAGCAGAAATTTGCCTCTGAGTTAGCTTGATCCATGGTGCCTCTATAATTTATGCAATAAAGCCAGTTTTCCCTTCTAATACATCTGAAGCCGTTTAAAGTAGGGACTGATCCTATCTCCAACCCCACCCTCTCCAGGGCCAGCACAATAGTGCTATTCTCTCCTGCTTGCGCTCAGAAATGTGGTTCCTGTAGAAGTTGGCTTGAAATTCTAGCCCCGGGTGATAAGAAACTGTCATTACAACTGCCCTTTGCTGGGGTTGGGGGTAGGAGGTGCTTGGCTAAAACAGCTGAAGAGTTAAGGCCAAGTCCCCACATACTCTCTAATTAGGAGTGACCCAGGAGCCACAGAGGCTTCTTAGCATCAACAGTTTGCATTGGCAAGGCAGTAAGAAGTCTGCTGTTGAAGAAAATAGCGCATGAAGTCTGTGGTAGCTGATCTGTGAATGTCTTCCGCCAAAACTCAGTTTAGATTACGGTTTTCACATCTGCATGCTCATTGTTTGATGAACCAGAGGCGGCTGTTGGAATATTTTGCCTTGGCCTCCTCCTCTTACTTCTTTAGAGCTTCCTAGTGTTCCAGCCCCTTCTGGAAACTTCACCATGCTTGCACTCTGGCAGACCCTTCTCACTTCCCCTGGGAAGTTGTCTTTTGTTAGTAATTGGTAGTGTCATAAGAATGTTGCCCGAGATTATTCCACATGTCCCACAAAGGGCCATTGCTGTGCATGGAGCACTCAGGTGACTTCTGCATGCTTGCTTTCAGGTGGATTTGTGCCATTGTGGTGCAGTGGCTTGCTCCTTGTGAACAAAATATCTCAGTCACGTGTTGTTGAAATAAGTCTATGTTGTCATTTTTAATGAAGCCGAAGGAAAAAAATCTGTTAGGCAGGTTGAATGCTATTTCTAATGAATGAGTGAGAAGTAAGGTATAAAGTGGAACCTTAA
Organism: Rhabdomys pumilio; assembly: GCA_030674055.1. NCBI lineage: Eukaryota > Metazoa > Chordata > Mammalia > Rodentia > Muridae > Rhabdomys > Rhabdomys pumilio. The sequence continues at coordinate 154,491,379 of JANHMN010000004.1, forward strand.
TTCTTAGAGAGACAGTAAAAGCTCCTGATATTTTTTTTTCTTATGTATGTTCAACATTTGTTTTTGTGAGTTCTAGTTTGGGCTTGAAACTTGCTATAAGTGATCGTGGGTAAGTTTTAAATTCATGGTTTATAACTGGTGGGAGGATGGACTGAAAACATTCAAGAGATTCTGCTGCTAACTGTTGGTTCTCTTGGGACTGTTAGGCAAAAGAAAAAGAAGTCCTATTTCTCATGTGGGCTAGAAAGGGTCAAATGGGCTAGACAATCGCTCAGTGCATTACTGAGCATAAGGTGCATGTACTTCAGGGCAACCAACAATAGCCAGAAGTCCAGCTCAGCCCATTTGGGTTTATGACCTCAGAGTTCCGTCTGTTTTAGAACATAGAAAATGGCATTGCAGAATTGTGTTGAAAGCAAAGTGATGGATGCCGGGCAGCTCTCATGGGACTATAGAAAGGTCATCCCAGGAATCCAGTGTCTGCCATTGGAATCTGCATTGCTGAACACTTGAGGATAGTAGACTCTAGATCCTCACAATTATGGGAAATATTGCTATGAACCCAGTCTGCACTAGAGAAACACACTTTAAATCTGGTAAGGAAATGCCCCAGATTTTATGATACTGAATTGCAGGTTATGGTCCCAGATGTGTAGCCACAGCTGGCCCCTGCCAGTTCAGATAAAAAAGAATGTTAATTCACTCTAGAATGTCTAGGTGTGTTTTATAAAAGTAGGCAATCTCCTAAATCAGTCAAATTGGAAGTCATAACCAATCATGACAGATGACATTCTCTCTCTCTCTCTCTCTCTCACACACACACACACACACACACACACACAGAGAGAGAGAGAGAGAGAGAGAGAGAGAGAGAGAGAGAGAGAGAGAGAGAGAGTCCAGCATTGGCTGCTGATTCTGGCTACTCCTCCATAGATAACCCTATATACCATCCCCTTGCTCTCCTTTCAGGGTCTAGGGGTGAGAGGTCCATCCTGAAGAGGCCATCTATGTATGTCTAGACCTTGAAACCCGAGAGGCAGGGAGACAGCCTTCTCCTGTGGATAGATGACTGTTATGGAGAGAACTTTGTACTTTTTGCATTTTCTTTCTCTGATCCTTTCATTTGGACAGTTGCCACCTGATGTAGAATAGTTTTTGGTTAATAGCTATATTACTAGAAAATGCTAGTTATGTTTCTTAAAAAAAGGAGTTTAAAGAAATTAAAAATCAAAATTGTTATTAAAGAATTAAAGGACCTGAATTCATTGAAAACAGTACCCATGTTTAAGGCATGTAATAGAGCAATGTAAATTCCTTGGCATTTTGGATTGTCTTTGTTCAGTTTAACGTTATCACTCACTTCTTACTCCTGTTTCTTTCTGAGGTCAGGTTAAGTCCTTGTGCTTATGGGTCAGTGTCTACAGAGAACTTTTGTCACTCTCTGGAGTCTTAGAAGCTCAGTAACATACCCTTAAGGTAAATAGAGAGTAAGATTTTGGCTCTTGGTCTTTTTTCTACTTGGTGAGAGAAAGGGGGAGGGAGAGGGAGAAGGAGAGGAAGAGAGAGAGTCAGAGAGAGAGACAGAGAGTCACAGAGAGATATGGAGACATAAACAGAGATAGAGAAACATACAGTGAAATATACAGAGAGATGGAGACAGATAAAGAAGGAGATAGAGAGAGACTTGCACAGTGAGATAGAGAGATAGAGAGATAGAGAGAGACAGAAAGACAGAGACAGCAACAGAGATAAAGAGACAGGGAGACAGAGAGACACACAGAGGAGAATGACAGAGAGAGAGAGAGAGAGAGAGAGAGAGAGAGAGAGAGAGAGAGAAACAGGGACACACACACACACACACACACACACACAACTGTCCATTTATATGGAGAGTGAAAGAACATAACCAGTAGCTAGAATATCATCTGAACATAGAATTCTTGATTAAGAGGTGATAAGTGCAAGACCTGCCCTGTGTTTACTGGTCACAGTTCTCTATGCTTTTCATGATAGCTGGTCAGTTTCTATCCCTATGACAAATACCTCAGGGAAAAATGAAAGAAGGAAAATTTTAAGGATTTATTTTGGGCCAGTGAAATGGGTTCCTGACACCAGGCCTAATGATCAGGTCAGTGTCTGGGACCGTATGGTGGAAAGATGTACTAACTTCTGTAAGTTGTTTTCTGATTACCACATACGAAGTTTGACACACACACACACACACACACACACACACACACACACACACACTCACATCTCAAGTAGAAAAAGACCAAGAGCCAAAACCTTACTCTTTCTTTGCCCTATGGGTATGTTAATAGACAAACAAACAAATAAACATTTAAAAAGATTTATTTTGGCTTCTGAAGGCTCAGTTTTTGGTTACCTGGCTTTATTGCCACAGGCTTGAGGTAAGGGTGGAGAACTGCTTACTTCATGACAGCCAGAAAGCAGAAAGAAAAAGTCCGGAACAGCAGGAGACAAAATGCATCCTTCAAAGGTATGCCCCAGTGACCCAGTGACCCAGTGACCCACCTCCTCTGCTTAGGTCCCTCCTCCTTTCATTGCTTCTCAGTTGCCTTTAGTTGGATTATGAACCTATGAAGCTGAGCTTTCCTAACCCAATCCCCATCTCTGACCAATGGTGCTTTGGGAACCAAGCCTTACACATGAAACTTTTAAAAGGCACATTATGTGTAAGCCATAATAAAAATCTTCTCCTCACTTACTCAAAACCAATCATAATGTACATACATATGAGCAAACCATTCATCTTCTCTTTGCCAAGGTCGCACTGAGTCAGGCATTGATGCCAAAGCTAGGTACATGGGACCCCAGAAATGATGCCTTGGAAACTGCAGAGCTCCCCTGTGCTACACATGCTTTGCAGTGTGTGTAGCATGTTTTTAAGAGCAGCAAACAAGCAATGCCATCGCCACCAGCTGTACAGCCTGTAAGAAAACCTTAAAGAATTAACCATAAATAAATTGCAAATTTGACATAACAGTTAAGAAGATGTGGCTGAGGCTGAGGACCAGGACTCTAGCCTTAAGTGAGTAGGTTGCCCCCTGCCACTCTTTTGACTCCTTCCTTGGAATTTGGTGTGAGCCTGGATACAATTCTCCAACAAACAAGACTGTCCCTCAGGTTACAGGTGATGCTTTCAAGGAAACATGAGCTTGCAGGCCACTGTGAATCCAGATAAGCACAACTACCATAAAATTCCATCCAAACAGTGAAGAAGCTACGTGATTGCTGCTGAGATGGGCAGGCTCCTGACTTAAACGATGCTGTGTTTAACGTAGGGGGAAGCTGTTGAACATCTGCATGACAGAGGAAAGGTGGGAACAGAATGAGATCCTACTTCACTATCAGCAAAGAAAATAGGAAGATGATGATCATAAATGCCAGGAATAGCAACAAAAATAGCTGTGAAAGTTCAAGAGGGGTTGCTTGCCACCACAGCACAAATAGATAAGACAAAAGCATGTGCATGTGAATATGTATACATGTGGGGTGTGTGTGTGTGTGTGTGTATGTGTGTGTGTATGTGTCAGTGTATGTGTATGTGTGTATGTGTTTATGTGTGTGTACATGTGGTGTGTGTGTTTGTGTGTATATGTGTGTGTGTTGACTTTTAGTGAGATATAGCTAAGCCATTCTTGGAAATATTTTGTCTTAAACATGTTTATCTGAAAATAAAAATGACATAAAGCATAAATTAGCTCTTAGGTCAAGAACTTAAAAAAATAAATCAATGGAGCAAATCCAAGGAACACGAAGGAAGTTAGAAATAAAGATACAAGAGAGAGCAATGGAAGAGAGCACACAGGAGAAAGAAAGAGCCTACACAACAATAGAAATGATTCACAAAATCAAGGCTTGCTGTTCTGTAAGGCGTCTGGCAAGACTGGCCAGGAACAAACACAAGCAAACAATATAGAGTCTAAACATAAAAAAGAAGGCAGAATAACTTTACAGTTATAATGGTGACTTAGCTTCAATTACTTGCAATAGAAATAAGGAATTAAGCAAAGAATGTTATGAACAACTACACTAATGAATTTGCAAGTGTAGACAAAATGGAGGCACTTAAAAAAAAAGAAAAAAAAAAAAAACCCCAAGAATCCAAGCACAATGCCAAGGCCGACAAACTACTCAAGAAGTTGCAACGGGAGTTAAACTTTATTGTTCTCACAAAACTCAGCTCAGAGTTAATTCTAAGTTGTTTGGGAAAATAGAAAATAGTAAAATAGTATAACAGCAACAACAACAAACACAACAACAACAAAAAGTCTGCCTTAGTTACCAAAGCTGTAATTTTTGTTCCCAAACCAATATGAACAAAAATGTGGAAGAAGGGTTGTAGGTTAATTTCACTTGTGAATGTAGATGCAACAGTTGCTACATAAAGTATGGTCCTGGAGTAACTCCAAGGATGCTCAATTTCTTCTTAGAATCCAAGACAGGAAGCTGTCAGGAGCAGACAGGTCTCTAATCAAGATGAACATTAATATAGAAATATTTGTGACGTCAATTCTATGAATTTCTGACGTTTTGAAATCCAACTATCCATGTAAGGTAACCTGGATTGTTGTCTGTTAACTCCTCTCAGCTATTTCTAAATAAAATATAGAAAACACCTTAAAAATAAACTCAAAGTAATGAATTTGCTATAGTCCCTTAACTCACAGGCTAATCATCCCAAATCAGCTAAAAAAAAAAAGTTAAAGAAGGACTGGGTCTATAGCCACTAGGCAAGAATTGCCTCTCTCCATCTACAGACAAATTACTGTCCAGAAAAGGACACACTTGCAGAATAGTCGACTGATTATATCTGCCCAGACAGAGTAACCAGCCCTTGATAATTCTGCAACACTAAAGTCTGTCAGATGAGTTTGGGCCAGAAGGCTGAAGATTTGATGCTCCAACGTTCGGTAGTATAGGGGTTGTCTAGGTGTTCAGCGGTCTCTATAAATTGACTAAGTTTTAGAAGCTATGCTTAGTGCTTCCCATAACTTCAGTTAATCTAGTCATTCTGGATTTCTGACGACGTTGAAGACCTATAGACTCATAGCCAATCCTGGCTATTTACCTTGAGAGAAAAGATCTGAGTAGATGGTTTTCAGCTGACATTCATTCTAAAGCCAAGAAAAAGTCAGGTTCAAAATTAAGTGTTTTAGTCAAGAGAGACCACAGAGATTCTGGTTAGTCAAAAAGAGGAGGGACTGAGTATTAAGACTATCTTGTACCTCACTGGTACAAATAGGAATAATTATGTTCTAATTGTATTCTGTGAGAAAAGTTTTATTTTAACAGGAAGGGTAATATGTAGGAAGAGCTAAGGGGGAAGGAGCACTGAGAGGAAAAGATGGAGTAAGGAGAGGAGAAGATGAAGTAGATGAGAAGCTAGGTAATGAGAGAGAAAAAGAGAGAGAAAGAGAGAGGGCATGGAGGCAGAAGTTCACATGTCTCCACCAGTCAAAGATAATTTACATAGCTAGGTTGGGTAGTAGGTTACACTTCTGATTGAGCATTACCATACTTATAAAGTCTTTGATTAACATTTAAAAAATTGTATAAAAGCAAAATGAAAAGGGGGCACGGGATAGAGGGCGTTGGAAGGGAAAGGCTGGATCAATGTTGGAGAAACTTTGAATACATTGTTTGTGGACTGAGAAAAAGGTCACAATTCTCCTGACAGATGTAAAAAAGGGCAGTTTACAAAGACTTAAACTTCTTTACCTTTCCAAACATTAGTGTCTCACCCACTGCCAACCACACTTCAGAGAAAAAGCTCCTCGGAAGACTGGGAATGTGTTAGGGCATCCTCTATGGCAGTTTAAATCAGTGGACAAGTGTCATGCAGACAGAGCAAACAAATTAAGAAGTGGAAATTAAATGACATGTAAGTTAATGAAATATGATGATTTAAGTGAAAAAAAAACCAGGAAACATGAGATTGAACAAACAAATTAGAATTATCAGATGTTCAACGAATTTCATACATTTTTTTCCAGATTTATGACAGATGAGCAAACTCTGGCGCCACTAGAAGACAATGAAAATAAGATGCATTTGTTGTAGCAGCAAAAATTCTGAAACCCCGAAAGGTCTCACATAAGAGAAAATCTGCAATATAGAATTTCATAAAAGATTATTAGAAAAGTTCTGATGAAAAATATCCCATGGAAAGATCTTGTGCAGGAAGACTTGGTGGTTCACGAGCTTACAGCCTCACCAGAATACCTGTTAATTCATTCAAGTACCAAATGAAAAATCAAAATCAAGCTGGGGTCCAAACACTAAACAAATGTATGCAGAGCCAACCTGGCCTACATCATGAGACCCTGTCTCAAAAGGAACAGAAGTGGGAAGGTAGAATCCTGGGTTCAACCTCCAGTCTTGTGAAAAACAAAAATATCTCAAAAATATAATAGCTGGGATGAGATGTTAAATGTCTTTTGAAAAGCATGTCCAGAGAATAAAGTATACAAATAAGTGTGTTTCCATGGATATGTTCAAGTTAAAGGTTTAAGAAGGAAGAAAAGAAATGAAACAAGAAAATTACTAAGCTGACTGTCTTAAAAGCACTAAGTGCTTATGGCCACTGTCTTCTGTGTCTGAGGCCCAAACGCCTCTGTCTCTGTGAAGACCAAGCTGGTCCTGAATTTACAATTTTTTTTTCTGAATGCTGGATTGTAGGTGTGTGCTACCACATCTGGCCTAACATTTGCCTACATGACATTTTTCGTACAAAAATGTTCATTAAGTACGAGACAATAACCTCAGCTGGAGTTCAAACAACCCTTATCAGTGAATGAGAAGAAGTGCCAGGAATTCTTGCAGAACAGCCTGTTGGTTACACAGTCTGGCATTTTTACTGGGTGATTTTCAAAGGGAAAATTTGACTTTTCTGTTTTTTACCTTATTTGAATGCATCATATTTTAATTGAATTCGTAGACAGGAGAAATTGATGAGAAAAGAAAAAAAAATAATGTAGCAAAACATACTTGTTGAAAGATAGGCAAGCCAAGACTCAGAACCAGGAGCTGTCTTGGTTTCTGAAGGAACAAAGACAAGAATCCACATCATTGAGAAAAGTTTCTAGGAGCCATGTGGTAGTAGTGGCAGCACGCACCTTTAATCCCCCACTCAGGAGGCAGGGGCAGGTGGATCTCTGAGTTCGAGGCCTGCTTGGTCTACAGAGTGAGTTCTCGGACAGCCAGGGATACACAGAGAAACCCTGTCTCAAAAACCAAAAACCAAAACAAACAAAAAAGCAAACAGAAGAAGATGAAGAAGAGGAGGAGGAAGAGAAGGACAAGGAGGAAGAGGAGGGAAGGGAAGGAGGAAGAGGAAGAAGCAGAAGCAAAAATAAAAGAAAGAAGAAGCAGCTGCAAAAGAAGGAGAAGAAGGAAAGAAAAGGAAGAGAAAAACAACAACAAAACAAAACAAAACAAAACAACAACAACAACAACGACAACAACAACAACAGGAAACTCCCTGGAGGCCTGTTCTGCCCCAAAGTGGAGCTTCAATAACCAGAGTGTGACTCGGCATCAGGTACAGACACTGAAGATGTGGACAGCATCCTCTTCCTTCTCCCCTGCTTGCCCTTCCTCTCTGTCCTCAGATAATCCAGAACAATGTGGTGGCGGCCAGCACTTACATTGTCATACACACTTCCTGGTCTTTCCTGAACAGCATTTCCAACACTTTGCTTGTCAAGTTCTTATTTTCCCACTTTTAATTTCAGGACAATTTCTTATGAATCCTAGTATGGTTCTGGGATCAACTAAAACTCTTATTGGTCATTGGTTAAAGCACAGTGAGGAGGGGGCCCTTTGTCTTTCTGAACTCTGGGGAGAAATTCTACCTGCAGAGCCTCCCCTCACTTCTTGGTTGTATGGAGGGGGTGTGTAGAGGCTATGCCTCTTCTATTATGCCCTGATCCCAGCATAGTAAGTGTTCCACCCAGGACAGGGAAATCAAGTCCAGCAGAAACATGGGAACCTCATTCAGCATGTGAAGAAATCAAGGCCACGAAGATGCAATGACCCTGGAAACCAGTCTTTCTGGTGTTAACCCACAAAATAGTCACTATGGTCTTACTAACATGAGCACAGGGTAGCCTTTATGCTGTAGATCCCTCCTCCCTGGGCCTCCACACCCAGGACATGTGAGCAAACAGGCATAGACCAGAAGGGGTTAGAGGAGTCTTTCTGCTGGGCGGCCCCTCTAGGGCGGCAGAGGCTCTGGAAAGGCCAGTATTTTCTGTTCTAAATATGGACTAAGGGAGACAGTTATTTTTAGGAAGTAAATGGTAATGATTAGACTTTTAAGATTTAAGTATTCATTTAGTCATAAAAGCTGAAGTCACATGACACACAAAAAAATAGTCTTTTCCTCCCGGTGATGACAGGGTCCTTTCAAGAGCAGTGATTGTCCTTATGAATGCGATCAGACCTCCACCCCAGGGTCCCAGAAAGAAAGGGAGGCAGCTGATGTCACCGTCCTACTTGAAGGAGGCTACTGATCTGTGACTAAGGGCAGGCTGCCACTCCCAAGGTTCTCCTCACTGTGACCCTGTGCCTCCCTGGGGTCCTCCTTACTCTCCCTTACTGTGATAAAAAAGATGAAGGATCTGTGGAGCAGATTCACAGTGTCGGGGGATGCTGTGTGCTGTTATGCCGTGAAAACAGCTGGGTGTTTATGAGTCTTAAAAATCTGAAGCTCTGCCTGGGTAATGAAGTCATCTCCAGAGCATCACCAGTCCCAGTTGGCTGAAATAATTAGTCCGAAAGGGAGCCATGATGTGGGGGATAAAAAAAGAAAACAAACAGTTTAATTTGAGGAATCTGCCTTGGGGTGTGCAAAAGCCCCATAATTACGTGCCGTCAGCCCTGTTTGGAAGCAATTCCAGGCGTGGGTGTGAGGACATGGGGTGTTGGGGGCTCAGAGAGAAGGAAGTTTCTGAGAGGTGTTCAGGCAGCGTGGACTTCCTGAAGAGAACCATCTGAGAGGCTCTCAGGTCTGGCTTCTCATCCCACCTCTCACTGAGTAAGATTTACCTTACACCCAGGCATCACTGGCCAGGTAGGCAAAAACACGTTCCTCCTCAGGGCAGGCAAGATTGCTATAATGATGTGCCAGAGAGTCATAAATCACTCACATGGAGCCTCAGAAGGCTTGCCTCTAGTGTAAATAGCCAAGGAAGAAGCTAGCCTCCAGAGAAAAAGTTTATGAGGTTCTTAGGCTCAGCAAATAGGTTGGGCCCTGAAGGCAAGTAAGCTATGGCAGGACCGATGTGGGCAAGAGATGTTTGGTGGTGTGGGAGAGAGGGAGGCATGTTGAGGTTCTACTTCTTTATACTCTAGTTAGTGAAGGCACTGGGGAGACATGTGGGACTTTTGGGGAAGATATGTCCATGGAAGGAAATGCTAGCTGGCCATACACGATGGACTCCTTAGTTTTTATTATCAATTTGACATAAACTAGAGTCACCTGAGATGAGCGAATGATAATTTAAGAATCTGTCTCAATCAACTGGTCAGTGGCCATGTCTGAGAGAAATCTGTTTTTTCCTTATTTATTTAAATATAATGTTTTTATTAATTCTTTGAGAATTATCTTGATCGGTGATTGATATGGGAGGAGCCAGCCTACTGCTGGCAGCACTGTTCCTGGCCAGGTGGGCCTTGGTTATCTAAGAAAGTCTACTGAGTATGAATCAGTGACCTAGACAGTAGCTAGCTTCCCTCCATGGATCCTCCCTCTGATCCCTCCTGAGTTCTTGCCCTGACTTTCCTCAGTGATGAACCTGGAAGTGTAAGCTTAAATAAACCCTTTCCTCCCCAAGTTTCTTTTGGTCATGGTATTTATTATAGCAACAGAAAGTGAATTAGAATATATGAGTTAACAGGGTTATGGGGTAAGATTTGTGGAGACAGAAGAGCAAATGAAGGATGACCAGGGCAGGATGGTCCGATGAAATCACCTGAAGGTGGCACAAGGGACCAGAGAATGGTATAGATCCTTCTCCCACTAGGGAAGTCATCAGCTTAGATATCTGGAAGACCCTCCACAGTCAAATCCACAGTGAGAAATGTCTGAAAATCCCCACTTAGATCCACAGTGAGGAGTACCTGGGAGTCTCTTCCCTGATAAAAAAAATAAAGGACATCTGAGAATGTCCAGTCAGAGCCACAGTGAGAGATATTTGGACATCCCCTTCTATAGACAGTCACAGTGAAGAGTACCTGGGAGTTCATCCTGAGTAGGAGTCACTCTAAGAAACATCTGGGGGTGACTGATCAGTCACAGCCACAGTACTTCAGTGAGCGACATTTCGAGATTCCTCTTGAGTCACAGCCATCATTAGGGATGGCCAGGATGTGTCGTCTGACCTCTGGATTCAGCCATCAAGCAAACAACACGACATATCTCCCTTCATGTTTCCTGATGATGGATTGGTAAGGCTCCAGACCCTGCCTACCTCTGAAGACATGTGGAAGACACATCTGGAGAGGAATTTGGGTCTTTGCACTGTGATGCTGTCATTTGCCAGTGGTGGGATCTAGAAAATCCCAGAATTTTCTTAAGCCACAGAATCCAGATCTTTAAAGGGCCACACCACAGAGTCATGGAAGAGGCAGTTTTAACAGGCTTAGTCTCATGAGCTGAAGTTGCTTCAGGAACAAATGATGGGCATTTTCTGGTCTGTGCTGATGGGGAGAGGCAATGAAACTTGTGATTTGATAAAGATGTGTGAAACAGGCTTACCAGCCTTCATCTTAAACTCCTTTCCCACTTTGTCTGATGGAGCCTCCTGTTCCCAACTTGATAACACATTTAGAGTTCTTTTCATTTCTCAATCTATTTTTTGTCATTATTAGCTTTAACTGTGTCAACTTGACATAGCCTGGAGTCATCGAAAAGAAAGCCTCAGTTGAGGAACTATCCAGATCAGATTTGCCCATGGGCCTGTATCAAAATAGTATTTTGATACTTTTGATAATTGATGTAGGAGGACCCAACCCATTGTGGGTGGTACCATTCCCTATGCAAGTGATTTTGAAGTTATAGGACAGCTAGCTATAAGCCTGCCCATTAAGTCAGTCAGAAGTGGTATCCACTTCTAGTTCTCGATACACTTGTTTTGCTGTGAAAACAGTTTCTAGGTCAGAGGCAATGCTTCATGAAATAGCAAGAGGGCCTGACTTTAGGTTTCTTGTAATATGAAAGGCAAAACAAACTCTTTGCTCCCTTAAGACATTTTTGGTCATAGTGTTTTATCACAGCATTATGAATGAAACTAGGATGTCCTATCAGAGATATTAAGACAGTCTGGAGAGAGAACTTAGCAGCTAAGAGCACTTGTTACTCTTCCAGAGGACCGGAGTTTCATTCCCAGCACCCACATTAATTCCATCTGCAGGCAATACAGCAGATACCCTCTTCTCATCTCTCTGAGTACTGCATGCACATATAATATACTCACACAGACATACATCTTTTAAAAATATTAATATGGTATTTAAGATATTGATTTGATTTCTTTTGTAATCTGTAAGATGCAGACTTGGCAGAGGTGAACTTGGTGGGGTAAATGTGAAATAACAATTGTGACATCAATATCTGTCCTCCATGATTTCGTGGTTCCTCTGAACAATCCATTAAGACTCATTCCCTACTAGGCCTACATGCCAATGGCCCTTTGGCTGTGGAAAGGGAGGGAGAGCTTAGGGCAAGTGTGACTATGTCAGCTAGTGGGAAATGTAATCAAAGGCTTCCTTCCCTGGTTCAAGCAAACTGACAGATAATTACACCATCTGTGGATGATGCTAGGCATCATGAGTGCCATGAAGACCACCATGATAGTGACATGGAACTACAGTGCCTCCAGAAGACACTTGTCATTGGATTTAGGATCTTACCAGGCTAGTGACAATGTATTATGATGGTAAGTTTCACTGAGGAATCACATATTCCAATCAGCTATGCCCACCTCAAGAGAATTCTTGTCTTTCAAGGATGTGAATGTCGATTTCGTCTGTCAGGACCGACACAGTTTGCATCTAGATCAGAGGATCATGCATAGGAAGCAATCTGATCTGGAGCTATCTCATGGCAACGGATCATAAATGTATTGCTACCTCCCTCACCACCCCCCAAACTCAAATATCTTGATTCAAATTTTGTGTCATGTCTTACTAACAGACCAGTATGTGACCAAACTTGTGGATTTGGTTTAATGCTTGCATTGTGTTATTTGGGTTCCCCAGAATTCAGAGAATCTCACATGTAAGATGCTGAGGGTCCCTGCCCCCAGTTGATTCTGTCTGGTAAATAAAGTTGCCGGAGGCCAATGGCTGGGCAGAGAGACAGAGGTGGGACGTTAGGATTCAAGGGAAAGGGGACTGAGGAAGAGGAAGAATCACCATTCCAAAAAAGAAATAAGATCCAGGCTTAAAAAAATCTGCAAAAGAAAAAGCATACCAACCATGTAAGAGCTGTGGAAGAGTGGCCTCCAGGGATCCCACTGAGTCTAGGATAGCAAAGATGGAATATAGATTTTAGTAAGTAATAATTCAGGAGTATCGAAGGGGAAGTGTTAGCAACATGGATATTTGGGAGTAGCCTAGCCATTGAACTGATTAAGACATAATTAAATAGAAGGGTGTGTGTGTGTGTGTGTGTGTGTGTGTGTGTGTGTGTTTCATTCAAGAATCCAAAACATTGAGGCAGGCAGTGAGGAACTCATGCCACTGCTGCAGGGGACATTAGAGTGGGTTAATCACCTACTGCTACACCAGCTAGAGATAATCGTCAAGTTGGAGAAAAAGGAGAAACTCTGGATATTAGAGGAATCTTCAGGCCATGGTCCCTCAGGCTCTCTGTCACTGATGTGTGGCAATAGTGAGGAAGATTACCATCTTTCTGCGTCAGGAGATTCAAACTGTTAACTCTGTGGCAACGTCTTCCACAGTGGAACAGGCCACACCAAAAACCAAACAAGCGAACAAACAAACCTTTGAGTGTCATGACTATGGAAAAGCAAATTGCAGCAAACCAAGCCATATTGAATATCTAAGGAAACACACAGGGGGTCGCCCCCGTGGAAGGGCCGAGTGTGAAGACGCAATGCAGGGTCAGACCTCGCTCATCCGAAAGTTCACAGGGTAGGCAGTGCCTTCAGATATCACGGATTTGGAATCTTTTGGCAGGAGTCCACAAACATTTTACGTCACAGAAAACAGAAGAGAGACCCTCACAAGTATATTAAATGTGGGGATATGGGAAGGCGATCCTTGCAAGTCACCAGAAAACCATGAAGGGGAAATTCTTCTTTTTAATGAATGTTAAATGGGGACAATCTTCCATGCAAAGAAATCCCCAAATGGCCAACAATTAATTCACATAGACCAAAAGCCCTGTGAATGTGAAGAGTTTGGGATGGTCTTACACATGAAGGTAACACTCAGAGATCATGAGAGAATTCATAGTGTAATGAGTGTGGACAAACTTTCACTAGTCTCTAGGTCAGGATCCATCAGAGAATCCACTCGGGAAAACCACATGAAAGTATCATTTGCAGAAACACCTTCTGTGTGACAACGTATTTTATTAAACAAGAGCTCATTCATTCGGGAAAGAAACCCTGTAAAAAGGCAGGAAAATCTTCATCATGAAGAAATCCCTTAAATATCAGAGAACTCACACAGAGGAGAAACTTTACAAGGGAAAGCAAGCAAGAAAAGTCTTTGTGCCTCTTTGAGCATCAGCAATATTATACAGAATAGAGGCTCTTGGAATGCTAAGAGTTACCCACTTCACATAATACCAGAGAACTCACACAGCTGGTCCTTATCTCCCATGATAGAGAAGGCACAGGAGGTACCACACAGAGCAGGGTTGTCACAGGATAGCCCTCAGACCACTGTAAATCCCCACATGCTCACACAGACGTTTCTTTTCTCTTTTCATTTTTCTCTCCATTTACTTTCTCTTCCTTTTACCCTTTTATCTTTTTTCCTTTCTTTTCATGACAACATTTTGTTGTGAGACTCAGGTTAGATTCAAACCTCAGCAGCACCACGCCTTCAGCCACCTGTGTGCTATGATTAAAGCTTTGCCACCACAATCCCCAAACATTTTCTTTATTATTTTCCCAACTAGTAGTGATATTGGACATCTTATCTGTTGATTGACCATTTTGCTTTTGTCTTGTCTTCATTAACTGTTTATATCTTTTTTTCACCGTCTCCAAAAGTAATTTGTCTTTTATTTCCAAATTGAATATAAAAATTTGAGAGGCAGGGATACTTGCTTAAGTGGAATCAGCGTTAAAATCACCATCCGTAAGAAATGGGGAATCAAGCAAACGTAGGGAGGGGTTAGCCTCAGTGTGCAGACAGCACCCAGGAGGTATCAGCCGCTTGACTGCTGTAAGATTGCACATTCTAAAAATTTTTGAAAATAGGAAAAAATACCTGAAGTGCACATGAATCAAATGTGGCCAGAAGAAGACCAAGGTGAGGTGTCTATGGCTAAACTCAAGTGAGTGGCAACTTGGGCAACCATCCTGATGCTGTGGGCCACTTCCTGTATGTGATCCCGATGCTGTGGGCCACTTCCTGTGTGTGATCCTGATGCTGTGGGCCACTTCCTGTGTGTGATCCTGATGCTGTGGGCCACTTCCTGTGTGTGATCCTGATGCTGTGGGCCACTTCCTGTGTGTGATCTTGATGCGGTGGGCCACTTCCTGTGTGTGATCCTGACGCTGTGGGCCATTGAAGTGTGTGTGTGTGTGTGTGTTTCAGGGTGATTCTAGGTCATGGTAAGTCCCTTTCTCTCCAAATGCTCTGGGATCCCACAAACTCCAAGAACGACTAAATATGGAACCCCTCTCAGCTGTATTTTTTCTCTTGTGCTGGTACTTGGTGCAACAGTGAACAGAAGTGAACATGAGGGAAGGAGGAAGTTCTTGCTCAGATCCGAGCTACAGCAACATTAGAGATGGGGCCTGGCTTTGGGGTTTCAGCATTACCCGACTCAGATTTACATGGGAAGATGAAAGTCCTGGCTCCAGGAGGGCTTCTAGGAGAAGAAGCCTTGGGAGATTCAAGAACTCTTCAGGGAAAGTTGGCCCTACAAATAAATACCTATTTTGGTAAAAGTAATGGCAGGGGGCAGGTGGCTCAGCTTGGCTGGGACATGGGAATCAGACGATCCACCATGGGGCTTTCTAGACACAACTGGGTCTGGGAGAGGGATGTGTTCTACAGTCAGCACCAGTCATAACTGGGCAAGGTGGAACATATGGCCAGATAAATGGTTCTTTTGTCCCACTCCGCTATGTGTGAGAAGTGAGAACAGAAAGACTAGGCCAGGCTTAGTATTGTAGACTCCATAAATTAGGTAGGCAGGTGGAAGTGGTTTCCCAGGAGGCTGGAGAACATGACAGACACATGGCTGTGCCAGAGCAGGAGTCCCAGACCCTCCAGATGCCACCTCAAAAGCTGGAATTTATCAAAATGGTGGGAGAGTTTGAGAGCCCTGGAATCCTAATCTATATCATTTGCAGGATTAGATTCTTGAGAAAGAGCAAAAGACCCAGGGATGGTGGTGGTGAAACAAGAATTCACAAGTGATAAAAGAAGAGTTCCCTTAGAATCCTGAGATCAGAGACTACCTCAGTCGGGACAGAAAGAACGGAGAAATGGAGATTAGTAAGTGTGCCATGTCAGTATTGCAGGGTATGTAGATGTTGTGTAATCAGACTGGCAATGCATGGAACCGGAAGAGTTATTATTGAGGACAAATAACAGACTCTTCTTGAGATCGGTGTGAAAAGGGCTTTCTATACAACGGGAGGGGAAGGAAGTGGTCAGAGCAACATGAAGAATGTGCAGATGCAGAAATGTTCGTGGACACTGTGTGATCTCACAGAGCCAGTGTGTGCGGTGGGAAACTCTTCACCCATCTGACTTGAAGGGATGAAAATGCTTGGCAAACCATCACTAGTGTATAAACTCTTTCAAGTACTTCTGGAGAAGTGTGAATTGGACCTGTAGCCGGCAGGTAAACATATTGGTATAAATCGAATTTAAATTGTATTGATTCTACGATCCATCCATCCATTACTTTTTTCAGCATTCACCCTGTAGACATTTAGACAACAGATAGCCTTAGTGAAGAATGGGGCAAGTCACCCAGCAGAGCAGCAACACAGACTGAGGAGATGTTGACATGGAGAAGATGAACCTGCAGGTATGCCCCAGAATAGAAACAATGTGTCCAGGAGGTACACACAGTGCTTATGCAGGGTGCTACAGGAACTGGTTGACTAGAAATCTTGGAAGAGGACCCTCTGTCCTCTTCCAAGTTGCATTTGCTACTCTTGTGACAACTCAAGCTAGAGTCACTTTGGAAGAGAAAAATCTCAATTAAAAAAAGTTCACCATGACCGGGTGGTGGCGTTGGCGGCGCACGCCTTTAATCCCAGCACTTGGGAGGCAGAGGCAGGCAGATTTCTGAGTTTGAGGCCAGCCTGGTCTACAGAGGGAGTTCCAGGACAGCCAGGGCTACACAGAGAAACCCTGTCTCGAAAAACCAAAAAAAAAAACCAAAACCAAACAAACAAACAAAAAAGTTCACCATAAGATTTGCCTGTAAAAAAGTTTGTTAGCCATTTTCCTGATTAATGATAGATGTGGGAGAGCCTAATCACTGTGGGCATTCCACTCCTGGGCAGGTGGGCCTGGATACTATAAGAAAGCAAACTGAGCAAGCCATGAGGAATAAGCCAGTTGTGGTGGTTGGCCCAGAGAGTGGCATTATTAGGATGTGTGGCCATGTGGAAGAAGTGTGTCACTGTAGGAGTGGGCTTTGAGACCCTCCTCCTAGCAGCCTGGAAGACGGTCTGCTCCTCGTCTTTCTTTGGATGAAGATGTAGAACTCTCAGCTTCTTCTGTGCCATGCTCCTGCTTTAATGATACTGGACTGAACCTGTAAGACAGCCCCAATTAAATATTGTGCTTTATAAGAGTTGCCTTGGTCCTAGTGTCTGTTCACAGCAGTAAAACCTAAACTAAGACACCAGTAACTGTGTTCTGTCATGGTCTCTGCTTCAGTTCCTGTCTTCAGATTCCTGCCTTGAGTTCCTGCCCTGACTTTTCTCAGTTATGGACTATAATCTCTGAGGTGAAATAAGCCCTTCCTTCCCTAGTTGCTTTTGGTCATGGTGTTCATCACAGCAACAGAAACCAAACTAAGACACCAGTGCTGTTGAAAATTATACCAAAGAACAAAAGAGCATAAAACAGACTAGAAAAAAGAGACCAGGAACCAGATACTGGTGACTGAAGCCTCAGACGGTGCAGCTTGTTGGCACTTTAAACAATATTCTCTGTGGAGCTCTAAGTGATTGTTAAATGTAATTAAATGGCAGTGGTTTGTTTGTTCGTTTGTTATTGTTTTTAAATATCAATTTGAAAAAGGCATCCAAACTTTCATTATCAGTGGAAGATGTATACTAGGTTTTTTTTTTTGTTTGTTTTGTTTTGTTTTCTGTTTTATAAAGAAGAGGGTAAAAGTCTGTTTTTACAGCTGCTTTTCAGTTTTGAAATGCTCTCGAAGATAGGGCATAGAAATGGAAATGTTTGGGGATGAAGGAAGCCAGGATTTGAATATTTCTGGTGTCAGGATACCAGCACGTTTCAACAATGGCTGAGTATTGAGGCACGTTGCTGGGTAATCATCAAGAAAGACCAGCTCAGGGTCTTGTCCAAAGGTGACTCCCATGGA
Organism: Rhabdomys pumilio; assembly: GCA_030674055.1. Classification (NCBI taxonomy): domain Eukaryota; kingdom Metazoa; phylum Chordata; class Mammalia; order Rodentia; family Muridae; genus Rhabdomys; species Rhabdomys pumilio. The sequence goes on from JANHMN010000004.1 coordinate 154,509,191, forward strand.
CATACTCAAGGCTCCTCTGTTCCAGCTTTTATCTTGTGGGAAGAAGAAACACACATTGCAGGAGTGGACTTCAGCACCCCAGAGTTGCTCAGGAAAAATCCCACCCTGCCTGCAGTCCCTGAAGACAGCCACTGATATCTGCAAAGACTGTAAGCCCGTGGCTCCCATCTCTGAGGGTGTAATGATTCCAGACCAGGCAATGCATAGGGTTGAGGTGTTTCCTATAGGGGCTCAAGCAGCAGTGACTCCTGTTCTGGTATAATTTCCCTTATGTGACGGGTGTGTGCTCACAACAAAAACCAAAGGTCCTGCCACATGAGGACTTGGCCAGGGAAGAGAGAGAGAGAGAGAGAGAGAGAGAGAGAGAGAGAGAGAGAGAGAGAGAGAATATGAAGCCTATGAGTCATGTGCACTTTGGATCTCTTATGGTTCTCTCTCTGGCCTTTGAATAAACATAAAATGCAGCTCGACTCTATCTTGGCTATACAGCTCCTGTCACAAGGTGAGGTTTCTGTTAACAAGGCCACATGCAGATAGCATCTCTCTGGATCTGACACAAGCCACTGGGCAGGGACTGTTTATTATTGGTTCTCAGGTGGCAGCCTAAGTATGGGGTCAGGGAAGCCCCCATATCTTTGTAATCCCCCTTTCTGCAGATGCTTCCTATAGTGAGGTCTGGGCCAGACTCTCTCTTCTTCATTCCTGGTCTCTTTGTCTCAGACATTCAGCCTAGAGTCCCCCACAGTTGGCCACACAGCCTGTGTATCTCTTCTCCTGCTGTGTCCCTGAGGCCTGTGATCTATGCCTACATCCATCATCTGCTCTCTGCCCGTCACCTCTGGAAGCTAACCTGTGATACATCTCCCTCTGGCCTCAGTACCATCACCCCATGCCCTGCCAACCTGCCATTCTGTGAAGCCCCATAGAGACCCCATCCAAGTCCCACGCAGCAGCTTCTTGTCTGTCTTCCTTGGCCGCTTCACACTCATCACTTTCCTCAAAAATGTCTAATCTGATCTCTACTTCTCATGGCTCCCTTCACCCGGAAGATTCTGTCATGGGTCTGTCTCATGAACCCCTCACTTCTGTCCACTTATGTGGTACTTCTAGAGCAATTCACGGTCTTGGGCCATCGTGCTCTCGAGGTCTGGTTTTCAGCTCACCCACCCATCCCTATAGCTCGTCCTCAGGACCCAAGACTGGAGATCCCTGCCCAGTGGGCAGGCAGCTATGGTCTCAGGTGTCCTATCTTCCTTTTTCTTGAATTTCTATCCTATCTTTCTACTACATGGGAGAATGCTGTGGTTTTCTTGGAGATACCATATGGAGTTCTGACTGGAGCAGGATTCTGTGTGAAGGTAGAGATGGAGGCAGGATGAAGGCTGGGAGTTGTTGGGTTATAAAGCAAGGTTTTCCCAAGAAGCTTAAATTTCTGTTGGAGATGATGTGGACATCATCTACCTCTGGTTTTATAGAGCAGCTTGGTGATGGCTGCATTCAAGTACCTTCATCCTTACTACATGCTCACTTGTCCCTAGGACCCCTCAAAAGTCCTCTGTGTTGGGTTTCACCTTCCCTCTTCCAGTCTCATTTAACTGGCTGTTCTCTTGCCTCCAGAAGTAACCACCTTGGTGTGGTCTCCAATGGAAGAGAGGCCATACCTTGAGGGATTTGGCTTTTTGGTGTGCTGTGGTTGTGTGTGTGGGTGTGTGTGGGTGTGTGTATGTGTAGCAGAACCGTTCTTCTAGTCTTTCACAAGCCATCAACATAAAGACAATTGGAAATAATTGATTGAAAGATGCAAATGAGATTAATGACACTGTCCTAGTCACCAGCAATTTCTCAAACGTTTTGTTGAAGCAGTGTTCTATTTTCAGAAATGGGAAGATGCCTCCCTGGCTGCACACCACAGCAGCCTCTTGGAGCCTCAGGCCTGAGCAGAAAGTAGGCCATTTAGCCTCACAACAATAATCTCACTAGAGACCAGGAATGGAAAATTCAAGAAACATGTTCATCCAAATGCCTTTTATTCTTGTATTTTTTTTAAAAAAAAAAAAAACTGGTTTCATTAAAAAGGCAAGGAGAACTGTTGGTTATTACTTAATTATGTTGTTCAGCACATAATTATTGGCTGCATTGAATGTGGCTTACACCGAGTCCTGGGAAAGTTACACTGCAGTTGGGGAAAGACAGAAGGACAAAGGCAACCATGCTAAAAGTAAACAGACAGAAAAGAAGATGGGAATATAGAGTCAAGAGAAGCAGATATATACATGATTTTACATACATACATACATACATACATACATACATACATACATACATACACCAGGTTCTTTATATACTCTAGGGGGCTAGAACTTGCTGGATAGGATAGCCTCGAGGAGAAAAATGGTGCCATAGGAATCAAGCTTGCAGCTGAACAGCATCAAATTCCAAGGAATCTCATTGGGCTCCTGTCTGCCCTCCAAGAAGTCTGTATGTTGGAGCCACAATAACAGCAGACTTCTGCCCCAGAGACTACGAATAGAACAAATAGGATCCAGCCATCCCCAAATAGCCCATGTTCCAGCAGCAGCTAAACGTGGCAGCCTGTGATTTGAGCTGCAGAGTGCTCAGGGGAGTACACACAGACATGTCACACTTCCCTAAGTCTAGCTAGCATTCAGGGAGATTGAGTTATACCACACCCCGCCCTTAGAACAGAAGTCTTGAGTTCATCCCAAAACGCACGTGGAGTCAGCCCTCCACTGAGTCCATGAAATAGACGTGTCTGGTAGTTTCAGCCCCTGAAGCCTTTGCCATCAACTGTGGCAGTGCTACTAATTGGTGCAAGAATCTTTCCCAGGATTTCAGGGACTATCAGAAAGAACTCTTACTACACAGTTATTTTAAGACATATAATTAGCTGAAAGCATGACACAGTACACACATAAACATTTAGATCTTGAGACTTCCTAAGAACACTGAGAATTCTGAGTTAATCAGAGCCCATTTATAGCCCCAGAGAGAAGTTATGTCTATTTTCTGAGGAGACATGAGGGACCTTGGGGGATGTCTTTCTTTTCTCAAGGTTTCTCTACACAACAAATTTGAGAAGCTGTTAAGGGATCCAAGGATATTCATATATGAGTGGAATCTTTTTTTCTCAATACAATACCATATAAGTCTTTCTTCCTACTTGTGACTAAGGATGAGCCACCTCCCTCTGGGGCTACCCTGTGCCCTCATATTTCCACCTCTATATCTCCCATATATCATCTGTCTCTATCTTTTTCTCTATATCTATGTCTGTATCTAGATCTTTGGTTTGTTTAGTTTTAGGACTTATGTGGCATCCACTAAATCTTTTATTTTCTATTATTTCCCAAAGGGAGTTGGAGCTCTTCTGAATTCTCCATCCCTTACCTTAATAGACAGAATATTGGCTACTACAAACCACTGAAGGGCCTGCAGCCAAAAGACATGTGTATGGAAGGATAGTCTTAGTCCTTGTGGTCAGATGTGTGACTGCCCTCTGCTTTCCTTTGGCAAAAGGAAAAGCCATATTTCCCATCTATCAAGAGGGGAGATGCTTGGACCCGTCTCTTTGAGCTTTGTATGATTAGATAGGTTTTCCTGATCACCCAAGTTAGTTCTATCAATTTCTAGCTTTGTAAAACATGACCTCTTCTCCCTTGAGATACATGGAGACCTGAAAATCAGACGCTGCTCCTTTCTTCTGCTTCTGTCCGAGGCTACAGAGAGAATACAGGTGTGAAAGAAAGAGGTCAGGGCTGGAGGCTCAGTGGTGGAGAGTCCATGTTGTTCTGCAGAGGATCCTGGTTACCAGCACCCACATGGTAGCTCACAACTACCTGTAACTCCAGTTACAGAGGTCCAGTGCCCTTTTATGATGTCCAGGGCACTACATATATACAGTACACATCATATTCATAAAATAGATAAATAGTATGAAAATACTTTTTTAAAAAGACAGAGGTCAGAATAGGACTGAGTGAGCAAAGACCTTTCTTCTTGACTACTGGGCACCAGCCTAGGGAGTCTTTCCTGTGGTGATCATCGCAGGCTATATAGATCTCCATTACCTGCCCCTGCACACCCAGGATGCTGTCTCTGTACCCTGGACCCTCTAATAACCCATGCTGTTTGCGTTCCATTTCAACTTTAATCTGTTCTCTGGGAGGAGTCTTCCCTTTGAACTAGCATTTAAATCAGACAGTAACAACTGTCACCATACCTGGACATCCAGATAGACAATCTCTTACCTGGTGATAAATCCCTGATGTCCACAACTTTCTTGAAACTCAAAGCAGGAACACTTTTAAGAAATCAATGCGTTCTACCAAATGTCGTGCTCCAAAGCCTCCACCAAGAATCCACATGCCTCCTGGTTATTTGATATCTGAGCCAAACCTCCTGACTTCATGGTGAAGCCCTTGCGCCTGTACAGAAGGCCAGTGTGGTGGTGTTGAGGTGGACCCCTACTAAGGAGGGGACAATAGCTTGCTGCTCACAGGTGGTTTGTAGCCGAACGTTATAGTACAGTTTTGTAAACATGACAGGAAGCGTGGAGTCTGACTATGAATCAAACCATTAGTCTACTGGCTGGATGCAAGAGGAAAGGAACATTTCAGGGATGGAACTGCAAGCCCTAGCTGGGGATGTGGGCTGTCCTGTGTTCTGTGCAGCTAGTTCCTCACATGACAAACCCAGGGAAGTGATGGCCTTACCCCACAGGGTCATCAGGAGATAGACACACCATCATCTGTCCACAGTCTTCAAAGTACCAGATATGACAGTGAATAGCGCCACCCTTGCTGCAAGTCTGAGCATGCAGATGGTCCAGTGGAACACCACGCAGAGTTTTCTCCTTAGAGGCATTGGGAGTCCCCACATCAGCAAGCCCCAGATTTTGGTCTCTGTTCAGAGGAAGACAGAATCGGGGCCAGGTGCTCAGAAGAGGATGGCTTTGGGGTGGAGGCAGTATCCTTTCTCTGACATGTTTATTGGGTTACCTCTGCTCCTCAGAGTCTACCTATGTCAAGCACCTGTTTTTATTTTCCTTAGGAGAACTGAGCTGAAGGCCTCTAAAGGCGGTCACTGAAGCCAGGCCTTCATGCCCCACCTAAGGTCAGCAGGGGAGACAAGGAAGTACCGATCCAGTGTTTTTTTTTTTTTTTTAAATGGTCTAAATGCCCACAGCCCACTGATTTCCACCAAATTCAGGCAGAGCATAGCCTTTCAGAGACTATCGGTAGCCATTTAATTAGCCCCGTGAAACTGGAGCTTTGCAGACAGACCTCATGGAGCTCTTATGGCTATGCTTACTGCACTGACTGCTCCTTGCTCAGGAGCTGGTAACAGCGCTAGGCCACACCACTGGCCCCTTTAAAGATCAACTAGAATATCCCAGAAGCTCAGGGTGAGCCTGCCTGGCTGGCATCATCACTTCACTTTCAGAAATGTTCTAATTGGTAGATTTTTTTTTTTGTCTGCATTTATCCCTGCAACTTTTCTCTTTGTACTTATCTGACTTGAGGCAAGAAGAGTTAGGAACTTGTGTGGCTGCTGTTGTCTGGTCCAGAGGCGGGTCATCCTGTCCTGCCTCTCTTTTATGTGACATTCTCTTTGTGAACAGGTGTGAGGGCCCAGCTTTGAAACTCGAGCTTCCAGCCTGGCCTGGAGCAGGGGAACCAGGGGCCTGGGGCAGCTGCTGTGCCTCCCCTTCAATCCTTGCTTTCCCTCAACCTCCTTCTCCCCTTCTTTGGCTTCCTCTCATCCTCCCGTTCTCTCCCACCCGCCCCCTTTGTCTTCTGTTCCTCCTTGTCTTTGTCCTTCTCTACTCTCCTTCTTGATCCTCCTCCCTCCCCCTCCCCTTTCTCTGCTCTCTCACCTCCCCCTACTCCTCCCCCTGACCCCCCTTCCCCTGTTCCTGCCACTGGAGCATCAGCCTGGCAGAGGCTGGGAGCATGAGCAGGCCAGGCTCACTGCACCGCGCGCGAGCAACTCTGTGGACCTGTCTGGCCCAGGGTCAGGAGGTCATAGAGGTGGGCGGGGCCCGGGCAGCAGATTGGGAGCCCCCTGCCCCAGCAGCGTCATTTAGACAAACAAGCAGATGGCAGGTGTCAATGGGGACAAAGAGCCATCTGCGCAGCGAGGCTGCCCCACTGTCTCTCACAGGGACTTCATTAAGCCCGACGTCAGATAGCTGTGCTTCAGTCAGAACCAGCAGGGCCCTCGCTGGCTAGAAGAGAGGCTGTAGCTCTGAGCTCTACCCAGCGCTATGCCTGCCAGGCCAGACACAGGCCACAGGGGCGGGGCCTGTATGTTCACAGTAGGACTCCTGTCTGCTTTCAAAGGGCCAGCCTTGCAGACTGTGGTAACCTAATGGCTGCCAGAGGCAGGTCTGGTGATGGAATTTAGCATCTCAATGGCTCCCCCTCTAGCATCATCCACGGCTGCTTTCTGGGTCCTTGCACCTATGCTTTCAGGTAGCTGCACAGCAAAGTCCTATATATATATAAAGCTGATACGGGGCTAAGGCTCAGTAGAGTCTACAGCTCTCCAGGAGAATGGGATCAGAGGCCATGGACCAGGCAACTCTTGCAGGGGGAATCAAGAATGATGTAGCCATACTGAAACTTCCTAGCTATTATCAGTGATATAGGAGAGGTTCTGAATTTGGGCATTGGTGAGAAAAGGCCCCAATCCAGGTGTCACCTTGGCCAATGTCTCTTCATTCAGGATGGAAAGGTAAGTACCTATGCTGGTTTGTTTTGTAAACTTGATAAAAACCTGAACATAACAGGAAAGAGAGAATCTTAACTGAGAAAACAGCCCCACAGGCTAGTCTGTAGGTAAGTCTCTGAAGTTATTGACTTGATTCATGTGGAAGGGCCCAGCTCACTGTGGGCAGGTGGGCCCGGATGGTATAAGAAAGCAAGTTGAGCAAACTTCCTGTATAATTACAACCAGAGAGCTGAGCAAGAGCAGCCAGGACAGGAACGAGTATTGGCTCAATAACTCCACTCCCACTAGATGCCCACACGTTTTAGCATGTGAGATTATAGCCCCTGCCAACCTCTCTCTTACTGTGAGGAAGACAGTAAGACCACCTCACATAGGTTGCACCTGAGGAGGCTGAGTGGATAGCAACACAGTCTGAGCCATCGGGGGAAGGCAGCACGTGGCCACACCTTCTGAAGTATCCTGGGAAGAGTGTAGGGTGATCAGGACAAGGCTGCTCCTGGTAAGGGTCAGCATAAATTCTGGAAAACTTCGGACAGAACACAACCCTGTGGAGCCCCTGGGGTGGGTGGGTTGGGGAGATCTCTGGGCTCTGGTGCTAGAGACTGGAGGGACTCATAAAGAAGAGAAAAGGGAGGTGGCAGGAGAGACAGAGGGTGCCATCGTGCAGAGCTGCGGGCCATGGGAAAGGTTACGTTTCCTTTTCAATGTATAGATCAGTGAACAGGCCTTTTAGACAAACTTCGTAAGAATATAGCTTGGTTTGCCATGTAATGGGCTCTCGGGACCACAACACAGGCACTGTTCTAATCAGGATACCAAAGCCCAGCAGAATCTCCCTATCCATTACCTATCCCTCTCCAGTCTTCTCAATCCACACCCTCCAAAGTGAGCACTGTGCATTTTATGTGAATGAGGTCCCGAGGCTTGGGCGTTTGTCTGCTTTTCTCCGGTCAGCTATGTGTGGAAGACTCATGTTGTGTCACATGCTAACACATCATTGCCTTTTCCTTAATAAACAGTGTTTCATTTGCTCACTTGGTGATGGATAATGGAGCAGTTGGAGCCCTTCCATTATAGTGATGCTGTCTGCATTTATGTGGAAATGCTTTTCCATTCTGTTTTTTTGTTTTTCTTCTGAGACAGGTCTCATTCTATATACTAGGCTAGCCTCAAATTCATAGAGAATCTTTCTGCTTCAGTTTCACACATGCTGAGGTGACAGACAAGAGCTGCCAGGCCCGGTTGTGTTTTCATTCGTCCTTCATAGATACCGATGAATCCAATTTCTGACTCATATGATAACTTCACTGAGGAGCTGTCAAATTATGACAGGTTTTAAGCAGGACTGTCTTAGGGTTTTACTGCTGTGAGCAGACACCATGACTAAGGTAAGTCTTATAAGGACAATATTTAATTGGGGTTGGCTTACAGGTTCAGAGGTTCAGTCCAATATCATCAAGGTAGAAACATGGCAGCATGCAGGCAGGCATGGTGCAGGAGGAGCTGAGAGTTCTACATCTTCAACTGAAGGCTGCTCGGAAAAGACTGGCTCCCAGGCAGCTAGGATGAGAGTCTTAAAGCTCATGCCCACAGTGACACATCTATTCCAACAAGGCTATACTTCCTAATAGTGCTACTCTCTTGGCCAAGCATATACAAACCACCACAAAGACTATAGGAATGTACTATAATTCTTAGTATAGATATGTCTTTTTATTTCACACATCCAGCACCCAATTTTGAAAGTTGGATGGGGTGTAGCAAGGAATGGCTTGTTCCTTCTTGCTTGAGATCTTCATTTAACCAAGGAGACATGAGAAACTACATGGGGTGGAGCATGCCTGCAGTTTTAAGTCATCTACTGGTGCTATGTAAACTCCTTGTGCCTGTGGCTTCTTCTGATAAGGTGGCCATGAGCTGGGGTCTGATATGGTATTCATAGCTCTGGGATTCAAGCAATAATATTCACTGACTTCTGTCTGGAAATTCCTGAAAGTTGGGGTGACAGTTTTCTGTCCAGCACCTACCCTGAAGGTATGAACCCTAAGCTTAATCTCAGGTAGAGCAATAAATATATCATAAATATGTAAATACATAAATGAGCAAGCCTTGTCTGGATACATGAGGGTAGAATATGGGAGGCCCAGGAGGAAGCTCACTCAAAGGGCTACCGTGAAGCCTCGGCAATTGGAGGACTGAGTGAAGCTGGGGTGACCTATCTTGTGTTCCACAATGGAGGGAAAGAAGGACCTCTGGCTGCTCTCTGGTTTCACCACCAGTGTATAAGTGAACAGAGATGAGGATACCTCAAGTGATAAAGAAACCAGAATAGCAGCTAAACCCACAGTAAGCAGAGCAAAGGAAATATTAGAGTCTATCTGGAAATTAGTAAGATTTAAAAGATGGTGGGGGAAGGAAGGAGAGTGAGGGAGAGAGAGAGAGAGAGAGAGAGAGAGAGAGAGAGATATCAGTAAAACTCAAAATGATTATTTGAAAAGATTAATTAACCTTGTGTTATCTCTTGTCAAACTGAACACACGGAGACTGAGATGGTCTGCAGGTGCTCTGTGGGAACACTGACATAGGTTATGAATATACCAAAGGGATGTTAATATGAAAGAAAGGAGATTCTGGAATTCAAAAGAAAAACTTACACTTTGGCTAAAGACACTAGTTAATTTAATGTTTCCATAAATTCAACAATTTGGTTGAAATGGACAAATCTCTCAAAAGCTATTAGAACTAAAACTCACTAAAAAAGAACTAAGATGAAGAGCCCAGGTATGAACCCTAAGCTTAATCTCCTTAATTAAAGGAATTAAACTTTATTCTTTTTTCAGTTTTGTGTGTGTGTGTGTGTGTGTGTGTGTGGTATATGTGTGTATGGTATATGCATGTGTGTATGTGGTATATATGTGTGGTATATGCATGTGTGAATGTGGTATGTGTGTGGTATATGCATGTGTGTATGTGGTATATGTGTGTGTGGTA
>JANHMN010000004.1:154518944-154549692 GCA_030674055.1 Rhabdomys pumilio
GGTATATGCATGTGTGTATGTGGTATATGTGTGTGTGGTATATGCATATGTGTATGTGGTATATGTGTGTGTGGTATATGCATGTATGTATGTGATATATGTGTGTATGGTATATGCATGTGTGTATGTGGTGTATGTGTGTATGGTATATGCTATGCATGTGTGTATGTGGTGTATGTGTGTGTGTGTGGTATATGCATGTGTGTATGTGGTGTGTGTGTGTGGTATATGCATGTGTGTGTATCATTTGTGGTATATGTGTGTGTGTACATGAGTGTATGTGAGAATGTCATTTAATGTCTTCCTTTTTCACTCCCTGAAGATAGGGTCTCTCACTGAGCTTGGAGCTTGTCAGTTTTTAGCTAAGTCACTAAGCTCCACTTCTGCTTCCCCTATGTCCCCTGGGTGCATACAACCATGCCTGGATTTATGTAGCTCTGAACTCAGACCTTCATAGGTGTGCTGTAAGCTATTATCCATTGAGGCATCTTCCCACCCCAAGAAAATCAATTACACACACACACACACACACACACACACACACACACACACACCCCTTGATCCTCAGGCAGCAGGGAGAGACTGCCACCCTGGCCAGACTTAAGCATCTGGGACCTCAAAGCCTGCCCCCAGTGACACACTTTCTCCAACAAGGCCACATCTACTCCAATAAGGCCACATCTCCTAAAGTGCCACTGTGAGAATGTGGAGGAGGGGCATCCATTTTCATTCAAACCATTTCAAGGGCACCACTGAAAAGAGAGAGCAACCTGTCTCTGTCCAGCAGACATGACTGTCTATGTAGAAGATCTGATGGGCTCTTCAGAGAGCAGTAAATGTGCTTTTCAGACTTTCAGGATTTAAAAAGTCAGTGTCTAAAAGTTAGTCATATTTTTATATACTTACAATGAAAGACCAAAAATTTAACTTTAAAACACAATACCATTTTCAATAGCATAAACACAAATTTTATAAGAACCAATCTGATAAAACGTGTGGAAGACTGAAAATTATGAAACATTCCTGAGACAAATTAAAAGATAGACTAGATAAATGGATACTTATGATCAATGTTCACAGAGCCAAAATTTTCCCTAACTGACCAAATGTTCAGTCTAAGTCTGCCAAGATCCTAGGTGTGTGTGTATGTGGTATGTTAGAGGGCAGGGAAAGGGGGGAGGAGGAGAGAGAGGGAGAAGGGGAGGAAGAGGGGGAGGGGAAGAGGAAAGACACTGGAAAACTGATGATAGAATTCATGTGGAAATGAAAAGACCTGGATCACTCAAAATAACTTTCAAAAAAAAAAAAAAACCCCACAAAGCTGGATGACTCACATAGCCAAGTTAAAACCCGACCATGACGTTCTAAAATGAAGACCTGGAGGTCTGACATCTGAATACACACGTAAGTCAACAGAACTGAATCCAGAGATAAACAGCTAAGATATAGACCCCAGCCACGGCAAGCATTTGTGAGTGTGTGGAAGATCCGGAATCCTCCTGCCTGTGGATGAGATGAGAAATGATGCAATTGCCTCGGAAAATATTGTTTCAGAGCATGAAACAAACAAAACATCCAGCAGCCACAGGATTCAGAAGCTCCCCTCTGGAGTATTTACCCAAGAGAAAGTAGGTGAAGTTGGACAAAAACATGTGCACAGTGACATTTGTGTCACCTTATTTGAAAAAGCTCAAAACTGGTAAAGATGCTTGTGAACATGTGGCTAAACAAATAGGGGCATATCCAGGGATATGGCTCTGTATAAGAAGGAACCAACTTTTGATATATCTAACATCGATGAGCTGTATTCATTTCACTTTCTGAAAGCACCTAGATTTTTAAAAGAATATAAATGACATCACCCATTTACATAAACATCTTGGAACTTCAAACTAATTTACCATCCAAAAAACCACATGGGTTTATAAGTGCATATGGACTAAGAATCTCACTGAAATTCATATTTCAAATATGTATTGTTTGTTGTATACCAATCAATGAAAGGCAGCCCAATAAAGCTAAAAAAATGAATACCACAGAGTTTTACCAGAGTTTCAACAACCTTCTAGAAGTCACCTGACAAGCCCGGGGTGCTTATTTATAGATGTTAGTGCTAGGCCTAGATGATTCTCCTGTCCCATACTGTTCTGCCTCAGCCAGGCCTGCTGAGTTTCTAGATACTCAAAACCTCGGGAGTTAATTGAGCTCCAGAAGATACTCCAGGTTCCTCAGATCTCATGTGACACCTCATCTGTGTCTCATAGTTGCAAAGGATCAGTCTTCAGAGGGAGATTTCAGCAGGGAAGCATGCTGGTAGGAGAGACCATGACCGTAGAAGGCACTGTATTGGTATATTAGATCCCTAGGGTTGGAGGCTTGATCAGCTGCTCCTCCTGGGTTCCTCGGTGTCTTGGTGCATGGCTGTCTTGCTCTGCTGCACTCTGCATGCCTTCTATCCAGGTCTGCCACTTCTTGTTAGGACTCCATTCTCCTCAGAGCACTACCACCTCCCGGGTGATCCTACTATGGAATGACATCTGCTACAGCTGTTTCCAAATGAGTCCATGTTGATGTTTCAGAAAGGGTAGAGTTTCAAGGGAGACTCAACCTATCTGACTAATACCTGTGATCAATGGCACAGGTAGGTCTGACTTTCTTAGAATCCTTCTGTTTGCATCACCTGATTCACACATCTGGAGGCAGTGGCATCAGGATGTCCCCACACTGAGAGGTGTCCCCAGCAGTCCATACATATGATATTGGACATTTGCAGCTGTGTAGGCAGAGGATACAGGAGGGCTTGCCTGGGACAATGGCAACTTGAGGTGGTTTAGAAAACACGGGTCATCAAGGAACATAAACTTCTGCCTTCAGGGTGATTGCAACAGCTAATTAGACCACCCTGTCTGATCTGGGGAGCTGGAGCTTTGAGAGGTACATGCAGACCATACTCATTGCTTCAGATGGTGTCTGGACTGCAGAGAATCCTCCTCAGGCTGGAGGCTAACCTGTTCTGCCATGGTTAAGTGGTACCAGCTACAGAGATTTATACTTTAAGAGAAATAAATGTGTTCTTGCCAGCAAAGAGTTTCCTACCATGCAAAAGAATAGATCGACTCTGAGGCCACTTGTGTTCACGACTGTCTTCAATGTCCTTTACAGAAATCACACCTAAAGGACACTCCCTGCCCCCTTCTCTTTGCTGGCAGAGAGATGCCTTCTTCGGGTGGAATGGATTGCTTTCCTAGAGTACAGTTTTGAAACTGCTTGAGGGGAGTCAGGCCTCCAGGTGTAGGCTTCAGAGTGGCATTAATAAAGTTGTGCCCCTGCACTGCCCCTCATGTGGCAGTAGACATTGTAGGTAGGGCACAGCAGAGTACAGATAAGAACTTCCTGCCAAAGAGTTTGCCACTTAGTATAACCACAGTCTTACCTTAGCTGAATTGGACTCAGCACCGATGGTAGAGATAGCTATTCAGAATAGCAAAGCCTTGCATACCCCAGGCTGACACAGGGCTGAGGATGTGGGTTCCAGATATGAGTTTAAGGACAAACAAGTTGTTAGCCAAGCGCGCAGGTGCGGGGGGCGGGGGGGCTCACATGCATTGATGAAAACCTTTCAAGTTAAAGTCCAAGGAGCCAAATATCTCACTGAGGCACACAGAATGAAAAAGGTAACTGCATCAATCACCTGCCTCTCTGAGGAGGAAAGTCCTCACATAAGTCCACTGTGCAGGGTGAGACATTAGAGTCTAATGTCACTCATGACATCATACGTACACAAGGTCTTGATTGCGCCATGTGAGGAAGTAGACCTAGGACCGAGGAGAGCAAGGACCCACTGGGTAGAGGGTAGAGGAGCTTGTGTGGGAGGCAACGTATGGGGCTGGAGGGCTTTGTGTTGGCCAAGAAGCAAGTTGGAGAAGCAAGCTGTAGGGACAGGGTTTGATGGTGGAATGGGATGGATAGAGTGAGAGGATGATACAGGGATGGATGAAGGGAGAATGAAAGCTGGAATAGTTGGAGGAACAGGGATGGCAGAAAGACACGGAGAGAAGCATTGGGATGGATAGAATGATGGGGATGGAGGAAGGACTGAGAGGGATAGGAATGGAAGGAGATATGGGTTGGCTATAGAGCCTAAGGAAAAGGTGGCTGGTCAGACCCCTACAGCCCCACTGTAGACTTACTTGCAAGAGTTGAAAGTCAGTCTTTGGTGTATTGTGATGATATCACTTCTATGCTGTGGTCTACAGGTCCTTCCACTCCTGTTAGTTGATCTTCTCCTTATCGCTGACATAGAGGATGGCCATTTGGATGCTTTTCACAAACCTGGACCATAAGGTACTCATAGCATGATGACCACAAAATCACAGTTAACCATGGTCTTCTTTGGAGGGTTTGAGATGTACCCACTCATGGCTGTACTCTTCCAGATCAGGGATTTTTGGTGTTTCTCCTCACACTGGCTCTGGCTGGAGCCTTCTGGTGTGCCTTTCCAAGGCACCATGAAGGAATGTCTTGTATGTCGCCACAGCTCAGTTTTGACCTTTTAAAGTCAGTGTGAACCTGGCTCAGCATAGTTGCTTCAGCACTCACCCTGAGAAGCATGGTTACTCTAACCTAACTCTCCATCAGGTAATGGTACCTGTGAGATGGAGTGAGCTGCTGAGGCATCCAGGTCTGCAGACTGTAGAGTTGGCTCTAGTTTCCCTCCAACACCGTACTGCACCAAAGGCAGACACTGTTTTGCAGAAGCATGGCCTGGCCAACAATGGACCCTTAGACTGAGACCTGGTCCTCTTCTAGTATCATGTGCCTCTGGCCCCAAGTGGGTAACTGGAAGGATCAGAATCCTGGGGACTCTGCCACAGCTGAAGCATCAAATGTCCACATACCCATGTCTTATTATTTGTGGTTATAGCCTATTCATTTCTGCAAACTGCAGCTTTCCTGCCACGAGTGCTCCATTTAGACAGTGCATGTGTGTGTGATAGAAACCGTGTCACAGTCTAGAACTCATGACCCTGGGCATCATTTTCCACCCTTTGGTCTGAGGTATGGTCGGTAAGTGTGCCCAGCACTGGTCTAAATGAGACTGAAAAAGTCCTTGCTTCCTAAACTACATTGATCCATGGTTCCCCAGGGGCACTCACCCTGTGAGAGGCACAGGGCTTCAAGGGTTAACTGACCATGACATGGGAAAACACAGATGACCCGAAAGTTAGTCTGGGGGCAGGGCTGAGCCAACATTAGCAGCTGCTGAACTGGTACGTTTTTCCCATTAGAAGTAATAATGGTCTTATGTATAGTTACTGCTTTGAGCCAATCCAGTCACCCCAGCGGTCCCTACATGGAACTGCTGCCTCTATCAGGGCAACTTAGCTGAGCAACTGGAGGAGGTGGCCAGTTGATGCTTGGGTGAGGTGTAAGAGGTGGGGGATTTGTGAATACCAATGAGTTCAATGTCCAGCACAGTGCTCTGCCCCTACTGCCCCCCCCCCCCCACCTAAGTTTGATCTAGGGTGAGTTTGGGACACAGCATAAGAGCAAAAGAAGGGCCCTGAGCAATTCTGGTAGCTATTCTGATGCAAAGGACCTGTAGGGAGGCAGGGGCTGGCATTGTCTACTCCCTGCCTTTCACTAGCTATCATAATTAAGGTGGCCTGGAAGTTGCCAGGCAGCCTGCCACCAGTTTTCATCACTAGCATCCTTAGATACTAAGGCATGGCCATAGAGTGTCTGGCCAAGGACAGTGGCTTGATAGGTGGGGTTCTGTACTCTGTAGCTCCTTGAGTTTACAAAGAAAGGTTTCCTGTTGGTTGTGGGTGGGAGAATGATGGAACTCTCAGAAGGTGGTATGTTCCACATGGTGCTATATTATTCTTATTAATCTCAGGGGTGCTCTCAGCCTGGGCACCTCTCACCTCTGCTGAGCATCTGTGACGTCAAAGGCATGTCCCTCGGCATCTTTACCACCTACTCAGTTTGCACATGCTTCCAGTCACCTGCTTCTAGGCTTTGTGGAGAACTCACCTTCCCACTCCTTTCCAGAGGCAGGTTTTTTATTTCCCCATTGTCAGGATCCAGGTAGGGCTCATGTGAAGGAGGAATGGCATGTCTGTACACTGATGGTCAGGGTAGATGGTAGTAGCACTTTCCCCACAAGGGCCTTCAACCCCTCTCCTCAGCATTTAGGCTGAGACAGAGGTGAGTTTAGACAGCGGCAGGCAGTAGAGATGGGAAAGTTGTGTTTGTTAAGTCTCAGACTTGGGCCAACTTATCCAACTGATAGGCAATTCTCCCTGCTGTCCTCTCTCTAGTAAGAGTGTTCCATTACAGGAAAGGAGGAAAAAAAACAGTATATGGAAGATAAAATGTCTTTGGACAGGCAAGAAGACAGTGGGGTGCTGGGAAATGCCCATTCAACTTCAGGTGCCTCATTCAGCCTATAGGCTGGCTGGCTCTGCTTGGAAGTGGGTGAGTAGACAGGCTCTTGGAAGAGCCTAACCTAACTCCCATTGTCCCTGTCAAAAACACAGGGCTCCATAGGAACTCACATAATATATGGGATCTGAGATCCAAATACCACACATAGTGAGATGTGATGTGGCTGTCTCTCCAGGATACCACAGCCACTAGGCAAGCAGAGGTACCATAAGAGGAGAGAGATTCTCCAAGGACAGTCTCAATGGGCCAAAGTTAGTGTGAGGACTCTGAGCTTCTGAGAATACAATGGTAGAGGGAACAGGATGGAATCATGTCTCGCTTCCCATATTTACTCTGTGGCATCGTTAGGATTCTGGCCTGTGAGAAGGATGTGGCATGGAGGGGTGGGGCTGGAGAGGATTCACAGTGCAGCCAGCATAAGAAATAGTAGACCTTCATGGGGGTGGAGAACTTTGTGTGGTAGAGGTAGGCACTTAGACACATGTGATGGCTGATTTTTGTGATGTCAAACTTGGTTGGATTTTAAAGGAATAAGGAGACAGTATACTAAGGGATAAGGATCAGTTTGAATGTGATTCACAGTCCCCAAAGCTTGAGTCAATCACACAGGGAAATGTTTTCCTTGATTCCTTAGGGCAGGTGTTCTGAGGCCATCTGTAGCTGTTATAAAAGGGGGCCAAGAAACACCCACACTATAGCGGGAGATTTTAGAAAAACAAAACAAACAAAAAAAAAAAAAAACAGCAGTGCGGCCCTGCTAGCTTCTGGCTGCCGCCATGTTCTATCCGCAGCACCAGTTGGCCAGGAAAGCTGGCCTGGGACCCATGAGACGTTGCTCAGCTCAACTCCTGACAATAACTGCCATCCTGGCGGTACCCGGTAGAAATAAGATTCTCAATTCTTAAGATTAACCAAATAGATTTGTATATCAGCAAAGACTCGATACACAAGACGCCCACACAATTCGGATTGTTAACCCAATAACCTAACCTTGATAAGAATAACTACCTTAGACTGCTAAAGACAGGTGTACATCTGGGACCATTTTCTCCTTCCTCCCCTTCTTCTCCTATGTTCCTGCCTCCTCCCAACTCCTAGCTCCACCTACTTCTTCTACTGCCCAATCACCAAACTCCACTGCGAGTACAATGGGCAGAAAAAATTCTGCCACACTACACCATGCTGGTTTTGCAGGCACACAGAGTGTAAGAATTATGAGGTCATAGGAGGAACCCATATCAAGGTTCCAGAAAAAGCTAATGAGGCCACAAATGTGTAGCAGGACTGGAGTGCCTGCAGGGAGGCCCCAAGGAAACAGTGAATAAAGCTGTGAAGGCAAACTCCAAGCTTCATTGGAGACCCTGATGTTGTCAAGAATGGATCCTCTACTGAGGAAGCCGCAGACACCATGTTGGACCACGACTGATGCTGTGTGTGCTGCAGCCAGGTGATGCCACCATAGCCCCTGGATGCTGGATATGAGCTTCAGGATGCAGAGTTTGCTCTACTGGGGTTCGAATCTTGTTCTCTGATTCTCCGTTTTGGAACGGGAATATTTACCCTGTGTTACTGTGCAACACATGTATGTGTTTGCTTTTTATTTTACAGGGGCTTACAGCTAAGGGCATGGCTTGAGAAGAGACTTTGGACTCTCAAACATTGGACTTCAGAGCTGAGTACCTTTCTCGCTTCCTGTCAATGTACACAGGGGCTGACACCATGTTTTAGAAAGTGTTCTTCCTCTCTTTGGTTCTGAAACACTCACAGGTATATTTAATCCGTTACTTATTCTCTAACTGTGGGGACAACATGAGGATCCCCAACAATCAGAATGAGAAGAAAATATTTCTGGGGCTCTAGCACATACAAACAGACACACGCCTTTTTTTTTTTTTTTACAAGTGAATAATCTCAATCCCTGAATATGCACTCTTCCCTCCTTCCCTCTCCCTACACTTCCTCCAGTACCTTTGACCTCTATACCTGAAGTTTCCACAGCGACTATCAATTGGGATGGAAAGAGAGAAGGTCTAGATAGTTGCACACTGAAAATGGTGACAGTAAGAAAGTGTGGATTCTGTGCAGGATAGGTAGAGTGCATCTTCCAACTTTCCAGCAAGGCTAAGGCCAATGGGGCAGCTCAAACTAGTGCTGTACCGCCCACTCAGTAGACCCTATTGCACATCTGCTTTCATTCCTTATTTTCAAAATTGTAATTATATTCGTCATCTCAGTTGAATACAAGAAAGAAAAATAACTCTTTAAACTTTCTTTTCAATACATTGCCAATGTTTTGAAATTTTATTTAATAGTTTTGATTGTAAAGTGGCTGTTGAATAATCAGAGAACAGAACAATGCTATAACCTTGACTTCTGCTGCTCATCTTTCTTCTTTAGAGAGATTTAAGCATCCTTAAGATTTAAGCATTCCAAAGATTATTCTGTGTGCCCAGGAACATGAGTACCCTGAGTAGTGGTCCTGGCTCATACAGTTTTCATGACCAAAACAAATGCATGGGAAGACATGGACCTTCCATGGCTTGGGATCAACAGACCTCCTCTGCAGGAATGGAACATAGGGGACAGGCTGCTTGCTGTTCTCTAGGAGGCCCAGAGACTACAGGAAAGACAGGGGCAGGGCACTGTTAGCCAGCAAACCCCTAGAACAGAACCATCCTTCTCTCAGGGAGCTGGACTGTGTGATTCTGACATGTAGCAGGGATGTAATCCAACATTATTGTTATGATCTATTCATAGTATCACACCCTTGAGAAGAGTCAGTGCACATATTGTGAAACTGGGAAGCGGAAGAGCAGAGTCGGACTGATCATGACTCAATTTCTGCCCTCCATCTGGACTCCTGTTATACCAGTATCCAGATGGGTCAAGACTAGAGATTCAGACGGCAGAGGGACCAGGGCCCACTGTCCCACTAAAGTTCCCTATCACTCCTGTGACTTACCCTCTATAGAGGCAAGCCTTTCCTGTAAGTGATTTTTTTTTTTATCCTCCAGGAGGCTAGCACGCCGACTCATACTTTGGAGGTATTATGGTTGAAAGATGACTGGGACTTTCATAGGACATGCAGAGTTCTGGTGGTGACCCTGGGACTCTGTGTGCAGAAAGGTCTGACACCAGATCTTGGCCATTTCTGAGCATGCCCCATTGTTCAGGCCTTATGTGAATGCTCAACTCTTTCCTTCCAGCCACCCCTATATGGCATCCTGAGGGGAAAGAGAACTAGGTCTGGTTGCTACATGGGGCTCATGTCTACAAGCTCCACAGTAGTTTATATGTCTGCTGAGTTGGGTTCTGCAGAAAGACTGAATTTTCTCTGGGTCCAAAGAATAGTCCTTGCTTATTTCCCAGGCTGATCAATATCAAGAAACATGCAAACTTAGCACCAGGCAGAGAACCATATCCTACATGCTTACTCCCACTCCTCCCAGTGGATTCATACACTGAGATCTCAAAAGGGACATGGCCTCTCAGCATGTGGACCAGGGAAACAAATTGGGAGAAACCACAAGGATCACCCTTCAAGAGGTTCATCATGTCCCTCTTGACACCTCATCTCCTTTCAGTGACTGAGAACTCCTTGATGGCTCCTAGGTTCAATGTTTGCCATGCACCAAATGTTGGAGACAGTCCCAGGTTCTCAGCTTGCCAGTTCTGGGATAGGAGCCTGCAGGCTAGGGACGGGACACTTAAGTTCCCAACCACTCCCAGCTGGCACGGGTAAGCTGGTGCGTTAGTGGAACATTTCATATATAGAGAAGCACCTTGACTTAATTAGGCGAAGAGGAATTAGCCAATGGGGTAAACTCTGCTAGTCTGTTGCCTTTGAGGACACTGGTCTAGCTGAGGCTGACGTAGGCTGCGTGGGGAGCTTAGATGAGATACTGTCTGTGTACAAACACAAAGCCTGGCCAGCTCCCTAAATTCTAAGATGTTCCAGATGCCCAGAAGACTCATTGTCGCTAGTCAGATGTTCAGTCAACCCAGGCCAGCCACCCTTCTCAGGCCTGGAACTTCCCTCCTCAGTGATTTTCCTCAAGAAGGGATTAGGGGGCAGGACACTTTTGGAAAGCCCTGGGAACTCCCCAGTAGAGTTCTGCTCTTGGATTCCAAGAAAGTTCAACATGGAACCACTAATTCCTGAACATCACCAAGTGGACACATCACCTTCGTGACTCAGCAGTGCTTTCCGGCTGAGTGCTCTATAGCTTGGTGCCCATGGAGCTCTGTACCTGGCGGGTTGTCCTCTCCGGGTCAGCCTGTACATGTTTAAGGGTTCAAAAGTCCCAAACCTCCATGGGAAACCTGGGAAGCTGAACCTCTGGAGATACTTATGGAGTGTCTGACATCTGAACTCTTGCAAGAATGTGGGCATGGTTCAGTTACCCAGCTCAACAAGTTTCAGGGCTCAAGAGAAGGCGGTCAGGAAGAACATCCTGCTGGCCGAGAGCTCTCTGCCTGTGAAAGAAAGCACATTGCACTCTGAAATGTGACTCTATTTTGAATGTATGAAGAAAGCAGTCATTTGAAGTCATCATAGTGACTATCATTTTCTGAGCATTCCAAAAAGTAGGTGCTACTGCTCTATTAGGTTCTTTATGGATATTATCCCTGAGTCCTTTCAAGGACCCAATAAAACAGATCTTGGTTCACAGGGAAACTAAGGCATTGAGGGAATGTGCCCCACTACATCCTCTTCCTCTCTTTTTTTCTGGTTCCATGGCTGCATCCATAGCTTAGATGACCTAGAACTCACTCTCCACTTTCTTGCTTTAGCTGCCCAAGTGCTGGGATCA
Organism: Rhabdomys pumilio; assembly: GCA_030674055.1. Taxonomy (NCBI): domain Eukaryota; kingdom Metazoa; phylum Chordata; class Mammalia; order Rodentia; family Muridae; genus Rhabdomys; species Rhabdomys pumilio. Next base: position 154,530,209 of record JANHMN010000004.1, read on the forward strand.
AAAGTGTGTTCCATCAAGACTAGCTATGGCTTGGCCATTTTGAGGCCCATATTGCTTAAAGGAGCCTCCATCCTCAGCTTCATCCAACCAGGACAGGGAGACCCCACAGCGTATGGCTTTGTCTTAGTGTTCTAGCCTGGTGAGTTATGCTAGTGGAAATGTAAATCAACTTGTAAGATCCTGCTGAGAATCTAAGGCCAATCAGGGCTTGGGCACCAGGACAACCAAGACCTGTGACTCTGTGGTTTCTGGGTCTCTACTTCCTGCCTCCCACAAGCTTGTGGACAGCCTATTGAAGGACACTCATGTGGAATTGCCCTGAGGGACAGACTTCCAGTCTAATATGGGTCATGGCTGGTGTGCTATTTACAGAGGAGGGAAGATGAGCGTTTCCTTTGATGGGAAGTTAAACCAGCACTGAACCCTAGGGTTTCTCATTTGCTTATATCTGAGCCAATAAATATCAGGCTTGTCCTCCCCATAGCCTCACAGAACACTGCCTTCCAGGTGGCTAGAATAGGGTTGGGTGGATCTACTACCTGTGGCTGTGTATCACTGGTGTATAGGGACCCAAGGTTGCTGGGATGAGATGAAAACTTTATATCATCACCCCCACAAGAGCAAAAAACAAGAACAGTGAACCATTTCTCATGGCTCACAACCAGGGTTCTGCAACTCCATCCACAACCAGATAACCATATTGGAACCATTGTGCTTGGGTGTCACATGATCCAGTCTCAAGGACACCTCTTTGCCTGTTCTTTTCTCCCAGGGAACTTTCTGGTATGTGAGAACATTCTCAGTGGCATCTTCTGCATCTTGGAAAATTCACTGGAGCGGGTATGGCCTGCGTCACCATAAGGAGACAACCTTCCTAACCCTGGCACTGGGTTGCAAGTAAAGGCTGTTGATTCAGGCCTGTTTCTTTTTATGCCACCTTGGGGGAAAAGCCCAGAGAGCAGAGTCCAACAGCTCCTGCAAAGAACAAAGTTAACCAACAGGGATCCACCTCTGCCCTATACCTCTGGGGGTCTGTGCATCAATTCAGATTTATGAGATTGCTTAGTTTTAGGTGAGTCAGAGTCCATGCCATGAGACCTACTTGCATGTTACTGTCTTTCACACTACACTCAGAAGGAAAGACAAGGTATCTATCACCAAGGCAGAGATACCAGGAAACAGAGTCCTCCAATACAACCTCTGCACCAAGTGGCTATGCTAGGGATATATACATGACAGAGGAGGGGTGGAAGGCAGGCTCCAGGTGGCAGGCTCTTTGGAACTCGTGACACCCAGAACTCCAGGCTTGGTGGAGTCTATAAAACACAGATAAAGGACTCCATGGACAAACAGGCTGCACAGGGCCAACTTCCTACTTTCCCTCAGGTTCCATGGCTGCAGCACAGACCTCTTTCTTAGCTACGTGTGTCCTAGGACCAACATCTGCCAGAAACCCTTACCCACCTGTGATGGTTGCAGCCACCGGTCCACAGGCTCCCCTCTCATTCGGTAGGTGTGTGGCCTGTTATGACTCCTTGGCAAGGGTTCTTTGATGCAGACCTCCCCGCACTCTGGCTTGAATATCATAGAAGGGCTTGACTGATCCACGTGTATGTTGAAGCTCAGGACTTCAGTCCCACCATGGCTGGATTGTGCAACTCCACAAAGCTGCTTTAACCTGAAATGAAGGGCACCTTCTCGTAACTCCTCTTGTGAGGCTAAGGTTATTTAAGATGTAAAAATAAAGATTAGCAACATGTCTGACATAATTCAAAGTGGTTTTCAATGTGGGAACTGGAAGTAGGCTCTGTTTTCTAGGCGTTAACATGATTTGTGTCAAAGCTGACGATGCAGAACATAAGTGTTTGCTTCCACCTTCAACTCTGTTCACATGAGGGAGCTGGGGGAATTCTTGCATATGCTGTTACCTGATGCCTTAAGACTCTTACAGACCTGTGGAGGATCTCCTGGCAGGAGGTTGTTGGGGAAGTGGAACATGACAAACTCTCCAGGTGATTCAGGTGGGCATGTTCTATAAAGTATTCCTTAAGTTTTTGAGAAAAATCTACCAGGGAATAAGATGTCAACTTTCTTAATGCATTTAAGATGTGACTGCATACACTTTCAGGATCATAAGGTCTACAACTTCCTCCTATGGAGGTAGAAAGGGATCTGTTGTCATCTTTGAAAGGTGGGATGTAAGGACCACAGGTGCCCAAAGCCCTCTTGATATTGGAGGTGCAGGTGGTCATACATTTTCTTTAAATTTGTCTATATTCCAGGTGGCCTTGTCCTGAGGACACCTTTCCTTAATAGCTAAGTTTCTAGGAGTGACCATGAGCTATGCTGATTGTTGCCTCTGGCTTCCCTCCTGCCTGCCTTCTTTGTAGGACTGTGAGCTGCCAAGCACATCTCCATGGAAAGGTGTCTTTCCTCTGACTTCTGGAAAACCTGCTTCTGAGGATTCTACTCAACACTGGGCACATGTTTTCACCTGTAGACTACCTTGAGCACAGCAAGGCTATATTCTTGTCTCACTTCCTATGTGATACCCAGGGATATCTTCTTCCACAGTAATCTTCAGGTTAATCAAGAGGACCCATGAAAAGGGGTTTAGGTACACCTTTCATGTCATTGCCCAGGGAGAGTTTTGCCTGCACTTTGAAACTTGGGTCTCACCTTCCTGTGCTGTGTATAAACAGCCCTAGGTAGTGATGTCTGGTCTATACTTCATCTCTGGGTGTCATAGAGAGCGTGCTTGGTATTGGATTCCACTAAGAATTCTACTCAGTTTGGAAGAACCATTTCTCTTTAAGTCCTTAGCCTGGACACCTGGTTCCAGGACAGTTGTTGCAGTTGGATAATCTTGATGGGTACTGAGCCTTGTTCTGAGAGTCTTTCATAGGACTCCCCAAGAGCCAGACCCAGAAGCAATTAAGGCCACTGGAACTCTGTGGGTGTTTCTGCCTTCTTCCCGTGGAAGTGCTGCCTCCAGTCACAGAGGGACAATATGTCCTCATTTTCCCCGAGTCCCTCTGCATCTGAACCCAGTAACATGAAGCAGTTCCTTGTGTTGGCGCTGCCTCGACAGGCCAGCTGTTTCACACAGCCAGAAAGGTGCCAACTTTTGTGTCGTGCTATTAGAATGGAATGTTTTAATTGAGATATTTAGCTAAGATAAACACAACTTTTCATAATGTCTCTTTTTTTTTTTCTGGAAAATTGGGAGGCAGGCTTGAAGAATGGGGACATGAGAGAAATTGCAAAACTGAACAGAACCCTAGGCAGAAACTGACGAGGGCGGATGTGACCAAATGCTTGCGGGAAAGCATGCTGCAGGGCAGGCAGGAATTCTTGGCTCTTTGTCAGGATCTAGGAATGTCCTGGGTGGCTGGCTCCTGGCCTCTCTGTAGTGGAGGTGGTAGACACAGGGGAATGGGTAAAACCTGGAGCAGCTCTGGTGCTCTACTAGGCAGGGAATTCCTGAGGGATTCCTAGGGAGTCCTCAGGCCATCGTCTCAATGCACACTTATTACCAGGCACTTTCATGACAAATGGGTCATACACATGTCTCCCTGGGGTGTCTGTATATGTGGAATGTTAGGAGTAAGGCAAGGGAATAAAGAGCCCCTCCGTGTGTCCCAGGAAGAGACAGGGATGTTTACTTCAATCTCTACTGTATTAAAAAGATGCTTTAATAAGCACTACATTTTAATACCATTGCTTTTAAAAAGGGCCGAGTCCCCACCCCCCATGTAAATGTCCAAACACCATAAAAGAGTCATAAGGGGTAGCTGAGGGTGTATGGGTGAGCCCAGGCTCATCTTTATCAAATGAAGCTTTAGAGTATTGAGCACACACTAAGTGAGGAGCAGGAGGGCAGCTCACCAGCTCCGCTCTGAACCTCAGGATGCCTAAAGCTGCATCCAGCTTGGGAAATTCCCACCTGTTGGAGAAGTCTCACCCCTCATTATCCACTGAAGGGGAGCCACAGGTACCAGTGGCTGTGTTAATAGAAGCTGGCCCAGGACGTGTGGTTTGGAGAGTTTCATAGGATATTCAATGAGACTTTGCAATCTACAAGTCAAATATGCAAACAGTCCCTTAGCCAAATGCAGTAGAGTAGTTTTTGGTTTTGGATTGATGAGCCATGGGATTTTCTTACACTTACACTGCGAGCAAAGGAAATGGTATACAACACGACTATGTGAGGAAACAATAAGAATATTAGAGAGATCATGTTTAAATAGACTTAATAGTAATATAATAACTGATCAATTTAAATGTGCTAGTTATGATGGAAGACATGTTTCATTTCTCTACTACTCTATGGAATGTTACTATACACACACACACACACACACACACACACACACACACAAGAATGAGAAAAGCAACTTAAGACTTTATTTGGGCTCACAGCTTGAAGGTACAAATCCATCACAATGGGAAAGGCAACAGAAGGTAACAGTCACGTGGCACTTGCAGTCACTCTGTAACCGCACGCATGTGTGTGGTGGGGGGGAGGGGCCTAAGAGATGCTGCTGTTTACAAATGTCCATCTTGAGGTGACATCACTGTGAGAAGATTCCCCCAGTGAAAGCAACAGGCTTGGGGCTAGGGCCAGATGGAGGGCCCATGGGGCACAGCTTTGGGCTCTGACTGGGGATTAGCCTAAGAAGCTGTAGGATATGCTTGTTGCTACTGACTCGGCCTGTGAGAGAAGCATTAAGGGCTTGCTCAGGCTCCTTGTCCCCAGCTTCATCCTCCTCATGAGCTTTGGCCTAAATGGCCACGTTTCCAATGAGAGGCTGAGGCCCCAGACTCAGAGCAGCCCTAGGCACAGGGAAAGAGGCTCTCTTTCCTCCCTTCTGGGCATCAGCTCCCTGCTCAAACAATCCACTGCCCTAGTGCATGTTGGTTATGGGACTGAAGGGCAGTTTCTCCCTCAGTAACTGGCTAACCCAGTTCCTCTCTAGGTTTAAGTGCAGTCTGCTCTGAATACCAACTCATTGTGCAGTGGCCACTCTCCTGCCGATGGAAGCAAATGAGTCGGTCTCCCTGGGGCAGTGAGGTGAGTAAGCGCCACTCAGGTAGAAAGTTCTGGAGGAAGAAGCAGGGGCCCAGCTTCTAGGCTGCCCCTGTCCTCAGTTTGGCTTATAACTTTAAATTGAGGACTACCACATGATCTCTGCCTGCAGTACAGGAGTGTGATGGGTTCTTGGCTTCCAATCTTATCCTTCAGGAGGTATATGTAGCCTCCTTTACCAAGGTGCCTGTTATAGTCTGTGCTCCACACCCCTTTGGAGGGGGGGGCACTCTCCATGGATGAAAGGAGGAGTCAAATCCTTGCTTCTAGAAGCACAAGAACACCAGCTCCATGATACACATCCAACCCCACTTCCTGTTTCCTCTGCTGGGTCCAATCAGCAACCTTCTCTGTGAGTAGTGGGCGGGGCTCACATCAGTCCAGCCCCAGGGTTCTTGACAGTCTTATCCTTGGAGGGTGGTGACCTGAAGGGCAGGAAAACACTCTCTCATCAGGTATGAACCTGCAGCCCTTCGGTGGAGGCAGGTCGAGGCAATTCTGAAAGGAATGAGTGCAGCTGTGTTCCATGAATAATGACATTGATTGCAATGGCAGGTAATTTTCACATACTACTATTACTATATTACTATGTTTCTATCTCTCTCTCTCTCTCTCTCTCTCGCTTACTCTTGCAAGTCCTTGCTCATAGGCCACACCAGAACAGGAGCCTGGAAATATTTGGTCTGACTTGGTCCACAGAGCAGCTCAGTCCCAGGCCATTGGCCCAGGTTCACCTGGGTGACTATGGTCAGATGCTTTTCACAGATATGAATAGCATCCTACTGTTGGGTCACAGGACAAAGCATCATGGTATGTTCTAGGTGCAGTGTGAGCTCCCTGGAGCTCCACCAGCTTTGAAGACGAGGGTTCTTAACTCTATGTTGAAAAAAAAAAACAAACCATAATTGTAACAGGAAGAAACAGACCAAGGAGGCTCCTTCTGCTATACTAGGAAGAGGGGGCGGCTTAGGGGTTCTCAGAGGGCTTTCATGTCCAGCTCTGAGCCCAGCCTCAGTACCTGACAGTGTTTCTTATGAATGGAAATGTTCCCAGCAGCCTGTGGGATAGGCAGAGCCCTCCAGGTGTATTTCAAAAATATAGTGTTTGAACTGATTCTCTGGGCTGGACAGAAACATGCAGCCCACAGGAAGGGGTATGTGCCAAACATGGATGGGTAGTAGGGGATGCCTTATCTTGCCAGTCTCTCTGAAGTTTGCTTTAGACTTAAAATCCAGAAACCACTCATCCTTCGTGAATTGGGTCCACATAAGGGTCGCTTATCGAAGAGTAGGCAAGCGGTGAGTTCCTGGGTGCTGGGAGGATCAGTTCACAGGCCTGAAGCAGGCAGTAGGCTGGCCTCTGACAGTCAGCAAACCTGGCACCAGTCCGCCCAAGAACATTCCTGAAGGGGGTGGTTCCCTGGCAGGAGCATGCTGCCTGAACCCCCAGGGTACACTTTCTAAATCAGGATAGAGAGGAGAAGAATAAATAACTTGTAGTCAGGAGCCCTTGGAGCAGCCCAGCACTTGGTGAAGTTTGTCACTGCCAACTTTTGTTTTTGCTTTGCTCCCCTGACTCATTTCTGTTTTCTAGGAGGTGGCAGAGACCAAGAATCTCCTGGGCCCCCAACCACATGCTTTGAACCTGTGTTACTACTGTATCCGTGCTGGCATCCATGTCCAGTGTTGTGTTTACAAGTACATAGCCACACTTGGACAGCCTCCTGCTCCCTGGCACCCCTCCACTAGGCTCTCGTCAGACACCCACATATAGGGGCTTCATTTCAGGTCACTAGTCTGAACATTCCCTTATGAGCTAAGTCCTAGCCAGAATTTCTGACTCTGTAGAATAAGAACCCCACCATCAGGAAATGTGTCTACTCTTCTTTCTTTGAACATCAAGGCTCTGTTAAACCAAGACACCTAGAGTCAGTGTCCCTATTGAAGTGGATGGTGCCTGACACCAAGAGCTGTCTGTGTTGAGGTAGATGGGAGAGATTTATTCCCTGACTTATCTTTGCTGACTGTATTGAACTTGGAACTCGGGTTGGTTAGACAAATACACACCTTAGGGTGATAATTCACCTCTCAACCTCAAGGTCTGAATATACTGTGATACCCAGTGCTCATTCTACATCTGTGATGGACTCAGTGTAGTCCTTACCTTTCTCCATCCTGGAAAAATACTTGTCCTAGGTACAGCAAATGTTCTTTGCAGAGCCCTATGTGGTATAGCTGCCAGGTGCCAAGACAGGAATATTTATTTTCTGATTTAGGGACAGAGACCTCTAGGTCTCTAGAACTGGTCATGATGTATCTGGGACTAGTCCACACATCTGCCAAAACCTATGTCTCCTCACCATGGTCCTCAACAGTGTGTGATCTCCTAATCATTGTGATGTGGAAATAGGGATGGGTTGATGAGCCTCAATAGATCTGATTCTGCGTTTCACAGCAAGAGCAACGGTGAGGACATGGAGCAAAGATTAGAATGTTCCATGCTTCAGTGTGCATCACATGTATGTATGACAACAAGCATGGCTTTGCTGAGGCCTTTTGTCACAGTTTCTAGAGAATCAAAACTCAGGGTCACTCCCACATATTTTCAAATTTAAAAATCAGTCATGTTGCTTCCCTGTGCTTTGTGTAGGAAAACTACATGGTGAGTGCTGACCCAGGCCTAAGCCTCCTCCCCTCACAGTCAGCCACACAGAGAAGAGCTCCTTAGCCAGACAGAGGAGAGGTCTGCCAGTCGAACAGTTGAGAGAGCCATCCACACAGACAGTTGAGAGTCACATCAGCCAGACAGTTGAGAGGCCCATCAACCACAAAGAAGAGAATTCCAGCGGAGCCCAGGTTTGTGTAAATATTTACTGGGCTATTTGGGCTACTGTGATCTGGGCTGTTGATGCATCGTAAAACAAGCTTTAAAGTGAATTGGCATCCTCCTGAAAATGAGCATCAGAAGCCCTGGCATGTAGAAGCCAGTACTGCAGGCTGCAGAGGAGGGATGCTGGGTCCTGCTATCCTAAGTGGAACAGAATCCCTGAACCTTCTGGCAGTCCTGCTCAGGAGGAGAAGAGGTGTGCAGCTGCAAGCTGCAGTCCAGCTTGCCTGATGAATGCCCCTTGTTCTCAGGCCTCATGCTTTCAGAGTAAGCAGGACACAGGGGCAGTAGGAGGGATTGATTAGGTTTGCACTCATCCCTAGTGACATGGGATACCCTGCTGTGTGCTTCAGTGGTGTGACTGTCCCACTAATCCTGAGAACCTGTGGGGGTGGTAGTGCTTCCTGGGTGGAGTGGGTGGCTTTTTGGGTCTTGTCAGCAAGGAATACAGAAGCATCCATTGTAAATCTCAAGGAGCTGCTAATGTTCTCATCCCTTGGACACTACTGAAGGCTGGGTACAATAATGGTGGGCCACATGCACATACATTTGCCACATGTGATAATGGGAACTTGTGCTTATATGGATATGTGAAGGTATTGTATCTCTGTGTACATATTTGCATATACAGTGTAAATCTCATGTCCATGCATATGTGTGCATACGTGAACACGTGTGTGTGGTTATATGTGTATATGTGAGGCTGTGTACTTGTGTATGGATGTGATTGTGTATGAACTGTGCACACACATTCTTATGTGTGTTGGGCAGGCTGGGCAGGCTAGCTCCCTCCTCCAGGGCCTGTACGTGGTCTTAGAGGAACAGTGCAAGGGCATCTGTCAGGGAGGATCTTTTGGAGCTGCATCCAAGACAAAGAGATTCATGTACCGGGCACACAGTCAACCTGTTGATTTCCTTGTAAGCTTTGGAAAGTGCAGAGCTGACTAACCAACTCCAGATGCTTGGGGAGGGAGTTCAGATTCACCAGGACAAGTGTGACTCATGGGCACTGTTGAAGCTGCCACAACCATACTGCAAGTGGTCTCTGATAGCCAAGGCTGAAGAACTCTCTCCCCTTCTTGACTCTGTCTTCCTGACTCTGTGTATCTCCTTTCATCTCCCTGACTTTATCTCTTCCCTACCCTCTAAAGTCTGAAAAAGTCTCTACCACATTGTGGTAGCCTGAAGCATCTGTCTCTTGGTCTCTGACCCTAAGGACAGCTATAGTTCTGGGGACAACAAAGGACCAAAAAGGACCAAAGGAGGTGTGAAGCCCATGTTTCTGGCACCGTTTCAGACATGGAGAATGGTAACTGTTTCCTTTTTCTATGTCTCTGTCTTTGTCTCTGTTACTCTTTCTCTCTCTCTTTCTCTCTCTCTCTCTTTCTCTCTCTCTGTCTCTCTGTCTCTCTGATTCTTTCTTCTTTGCTTTCTGTCTCAGTCTATAATTATCTCTCTGTCTTTGTCTCTCTATCTGCCTCTGCCTCTGTCTCTCTCCTATCCTTGTCTCTCTCTTTCTATCTCTGCCTGTCTCTTTTCTTATCTCTATTTCTCCACTTATTTCTCTTTCCTCTTCTATTTTCCCTATCTCTGTCTTCGTGTATCTCTCTTCCTGCCTGCCTCTCTCTTTTGTCTCTGTTTCAGTCTCTCTGCATCATTTTTTATCTGTCTATATTTGGTCCTGTCTCACTTCCTGTCTTTTTCTCCATCTGTCTGTTCTTCCATCTGTTCCTCATTTGTGAGTCAACAAGAGAATGACCACCAGGGAGTCCTGGAGGGTCTGGACTTACTGTACATAGTTTCTCTTGCCCTTACCTGCCCTTTGGTTTAGTGAGTCTATATTTTACTCACATGTGGTTGATTGCTTATCCTGATAGCAACCTGTAAACAACTTCTGAAACTGAAAAAGGAGAAAACTTACTGATTTTACTTGTGTGAGACCAATTACTGCTTCCACCTGGGTCTGCTGCAATGTCACCTAGGGGTACAACTGGGTGGACACTAGCTCTGTGAAGAGTAGAATTTCTTGCTCTTTCAACCCTGTCTGCAGACTGCAAGCAGCTCTTAGAGCTAAGACACAGCAGCAATTTGCTTGGAGTAGAAACAGTAAGGAGTAATGAGCTTCCGGTTGTCTCCCCAGAAAGATATCAATTCCAATGGCCATGGATAAGGACTGCTGGTGAAGTCTCGTTATCTAACCTAAGATATGCTTGCTGTATTCAGATACTACTTTCCCCTTCCTTGTACCTGCTGGCAAAGCCCTGGCCATTTGTGGACAATCTTCCATGGTTCTCTACCTACTCATCTCTGAAGACTCTTTGAATTAGAAGACCCAAGTAGAGTCCTGGCTATGATTGGAACATGTGGTAGATGCTATGAGCTGTGACAAGGAATAGCCACATGACAACTATATGGTCTTGGTGTGTTGCTCACACTCTGAGCTTCTGCTTCTGTGTTTGGGGCAGAAACTAGTATTTTTAGCTACCATGTGTTGGAGTACAGACATCATTGACATAGTAGCTCCCTGTGTGGAGCCAGCAAGGGTTGGCCAGTGGAGGTGTGCCATAGTGGATCACTGAGTACTTGGAAGTGCCTCAGGCTATTTTCATCACCAGGCTGTGACCCATCTGTCCTGTGTCTACCAGGCACATGAACACACCTGACAGGCCCCTGTCCCTTCATGTACCTACTTCCACCTGAGCAGGCAGGCCCAGGGGCAGGTGTTTGGCACTGGGTGCCACTGTGGAATTTGCTCTACAGAAGTGACTCAGCATTCAAGCATGTGCAGCCCAGTGCCGAAGGCCCGTGGCAGAGATTTGGGCTGCCTGGGCAGGTTCCTCTGGTCCAGGCATTACTGAGAATGTTCTACCAGGTTCTGTGAATATGTCTTGGCACTGGATCTGGTCTCTAAGTGAATAGCCCCCAAATCCGTTCCAAGGCTTTATCTGAGCTGTGTCTCCCCATAGCCCCAGGTTCTCCCTGCTTCTACTGCTTCTGTGTCCCCCCACTACCCATCACAGCCTGGCTTGGAACGTCCAAGGTCTCAAAGTCAGAGAAGCAATTCCCAAAACAAAGGAAACATGTATTTGTCACCACTGCTGAGCACACAGAGTTCCGGGGGTATCTTTTTTTGCAACTGCCAGTCCTTGAACTGAGGGGACAGTGGTGCTTGTTCCAGGCTATGTGAGGACCTCACTCAATTCAAGGTGAGAAACTGCAGCTCAGACAAATACCTGGCTAGGACAATACAGTGCTGGGGCCAGGGTATCTGAATGTTCAAAACAGCAAGATTCAGGGGTAAGGATGTGGCCATGGCCTTTATTACTGACATCACTATTGCTGGTTGACAAGTGACCAGGCTGCATTCTACTGTCTTTGCATGTCTCAATAGGTATGTGTTCATTAGAGGATAGGGCCTTTGTGCAGTTGTAGGAACATGGAGATTGTTATTCACCCCTCAGAGGAGAAGTAAAGGCTCAGAGTGGTTGCCTCTGTTCCAAGTCCTTCTGTGGTAAGCCCTAAGCAATTGTAGTAAAAGGGACCTTCTCAGAGGTCTTGTTGGGCCAGGCCAAGTATCACTAACTTCCCTCCCTGCCTAGCCAGAGGCCCATGGCTTTGTGCTGAGTCAGGACTCATGGCATTATGACTATATTAGTTACTTTTCTCTTGTGATAAAATACCATGACCAAAGCAACTTAGAAGAAAGTATTTAATTGGGCTCATGGTTCCAGACAGATACACCCAGAGGTTTGTCTTTTAGATGACTCTAGAGCATATCAAGTTGACTCAACATAAGATTGTTTTACAGAGAGGAATTGAACTGAGCCTGAATTCCATATCAGGGTGTACTCCACAGCAAAGGCCGTGAACAAAGCCTGGATCCCATATCACAACAGAGAGGGGTGGCAGTAGCCTGGATCCCACATCATGGCAGAGAGGGATGGCAGAAGCCTTGACCCCAGTAATCAGTGGGATGTTCTCTGCAGCTTAAACCTTTCTTGGAGTGGGAGAAGCAGCACCTGGGTACAGATCACTGCCCCCTGCACCTATAATATGCTCACAGGTCACCCTAAGCATTCAATCCCTTTAACATCACTATGGACCCCCTCTGAGCTCACTGACAACACTGCTCTGTTCAGGATGGAAGCTGTGCCTTGAGGCAAAGAGGGATGGGGTGGGGGATACCTGGCTCTGTCCTTTAGAGGATGGAACTTGTTACTTCCCCTAGCTCAAGATCCCACAGAAAACAGTGGAGCCCTTTTCCAAGGTCTATAATATGAAGAGCCTCACATGTTTTCAATATTTCCATCTTCCAATATAATTTAACCTACTATCTCAAAATACAATGGTGTGCAAAGGCGGTCTTTTCTCCAACAATGGTAAAGTATCATGTCTCTACATTTATGCGCATGACTGTTATCCCCACTGCTGTCGTCAGACATCACCCTTGTGTATAAAAACATTAAGCCTGGCGGTGTGGTCCACGTCTGTAACCTGAGCACTTTGGAGGTAAAGGCAGGCAGATCTCTGTTTGAGGGCATTCTGGTATAGAGAAAGTTCCAGGACAAGTCAAGGCTACACAGAGAAACCCTGTCCCCCCAAAACAAAACAAAAACAATAACATAGTCAATGCACATATTTAAAATGTGATCAAAAAAGCAAACAAACAAAAAACAAACTAAAAACCAATCAAACCAAAAACCCCAAAAAAACAAACCAAACCAAACCAAACAACCAACCAACCAATCAAACAATCAATCAAACAAAAACCTTCCTGTTCATGTACCTCATTTTTGTACACTGGAGAGATACTAGCAGGAACATGTACCCACATGCTCATGCACTCACATACTTACACCCACAACACACATGTACTTATGGAAACACAATACATTTCTACTAACATTCATGTTCTGCACACACTGCATCTACCTACTCAGGCACTCCTCACATTCTTAAATGCATTCATCCAGACCTTTACACACACACACACACACACACACACACACACACACATTCAGCACACGCATAATCACTTGAACACATGTTTACACCCACACCTTTTCACCCACCTGCACTCACATGCTCACATATTAAACACATTCACCACACACTATAATATTACACCCAGTCACAATGCTGTAACTACGTAAATAGCTCCTGACTTCTCAAAACTTGTCACCTCCCTCACAGACAGTTCATAGAGTAGATTTTAAATAATACGTTCTCCATTGATAACTAGAGGAAGGGAAAAAGAAGGGAAGGAAGAAGATCAGGAGAGATCAAGTCAGAACCTAACTTTTTGTGGTGCAGTTTGTGATGCAGTTTGGGGCTGGCGTGTCTCACTTCCTTCACTGATCAACGGGGCACACATGACCATAACACTTGCTGCCAGGGCCATTAACACAGAGGGTGGAGTCGAGATCATGATTAATCTTCCTGCCTGGCATTTTTGAAGGATAATATCACACTGTGATTTAAAGCAAGGAGACTGGGGTCAATGGACTTGAAATAACTGGCCTTGACCAACATGTTTGACCTGGCTGAACCTTGACCTCCTCTGTACACTGAGAACAACACCACTATATCCAGCTGGAGCTCATTGTGTAATGTGAACAGCTGAGCACTGACGTGAAATGGCTTGACAGTGCACAGTGGTATATTGTGGCTACCTGGCTCTGTCCTTTTGAGGATGGAACTTGTTACTTCCCCGGACTCAGGATTGTTATGTAGCAAAAGGTATATTGGTCTAGACCTTTATCACACAGAGACCTTAGCCACAGACACTTTACCTTGTACAGCTCAACCAAGTAGTTCTGGTCCCGAACTGCAATGTCTGTTCCCAGAAGGCTTTGCAAAGCTTGGGAAGACTGTATAGAGCTAGTGTGAGAGATGATAAAACTTCTCCCCTGATGGTAGTAAAGGCCCTCTGGCTGACACCTTTATATGTGCAGTGGGAACTAGGGTCTGTGGACCTTGGCCCAAGGCCTAGGGAGGCATAAAAAGTCTCAAGTACAGCAGTGAAATGGCAGTGGAGAGTCCTGAGAACAACGAGGGCACTAGAGTGAGCTAGAGCCCATGGGAGCAAGGACTTAGTCTGAGTAGTTAGGCTCCTGGTCTTTTTAGGAGAGCCATGACTTCCTGTTAGCATGTCTCTACCTTGTGTAGAGACCAAGACTCAGGCTCCCCATTCTGTCCAAGAGAAAGAATTCTCATGGTCACACCCTTGTCCTTCTTGAAGGAACCTCTTCACTGAAGATCCACGGGAGGCCTGAGGGAAGTAGCAATGGTATCCACCTAGGGTTTGCCTTGTGGAGGATCTGGGATCACTTACTTCCTCATCTGTCCAGGATGCAGGACTGAAGCAACCCAGACTCCCACAAGCCCCCAGGCTCACATGGGACGTGGTGGTAGCTGATTTGTGAGATGCCCTGTGATCATTTGCTCCCATGCTATCTCTAGCTCATCTTCCCAAGCTTTGGGAAGTCTACTTGGGACAGACACTGTAGTCTTCTTCCCTGGGTTCCCACCTGCCTTCCCACTGGGCATTCAGGGTAATCAGGAGTAAGGTAACGCACATTTGCAGGGTCATTGCCTGCTTTCTCCGTGGCCTCTGGCATCATTAATACTATATAAGATGGCCATGTGTATTTGAGCCACCTATGCTTAATATTACCCCTGAAGAAAGAAAAATTTTAAAAAAATGAAATTAAGATAAAAAGATAAGGGGCTAGAGAGATGACTCAGTAGTTAAGATCACTGGCAACTCTTCCAGAGGGCCTGGGTTCATTTCTCAGGATCCACATGGTAGCTAACAACTGTCTATAACTCGAGTTCCAGGGGTTCTGACATCTTCAAACATACATGCTGGTGGAACACCAATGCACATAAAATAAAAAGAAGAAATAGTTTTAAAAAGGGATAAAAATACTCTTTTGTTTCTTCCTAATCCCTTGTTTCTTAAGAAATTAAAAAGGTATCTCATGAGTCATAGTGTCCTAGCTCAGCAACACCATTTACATGGCGTGGAGTGACAGTGACCAACTGGAGACACTGTGTGGAAATAGAACTCTGTGTCTTCAAGGGGATTTCCTGAAATCCCAAAATTCTAAGTGGGAACTAGTTATTTGAAGGGTCAATGACATTTATTTCTGGCACAGTTGCTCTTTCGAACTTCCATAATCAGCGATAAACTTTGGATGTAACAAACAACTTCAGTTGTGCTTGCTTAGATACAATGTTTACTAAAATCCAAGACCAAACTCCAGTGATGCTTTTCAAAGAAAAGATTTTTACTTCTAGTCCATCATCCAATCAGTCTACCAATTAAAACAAGAATTTGTTTTATGGTTAGTAAGTATCCTTGAATTTCCCATTGTCCCAACAGATATAATTTCTTATATAACAGATAAGAAAACTGAAGCGAAAGCACAATTAACTAACTTGCCCAAGCTCAAATAGTTGGCAAGTACAGGGTTTGAATTCAATTTTGGTGGCCATACTTGGAGATGTCTAAGGGGAAGTTTACAGAATCGGTTAAATTGATAAGAGAAGACCCACCCTAATATGGGTAGCACAATTCCATGGACTATGGTCCTGGATTGTATAGAAAACAGAGAGCAGGCTGAACTTTCCTTGCTTTCTGATTCCTGGTTCCAGAGGCACCATGACCGGTCGCCTCACATTCCTGATGCCTGCCATGATAGGCTGTCCTCTACAACTGTAAATGCCAGAATAAAACCCCTTTCCTCCTTAAGTTGCTTTTGTTAGACACTTTGTCAAAGCAATAAAAAAGGTGACTCAAAATTGGTAACAACGAGTAGGGTCGTTGCTAACCTGACTGTGTGGTTCCTAAGGCTTTGGAACTGCTTTGCCAGAGGAATAGAGAAGAATCTGGAACTTTTGGCTGGGAAATGCCCTGGAACACCCTGGACATCACTTAACAGAGCCTTCTGGTGGGAGTTTGGAATGCCAGCCTATCAAGAGAAATGTGGACAGCAGAGCCCTAGTTCACGAGGTTTCAGAGAGGAACAAAGACTCTTTGGAAACTGAGCTAGTAGTTATCCACGTTGTACCCGGAGAAGAGTCTGGCTGCCTTTTCCTGGTATCCTGAGAACTTGAATAAGGCCAAGTTCAGAAGTAATGGACTAATCTGTTTGGTAGAAGAAAAGTTCATGACAGAGGGAGTCGGGGGGAGATGAGACAGAGATGAAGAGAAACTCAGAGCAACAGAGATACACCAAGAGACACAGAAAGAGAAGAGCAGGAGCAGAAAGATTTTTAAAACTGCATTTTTATGGGTGAAAGTAACAAGTTTAAAATTATAGAAAAGGAAGTTGTGAATGCAGATGTATCATTAAAGAGTTTAGTACCATTAAAGAGAAACTTGAACTTTCCACTGTAGAAAGTCCCGAGAAACCATTGCATGACACTTTAGTGAGACCCAGGCTGCAGTGGAGACCCCAAGCTGTCAAAAATATCAGGACTAAGGAAATCTGCCAGGAAACCTTCATGTAAGAAGAGCCAAACGAGACTGAGAGTCAGGCCCTGTATGCTTCACACCATAGAGCTAGAGAGGTAGGGCTGTCTAAGCTCTTGGAGGCCAGATGATTCCATTGTAAGCCCCAGATGTCAGAGCTGAAGGATTTTGTGTTTTCTTTATTGGGTTTAAGACTTGATTTGGATCAATCTTACACTTCATAATGCTGATTCTACCTTTTTGTAACGGTAATGTTTATTCTCTGTCACTGTATGTTGGAAATATACGATTTGCTTTTGATATTATAGGACCTACAATATAGGCCGCTTCTCAGAAGAGACTCTGCACTTATATTTTTCAAGGGTGTTGAAACTGTAAAATTTGTGAGAACTCTTATAGTTGGGTTGACTGTATTTTGCATTGAAATGGCCATGAGCCATTTGAGGTGGTTATGTTTGGGTGTCAGGTTGACAAGAAGTAGACTTGTCAACTTAATATTGTCAACTTCACAGGATCTGACTCATCAGTTGGTAAATTGGGTTGATTAAGGTGGTAAGAAACACCCTAAATGTAGCCAGCATCGGCTGGGGGCCACACTGTGTGAAAAGGAGAGCTGACTGGGCACCAGTATTCATTGCTCCCTGCTTCCTAACTGTGGATACAATGTGATCATCTGTCTCAAGCTTCTGCTGGCAAGCTGCTGCTGCTGCTGCTGCTGCTGCTGCTTCTCTTTCTTCTTCTTCTTCTTCTTCTTCTTCTTCTGCTTCTGCTTCTGCTTCTGCTTCTGCTTCTGCTTCTGCTTCTGCTTCTTCTTCTTCTTCTTCTTTTCTTTCTCTTCTCTTCCTTTTCTCCTTTTCTCCTCCTCCTCCTCTCCCTCCTCCTCCTTTCTTTTTCTTTTTTTTCTTTCTTTCTTTCTTTTTTTTTTTTTTTGCTGGCATGCTTCTGTGATAGACTGTAGCCCCTCAAATTCTAAGTCAAAATAAACCTTCCCTCCCTAAACTGCTTGTGAGGTGCCTGGTGTTTTGTTTTGTCACAGCAACAAGAAACAGTTAGGGAATCCATTCCACCCCTTTAGTTCTTAAGGAAGTGACTTCATTCTTTCCCATAACACCCGTAGTTGGAGAATAAATTGTTCTCTGTGGGATCTATGTTAGAAAAACCCTTTTTGTCCCATGGTCTGAGTTAAGAGAGTCTGTCTTTCTTTACAAGTATTAAGGTTTGAATATCTCTTTTCCCAATTTAGCTCAGTTTGCTGATTCAGATACAGATCATCAGATCTTGGTGGCAGATGTAGCAGATACTCTGTGATCTGTCACTATTTCCTTCAGAAGTCAGTGGATGTGCTGGCTTTATCCTCATGGACATCAATGATGACATCACTACTGTGTCACGATGCTGGTGCTGACTCAGCAACTTGGCTCCATTCCCTGTAGTGGGTTATTTTTCCCACAAGTTGGGAGGAGCTAAGGTGGGAGGAGTAAGGAGAGGAAGAGGAGGAGTAAGAGGAAGAGCTAGAAAGAGAGGACAAGAGAGAGGGGAACATGGAAGTGGATGTGCACGTGTCTCTAACAGTCAAAGGTAGTTAATATATCTAGGATGCGTATTGGGTTACACCTCTGATTGTGTGGGCATTTTGTTATTGAGCATTACCAAATATATAAAGCCTTCGGATAATCTAAGCATTAGAGTCTCATTTCTACCGGGCCTGCGTGGATGATGGGATGATCTGGGCTTAGCCCAGCCTTGTGGAGACAGTGTGGAAGATTGGCAGAGCCATCTCACGTCACTGCTCATGACCTCAGGCCTAGCCTAGTTGGGAAGATGGTGGCTGAACAAGCAAGATTGGATGCCACCGTTTTAAAATATTACCGCAACAATTCCCCGTGGATATCCAGTGCTTAGGGGAAAATCTAGACATCAACTTTTCCTGTGGTGGAGTTCATCCTGTGTTCTCTCCTTATATACAGTGTGCTGAGTCTGAGAATGCTCTCACAGAGGGGCCATCTTGGAGGAGAAGCTTTGTAGGATAAAAGGGCAAAGAAAACCCACCAATCCCTGAACAGGAAAATCCACCAATCCCGGATCTTGCCCATGTTCATGAATCTTCACCCTAGAAATATCCACCCTGGAATGCCCCCCATCCCCCAAGAAATGCTAATAAGCCCTGCCTTCTGCTCAGTTTCCTCTGGCTTCTTGCCTGAGCAGAGGCAGCCACCCTCCTGAGGTTTTCCTTCCCGATAATGCTCTCATATGAGGTATGTTGTGCCAGGATACCTCTCAGAGCAGAGCTGTCACACTTCCAGTGGGGAAGCATCCCCTGCTAGAGCAGAACTGTTAAATCTGGGAAACCTCCTGCAGCAGCCAGAGCAGAGCGGTAAACTTCTGTAGGGAAACCCTTCCCCTTCAGATCTGTAACACTTACAAGCTTTGTGTAGCGTCATTAAGAATAGTGGCATACAAGAATCATTGCTGTCCCTGCCTCTAGTTAGGGCAAGGCCTCACCATTATCCACCAAACTTATATGAAGAATGACTTCCTGAAATTCAGCACTGGTTCCCAGGACAGCAAATAAGGCTTTCCATATAGGAAGATTCCCAGCCATTGATTTCTAAACAAGCAATGTCATTCCCTTGACTTACATAAGTAGGAGATCTCAAGGTAAATGGAGAGTTTTATTGGTTAGGGAAATCTTGTCATAGGCTAATTTTTTTCCCTAGATTTCTGCTGGCATACAGATCTTAGCCAAGAGTTTCTCTTTTGGACTGTCAATGAAATTAAGTCTGCTTTCAACTATAGCCAATTGTGCACCACGACGTCTTGATATTGAATCTCTTAAAAACATAACTCTTGCCGGGCAGTGGTGGCACACACTTTTAATCCCAGCACTTGGGAGGCAGAGGCAGGCAGATTTCTGAGTTTGAGGCCAGTCTGGTCTACAGAGTGAGTTCCAGGACAGCCAGGGCTACACAGAGAAACCCTGTCTCAAAAAACCAAAAAACCAAAAAACCAAAAAACCAAAAAACCAAAAAA
>JANHMN010000004.1:154549702-154591411 GCA_030674055.1 Rhabdomys pumilio
CAAAAAACCAAAAAACCAAAAAACCAAAAAACCAAAAAACCAAAAAACCAAAAAACCAAAAAACCAAAAAACCAAAAAACCAAAAAACCAAAAACAACAACAACAACAACAACAACAACAACAACAACAACAGCAAAAAAAAAACCCATAACTCTTAGAACAATAAGGAAAATCCTATGTCTTGAGAGAGTCAGGTGCCTCCTTGGATTTAGGAAGTTGAGGAAGAAACTTAGGGGTTAAATCCTTGGTTTGGTTCCTAGCAATGTAGGATTCTAGGTGTGTACCTGTGAGGGCAGGCAGACCTCCATGACCACCTAAACTCTCCATCCTGCCAGTGCTGCTCCGGGCAGGAGGTAGATCTTTAACCATATATACAGACCTCTGCCTCTCTCACTTTCTGTCTTAGTGACTTTTTTTTTTTCACTCACAAGTGTGTAAGATATAAGTAGGGAACCACACTTCCTTCTATATTTCATCTACTGCAGATAATTCCTTCTTAGAGTAAAATCATCAAAACCAATTAGACAAAGTCTCCTTGACACAATCTTTGCTCTCTGTCTTCGTTCCCCACTGAATGCTTTCCACCTTCACAGGCCTTCAGGCCTCCATTGTGACCATCCTCTGTCCACATTTTGCACCACCTGATGATAAAACACAAGCTCCTTAATATGCAGATGAGCCAAGAACCCCCAAGGTCTCCAGAATGTACCTATTGTGGGTGTCCCTTCGCCTTGGGCATGGTATGTCCCAGGTACATACCATAACTTTATGGTCCATCTTCCTGGAGACAAGGTGCCTTATATACTTGAATTCAACCTTGATCCTACAAGAAAGAACTTCCAGGCTGGTTCTGACATGAAAAATGGAAGTCAGAGTTCTGTTCCTTCTCTTCAGGTGCCATCTTTTCCTCTGAAGAAACTACTTGGTCACTTTTTCTTCCTAGCTGGCACAGCCACCGGGTTGCTTTGCTGCCCGCAGATAGGGTTGTTCCCTGTAGAGTTCTTCTGTAGAAGGAAGCAACTTCCTCCAGTTCCCACCTCTTGTGCAGGCAGAGCATCCCACTCTGGCACCTCCAACCTCTCTCCCTGACTGTGAGCTTCCTGGCATGCTTGGTGTTTATCAGAACCCTAGCTTGTCATAGTGAATAGGGATGGAAGTCATGACCAAGCCAGCAGTCAGCCTTGCCAGATGTCCTCCTGGGCAATCACAGAGTGGATTTAGAATGTCTTTGTTTCGTTTACTCTGATATTGCTCCAGGCAAAGATAAGCAATGGGTTCGTACTCAGCTCAAGACATTTCTTAGAATCATTCTACACTCCCATAGCCTGCCATGCTGCTTCTGTTTTGACTAATAACACTCTACATGAGTAGTTATCATCTGTTCCTTTTTTGAGCAGGCAGGAGCTGTTTACCACAGTGGCATCCTCAGGACCTGGCACATAAAGATGAGCCAGGAGACAGGGGATGCTTCAGCTCCCTTCTCTTTTTCATTCCTGTCGCAACCGCTCGACCAGGAGGACACACGATGATCTGATCTGCGTTCACTCGACCAGGAAGAAAGACGCCTGTGTCTGCTCGACCAGGAAGAAAGACTCGACAATCTACACTCGCTTGACCAGGAAGGGATCTTCTCAACACGCTTTATTGCAGGAGCACCCCATCGTGAAGCCGGGACCCAGAGCAGCCAGAGAGTGCTGCTTATATAGAGGGGAGGGGGGGCATGGCTTTCTCTGATTGGTTGCTCTGTCAGACCTAATTTGCATGTCCTCTCTGATTGGTCGCCCCACGACCTTATTTGCATACCCTCTCTGATTGGTCATTCTACCTGGACCTAATTAGCATTGGCCTATTTGCATAGTCCCCGCCCAGGGAGGGGTTGCTGTGCAGGGATTGGCTGAGGCACCAATACCTCATTTACATATACCCACTCGGGAGGGGTTTCGCGCCAGAATCTGCTGACACATGCGCAGTAGACTTGTTTGCAAGTGGTGCAACAGGAAACCAGCGCCATCTTGTAATGCTGGATCGGGATCGGCTGGCTACACATTCCTCCTTCCTTGATCTCTTACTTAGTAGAACTGGAACGATGACCAGCCAACAGATTTGAGCTAACAATGAGATACTGTTAGTGAAAGCCCAGATTCTAAAGCCACAACAGGGGTATCTGAAGTTTCTGGGGGTCAGAAGAGACTCAGAGAAACTGACCTTTCAGATGAGTGGATGACCTTTCTCCACAAACCTGCATTGCCCATTGTCTATACTCCCCAGTGTCCTAACTCCACTTGACACCACACTCTGTCATGCTGGACTGGAGCCCAGGCCCTCACTTCAGGCTGGCCAAGGATAAAAATATGACTCTCATCTTCACCTTTAAATAACAAAGGCCAGAGTTTCTGAGAGGGCACTGTGGCTGGAAAGCACTCTGAAGAGCAAGTGTTCTGAGTGCTTGTGGCCCTCAGGACTACAGCTGAGACCTGCACTGAGTCCCTGGTTAGGAGGGGAAGGGCCAGGTGTCTGGGAACTAATGGCTCAGACTGTAGGCCAGACACACTTCCACTAAGCAAATGAACTCCTACAAAGTGCTTCTTTATAAAACACAGTTGGAAAACTGGCCACCTTTACTCCTTACAACATCCCAGCAATAAGAGCATCAGAGGCAAGTCATAGAGCAGGCTGTCCATGTGTTATGCACATGTTCACACAGGCATGGTGCATGTATGTGGTGTGCTCATGGGTGTGTACTGTATCTCAGGCAGACTCACTCATCCAGTGGCATTTCCTCAGTCACTGCTGTACACCAAACACTGTGGCAGGAGCCAAGAATGTGGGTGCACAGTACTGATGATGCTATAACTCCCTTGGGTTTGTATTCTATGTATTCAGATATCTTTGGGGACAAAGAATATGTATTATTAATATGTGTGGGTATTAGATATTCAAATATTTTTGCTTACAGGTAACTAATTTTTTGAGACAAGACAACCAACCAGTCTTGTCTTGAAGTCACTATATAGCCCAGGCTGGCTTTGAATTTATGATTCTCTTTGCCTCAGCCTCTTCTGTGCTGGCAGAGTAGAAACATACCATCACACTAGGCTAAATGGATACTTCACCTTTGAAATATTAATGGAAAACTTTGTGCCTTATTCTTTCTGGGAGTGTATAGAATTGAACTGGGGACTTTGCACATGCTAGGCAATTCTTGGACCATTGGGTCATAGCCCAACCATAAACTCAATAGCTTCTATTACAAGAAAAACTCCAGGAGTCCTAAGATCTGATGCCTCATGTGTCTGAGCACTCACTTGAGTGCCCCCAATTCACTATGAAGAAGAAAGTGTTATATCGATCCAGTTTAATATAAAGATATTTTTTATGTGATCTGAACTTAAAGCATTAAGGCAGAGTTGAGTCAATAAATCTTAGTTCTAATTGAGAAGAGCCAGACTCTATATTCCACTCTGTTGTATGGAATAGCAGCTTTCATGTTGGGCATTGCCTAGAATAACTCCTATAGTAATTGTGATCTTGGAGGCTTACTGCCTCTGTCTGCTAACCTAAGCCTAGCTCTGGAAACTTCTAGCCTCCGTACAATCTAATCTAGGCCCAGAATATTTCAGCCTCTGAGACTTGCTGCTGAATAAGCTTGTCCTGTCTTGTTCTTTCTGGACTCTAGGTAGCTGGTTCAACTCAGCTCTTTTGGTTCAAACTCCTCTCCCAGCTGACTGATTATTCAATCTGGCTTTTCTCTCAGCCTCTGAACTGCTCTGCTTGGCCTCAAACTAACTCTAGCAATCTTTTCTCACCTTCTGGCTCCTTCTCATTCTATGGCTCATTCTATCTTAACCTATGTCTAGCTTGTTCTCTCTTCAATATGTCTCTGAAAAACTCAGAAAAACTGGCTCCTTCTCCCTCTCTGTGATGCTCTACTCTCTCTCTCTCTCTCTCAACTCTATAGCACTGCTCTCCACAAACTCTACTGTATTCCTGTACTGTACTCTCTTCCTTCTGTACTGCCTGTCTCTCCCTTAAGTAACTTCCCTTTCCTCTCTCTTCTCATGAGAGTTGGGTAGATCCTATTCTATTAAATATTTCTCTGATTCAATTAGGCATCACTTTCAAATATGGGTGCTTCCTTGTACAAATTAATTTTGCCTTCATTGTTTGGTATTAAAGATGAGTACTGAGGTCATAGTATCTGTATTCCAGTCACAGAGACTAAAGGTATATGCTAAGGGCTGAGAAATGCCCTAACTAGAAACAGGTTCAAATATCCTATAACTATTTTATAAAGATTCTATTTTATAAAGCAACAACCTTGACAAAAGTTATTCTGAGACACATGTGACAAGAAAGAGCGACTTTACATCTAGTTTACACAAGTAGTTACCATCCGCCAGCACACAGGAGGCACACACTGATAGTGAATGTCACTAAGAAGTGAGCCTTGAAAATATATCAAATCACAGAAACAGAGACACAGGAGTGTATCAGTCATACCAGATGAAAAACCCTCACTTGGGACAAGGAGAGAACCTCAGGACTGCAGTGTAGAATGCAGCAACTATTCTCATCATGAGCTGGTCACTCCTGCGTCTGTCCCCAGAGTCCAGTAGTTTCCTCTGCCTGTGTTCTCAGCCCACTCTTAAGAGATGCTAAATATCCTGCCTTCTGGATCTGCACTTCACATTGCTATGCTTATACAGCCCTGTGCTCAGGGTTCGTAAACTTCTTTTAAAAAGATAAAAAAAATTGTTTTATGTTTTGAGATTATAATTATATCATTTCCCCTTTCCTTTCCTGTTTCCAAATCCTCTCAAAGTACCATCTCTTGCTTTTTTTTTTTTTTTTTTTAAATCATGGCCTCTTTTTTCATTAGTTGTTACACACATATGCATACACATATATTGTATATGCTGCACATATATGTTGTAACATATAATGTAAATGGATATGTGACACACACACATATATGTTCCTAAATACACAAATCTAACTCACTCAGTGTGATGATCCTTTGGTACTGGGTAACCAATTGGTGTCCTTGTCCCTGGGGGAAGACTGTTTCTCTCACTCTCAGCGTTCCTTGGTTGCCTGCAGTTCTTTAATTCTTTGTGTAGAGTTGAGACCTCCTGGTTACCCACCTTCCACATGAGTGTGTCTACTGTTGATGCTCTTATTCAGCTCATGTTTAAGCGTTTACATTGGTGAGACTTTGTATGTGTAGCTTCTGACATTCCTAGGAACCGTACTCTCAGAGCAAACTCCCTCCCTCTGGCTTTTACGATCTTTCTACTACCTCTTCAGCAATAATCTCTGAGCCTTAGGTGCAGAAATTGTATTGATCTGTCTGTTGGGACTGGGCTCCACAACTCTGCATTCTGACTAGTTTTCTGTAAAAGACCTTTCTGCCCCACGCTTGGCGCCAAACTGTAAAAGCCCCGAGCTAACTGTAAAGGACACATACTCTGCCTGGCTTGGGGGCTGAAAACGTCCCGGCCTGCGATGCTGCTCTGGTCCATGGGTCAGGGTTTAGCAAGAGAGTGGGAGGAAGAAGGGGAAGAGCCTCAAATAGAGACAAGCCAGAGGATCTGTAGTAAAGTCTTCTTTACTGTCTCCACCATACACACACCACTACACCTACTACTACTACACCACACACACACACACACACACACACACACACACACACACACACACACTACAACAAGGAAATCCTGGGTATTTATAGGCTTTTGCCACGTGCCTTATAGGTGTGGATATGACATAAGCCTTACAGGCGTGGACAGCACATGCGCCTTACAGGCATATATGGCGTAGATAGCACGTGCACAACACGTGCACCACATGCAAAGAGGGATTTATTTGTTGAAGAGTGAGGATCACACTTACCTGAGGGTATAAAGACAAACGTTTAAATTCGAGCTAATGAAATCATACGGCTCATGGAAAAAAACCTTACATCCACTACGTGACTACATTACTAAACCAGCACATCTCTAACTACTGTGGTGGTTTGAATATGGCTGGCACAGGGAGTGGCACTATTTGGAGGTGTGGCCTTGTGGGAGTAGGTGTGGCCTTGTGGGAGGAAGCTTGTCACTGTGGACGTGGGCATTAACACCCTTATACTAGCTGCCTGGATGATAATGAACTGAACCTGTAAGGTGGGAACATGGCAGCACCCAGGCAGGCATGGTACAGGAGGAGCTGAGAGTTCAACATCTCATTCTGAAGGCAAATAGGAGAAGACTGGCTTCCAGGTAGCTAGGATGGGGGTCTTAATGCCCACACTCACAGTGCCACTCCCTGGGCCAAGAATATTCAAGCCACCCCAGTTAGATAGTCTTTGGCTTTTGGAGAGAGCCTTGTCAGTAGAGAAGGGAAAATTTCATTTTCACTCTATACATGCTTATTTATGCACTGACTAATGTGTATTATGGGCATTATTGGTAGATAGCTAATAGTATGATTTTTATGATTTTTCCTGACATCTTTACTTTTATTTTACTGTCTTTCCTCTTATTTTTATATTTATCTCCCTCTCTGCTTACTAAATAGAACCCTTTCATAAGATGTCTTATCTGGCAGTAGACAGAATTTTCCTTGCAACTTTATCAGCTTCTTTCTTTCTTTCTCTACATTCCTATTAACCCTTTCTGGGCCATTTTGTAACCTGCATATTTGAATATTATTCTGTGAAGTGTAATGTAAGATCTGACAGTTAATATTAGTAATTACAATTAGAAGAAAACCTCGTTCACCAACAACCGTGAAAAGAAGTCCTGATTACTTGGCAAATTGCTACTAATGAAACTGACCTGGCTGGTGTATTTATATTGTAATTCAACATTCTGATATTGTGGAAAGACATAGCGTGTCTTTGTTTTTGACACAGGGAACTCACAACTCACCCTCAGGTGAAGGCAATAGACACAGGGATAAAGGAATGTGGAAAAGGTTGTGTCTGAGCTAAACTTTTCCCTTTGGGGATTTGTGATAGCTGCCTCCTTTGGACTGGACATGGCCTTTATCCTGTAGAGTCAGAGCTGTGATCACTGTCATGATATGGCTTTGAGATCTAGCCTACTAATGCTCCCTGGTTGAGGGGCGGAGCTCTGTAGAGGCTCCGGAGATCCTCAAGAAGGCTCTTCCTTCCCTAAGGAAGGAAACAAGTTAGCAAACAGCTAACTGGAAGGGACGTGGTGTTGTCCTTAAGCTGCTCAGGGGACTTCCCCACAGTGAACTTGCCTTTGAGTCATCCTCATCCCTCAACTAACCCTGGTAAACTCACTGGTCCACAAACTAGTGGAATTATTTCATTGATCTGCCAGCAACCCCCACCCAACACACAGTCCAAGAACAGATGTTTCTTTCAGTCTCAGACAAAGTCATTGAGGAAAAGGCTGCTCCTTGACTTGGGGTAGGGAGTTATTGATGCAAAACACTCAAACATTACAAAGGGAACAAGAAATTGTTTATTCTGAGACAAATATGAATGCTTGTGGCTGGCAAACACTAGCTCAGGCTGCCCTAAGTGACATGTAGAAGAAGTCACACATGTTAGTCACAGAATAGAAAGCCGTACATTGATTCACCTTCTAATATATAGGTAGGGCACTAGGAAATCTTTCTTACAGTTTCAAATGCTATCTGATTGCATGTTTAGCTTTGTGTTGACGGAAGCTAACATTTTTCCAGGTTAATACATTCCAAGATTTTTTTTTTTTTCCTGATGTCTAAAGAGTTTTAGGTCAGATACAGAGGTAGATAAATGCCTATAAAAGGAACTAAAGATAGCCCGAGATAATTCTGGCTCTGGCTCTGCAACATTCCAACTCTACCTAATTATGACGTTCTTATTAGCCCACAGAATCCTAAACAAAGCTATGGCTTTTTTCAGGAACTCAGTTCACAGTGGTGGTAGCTCCCTGGCCTGGAATTCCAGGCAGTAGAAAAACCACATCCTTCCTTCTGATGGAATGTCTCACAGTCTCTCAGTTACATTTCATGACTGAAACACAGGGTTGGTTTTGACTAAGGAGTTACTAGGGATACACACATAACCTTCCAAACACTTCAGTGCTGATGGCATTGGGCTTAGTGCAAGGAGTTCCCCTTATCACACCATCCGCAGCAGCAGCTTGAGTTGCAATGAACTTAGCAGGTATGAGGGACATGCACTTGGGGACACGTATTTCTAAGAAATGACTGTGTGCTGAGCTGTGAAGTTCCAGGATCCCTGGTGGCAGGGTACAGGAAAATGTGTGTGCCTCGACTGCAGGGGACCAAAAGTCCTGGATTAGCTCTCTCTTGTCTGTTACACACAAAAAGCGTTTCTAGGACCATGCCCCCTGACGGGTTGCAAACAAGGCTCCATTTCTGATTCTCCTGGTAGCTCCCCTCTACACCCCCCATCCTGTTCACCGGAATCTCCCTGTAGGTGTATGGTAGCATTATCATATCATATTATGCACAGCGCGCGCGCGCGAGCGCACACACACACACACACACACACACGGAGATAAAAGGGAGGACGGCTCTGCTATGCAATGGGGGCTTAAGAAACAGCAACAAGGGAAGCTGGCCGATTCTGGCTCATTATCTCCCTCCCCCCCCCCCCCCCCCCCAGGACAGGGACAATGGGTGGTGCTGCTGGAGTTAGACGGCTGCTTATATAAAGAAGTCATTTGAGAGATTTCTAGGGTAACTGGGGTGAAAAATTACAAACACCGTCTATTTAGAGCATAAACGCCTGCTGCTTAGTTACAGGCAGAGAGCGGGTCTCCAAGACGCTGCGTGAGAGAAACAAAAAGAGAAAAACAAAACAAAACAAAACAAACAAGGGCGTCACGTGTCCAGCAGAGGGAGGCGGAGCCTGGCACAGCCCCTGGCTTGGCCTTTTGTCATGCAAATATGAGGCCGGCGCTTCCAGGTTTTCACCTGAGGCTCCTGCCCTGCTTTAACTAAGTATCCTTGGTAACTCCAGGAATGCTACTGACTTGCCTCGTTAACACACCTGGCACAGCAGTCTGCTGTGACCATATGCTCAGCATACTCTGAAATGTGTTTTAAAATATCGTAGTAGAGGGTCCCAAACATGGTGGTTCCTTGCTGGCAGCCCTCACCCATGGCCTGTGTCTGCAGGGCTCTCTGCTGCTGCCTCCCCCGACACTGCCATTTCTAGCCTTACTGTACGCTTTGAGTCACTAGCCAATCTTCTGCAGAGTTTCAACGTTGTTTTGTAATGTGCACTCTTGTGTAGGGAGGCAAAGATGCTTGGTGTAACAATGAGACTCCCCCACCCCCACTCCCCGACTTTGGCAAAATTACAGCCTTTGCTTATGCTCGGAACTCCATAGGACAAAGCTGGCTCACCTCCCTGCTCACAGAGGTTTCTGTGACCACCTGGTCACAGCAAGACGCTCAAGGATTCTCTATCAGCTTTCTTTGGCTTCTCTCTGAGCTTTGGGCTGGTTATGATGCCTGCTCTTGGATATTTTCAGCGATCCTGGTCTTAGCACTATGTACTACAGTGACAGCCAATGGAGTTTTTCCTCCACACAGAAGCACCCATGGGAAAATCCACGTGACTTGCAGGGGCTGACTAAACTGAGATACAGGCCTTGTGCTGGGTTAGGACTTCTAAACTTGTGAGGGCAGAGGATCCAGCAGGTTCCTTCTGCACATGCCTCAGGGAAGTCAGGTGACCTTTAACCCCTTGTCCGTATGCTAATCCATTCCGTGAAACAGGTCTGCTGGTCTGTCTGGAGACTTTCTCACCCCTCCCAGCCCAAACAGCCTCAATCTTGGACAAGCTATGGCAGAGAGGAGGGCCAGCTACTGAACTTCTGAGGCTTGCTTCAAGTTCTAAGGGCAGCTTGTGTGCACAAAGCAGAATCCATTTGCATTTGTCTGCCAAAAGGCCTGGTGGAGATTAGCAAAAAACAACCAAACAAACAACAACAGCAAGTGCTCGCTGGGACAGAGCAATATCAGATTATTAGCAGAGGTGAACACAGGAGCTGTGTTCCACATGTGGTGACCTTGGAGACAGGGAAACTGTGCCCTATAGATGAAGGCCTCTGGTAAACAGACTTATGGGTCATCAACCTGGAAGTCATTCACGGAAAAGTCAGGGTTGATGGACCTGTCCAGAGAGCAGTTGTTGTTGTTCATGGTGGGTCCTTATACCTTGGAGGCCATGTCTAGGAGACTACAAAGAGGCCGTTGTTCCCTTTTCCCGGATCCAGGCTAAGGCCCCAGACCTAGCACAGGGCTAGCAGTGGGTATGGAGTGTTTCTTCCTTTGCACACACGAAGCACTGTGACTGCAGTTGCTGTAGGCTTGGCTTCTTGCCCCGAATCTGGCCTTAGGAGACCGGGAGAAGTCAGGGCAGGACCTTGGGTTAGACCACAGTGGACTCAACCTTGCTTTCTAGTTCCTCCTGCTGTCTGCTCCTTGCCCAGGGCCTTTATCATCCCAGGAATGTCTTGAAAGAGGTGACTGATCTGACATTGCCATCTCAGCTGGCCAGATGGACAGAGCCCTGTCATGGTTTGTGCTGAGGCAGGGGGACGGAAGGGAACAGACTAATGTCCACTTGTTCAGCAAGTGAAGATCTCGTCAATTCCAAATGTTCTCAGGGAGTAGTGATGGATGACCAAAATTCCCATGAGATTGAGGTTGGGAGATTTACTGGTACTTTACTGAGGCATCCCAAGAGAAGCCCGGTTCTTTGTTTCCTGTGTCTCAGGCTGTAAGTCTGCACAGGAGCAAGGATGTCCAAGTCACTACTACCAAGTGTGATGATTCCAAATACCCTTTAACCATAAGGGTACAAAACCACCCTCTTCTAGGCCATTTTTCACAAATGTGGGGATCTATAAACATCCAGGCCCTCTTCTTCAGAACAAAAAAATGTCTTTTTTGTTGTTGTTGTTAGGTTTTTTTTTTTTTTGGGGGGGGGTTTTTTTTTCATAAGCCATAGGTAGAACACAAAAACTAGAAGAAAACAAACAACTCTAGAAACAGGCCTGGCTTTGCCCTGTTAAGGAAATTAAAGAATTTTGGGTAGACATGTAGAGGAGAATGACTGGATGCCTGCTAAGTTCTTAGTTTTGCGCGCGCACACACACACACACACACACACACACACACACACACACACACAGAGCAGATGAGATGGCTCAGCAAGTAAACCTTGCCATCAAACCTGATAACTTGAATTTGATTCCCAGAATCCACATGGTAGACGAGAACCCACTCCCACAGTACATCATGGCAGACAAACACACACACACACACACACACACACACACACACACACACACACACACAGAGCTTTAAAAAGTTAAATGTCTATGCTTATTACTTCTTTAAACACATTTGAAAATAATTTTAAAATATACAGTAAAAATTTTTAAAAATCCATAAATTGTAATGTCAAACACAATAATCAAAAGCAGCAGATACCAGAGGTGACATGGGATGCTCTCTGCCTTTTCCTCAAGTGCCTGTGATGTCTCACTCCACACTGTGAGCCACAGAACCTAAATACAGAGAGTGGCAGCCAGCTCAGCCAGCTCAGCCAGCTCAGCCTACACTGGCTGCTCCAAGTAGCAGCTCCCACCAATCAACGAGCTTCTGGGACTTCTCTTGGCCTAAGTTTCTTTTTCCAAATTTCAGTTTGGGTTTCCAGTTAAACACTTTGAAAAGTCACAATGCCTGAGTTCGTCTGTCACCAATTAACTCTGTGGAGGCTGCACAGCTGGTGACTTCTGCAGATGGGAAGGGTTTGTTCACTCCTGACACAGAGACAGCCACACAGGAGACAAGCTGGGAGCACCTCAGCCCACTCCTAGGGCTTCATGCCAGACACAGCTGTTCTTCCCAGGATACTAAGTGGCTCCTGACACCCAAATCCTCTGACTGCATGTCTATTCAAGGTAATGGTTTCTACCTTATCTGTGGTCATGGCACTTGAGGCTGGTGGCCGGCAGCTGTGACCACCCTGCTCTGTATCTTTCTTGGCTCAGGGAAGGAAATGCCCCACCTCATACATTGCTGACTCCCCAGCTCAGCAGTAAAATCTGATGACAGAAATAAGCTGTAAAAAGGCGTTTGATTCATAAAGTCTTTATAGAAGCAAGGCAAACTGATTTCTTCTCGGTTCACCTATATGTGGTCTCTGATGGACAAGATCCCCAGATTAGAGCAGTGCTCACTTTCCCTGTGGTTTTATGCATCACAGAATGTTTCCTGAGCACCTGCTTTGGGCTGTACCCCACTTTCAGACAGACAAGTGGTCAGTTGCAATGTGGGCTGTTCAGGCAGAGTGCAGGCAGAGTGAGAGAGATATAGCCTGATGAAAATGACTCTTAGGCTGGGTGTGGTGATGCACACCTTTAATCCCAGCACTCAGGAGGCTGAGGCAGGAAAATCTTTGTGAGTTTGAGGCCAACCTGGTCTACATAATGAATTGCAGAACAGCTAGGGCTACATAGCTAGATCTTGTTTTGAAAAGCTAGAGAAAAAGAGAGGAGGGAGGGAGAGAGAGGGAGAGAGGGGGAAGAGAAGGAAGGAGGGGTGAACACATACACACACACACACACACAGAGAGAGAGAGAGAGAGAGAGACAGAGAGAGAGAGAGAGAGAGAGAGAGAGAATCTCATCCTACAGGGGTCACAAGAAGTCAGGCCCTGGCCAAGGGCTAGCTGGGCTCTGTGACTCTGTGGTTCTCATGATTCTGTAAAGAACAAGCAGAGTCTGTAGAGAACACAACCATGTCTGGTCTCCTGCAACATGGAGGACTCCAGAATGTAGGGTTCCTGCATCCACCTACTCAGAGTCTAGACATATAAAGGTAACTTTCTCTGCCCAGTCACAGTCTCTCCCTCTGAGAAGTATCCTTGGTCCATAAAACAGGGATGGCATTTCTAAACTCTGAGTCTGGAGATGACTGAGTACTTCAGAGTCTGAGTCTGTGCTGTAACTGTAGTGTATCGGATCTGGAGTACAAGGGGGAAGATGACTCTTGAAGAAGTCTGGTCCCTATAGGTCTGTGCTGGATCCAGAGGGAGCGTTCGGAGGAGTCACTTCAAGATATCTGTTTGTCTGTCACAGCTGAATCACCCAGCAGACAGAAGGAAAAGCAATGGATAACCAGAGAACATGTTTACAGTCCACAGTGTCTGCAGACACTGGTGTCAGAGGAGCACCTGGCCACTCCATTATGCACCCACATCTGTCTCTTCACCTGCGTCACCTTCTTAAGTGCCAAGTCCTTCAGAGGCAGAAGTAACTGCTCATGCTACAAACACATGGCACTCAGTAAGGCTTCTGTTGGGAAATGTTTCACTTTGACTCAGGAATGGGAATAGTGGGTGGCTCTCACTGACTGAACCCACTTGGCTCACTGAATACGTTGTTTGAGCTATTTGTTTTTCCTTGTCAAGTTGTAAGAGTTTTTTTTCTTTCTTGTAAACATAACTCCCGGTCAGCTACACGGGTTTCAGATACTTTTTCGTGCTCCGTTGACCTTGCTATCAAGATCCCACTATTCTCCCTTCCGAGAGGATTTTAAAATTATCTTCTTATATTGAGAGATTATTCCTTGTACTGTAAAAACTATGGATCGTTGATGTAGGTCTGTGATCCATTTGCCTTACTTGTGTGCATTGCTTCAGCGTGTCTGTATTCTCCTTTCGAATGTGCATACCCACTTCTCTGTCCCCATTGGTTGAAGAGATCACCCATTCCTGCACTGAGCAGTCTGTCTTGTGCCCATATGGAAATCATTTGGTCATACAAGCAAGGTTTATCTCTGCCCTTGTTCGATCGACTCTATAGAACTGCATTTCTGATTCTGATTAGTAGTATAGTTTTAAATACACATGTTGCTGGGGTTTTGATAAGGAGCAAGGACTGCTTCAGACAGTGTGGACACACAGCACTGAATATCATGATTTATGAGAACGGAGTGTCTGCCATGTGGGCCTTCTTCTGTTTCTTTAAGGAACATTTTTATAGTTTTCAAGCACAAGTCTTTCAATTGTTCAGATAAATTTTCTTTAGGTACCTTATTCCATTTGAATTCTATTGGATGTAAGTGTTTTAAACTCCTTTTGGGAGGCTTCCATATCTACGGCATAGAAACAGCACATTTTTGTGTGTTTGTTTTGTAACCTACAATTCTGCTGAGTCCTTTATGTATTTATTTTTATGAGACAGGCATTCTGTGATATTTTTTTTTAAAAAGAGTGTGCACTTGGCAATGGTATTGTGGAAACCAGTAACATTTATTGGACACATATTCTGTGCCACAATCTTATGTATTTTCTAGCCTGGTAGTGTCTAAAAACTTTTTTTTTCTTTTAAGATAGGCATTCTCTTTTGAATGCACTAATACCCTTGTGAAAGAGGTGGCTCCTGTTTTGCAAAGAAGGCAGATGTTCACGGAGCTTCTCACATCAAGGCAAGATGGAGCAGCCAGACACAGGGCATGCGTCTGGGCTGCTGGCCGCACAGCTCATGTGCTTTGCATTAGAGCCAGCTGGGTAAATGAGTCTCGACTCACATTTGTCCTTGAGTTGCTTTTGTTGTTGTTGTTGTTTTGTTTTTTGTTGTTATTTCTTTTGATTTATACAGAATTCCTTTAACACATCTTTTACCACCATCTGGAGCTTTAATTAAAAAGCATTGAAAAAAAGATTTTTCAGATTACTTTGTCTGTAACCCCCAAAGGAACCCTCAATGGATCAATTGATGTCTCATCTGTTTTTAATGCCACAACATAAATAAAACTCAATGCACTTCAGCATGCTACTCCAAAGGAGGGCATTTTTCCAGGCTCTGTAGGAGACCTCTGTCCACCAGCAGTCCACACTCCACCCTCAGAATCCAATTTGTGCTTGTGGTACGGAGCTCCTTAGGGGCCATGACAGGATGCTGCTGCCAGGACCTTAGGAAGTATATAGACGATCATTAGAAGGATCCACACAACGGCTGGTCCTTTAGGAGTACACGGGGAGCCCGGCCCTGGTCTAATCTCTTCACAGGCCCAGCATCTTTGCTACTACCCCAGCTGAGCCAGTGCTTTGGGACACCCTCACACCCTGCTTATGCCCAGTAGCCTGGATGGTATCTTGGTTCTCTACTCAGAAGGATGGAAGCCATCATATTGATAGACTGCAACTTGACTCTCTCTGGTTTTGTATCTCCCACTGGCCAATCAGCTGAGTTCAGCATAGTTTCTATGACTTTGATCACAGTGGACTCCTGACCTAGGTTAACCTGAGAAATTGCTGTTTTGCCCTCAGAGTCCATGTGGACAGGAGCTTGACGATGTACACACCCTCTCTGGACAAAGTGATAGCAGATAGCTCTGTCAACAAAGGAGGGGCTACTCATGAAGTGTCTATTGGTCAACAGACTTTTCTCCATTTGAAAAGGTGCCATTGGGAGATGGTCTCGACTGCCAAATCTCATCTTGCAGACGGCAGGAAAGTCAGTGGGAACTGTGAATTCTACATCATACAGAGAATTTCATAGCCCCTCAACTGCCCAGCTCCCCAGGTTGCTCCTGGGATCAGGAGTCTTGCTCCTTCCTAGTGCCCATGTTGCTGGGTAGACAGGGAGCCTCTAAACATAGGACATTCACCTCCTTTGTTGTCTTAACAGGATGAATCCTGAACCAATAAGAAAGCAGATAAACAAAGGTCATTTGAACTTGACAGAAAAGCTGCCCCTGCCAGCCAGGGATCTGGAGTCCTGGGTTAAGAAGGAGTAGCCTTCAGTTTGGTGATATCATTCCAGGAAAGTAGTCCATGCCCTGGCAGATTTGGTCCTGTGGTTGGCATGCCATTTCAGGAGAGCAGGACTAGTGTATGGTACTAGTGACTTAGATCCAAAGAAACAGCTCATGGCAAGGATGCTGATGTTGGGATCAGATTGAGGCCACTGAGAGGCAAGGGCCATCATGGCCTAATGTACAGAATTTGAATAAGGAAGATCCCAAGGACTACTAGACTTGAGGGCTGCAGGACTCCAGGGCTGGATTATACAAAATCTAGAAATAAGGGTACCCCAAGACAAAGGACCCCCAGGTCTTTTTCAGTTCCAAGTCTGTGAGATCCCATGACCGTGGAACCCTGTTAATCTCAGTAGCTGGCAAGGGTCTGGATCCTGAGGAGGCTGTGAGTTGTTCAACGCTAGTGCTATTGCTGTGTATTGATGTCTGGTTTCATCACAGAGCCTCTCTGGGAGTGAGGGCAGCCTGTATGGCAGGCCATGCATGAGCTTCTTGGCTCCCTAACTTGCCCTCTTCTTTAAGCCACACTATCCGCATGGAGCTAAAGAGACCTCTGTGCACTGCCAGCTGAGAGGAGCAGGTGATACAAACAAAAGACCTGGCCAGTGGATGGCACAGGGCCACGGTGCCAGTGGATGGCATAGAGCCCTGGTCCCTTGGTGGCCTCAGCATTGAGAGCTATGGTCTCATGCCTGGGGCTGCCCTGGATCAGAGCAAAGCTGTAACTTGGGGCTTGGCTGCCTTTAGAAGGGGCTTTCTGGCCTTCCCTCCCAGAGCTGCCTCCTTCATCAATGCTGCCTTTGTCAGTCCTCCTCAGGCCTCGTGCTGCCATGGAAACCCATGGAACCGCCTGGTCTGGTGCTCTGTCCACAGCTCCCACATCTCTTCATAGGGAAATGAGGGAATGGTCCACATGGGTGCTTCCTCCGATGTGTTGCTGACAACCTGCTAAATGTCACCACAGTAGGTAGGTACAACCTCTTCTAGCACTCACCCCCAAAGTCTCCTTCTGGGTGTTTTTGCTGCAGGTGTCAATGGTTAAGAAGGAGAGCTCTTCTTTCTCATATCTACAGGCTAAAGGTACAGGCTAATCACATCCCAGCTGTGATGCAGATGAAGGCCAGAACCAGGGCAGGGGGCTGTGAAGTACTGGTTTTACTTCTCATGGACAGTCAGGCTGAGAGGAAGACTCTTGCACTTGCTCTCTTTCAACAACTATCATGTCTGAAATCTAGAATTTTGCCCCGTATGTGTGCGTGAGAGGAAGGCATATTGATGCATCCTGAGATAAAATAAGCACCTACATTCCCCTTCCTGTAGAGCTGTATGTCACAGGCTCCGACCTTCTTAGTCTGTTTTGTTGTTTTGTTCTCTTTGGGCCTTTGCTTCCTCTGAACGGCTGTAACTGTGACATTCTTAGAACACAAAGTCGGCATCACCATACTTAGACTGAGGTTCAGTAGCCTGTCCCACGTGTGACCTCAGCAGGCTCCTCACTAGATGTGTATGCTCACAGCTCTGCAGTTTAATGCCTGGTTTCTACCCTGCCCAAAAGAAGCCTGAGGCAGTGTTCAGCCAAAGGTTCTAATCTAAATGTTGTGGCAGGAGCGGTGCAGGCCAGTGTGCAAGCTGAGGGGGTATGTGGGTGGTATGCAGGGAGGAGCTCAAGTGTGGATGTTTCTACTGCAGAATGCCAGGGACGCATGTTGCCCTGGCGTCACCAGGTCACAGGGGCCAGAAAAGGTCTTTTCGATCGTGTCTGCTAAGCATGCAGGTCGAGTCTTAGGGAAGAAGAGTTGCCTTCCCGTGGCCTGAGGTGAGCTCTTGTGTCTGCTTTAGTGTCTGCTCCAAACTCCAGTGGTGGAACGACAGCATGGGGAACAATGAACAGCCACTGTCAGCCATCCCAGGTATGTGTATGTGAGAATGGAGCGGATGCTAAGAATCAGAGAGCTTGCAGGAACTACCTGTCATTGGCCACCAATAGCAGCCACTCAGTATGGTCTCTTGTGGGACTAGGATTCAGGCTTACTTGGCCTGTGTCTACTGAGATAAATCTAGGCATCCTTCACACAGGGTGACTCCATGTCTCTTCACACACTTCTAGAAGGCTCAGAATTCACAGACATCACTGAATGGAGACAGCCCTCTGTCGAGAACTCAGGACAAACAGGATATGTGCTGGCAAAATCCAGAGTGGGGTCTCAGTGGCCCAGGCTGCATGGATCTCACCTGGAGGCTTGGAGAGGCTGCAGTACTGATGGGTGACGTGCCACCTCCTGATTATCACTGTGATGTTTCCTGTCATTTATTCTCAGTTTGTATGTGGACATGTGCACATGAGTGTGTTTGTATGTGTGTGTGTGGGGTGTGTGTGTGTGTGTACGAATGCTAGGAGTCATACTCTGATTCTCATGCTTGAATATCAGTTGCTTTGCCAAATTATCTATCTCCCTAGCTTTGACCATGAGGTTTTGAAGTCCAAAAGTCAAGGTCAGATATTATTCGAACCTGAAGTCTGCTACATAGGATGATATGACAGAAATTTCATACTGATCCCTTGGTTTCTGCCTGCAATTGATGTGCAGAAATAGACTATAGGCTCACTAACCTAGGCCCACCAGGAAGCTGAAGAGAGCTTCATACGGCTCAGCAAATAGGTACATGGAAGCCTGGAGCAGGCTCAGTGGAAGCAGAGAGGAGGAGACTGTGTCATGCTAGCTCCAAGGCTCACGACCTGTGAAGGGCAGTGGTTTATCCTGAGCGTCCTCCAGTTTGAAATTCTGACTCTTCAGTTTGTCTGCTGTCTCTCTGCTGGACATTGCTCAAGCAACTCACCGTGCAGCTTCTCTCGGTAGGTGTGAGCTGGAGACATCCCAGCTGTGTGCCTAGTGCTGTCAAGGGCATTGGGAAAATTTCAGAGATGGTGAATTGCAGAGCCTTAAGTCCTCTGTGGAGACCAGCTGAGTCTGGTAGGTACCGTCCCTGTTCTAAGCGGTGTCTGGTGTCACTCCCAGAGAAGGCTGTAGGGAAGTACTGACCAACAGCCAACACAATCCTTTTATGTTGTTGTCTGTGACACACTGACCACCTGAAAGGCATCTTGTTTTCTTTTGTATTTCTCCTTTTTTTTTTTTCCAGGAGTAAGATAATTGAGAAAGTCTCTCCCCCTGTAGCCAGATTGGCTTCAAATCCCTAACTGTCCTTTTGTCTCTGCTCCCTTGGCATCGGGATTATAGGCAAAAACCACCACAGTAGCACCTTGCTTTCTAAGGAGAGTCTATGTCAGCTCCTTAACTGAATGCAAGACCTTCATTTCTTGAAAAAACAAAAACCAAAAAACCTTTATTCTAAAAAATATTGCAACATTTTTTTTAAAAAAAGTATATGCTGAAATTAACCTGACCCCCAAAGCAATATAAGTCAGTAAACTTCTATACGGCCAGAGTAGACATCCAGAAGGGAAGTGCAGATTGGATTGCCTTGAACTCTCAATGTCAAGTTTATTTTTATGTGCTTACCCACCACATCTATAACTCTTCTTTGTTACCTGCATCCAGCCCTTCCTCAACTCCTAATATTTAGCTTTCTTTTTCCTCTCTTCTACTTGCCATGTTCTTAACTCCACCACCCCCAGGTAGCCCCAGAGTAGCTATTTCTAGCCTGGCTTTTTTCTCTTTGGGAAGGGAAGCTCGGGTGAGATCTGAGCCATATGTCTCCATGGTGTTGAAAGGTGCAGGTAGACCATGATTCACTAGGGCTACCAGAGCTTCACAGTGGCGTGAAGGTTCCTGAGACCCCAGGTCCCATTTCCACATCACTGGAGCCCACCTGCTTTCTATGTGGCTGAGGGTGACGTGACCCTGGCATAGGACTGTCTCCCTCAAATAGACACCGACCACCTCTCATTTTTTTACTCCAATCTCAACAGCCTTTTATGTCCCAGGAGGACACAGTCTAAAGTGTCTCCAAGTGTCCCTCCCCCACTGTGTGAGACAGCTGTTGCCCCATGGGTCCATGACTCAGGCCTCATGGTCCTTACAGAAGCCTCAGCTGCCACCTCTCCAGTCTGCAGCCCAGAAGCTCTGTGTGGACACATGACCTTATTTAATTCTTGCCCAGCACAGGGAGACTTTCCAACTCTGTGGCTCATACAAGGTTGAAGAAATGGGTCAGAGCAGAGTAGAAGCTGTAGCTGTCCCTGGGCACCATCCTACAGACCTTGTCCTGTGGACCTGCCTCTGAGTTTGGGGTAGACATATTTTCCCATTAGCAGAATTCAGACACTGGTACTGAGCAGGGTTTGGAAGACTTCAGCTGTCTCCAGAGAGCATTGATCGGTTGGTCCCCTTTGCCCATGAGAAAGTATGACCTTTCTCTGCCACGCAGGGGTCCCAGGATCCCAGGTATGTTCTCAGGATAGATGGTACATTTGAGAGGCATAGGCACGGTACCCTTCCCTGTCATGGAAGGACCATGGATCCCCATGTGCCACACACAAAGATCTTTCAAACGGCAACACTCAGAAGGGTGGACACTGCTTGGGCCGGGCGCCCCCTCGGCGCCCCAAGAGGCTGCCTCCTGGCCCTCCCCACTGCAGCACAGCTGCCGGCCTTTGATCTAAATCCCTGCTGGACTCAGCTGTGCTGGCCCGCTCCTTCTGCATGGTGTCCTGTTGCCGCCCAGGCGGTCAGCCCTGCGTCCTCTTCTCCCCCCAGGGCCCTTTGAGTGAAGACAACACATGCAGGGTTTGCTTACCTTCCTGGGGTGAGAGCAGCCAATCCTGGGAACATGGACAGTGCCATCTGACCTAGGGACTGCTGATTTACCTCCCACCTGGGGCTGATGGCTTACACAGAGGTGGCCACAACTCACCAGCTGTCACCCTCCCTGACCCCTCCCCCACTCGCTCTCAGATGCCTGTGTATTTGGCCCTGTTCCCTGGAGATTTCTTCAAAACCATGCAGGCTAGAGTGGAAATAGCAAGTGGGTCTGTGTGTTGGAGTTGAGTGTGTGGTGTGGCTATATGTGGGACGGGCTGTGTGTTAGTGTGAATGGGCCTGTATATGATAGGGCTAGGCTTATGGTGGGCTGTGTGTGTGTGTCTGTGTATGTGTGTGTGTATGTGTGTGTGTGTGTGTGTGTGTGTGTGTGTGTGACAGAGAGAGAGAGAAAGAGAGGGAGAGAGAGAGAGAGAACTGAGTGTGTGACAAGCTGTTTGTGTGTGTGAAAGAGAGAAAGAGAGAAAGAAAAAGAGAAAGAGGAAGCTGTGTGTTGTATTTGTAAGAAAGAGAGGAGGCTCTGTGTGTGTGTGTGTGTGTGTGTGTGTGTGTGTGTGTGTGTATGTGTGATAGGCTACATGAGTATTGGTTGTGTCTGTGAAATGGTTGTGTATGATAGAGGCAAAGCTATGTGATCTGAGGTTTTGATGTTGGCCAGGAATTCAAATGAGGAAATCTCTCTCCAGCTTGCCATGAATGTTGAGACTCTTCAGCAAGCGCCCTATCCCCGAGAAACTGGAGTCCAGACAATCACCATCCTTTGCCTTAATGGAGAAGAGTTCTGGAATTCATTTACAAGGGCCTGTGTCTGACCATCTTAGACACTTGTGGGGTCTGCTACTTTAGCCTTTAGCTATCCTATCAGCAGAAGGCTGGTGTGGCCCATGTAGGAGCATATTTATAGCCCCACATACCAGACCCAAGACAGAAACAAATACCTGTCTCAGGGTATCTGTCTCCCCAGTGAAGTTAAGACACCCCTCAGAAGCTTCTATTTGATAAGCACTATCAGAAAAATCAGGGTCCTTTGTTTATGTCAGAAAGTCTTCAATGGTAGTTGTTTTGAACTTAGGAAACATTTAGAAGTTTTTTTTTACAAAATACTCTCCTATTTTGTTCCACTGATCTTTCCAATTGTTCAGGACCAGTGAGACCACCTAGCATTGGTGAGTATGGACCTCAACAGCAGGATTAGAACGTGGAACACTGAGATAACCCTTCAAGATGAGAGAGGAAAATCTTTACAATTCCCTTCTCTCACGTTCACTCAACGAAACTACAGAGTGCACGCCTTTTCCACATGCATCACAGAAAGACAAGGATACTAAAAAGACGCTTCTAAGCCTCTGTAGGGCCTGCAATACCATGTTGAGGCCCCCCTGAGGAACAGACGAGAGACTTCCCCAGAGTATACACCAACTCCAGAGTGTCGATCTCTCTACAACAGACATGATTGTCCTGTAGCTTGTCTGCACCCAGAGGCTATGCCACTGAGCCCTCAAGAAAACATGCATGCTATTTGCACAGTAAAAAGTACGTCAGTCATTTCCTTGTGAGTAAAACATAGATGGAATGACTCATTTTGACATGTTCAGATTTGACTGACAACAGACCAGTGCAGAGTTCAGAGTGAGCCACCAGCTGCGTGTGGGACAGCAGGTGAGGGAGGGCTCCAGGGCCACATTTCTGGGTTTGGCTGCTTTTCATGCCTCCACTTGCTTAGTGAGCCTTTGATATAACTTTAAATGGAAGGCAACATGATTTTTTTTTTCTGTTGATGGTTTTCCTGGCGCTCCAGCTGTAGTTAAATTGATGCAGCAGAAGATCTGACAGATGGGAATGCTACTTCATACAAATGATTATTTATTATTCATAAAGTTAAATTTCCATTAATTAACCATCTTTGTGTCTCTCAAGAAGGTGCTGTCACCAAGTAGGAGCCACTTTTCCTTTAATGGAAGGGTGGCTAAGGGAGATCTTGAGCTTAACCAAGGTTACCTCGTTTTCTTCTCCTGTTCTCAGCTTTCCTGGATTCCTACACTGAGTTCATTCCCCAGAGACTGTTCGCTGAACTTCAGATTTCCTGCAAGTTTCAACAGGTCTGTGCTCTCGGGATCACTTTGTTAACCACACTGAGAACTATCTCTACAGCGGGGTCTATGATCTTCAAAGCTGCATGGGGCCAAGGGTCTGCTCCTTGGGGCCAAGGGCCTGCTGCCTGCTGCCTGCTTGAGACTGTTCTTCATGCAGCACACAAAAAGGTATCTGGGTCCATGGCCTTTGGCGCCGGGGCCTTGCCAATCCCAGCTGCCTGTGACAGCTACCTCTTCTTCCTGGGCCCTGGTCTGGTCTTGAACTGACTTCATTAAGAAGACACTATGACCATGTTTCTTCTGTCTAAAGCACTGTGGTGCCAGGAAAGGGGTGACCCAAGTCTAAACCACTCTACGTGGGTCTGTCCCACTTCAGACACCTTCTGTGCTAACTCCACCTGAGCCTCCCTTCTTTCTGGAACATTCTTAATGCTTTTCCTTGTAGGACCCAAAAGTTCTTCAGGGCACCTGTGACACACCTTTGTTCTTGCCCCTGGCTTTTCTCCCTCCACACTCACCTCTAGCCAAGATCTTTCCCTTCCTCTTGGTCCTTTCCAAACCCTGGAACAGTGCCTGACACAGCACCACTTTTAAATGTTTACTGAATGAAAGGAAGAAGGAGGGGGAGGAAGGGCAGAATTAGGCTCTCGGGGTTAATCGCCATTTCCGACACACATGCTAACAGGACTGCCTCCAGGGCAGCGTGTCACTTGTTACACATCCTGAACCTTTGCAAGCCCACTCCACGTCATCTGCCTATTCAGAGCCCAGTGTTTCCAGGCACCTCCACACCCAAAAGGGCACAGCCAGCATTTTCCTCTTTTGAAGGAAGTATTCACAATCAGCAAAGCAAACAGAAAAAAAAATGCTTAGGGGGGCCACGGCTAGGAGGAGATGGTAGTGCTCACTGCAGCTGTAAGCCATAAGCCATGCTGTCCATTATGGGCAACAGACTAGGTAGACAAAGACTGCCTGACCACGACCTATTAACATATGAATCTACCTGAATGCAAGGCTTTCCTGGATGGTGGGCAACTAAGCCCTCGGACCCCAGCAGGTAGCACAAGAAGTCATGGGGATCCTCCCTTATGGTGACTCATATAGCAGCTTACAGGAAGAAACCGCATTAATTCTAGGAAGGACAGGATACCCAGACACTGTATAGATCCACAACAAACTGATGGCCAACTCTCAAGCCTTTCACCCAGGACCTCAAAGAGCTTTGTAGAAACTGGTTAGCCCTCAGATACTCCTAAAGGCAGTTGAAGGCCTCGGTGCCCACTTCCCAGATAGAGAAATCAAGGTGAAAAGGGCAAAGTGGCACCTGTTCCTGCTCTTCCTAGAGAACGTGGGGGTTCTATGTTTCTATTATAACAGCATCAGTATATGGGTACCATAATACATGATGTCTTGGAAGAGAAAACTGCTTCTGTAGACCACAGCATTCTAGGGCCTCACCTGTATTAGAGGTGGGCATCTAGCATAGGTCCTGTTAGGAGTAACTTGGGGGGCCTTGTTATCTTTCCCACAATTGGATTTTCTGGGGGGCTTTGGGGAGAAATGGCCAGAAGGTCAAGCATACTTAAAATTTGAGGTTTAAATGTACCCTAAACTGGTCCTTGAGCTCTCGAGAGCCACGAGCAGACTGTTTTGGGAGTTGTGACTCTCAGAACCAAGAAGCTTTGGTATTCCTCTGTTGTTGGCCTCTGCCATTGCTTGGAAGGAAGTTCCTTCACACATTGCTGACGATCATTGCTTAGGAATTATGTTCAGAAGAGTCCAGGTGAGAACTTGGAGGAGATGGGGGCACCTGGGAAGACTTCTGGTTTCAGTGTGTGGCAGTTAGTGACTATACCTGAACTGGACCTGCCCCCAGCAGG
Source organism: Rhabdomys pumilio (assembly GCA_030674055.1). Taxonomy (NCBI): domain Eukaryota; kingdom Metazoa; phylum Chordata; class Mammalia; order Rodentia; family Muridae; genus Rhabdomys; species Rhabdomys pumilio. The sequence continues at coordinate 154,574,270 of JANHMN010000004.1, forward strand.
TGAGGGAGTGGGTGTTTGCCAAACAGAAGTGGGGCCTTAGACACTCAGACTGATCCAGCTCCTGAGCTTGAAGACACCTGAGCTAATGACTGGTCTACTTTGGTCTCATCAGATTCTGCTTTCTTTCTGGAAAAGGTGATGTCACTAGTCATTAGTGGAACTAAAAAGCAAAGAAGGCTGGCTGTGCTCCCCACAGCTCTGGCTGAAAGGGATCATCTCTCTAAGGGATCCATCTTCCCAGACAGCACTGTGCCGTTTAGAGGCCAATGGATCCTATATGAAGATTTCTGGTTTGACAATCTTCTGGCTACATTTGATGAACTCTGTTGTTTGCCTGAAGAGTACATGGCCTCTGCTTTCCTGACCAAGCCAGACAGATGCAGTTTCTTCTATACACATACCTAGGCCAGTATGGAGGTTGAGGCAGGAGACAGGGATATTCCTAGTACCTGCAGGGAGGAACTCTGGATATGGGCAGTATTTGCCTCCGTCTGCAGATTCTACTGAGCAAAGCCACCCAGGAAAGGTTCCCAGTGTGCATGGGATATCCGAGTGTGGATAATGTGTGTGTGTGTGTGTGTGTGTGTGTGTGTGAATTTGTTCGTGTACATACCAGATGCCCATGCATAAGACCAGTTGTGATGTAGACATGCTGGCATAAAAATCTTATTTAATGAAACACATAGAATGAAAACAGACCTGTAAGGCCTATTTTCTCTCTCCTGTAACAGGGTTTGTAACATTGTTGGTCTTGGAGTAAGATTCTGTAAAAACTAAGTGTGCAAGGCAAATGAGTTTCAAGGGTGACAGGTGTTTGATCTTTCAGGAACATCAACCCCAAGGTCCAATCACCCACTCAGAGACCAAGGCCTAGAATTTTTGCAAGTCACGGAAACAGATGTTGAGGGAACTATACTTTGCTGAATGCTCACAACCCTGGGATTGGGTTTTTCTTCTCTCCATCCATGTTCCTCCTGGTCCCATTCCTGGCCAAAGAATCACTTCTGTGATAAAGAGTCCCTAGAAACTCAGAACAACAACAAAATATATCACTCAGCTGAAAGTGGTAGCTCATGCCTCTAATCTCAACATATGGGAGACTGAGGCAGAAAAACTGGTAGGAGTTCAGGGTGAGCATAGGCTCCTGTTTCCAAAACAAACCACACAGGTGAAAGGATATCTCCCCGGAGCTTGCTGCTGTCTGGATTTTGATTCACTTGGTTTTCATGTGTGGTTATGGGACGTCACCTCTCTACCTCTGGGTACAAGTGATACAAAGATCGTGTCAAGCACTGTGTATGGTGGTGGTTGTGTGACGTGATAGGACCAAGAGAACACAGACCCTCCAGGGACAAGCATCTCTCCTGTTAATTCTCTGAATTCCGGTGTCACACTGAACCACCTTCCCCAAACCACACATCCAGTGTTTTTGAGCCATTAGTGTTTTACTTCAGTTAAGGTACATTAAGAACTAACTTCATGATAGAAAGGGACTCAGTAGCCTTTTCTACAAATGGCAGGTAAGGATGTTAGGAAGCAGCTTCCTTAAACTTGACAATAGAGGGCTCAGGCATGGAGTCATGGTCCTCATAGCGATGAAAGTCTGCTTCATTTTCTTGGCCCTGACAGTATGGGGAGAGAGTTAAACACAAAGTTCATTTGTCCATCCTGTGACTCAGTGTTGACTCCCAGACAGTGACATAAAGAAAATGTAAATACTGCTGCTGTTCCAACAGTCACAGTGTCCTTAAAAATGGCCTTAAAGCTGGCCAAAGACACGGATGTGAAGTTACAATTTCTGGGTGAAGACAGGATAGGTATTTTGGTGGAAAGTCTCCATAGATTAGGTGCCTGTCACCAGGTGGATGGGCCCCAGGTATACCCCTGAAGAGTTATGGTTTTAGCCATTAGTTAGTGATATTTATGGCAGGTGGACAACATAACAGATACACGTAATCACAACCACCCCTACCCTGCACACACACACACACACACACACACACATACACACACATACACACACACATACACACATATATATGTATATATACATACATATATATACATATATACATACACATACACATACACATACACATACACATACACATACACATACACATACACATACACCCATGCCAACCAACAGGAAGAACATGCCAGTATAACCAAGAGAAGGACAACCATACCATGCAACAACATGGGCGCCTCCACTTCACTCAATGACCAGGGCACCCCTTCACTATCATACATTCATTCTGAAATATGCTTCTTTCTGATATGACATTGTACTCTTGAGTCTTGTGTGTCAGGGGGCTGCATGGCAGATGTGTCTTTCTATTATCCTGGCTATTGCTTGGTCTCTTCCTCAGGACACATACACCTTGATTCATGTTCCAGGTCCTAGGCACAGCCAGCCCAAAGAGCCTGGAACAAAGCCGTTGTGTCAGTGCCTTTGTGTGGCCACATGTTGCTTGAAAGTATTCTGGTTTGAGGGAACAATGGCCCCACCTGCTGCCCATGCAGGGGCCTCAGAACCTCATTATCCTCCTGACCCCAGCTTGGGTATTGTTATCACCTGGTGTCCTTGTCCAGGAGACAAGAGGGTCAGAGTCTGAAAAACAGCAGCCATCCCCTGTAGACCTGCCTGTGCTCTTGGCTCTTCCGTGCTTCTCTGTGGTCTGAATCCTAAGTCTAGAGCCATGTTGCTGGCTCCGGTGTGGTCACCAAAGCTTAATTGTCCTCAGACACTGTGGAGTGTTCATGTGTTATTCTATTACAAATGTATCCACTCATTGTCTCAGAATTGGAAACACTTGTTTTCCCAGAAGGCAAATAGGACCCTGAACTCACCTCCCACCTGGGCCTCCCCCAGGCTGCCCCAGCATCATTCCCAGTGAAGTAGGTTCTGGAATAGAGATGACAGGTGAAGGGGAAAGCCACTTCTTTATCCCAGGCCAAGGGAGAATGGAAGGGAAGGGAGGGCCAGCCATATGTGGCTCTCCAGTACCCAGGACAGGATTTTAATTTCGAAAGCTAGACTGGCATTCCCAGGACTCAGAAGCAATGTGGGAGGTGAGGCTCTGCTGCCGACGGACTTTTGGGAACCTGGGATATAGCCCATGTGAAAACTGAGGGGGAAATGGGTCTTTTGGAAGCAATGGGTGAATGAGAACGACCTGTGCTGAGAGCTGAGAATGGGGTAGTAAGGACCAGTACTGGACTTTACCTGAGGCTCTGTGCAACGCCAGGGTGATGCTGTGCGCATTAGCTGCCCACTATGCGACATGAATACTCCCCCTAGGGTTGTTCTAGCTTAAAAGGAACCAGACTTTCCAGCATCCAGCACGCAGCCTGGCATTCAGCAGACCTCATATTAATTCCCATTGTTTCTCTGTTTTGCCTGTCATCAGACCCTCATTTTCCTAGGCGCCACACCATCCTCATCCCAGACCACACCCTAGAAATAATGACCTAGTCCAGGGTCACAACCCAGGCAAAGGCAAAGCTCAGTGACATCAATAATGCCTGATGTGTGACAGTCTACTACTCCCACAGACAAGGTCCCAGATCTGTGCACTGAAGGGTGCCAGCTCTCCCAGGATGAGCATGAAGCTCCTGACAGAGTCTTCGTAGCCTGCTACCCGTGGAGACACTATATTCAGAGTACCCTGCGAAATGAATGCTGTGGCGCCAGGCTTACAGAGGGCCTCAGCTTTGCCAGTTCCACAACAGTCTCTGAGGTTCACTGCTTTCTGAGACCAGAGTTGGCAGCATGCTATCTTCCACACTCTCTCTCCCCTCTGTCTCCTTTAGGCTGTGGATGCTAAAAATTTATGCATCCAACGACTGAAGTGGAACAACCCAGGTCCTCCAGAAGGCCCATATTCCTCACAATCATTCCTTTGTGGGATATGAACGAATTCTCCTCTTTTGTTTTTTTATTACAAAGGTCACCATGGCTTCAGAAAGAAGAATAAGAGAGACAAAGAGGATGCTCTGAGATCTCAGCTCATATGTGGAAGGTAGCTGCTGACCTCTGCACACCAGTGATGCTCACTGGCTCACCTGCTACCCTGTGGGACCAGTGTGCCTGGGGTGACTTCAAAGAAGAGCAATGATGGAGAGCAACTGGTGGCCTCTTAAATCTCAAAATGTGTTACAGAGGGTTGCAGATCTGACTTCCCTTCATGCTTAGAATCAAGCAGACCAGTGTAATGCTCAAGACTGCTCAAACCTGCATGGGGAGGTGGGCAGATTTCAACCATAAAGGGTTTGGGCTTCAGAGTAGCAGCTTCCAGCACACTGTATATGAGAATGTACCAGGCTCATGTTTTCACACCTCTTAAATGTGCACTAGGGGCAGAACAGAAGGAAGGAAATATGCTTTCTTGGTGGTAACTCTTACACTATTGATTTTAGGAGCCATCTCTCTCCAGGATTTCTGCTATAACAGCCACAGGTCCTGCTGCAAATATAACAGGTTTCCAGCATGTGTGTGGCAGAGCTCAGACCTCAAACTACCGGCACTGTTGAGGCAGCTACACAGGAGGCCTCTAGACAATCTTAGGAGCAGATGGTATGGTCCACTCTCTTGTCTAGCGCAGCCCAAAGGCATTGGCCACCCATGATCAGGGTCACAGAGACGCCCCAGGGCAAGGTAGAATACCACACTCTCCCAGACATTGGGTGGAGAATCTACAGTGCTGCGAACCATGATCAGGGTGAATGGCAAGAATTAACCCGATTCAGGCTCCCAGATGCACAGGTCCATGAAGGAGCTTTGCCCAAAGTGTCCATTGACCAGGAACAAGCCCTTGTGAAGGATGACTGGGGAGCGCCAGGCATTCCTTGTTAGGGAATGAAGGTTAATGAGAGCAGATTCTTTTGGTTTGTGATGGTGAAGTTGGGTTCAGAGATACACAGGAAGCTGGCAAAACATTGCTAATCCTCAGTCACTGCATTAATCACCTTCAACACTTCAGTTGGAGCTGAACTACCCTTCTCCTGCTAAAGAGAAACAAGGTGGTCTGGAACTTGGAGTTGACTATGAGAGTACTTCTGGGAGATCCTTATGGTGAAGGAATGGGGACCATTGGCCCTCAGCATGGATGGCTCCATCCTATGGATCTGGGACTGGGTGGAACATAAAGATAGAGGCAGAGACTTATTCTCTCTCTAGGACTAGAGCATCTCCTCCCATCTTCCTTACCCGACTCCAGGATGCCCACCTCTGGAACCAGTAAGCCAGTATACTGTTTTTAGCTTCCAGGCTCGGTTCTGTGGTTGTTAGCCTTGGACTGAGACATTCTAAATAGTTGCCCTAGCAGACAGCCTAAAGTAGGACTTCTCAGCTTCTGCCCATATGAACCAAATGCCCCAGTAAGTCTTCTTTCTATCTCCATATATGCTATTGCTGCCAACTCTCTGGAAACCCTGGCTGACCCAGGGATTGCTAGAAGTTCCTGAGAGGCCATCCATCCAAGGGTAATGATGAGGGTTGTTGGAAGATGAGAATCTAATGACAAGTAGTTCTTGCTGGAGAACTCAGAGTTGACAATAAGTATTTTTAGACCAAACCCTTCCTATTGGATGATCCAGTGACTTAGTGAGTTGTCCCAGGCTGGGATCCAGGCTACTGGCAGCCATTCTTGGTAGAATCAGAGCTATTGAAAGAGGGTTTTTTGTTTGTTTGTTTGTTTTGTTTTGTTTTTATTGGCTGACTAGGGTTGTTTGATTGAGAATGGCCTCCATAGGCTCATGTGTTTGAATTTTTGATTCTCATTAGTGGAACAGTTTGGGGAAGATTCGGAGGTGTGGCCTTGTTGGAGGAAGTATGTCAGAGTGGGTTTTGTGGCTTCAAAAGCCTCCTGCCATTCCTAGTGCTGTTTCTGTCTCCTACTTGTGGATAAGTTGTGAGCTCTCAGCTGTTGCTGTCAGCATGCCTTGGCTCCAGTGAACTCTAACCCTCTGAATCCATAATCACCTAAACACAATGTTTTATATGTTACTTTGGCCATGATAACTTATTGCAGCAATAGAAAAGTAACTAAGACATTGACTCAGGGTGTATACAGGTATGCTTGGTCATGTAAATGGGGTACCAGGAGTTTCCATTTTAGAAGCTGCAGGGTAGTAGGACTGTTTCTTCTAGATGACCTAAGTTTGAACAGAAGTTTCTACTAAGGGCTGTGGTTGGTTGTGTCTATGAGGAACACGGGGCTATGGCAGGTGTTCAAGTTGAGGAGTCTTGTACTAATACTCTGTATTTTTGTTGTTAGTTCTAATTTCCCATTCTAAAAATCTCATTAAAGACTGCAAGGAACTACAAATTAAGTGCTTTTCTTTCTGTCTGCAGAAGTTATACATAACCTCTGGGTGAGGCTGCTGTGTGCCTCAGAACCCAGACTTGTTCTGTCTCAGTGTTTCTATGTTTCATGTTTAGCAGGGCCCTCATGCTGCTCAGTTCAGTCAGAAGTTACTCTCAAGGCCGTCTCTCAAGGGACCCAGAGCCAGATATTGCTAGTAGCACTTTCAGAGGTTGAATAGAACATCCTTGATGGTGGCTATTCCCATAGAGAGTTAAATTATGTATGGAGAAAAACTCACAGAGGATGTGAGGAAATTGCTCTGAGAAATCTCCCCAACCCCAGAGATAGCTTCCTAAGTGGGATGAAGAGAATTATAGAGGGTGAGCCAAGGACCTCTGAGATCCGTGGATGGTGCTCACCACATATTCAGAGCTTGAAGACAGACTTTTTGTGTCTAGGAATGATCAAGATCTCATTGTATGGATCTAGCCCAGCTCCTATCAGGGCAATTTTTGTCTGAAGCCAGTACATCCTGAGGTCAGGACACTAAGAAGGACCTTATCACCATAGAGCCAAACACATAAGAAGACATGGTTCAAGGTGGAAGAGACAAGTCCTGGCAAACCCAATGACAGTCATATCCACTTGTGTGATGCACAATGCCTATACAGGAGTAAATTCGCAGGTGATTCTCCTTAGAGGAGGAGTGGAACAGGCTCCTCAAATAGCCACTCCTTGCTTGCTGTCAGAGGTATGTAATGGTTGCCTGTTGGAGACAGAACCCCAGGCAGGTGGTTGTAAATGTGTAGGGCTCAAGTCCTTGCACAGTAAGGCACCCAGGGTCGGTGCCTCAGAGCAGCCGTTAATCACATGCTGTAGCTCCCAAGAAGCGGGCAGATGGCTCTGAACAACAAAACCTCATTAACCAGCAAGGACGTCTCTGTTCCCACAGAGGAGGGGCTGGGGAGGCTGGTGGGGCCTCCCTTCAGTTTTCATGCTTAGGCACAGTATATGCTGAACTGAGGGAGAAGAGGCCACACCCACCCAAGCTTTCCAGGTTGGCTTCTCAGAGTTAATCCAGGACAAAGCGCTAGGAACAACACTAGCCAAAACACGGGGGTTTTAGGATGTCTCCACATCCTGGCCTCTGGAAGAAGAGGAAAAGGTAATCCCTCCAGCATAGGGCTTAGTTGCCCCAGGGTCAGAAGGCACCAGACTATGGCCAACATAGACCAGAAAAGGGTTTTAACAAGCTGGCATGCTGCAGACCCCAGGATTCTTTTAGACAATGATGCTGCAGGTTTGTATTAGTTTGGAAACAAGTTGTTCTCATTGGGCTTAGAGAAATGCTAAAACTTCCAATGGGAGTGTTTGCAAAACTCTGTGTGAGTCCCTTTCCTGACAGTGCAGTTAACCACCTGCATGCTCTTTGAAGAACACCAATGGTTTCTTTATCGGCACAAGGTACACAAATCAATGCTAGCATGTGCCAGTTATACCAGGTTGCTGAAGAATCATGGGATACGCCAGAATGATCTGCTAGGATCCATAGCCAGGGAGGAGCCTAGTTACTTCCCATCTATCCAATGACACCATTTCTAGCCACACAAGGAATGAGATAGGCCAATGTTCAAGCTTCTGCACTCTGAGACTCCATGAAGGTCCCTTGCTAAGGTTCTGATGGGTGCTGTAGGCAGAGACGACCACAAGGTGTGCTGGCATCTGCTTACTGCTCACCTCCCCAGGCCTTCCATGGATCCTTTCTTTCATATGCCTCTCACTTATACCTGCCTCTGCCCACCACAAACCAGTGTCAGAGTGCCTGGATGGGGGGATGTAGAAAGTGGTTGAGGCCAGACGAGGCTTCAAGGAGGAAACAAAAGGCAAAGGAGATACACAATCTGTCCCAAAGGCATTCTGCAAGGTCAATGCCATCCATTGACCGTGGACAGGAAAAAGGCCAGCTGCAGCTTATCATGCCTACTAACAGACTTAGGAGAAATACTTCCAAAGGCTAAAGATCTCTTTGGCAGGTAAACAGAGCCCCCTCCCCTCAACCGTGGCATGGAAATCAATAACACAAAGTCTAACACACCACTTCTTTCCTGTTTTCAGAAGAAAATGTAGCAAACGGGCTGGGGAGCAAAGTCACCAGCTCCCTGCTCCATGCTCTTCAGCAGAGGCTGCTACGGGATCCCTGTGCACATGTCTCTCTCAGGGTGACCTTACTGACCCTACACTGTGGCTCCCTCTGGTTACATTACCCAAAGCTCTCCCCGTTTCCCTGTCCTGTAGTCTGCCCAGACACAAGCCGGAGCATTCTTCCTGCAGCCCTCTTTCTGGTGCTCACACCTTACTCCCAAGAGAACATCTGCTGCTGGGCCATGGGGCAGATGTACAGCAGGAAGATGAACCCGGGAGCCCAGAGAGCAGAAGCCTATCAGGACTCTTGTGTGGTGTTCACACTACAGGGTGACAATCAGTAAATCTTTCTCACCGTGTCACTTGCTCAAGGTTCCGCCTGGGTCCTATGTCTCCCTCAACCTTCAGGGTGATGATAGACCTCAGGAATTTTGTAACCGAGTTACATCCACATCTGCTGCTCCTTGAGCTACAGCTGGGGAGGGAGGGCAGTGTCTCACAGAAATTGACTGGTTTAGTGGACGCTCAAGTGGAAACATGCTTACTGCCTTCTTCTGCTTCTTTGTGTATAACTTACTGCCTGCATACATCCTGAATTTAAAAGTTCAATAACTGTCTCCAGTCGCAGTCTCTGGTCAGTGCCCCATTTGTCTTTCAATCTTTATTTTTTTTTAAGGAAATTCTATTTCTTCCCAACATATATATCTGTGTGACAAAATACTTAAGAAAATCAGCTGAGAAAATTAATTTTTAGCTTATAGTTTTAGAGGTTTCAGGCTATGGTCAACCAAGTCTATTGATTTTGGGCCTGGGGCAGGACAGGACATCATAGTGGATGGGCAGAGCAGAGCAGCAGGAAGCAGGCAAGGTGGCAAGTATTTGAGACATGCAGTTGAAAGGCAATCTCCTGTGGTATACCTCTACCCACTAGGACAACCTCCTAGTTTTCACCAGCTCCAAATGCCAGCAAATGGTAACTCCATCTACAGATTAACCCACTGATGAAGTCAGAGTATTCCTGATCCAATCCTCTTTTAAGACCCCACCTGCTGGAAGCAAAGCCTTTAACATAAACCTTGAAGAATATTTTAGATCCAACCCATAACAGTATCTTTAAAATTTATATACTCAGACTCACTTAAGGAAGAAATAATGTGTAGGATCCTGGTGAAGGGAGCATTTATTTAATTCCTGTTGGATGTTCTGAAATCTTTTGTAAAACGAGGTATGATGTGGCAGGAGGGGCCTTCCCCACAATCCCCTCCCCCCAGCCCCAAGGTACCAGCCACATGACTAGTCTAGTATAAAATAAAGTGTATTTGGGGGCATGGGAAGCGGGGTGAGAAGGGAATAGAGGCAGAGAAAGAGAAAAAGAGGGGACAGAGAGAGAGACAGAGAGAGAGAGCAAGAGAGCAAGAGAGAGCAAGAGAGAGCAAGAGAGCAAGTGAACAAGAAAGGGACACACAGAGAGAGAGAGACAGAGACAGACACACACACACACACACACACACACACACAGAGAGAGAGAGAGAGAGAGAGAGAGAGAGAGAGAGAGAGAGAGAGACACTAGCCAAACAGCCCCATATTATAGCAAGGCAGGCTCTACCTGGCTGTTGCTAAGTAACCGTTGGGTGGAGTCTAGAAGAAAAGCTAACAAATTCCTCATCTATGCAGGATGACAAATGATTTGTATTAATTCCTGTGTGCTCTCCTCACAGTAGCATGTCTTCCTGTTGCTGAATGAAAGGGTTGTCTGGAGTCTCCCAAATGCAATCCCCCTGAAGTCATGAGCTGCTGGTTACCGGCCTGCCACCAGCACCCTTCCCTCCACTCTCTGATGTTAGGCCATAGTGTGCAAGAGACATTTATTTTGTCATTTGTGTCTCTTAAGTATCAAGTGGCATAGGAGAAAGGTATAGCATGTCTTGGCATCTCTGTGGGGAGGGCAGCATCCCACAAAGTCACAGCAAATTTCCCAAGCTGCCCCCTCTGTCTGGTAAGGAAAGGGAAAAGCATGAGATATGTAAGTCTGCCCATAGGCTGGGTTCAAATCTTACAGTCACCCTTAGGGGCTTTTGGGTTTGGTTCTAGAACCATCGTTGACACCAAGATCTAAGGCTGTTCTCGGTCTTTACACAGATGGTTTCATATCTGCATAGAATCTGCCACATTCCTGGGCACACTTGAAATCATCTCCAAACGGCAGTTGCAACAGTGTACTGGATAGGGTCATATCCTACCCATTCTCTCTTATCATTGAATCATTACGATCTCACATGAGTGTAAATTATTTATCCCCATAGGTAGATAAGAAATTTCCAACAGGAATTAAATAAATGTTCCCCTCACCAGGGGCCTACACATCATTTCTTCCTTAAGTGAGTTTTAGTATATGACAGAGAAAAGTCTGCATGTGTTCAGTACAGACAGATCCTTTCTAAGTATTAATCCACAGTTGGTTAATTGTACAGCTGTAGAAACCTCTAATGTGGATATCCCACCATGGTGTCTGAATGCACTGGATCTGCTCAGGAATACCATAAACCTGGACTGTACCCTGGGACCATATGATCTCATAAATGGATATGAAGCTAAATACTGACAAGGGCTAATGACACAGAGTGACGCTCTAGGAGGGAGACTTGAGGCCAAAGAGTCCTGGAGTGGAGGGCGAGAGCCCGGCTGAGCTGACCTATCTGGTGAAGCCTGAAGCTGTAGAGGAGCAAACACAAGGAGGTGTCTCTGCTCAGGGAAGTATAGCTTTGAGGAGAGAAGGGAGGTGTGTGCAGAGACAGACAGCAGATGGAGCAGGGCATGCAAGGAGCTTGCATTTCATCCCAAGTGTAAAAGGAAGTATTGCAAGAGGGAAGCCTTGTGGAAATTGACAAGAGGGAAATGGAGACAGGCTGCATCTGACCTGGAAGAGCCCCTTTCCTCAGAGGACTTGGGGACAGGCCCGTTCTTCCCAGAGAAAAAGTGTAGGTCACAGGACTAGATACAGAAGCTGCCTGGCATATCTTGGAGTTAGAATTAACAGGACATAGTAAGTGATGAGGTTGACAGAAAGATGAAATGGAGAAGACAGGTCTCATCTGACTCCCAGGGTTGTGGCTTAAAAATTGGGTGTGAGTAATTGCCACCTACAGGGATAGGAAGGGGTTGTGTATAAATAATCTCATTCACTCTTTACAAAACAGTGTGTAGACACATCTAAATGAAAGAGTTCTGGAATGCAAGAAATCTTCCCAAACGCAACACAACAGGTGGATTGTGGAGCCCAGACCCTGGATCAACTCTGCACAGCCCCACAGACTACGATGCTTCCTGTCCAAAAGCGGTTTTTTGTTCCCTAAGAGACAGAGAGCTATTCATCCATCACAGTGTCCCTGGGTATCAGTGAAGCTGCCCAGTTCCCACATTCTCACGAATGCACAGATTTTGAACAGCCACAGCCAGCTCACATTCGATGCTAAGAGCCAGATGTTACAGACTGAGTGGTGGGAAGGTGAACTGAATTCAGCTCAGCCTTCAGAACATCTCTGTAGACAGAAACGCCACACCTTCTGCACAGATGTTTGTGAATGCCAATCAGTGCTGAGCTTCCTGTTAGAGGAGTTGATCCAGTGTGCATCGCTGCCCCAAAGCTGCTGAGGATAAGAGCTGAGCTAGGTCTCTATCTTCTCCACAGTGGAATTTTCCTTCACGTCAGCCTGAGTGCTGAGGAAAACCTCTCTGAAGTTGTCAGGCCCCCTCAGATAATTCTAGAAGATAAAGCTTTTATGTAGCTTTAGAGGTTTTGAATTAATTAAAATAAACCAAAACTATTTATTTCAGTGATTTAGTTTTTCTTGGGAGCTAGTATCCTGCTCTCTGCTGTTTCTGGATTCTAATTCAAATGTGTCCATGCTTCCCAGTGCAGAGTGTGGCACTCAGGGTAGATGCCACACACTACACACGCTGCACCAGGAGGAAAACAGAAAGCACCACTCACTGTCATTGGCACTGTTAGTATCATTAGAAATGACTCTTAATGTGTGACAGAGTGAAGCTCACTTCACATGATGAGATCTCTGGGAATCATTTATTGTAGTTCCCAAGAGCCATAGAAGCATCATATAATGAGAATGGGAATAAATGACAGGGCCAGCTTTAGCTCAGGCTCAGGAGCAAAGGCTTTAAACAGTTGTGTCAGGAGAAATGAAGGCCAGCCTCCTGCTCACTGCTGAAGCTTTGCAAACCAACCCTGTCAGGCAGGGTTTAGAGGCTGCTGTCCATGGTGACAACTCTCTATTCACAAGGTCCTCAGCAAATGATCAGGCTACTCCAGGGTGGGTGGTGCCCACACACAGGAACACTGCTATTCTCTTTACCTTTCATGCAGAGATAGCAGGTGGCTTTCTGCCTGCACCCATCTCTGTGTTCCAAGTCTGAGATCTCTAACTTGGATCCCAGACTACCTCCTGCAAGCTTTGTCTCCCATCACCCATTTCTCTCTTCTCCCTGATCACTGCGGACTCCAGTCTACATCCAGGACATTCCTGTCCTCAGAGGGAAAGCTTTCTACCACCCAAACCTCGCTACTTTTAACCCTAAACCTTCTTCTATGCTCACTCTGGACATGCCCATATACATGTTATGCAGACAGAGCTTTAATCTAAACAGGCAGATGAATAGTTCCTTCCCACTTCCACCCTGTCCTCTACAGGGTAGAGTAGTGGAACTAGGCAAAGGCTTACAAGCTTCCCTCTTGCTCCTGTCCAGTGTCTTCACATGAACTACAAGGATTTCTCTGTTGCTGCAGCTGGGTCCAGTGGCTGGGGTTTAATACCAACAATGTAGGAACCTACTGATTTTGTCCACACACCCCTGCAGCATGCCCCATCAGTGCAGGATCTGGAAACATGGCATGAGAAAGAATAGGAGAGTGCTGAGAAAATCTCCAGGAAAAAAAAAAAAAAGCTACCTCAGCATTTTGTTTGTTTGTTTTTGTTTTTTTTTTTTTTAACCCAACTGAAGACATGACCCCTGGCACTCTGTGTCTGTCGGTTGAAGAAAATCAAGTCTTCAGCACAAGCATTCCAGGGAGGGAGACATGTCGGCGAGGGGAATAAGAGGCACCCCTGCTAAGAGCTCTACTTATCACCCCTACAACTCCCCTCTTCACCAGTCCTCAAGTGCTGTGGGTTCAAATCATTGCTTTAGTGATACAGGATCAGCGTCGAGAGCTACCTTTCCCATCCAGCCCCTCCTCCGTGCTCAGTTCAACAGGGATGCGGCATCTTCATCTCAGCAGAAGAAAAGGTAGTATCTACAGATCCCTTCAAACAGAGGCCGAGGAGTAGGGTGAGATTTCACCACCGGAGTTGATGTCTTGTACCATAGGGAGTGTGATGGACGGAGGCACTGAAAAGGAAGAAGGCTATTTATAGCCGACTCTCTGGGGCAGGCTAGTGGGCACTGAGCTGGCTTACTCTGGGTGCTTCTTGGGGCAAGTGGGGGGGGGAACACTTACAAGATGTAAAGATGACATCCTTCCAACGAAATCCCCTTTTGAGATAGTATGAGGCTGTAGCCTCCTACTAGTTTGAGGAACACTAGAAAAAAGTGTTAAAAGAAGAAAAGATGAAAAGGAAAGAAAGATGATTTCTATGGTAAGTGACATTTCACAGCTGTTAGTGACAAGGGTCAGGATTTGACCCTTAGCCTTGAGCCTGACATATCTCTTTGGTATTGTCCCAATTTCAGGTTGGGTTTAACACTGGCCGCTGGCCTTCGCAGGCCTACCGGGGCTGGGAAGAATAGTCCAGTACACACCATAGTTACTGAACTACGGTCCCCAAACAAGGACCTTATCGCAGCACTGGATGACATTCACAGTCCTGTCAAAATTGTGGTCATTGATCTACTAATTCCAGGTCTCCTCTGAATGTTGTCTATAGAAGCTCTGAAATTTGAGCACAAAACATGAAGGCTTTGGGTGCTAGCTCAGATGTCTAAGTTCAGTGAAAAGCCAAGGAGTTGGAATTTTCTTGTACAGGTGATGAGTCTGTGTGAAGAAAGAGATGGGTCTCCTCAGCATCTGGAGAATGTGCCTGCTTGAGGAAGGACAGAAATAGGCTTCTGTGGGGTTTGGAGAACATGCCAGTGTTAGGAAGGGCAGAGATGGAGCCCATCTGCTTGCTCATATTTAGATAGCATCACAGTCTCCTGCAGAACACTGATTGCTTGGAGTCACTAGTTCGGTTCCCAGGCCTGGCCACTTGTGGTGGACTTCTCTATGTAAACTGTAACCACAAACAACTTTGTTTCTTGGTCTCATGGCTCTTAGAAGGAGTCACCTAAGGTTCTGATGGAAGTGTAGCACCCTCTGTACCTACACAAAGCTAGACACAAGAGGCTCTCTTGGGTGTGGGCTGGGTGGGTGCTTTGTAGGAAGTCTGTTACATCAGCTGTGTCCCTGTCCATGGCCTGCAGGACATCCACAGGAACTTGGCTGTCATTTCTGTTTGGGCATCTGTGACTCTTGACTTCCTGCTGCGTAAGAAGCTCCAAGACTCAATATTTCCATCCTAGGTCAACCTTCCTTCATGAATGAGTCATTTTTTAACACCAATTTGTTAAAGAAACTCATCATTCCTTCTGTGTACTTCCAAGGTGTTTTGACATGTGGCAGTGAGGGCCAGAGGTATGTCTAGAGGTTAAATCAAACCTAGGGACTTATTTGGCCTCAGGGAAACACATCTGAAGTGTTACTGTGGGTCTGCTGTATCCAACGTCATTGTGGAGACATAGCTCACACACTTAGGATGACCCCTTCCAGAGTCTTATAGGGACCCATTCTAACAAGGAGGTAAATTACAGAAGGGCTCTTATTTGTAAATATAAAATCATCTTCAGACTGTGACAGTTTGTGTATGTTTGGCCCAGCAAGTGGCACTATTAGGAGATGTGGCCTTGATGGAATAGGTGTGGCCTCATTAGAATAAGTGGGTCACTATGGGCATGGGCTTTAAGAGCCCTGTTCTAGCTGCCTCTAAGTCAGTCAAAGTCAATCTTCTCTTGTTTGCATTCAGAACAAGATGTAGAATTCTCAGCTCCTCTTACACCATGCCTTCCTGGATGTTGCCATGTTCCTGCCTTGATGGTAATGAACAGAACCTCTGAACCTGTAAGCCAGCCCCAATTAAATGTTGGCTTTATAAGAGTTGCCTTGGTCATGGTGTCTGTTCACAGCAGTAAAACTAAGACAGACTCACAAGTGGTATGTGACTTGGAAGCTTAAACATAGCTTGCATAACACATCACACCTTGCCTCATATGGCTCTTCTGAGGGCTTCCAGGCTTAGTGTACTCCATGTGTTTGCTTTGCTTCACTGCTAGCTTCGTGACTGGTCTGTTTCTCTCTAGGAATGGGCAAAGCAATATTGTGATCACAGTAGAGAAAAGAAGGTTCTGGGAATGCCACATTTCAGGCTGTGAAGATCCCAGTTGCAGCAGCAAGTAGCTGCCTTGCCAATTAACACTGTCTTCACCACGAGGAGTGATGGGAACCACACTTTGTCTTGGAACCAAAGATCTTAGACCGCACTCCACATTCCTGCCATGTAGCTGTGAGGTGGGAAGAGAAGTTGAGTCCTCCGGGTCCCCTTCCGTCCTCTGCTTTCCCTTCCAGCATCACCCAGGGATTTCAGAAAAGTGTCTAGAGAGAAGTATTAAATTAGTATCTTGAAGAATCTTCTAGAACTGCACTATGCAACATGACAACCTCTAGCCCTGTGGGTCTTTTTGCTGTTGTTTTGGTTTTTTATTTGTTTGCTTTGTTTTGCTGGTTTTTTGTGTGTGTTTTCTTTTTGATTTTTACCTAAATTAATGAAAATTGATCAGTGTCTGAACTTGATCCTACCTTGGGCTACACCTGCTGTCCACTGGAGCTTCTGTGACTTGTTGCTTGGTACCCTCAGCTCGGGAAGCTTTCTGTTACTTCAGCGAGTCCTGTAGGACAGCTCCTAGAATCAGAAACTTGTACTCCTTGCATGACTCGCCCTGGCTGGACGGCACTGCTGAGCTGACCTGGCTCCACAGATGCTCACTGTTTCTCTCTCAGAGATTCTTCTGACTTACTTTTAGTGGGGAGGGAGGGACAGCCTAACTGGTCCCCTGCAAGGTCTGGAGAGTGGTTTTCCTCATGACACATGGACACGTTTTATTAACCACTATCTTACATTGTCTAAGCCACAGATAAAGCTATTAATTTTTCAAAACTAGCATAAGTTAACTGTAAATGAATTTCTTGTCATTATTAATTACTTCTCCATATTTCCTGCTTGCCAACAGACTCTGTTTTCCCTCAAATCCTAAATTAAATCTTAGTCTTTAGATGTGCGATAACGGAATTTCTATTGGCCCTACTACTAAAAACCATTTGTTTCAAGTTCAAAAGCTCATCCATGTTTGAAAAGCCATCCATCTCCGACTTTTCAGGACCTTAGTTACAGTGGCCACTCGACAATTTTGGCCAAATTGATTTAAACCTTTGACTGAACTCTACTAATAGCATATTAGGACAGGCACAAGACACTGACAATTAGCTTCCCAGAACCGGCTGGTCTTTCAGCAGATGCTCTGGAGGTCCTTGGAAAGCCCCGAGGGGTGGAGAGCTAGCTTGTGTGTGTGTGGGGGGGGGGGGGGG
>JANHMN010000004.1:154591421-154608287 GCA_030674055.1 Rhabdomys pumilio
ACACACACACACACACACACACACACACACACACACACACACACACATTCTTTTTATGGTTATATCACTTTTCATAGATAGACCTCGGTTTTCCTTTCCATTCATCTGTTGAGAACATTTGGGTATTCCCAGTGTTTGACTTCCATGGACAAGGCCACTATGAGCATCTATGTACATATCCTTGTTTTGAATCTCATTTTTCTGCCCTAAGAGTAAAATTGCTGATACATGGAGATTCTGTTTTCTATGTTTAGCTTACTGGAACCTTCTGCTAGTTCCCATTCCCACCTGCTACACACCAGGGCTCCATGTTTCTTCACCTCTTTGACAGAACTTTTCTCTCTTACTCCCTCCTTTCTTCCTTCTTTTAGTTATGGCCTTCCTTGGGCAGCATGATTGGACAAAGACCTTCTTAAGTCTGGAGCCTTCCTCTATCTACACAGTCCACCAAACAGGAAACAAACAACTTTTAATTCCTAAGCAAGGGGTCACCATTAACCAGATGAGGCTGTGGGCACTGCTTATGGCCTCTAGGGAACCTGGCTTTCTAACATGTATTACCCATAAAGACTTCCAGCCACTTCAGAAGTGCAGACATTTTTCTCCTTAACAGACTGCTCCTCGGAGTGAATCCATCCTTTGCAGCCATGTTCCTCCCATTGTCCTAGCTGGGTCTTCACCACTTGGCCAGTCTCTCCCTCCATTCCACTTACTTTGGTGTTAAATGGCATTCTTTCTCAAAGGTGTTTCTCAGTCAGTGTGTTTGCTCCTGAGGTCACTGCAAGAGATGACATCTGTTGTTTCTAGAACACTGAGCTCATGGTGGGCTCTGTCAGGGGACAGGTAGGTGCTAACGTTGCCTGTTTTGGGATGTATCTTTTGAATATGGCCATTGGGAGGACTGAGAGGTTGAAGGTAATTCATTAAGCAGGACCCTGGGGCTGTAGAAACACAGGCCCCACCATGAAGTAACCATGCAATTCCATAGCATACAGGCTCTCGCTGTCTGTGTTGTAATAAAGATGTCTCTTATAGGTTCACATGTTCAAATACTTGGTTCTTGATTGGCAGATTGTTCCAGGTGGTTTAGAGGTGTGGTCTTACTGGAGGAAGTCTATTGCTGTGGTCAAGCTTTGAGACTTTATAAAGATTTGCACCATTTAGGTGTATTACCTTTTCTCTGCCTCTTGCTTTCAGTTGGAGACTTGAGCTCTTGGCTCAAATGATTTAAACAGGTTTGGCCCCCATAGACTCAAGTGTTTGAATATGGTTGGCACTATTAGGAGGTGTGGCTTTGTTGGAGTAGGTGTGGTGCTGTTGGAAGAAATGTGTCACTTTTGGGGGTGGGCTTTGAGACCCTCCTCCAAGCTGCCTGGAGACAGTCTTCTCCTGCTTCCCTTTAGAACAAGATGTAGAACTCTTAGCTTCTTCCTCAGATGTCATGCTTTCTGCCTGGATGATAATAGACCAAACTTCTGAATCTATAAGCTACTCCCAATTAAATGTTGTTCTTTACAAGAATTGCCTTGGTCATGGCGTCTCGTCATAGCAATGGAAACCCTAACTAAGACAGCTGGTTTTGCTGCTTTGCTTTCGCTCAGCCATCATGTAACTCTCTGTAACTAAAAACGACTGAACACTTTCTTTTATAGTCCTGTCAGGCATGCTGTTTTATCACAGCAACAAGAAAGTAACCTAGACGTTGCCTGAGTTCCTACCTGGTATTGCTGAGCACATACTATCCGCAGAGACACTAAGAGAAATCAGCAGACCTCCTGCCCATGGGACCAGTTCAACCTGTACAACCTCCCAGTCAAGTGTCCTTCCTACTGTAGGGAGCCCCCTAGAGGTGGCAGAGGCTGCTGAGTATGACCTCAGGTGAGGCTTCAAGTATCCTTGAGATCAGGATGATTCTGCTGTCACATGAGGAGGCTCAGAAGGTGGGAGAGGCGGATGGATGAGAAGAGTCTCTGTCTCCGGCGCAGGATAGCACTGCTAGACAGGATGGAGAATGCTATTAGGCTGAAGAGACAGGAAGTAAATTGTTGGACAACATAGATAGTGCTACACGTCTCATCTTAATAATGGCCAGAACCAGAGACATTCCTAAGTTCCCTAGCTCCAGGATATTATAAATATCATTTTCACAGGGAACCAAGTAGGCAGAAGGGAATCATATCCTCCCTCAAGTCCTTAGGGCAGAACTTCCAGGGCCCAAAGAGCGTAACAACTTGTCTGAAACGCATCACGATGCTAATCTGCTGGCCCCTCTCATAGCATCATCGACCAGTGTCCATGCTGGGCCAGTCAGTACAGAATCCACAGATACAGGTGTATACCTTAGCTCTCCCATACCTAGAACGAGGAATGAAAAAAAAATGTATTTTTGAAATAAATGACATTTCGAATGGTTCAGACATTCCTGACCAATAGAGTTTTAAAGAAACTTTTTGTAAGACGAAGCATTTTGTAAACTATTGAGCCATAACATTTGTGGCCATCTGCTTGGCAAGTCTGAATTCCTGTGTTCATAATTAGGTTTTCTCATGGGGTTAAGGTAGGGGATGTAGTTACTTAACATCCTAAAGTCAGTCAAAAGGAATGGGCAGCAATGACTCAGACCCAGAGACTTCGTTCACTGGCGTAGCCCACATAAGCATCCTTAGGTGACCCTATGGGACATAAGAAATAGACTTGGCTAGGCAAGCTCAGCTGTAAGTGTCTGTAAAGAAAAAAGGCCATGAACAGCTGAAGGTCCTGGCTCATGCTTACTTGGTTTCTTTTGGGGTTTTAACAGTAATCTTTTCACAGGATGTACATCAAATTGTCCTTGGTTCTGAGTATGTCAGTTAAAACTTCAGAGGCTGCAAAGCTACTGTCTAGGTGTCTGAGACTCCCAGAGACCTTTGGGGCCAACACTGAGGTGGCACTTATCACTATGGGCCTTGTGGCATTCACTTGTAGATAGTTCTCTCTGTCTTGTCTTCTGTCATTCTCCAAGTCTGTCCTTGGTTTCTATAAGAGAGATGGAAGCCTTGTACAGGGTAGAAATCACACAGCTAGTCTCCCTTGTCCTCCTGAGTTCACACTGCTGTACAAAACTCCCAGCCCTCTCCTGGGGAAGGCCACGGGTAGCACACTCACCTTAGCACCATGAGCACCGCACCCTTCTATCGTATTTTAAGTTAACTTGCATGTGCCATGTTTCTTCCTTTTTGAAAAGCATATATTAACATTTGGTACAGCACTTGTACTCTCCGAAACACAGTTGTAGAAACTGCAGTCTACAGACATTGTTGAATTAACAATTCAAGTGTCACTCAAAGAAGGTCTTTTAACAGATTTATTAAAGTGTGATTTTTAAATGCCATGAAACTCGCCCATTTCAAATGCAGAATTCAATGGGTTTTGCATTCTTGCAGAGTTGCACAATCATTACCATAATTTAATATAGAACTTTTCATTGTCCCTCAAAAGAAACCTGCTGCCATCAACACTCACTTCCATTTTTTCTCCTCCCTGCAGCCCCGGGTGACCCTAACCTACGTTGTGTCTCTGTCATTTGTCCTGTCTTGACAGTGGTTTACACGGAATCACTCAGTGACTCACTGCTTACACTTTGCCTCCTGATTTTGATGTTCATCTACATCTTAGTATGTGTTAGCATATTGTTCCTATTTAATGGTTGAATAACACACATTTGGTTCTTTAAAAATGCATTTTTAAAGCTGCAGTTGTACTTCTTATGAGTTTTATTTCAGTTCATCAGTTGATGAACATCTGGGTTGTGTCTATATCTTAGCTGTTTTGAATAGTGCCATATGGCGTTTTGTGGGGGGAAGTGTGTCAGAGCTCTTCAGAGAGATAGAACCAATACAATGTGTTTAAATACAAGCAGATATATGAGAAGAGATATGATAGAATTTGGAGGTCAGTAATCCTATCATGGCCACTCAGCAGCTGAGCATTCTAGCACATTGTATCTTAGACACAGCGTGAAGGTCTCAGGACCTAAGAAGAAGATGCTGTGACTCTCAAGCTGAGGGTGATAACCCAGAAGCATGAACAGTCCCTGGAACAAGTGTAAGAACCCAAAGGCCAGGTTGAGACACAAGGAGAAGAGTGCAACCCAGCTTCAGAAAAAAGAGGGTGTCTCCGCTTTTCTTCCACCCTTTCCTTCTATTGAAGCCTCAGCCTATAACATGCAGCCGCTGACACTGAGGGCAGGCCTTTCCCATCTGTCCACTAACTCACACGCAGATCTTCTGGAGATATTCCCAGGCAGTCCAGCCAAGGGCTACACTATTTGGCTTCCCTTTTAGTGGGAGACAGACACCTCAGTGCTGACCAAAGCTTTGAGGGTAGTTAGTATAGCAAGTTATAATAACAAGTGCTTTGGCAGCACCCAGGGAATTCCCAATCAGGTCTAGCTGTGTCTTAGAGTTTCTATTGCCATGATGAAACAGAATGGCCAAAAGCAACTTTGGGGGAAAATAATCTATTCCATCTTATACTTCTGGATAATACTCCATTACTGAGGGAAGTCCGGGCTAGAACTCTAAGAAGGAATCTGAGGACTATGGAGAATTGCTGCCTACTGGCTTGGTCCTTATAGCTTGCTCAGTCTGCTTTCTTATGCAACTTAGGACTTCTTGCCACAGGGGAGCATCACACAGTGAGCTAAGCCCTTTCAAAGAAATTATTAATCAAGAATATGCCTTACAGTCTTGCCTATGCTCATAAGTCGTTCTGGCGATGAATTTTATCAACTGAAGTTCCCTTCTCTCTAACGACTGAAGATTGTGTCAAGTTGACAAACTATAACAAGTCATCACACACCCTCAGCAAGCACCTCAGCAGCCCCTGGTTCTTTGCTTGGAGCAGTGGCCCACAGCTTCATTCTTAACAGGTCTGGACCATCTATCATCTTGTTGCTCCACCAACCTTAGTCAGAGTGCATGGTAACACTAAGAGACACCCTAAGGGACCTGCACTCCTCACGTGCTGTTCCTCTTCTCTGTTGTGGGGTGATCGTACAGTTTTACTTTCAAACTCCTGGCCAGTCATCCCTGTGAATACTGTAACTAGTCCTGCTAGTCATTACTGTAACTTCCTTTTCCGCATGTTGGTGCAGGGCTTGGGAAACCAGAAGCCAGAGGAAAGTCTTAACTTCTAGTTCAATGTCATCACTGTTGTAACTCCTGGCAGAAAACAATTCCTGCTCTAGAACCAAGACTTCTAATCCACCAGAGCCTTCTGTTGTAGAACAGGAAGTACAGCTTTCGCAAGTAGTCACCAGAGGTGAAGAGGATTGTTAAAATGGCCACTTCTACCCCTTAGTTCTTGGGTTCTTGATTCCTTGACAACCTTGTATTAGATGCTGATGTAGCATATATACAGCCTTCTGGAGAACTTTGACCGAGTCACACACGGTACTGTCACCAACTAGCACTGTACCTGGGACTTCAGAGGACTGGTCCATCGTTCTAGCAGTCCATCTGTCTCATTACGGTAAGGTTTGAATCCCATAAGCAGGAGACCACCGCTGTACTTCTGGGTCAATAACACATTAATGCGATAATGTAACAATTGAATAATGCAATAACACAAGGGTAGATGTTCCAGAATCCAGTGGCTTGAGAACATGGGGCTCTGAGTCCACAAGCAGGAGAAGAAGAGTGTCTCTGGCCCTGGAGAGGAAGTGGAATGGTATCCACTGAGGTATGAGGAACGATAAATGCCCTAACAGTTATCTGTTTTTATGTTTATCTTTAAAAATATTCTTATTAATTCTTTAAGAATTGTATGCAATGTGTTTTGATCATATTTACCCCCAAATCTTCCCCTTAGTTTCCCCCAGACCCGTGTCTACCATTCTATATGCCCAACTTGTGTCCCATTTTCTATAATCCATAGGTCACAATTTGTACTGTCTGTATGGCCGTCCACTAGAACACAGTTGATCTACCAGGAGCTAAATCCTTAAAGAAAAGACTCTCCCTCACTTAGAAGTCATCAACTATCCATAGCTCCCCAGTTAGGGGTGGGGCCTCATAAATCCCTTCCTACCTCATGCTGGAGTATCGGCTGGTTTAATATTGGACACCACAGGAAAATGCAACTTCTGTGAGGAGGTGAGGGCAGTTGTTCATCCAGAGGACACTGGTTTTCTCCAGTCCTTGTTAATGGCTCTTACAATCTTCTTGTACCCCTGCTCTTACAAAGGGTGTGAAGGTGAGCTAGTGGCCAAGCTAAATTCCTACAAGGAGATGATGATGATGATGATGATGATGGTGATGGTGATGGTGGTGGTGGTGGTGGTGGTGGTGGTGGTGGTGGTGGTGGTGATGGTGATGGTGATGGTGATGATGATGGTGATGGTGATGGTGGTGGTGGTGGTGGTGATGATGATGGTGATGATGGTGGTAATGGTGGTGGTGATGGTGATGATAGTGATGGTAATGTAAATTCCTTGAGGTATAAATAGTGTAAATTCCTTGAGAATATTCACTAAGTTTCAGGGACAGCATTCAGAGAGTTAACGAATATAGATTTATAATCATGAAGCTGCTAGCACTATATGCAGATTCTTTCCACCTCTTTGAACTTCTCTTATGCTATTGCAGGTTACAGTCAGTCCGGGCCCAACAACCTCTCCTCAGCGCCATGGCTTTCCTTTTCAAAACTTTCACATGAATGGAATCCTCCAATGTGTAATCCCTGCATCCGTTTCATTTTCTAAATGAACTACAGCCTGTTTATTCATTCGGCAATTGAGGTCATTTCATGAATAAACGGCTGTGAAGATCTGAGCACAAGACACTGTGTGACCATAAACTTTCGCTTCCCCATGAGAGACTTAGGAAGCGATTGTTGACTTGTGTCTTCATTTTGAAAAAAGTGCTGAGCATCTCCCAAAGCGTCTGGGATCTGGTTTTTGTTTTTCATCAGCAATGCTGGAGAATTCCACACTGCAATTTTTACTAACATTGAATATTGCCAGAAGTTAAAACTATGCAGTCACTCCTAATGAACATGTTGTGACTTGTCTGTGGTATTGATTTGAATTTTTCTAATCAATAGCAATGCTAGGCATCCTCTGATTTGCTGAATTTATTCTAGTTTCCTGACTGAGGTATCCATTCAACTCTTTTGCCTATTTTTTAAAGTAGCTGTTTACACCAAAATTAAACCAAGAAAAAGGAAAAAATTTAAACAGACCCATAACAAATGAGGGGATTGAAATAGTAACAAAACCCCCTGCAACTAAAAAAACTCGAGGGCCAGATGGATTCGCAGCAGAATTCTACCAGACTTTGAAAGATCTGCAGCTAATCCTTCTTCAACTATTCAAAAACGGAGGAGGAGGAGGAGAGGAGGAGGGGGGAGGAGGAGGGAGGAAGAGGACAAGGGGAGGAAGAAGGGAGAAGAAGGGGAAGAGGAGGAGGAAGAAGAAGAGGGAGAGAGGAGGAGGAAGATGAGGAAGAGAGGAAAAGGAAGAGAAGGAAGGGGAAGAGGAAAAAGAGGGGAAGGAGGAGGAGGAAGAGGAAAATATCCCTGATGAACATAGATTCAAAAATGCTCAATAAAATTCTTGGAAACAGAATACAGAATACATAAACTAGATTACCCTCCATGACCAAGTTGGCTTTATCTCTGAAATGCAGAGATGGTTTAATATAAACAAGTCAATAAATGTAGTAAACCACAAAAATGGGCTTAAAGTAAAATCACACTGTAGCAGAAGACACTAGAAAAGAAACGTCCGGCTGGCTCCCGCCTTTGCCGCCATGTTCCCGCACTAGTGCAGGCTACGGGTGAACTGTCTGGTCCCAGCTGGGTGTCCTTCAGGCTACTCTCTCTAACTAGCCCCATTGCGACCCATTGCTGTGCTTTCATTCCTGGAGCCACGAGTTCCTTCACAGCCATAACTACCCAGTTGACAGTGGACCCACCTTCCAGTAACCCAGGAAATCAAAACTCTAGATGCTTAAAGTTAACCAAACAGATTTATATATCAGCAAATACTCAAATCACAAGATGCCCACACAGATTAGACAAGATATCCATCTATCCTAACCTTTTCATATCATCTCTGCCAAAGGCTGATTAAAGCCATGCTTGTTAATGTCAGCTTCCACCACCACCGCCTTTCTCTCTCCCCCATTTCTCCTTGCCTTCCTGTCTCTGCCTGCCTTAGCTCTGCCTCACTTTCCCCTATCCAATTATAGGCCCCCCGCTGCAAAAGATTGGGCAGGGAAATTTCTGCCACAATATAATCATTTCAATAAATGCATCAGAATCTTTTGACAAAACCTAACTTTACTTTATGATAAAAACCCTAGAGAATGTGAAACTTGAAGAAACATACCTCAGTATAGTGAAGCTATATATAAGAAACCCATGGCCAATGTCATTCTGATAGGAGAAAAATCTGAAGTAATCCCACTAAAGTCAGAACAGCACAGGGCTGTCCACTGGCTTCACACCTTTTCAGTACTGTGCTTGAAGCTCTGGCAGGAGCTGAGGCCAGAGAGGAAAACTGAAGGGATACAAATAGGAAAAGAAGTCCAGCTATCCCTATTTGCAAATGATATAATAGTATACGTCAGAGAGATGCAAAATTCTACCAGAAATTTTCTAAAAATGATAAACAAAAAGACACAGAATCAATGGCTTTCTATAACATCACAATAACAAATACACAGAGTAAGGTCATGAACACACTCCCATGTATAAGAGCCTCAGATAAAATAAAATAACACATGTAGCAATAAATCTAACCAAGGAGGTGACTGCCTTTACAATGAAAACATTGAGTCTCTGAGGAAAGAGATAAAGACACTAAAAACTGCAAAGGCACTCCTACACTCATGGTTTAGTAGAATTAATATTTTGAAAATGACCATTTTTACCAAAAGCTGTTTATAGATTTAATGAAATTCCAATCAAAATTTCCATATCATTCTTCACAGAAATAGAAAAAAAGGTGACCTTAAAATTCATAGGCAACAACAAAAGACCCAGCTAGACAAACAATCCTCAGCAGAAAGAATACTGCTGTGAGGATTACCATTCCAAATTTCAAAAATATATTACAGAGGCATTGAAATAAAGACAATACAGTATTGACTAAAAACAAAACAAACCCCCAAAACCAGACATGTAGACCAGTAAGACAAAACTAAGGACCCAAACATGAGTACATGTAACTTTGCCCATTTAATATTTAACAAAAAAGCCAAAAACATAACACTGGAGGAAAGTCAGTTTATACAGTGGTGCTGGAAAAAATGGATAACCATGTGCAGAAAGATAAAATTGCACAAAAACAAACTTCAAATGGACCACAGACCCAAACGTGAAACACCAGAGCTGCCAGAAGAAGCTATCACCAGTACCCTATGAACCACAGGCTCTTCTGAATAGTACTCCATTTGACCAAGAATGAAGACCAACAATTGACACGTGGTATTTAAAAATCTAAACCCTCTGCACAGCTATGGAAGCAATCAATCAGGTGAAGATAAAGTCTACAGGATGAGAGAGGGTTTTGCCAGCTATGCTCCTGACAGAGGATTGCTATCCAGCACATATAAAGAATTCAAAAAACAAAGAGCTTTAAAAAAAAAAAAAAAAAAAAAAAAAAAAAAAGACCCATTCAAAACAGTACCTGGTATCTGAACAGAGGATTCTCAGAAGAAGGAAGAAATGATGAAGAAGCATCTCAAAAAATGTTTACCCTCCCTAATGATTGGGGAAATGCAAATCAAAATAGCTTTGAGATTTTTATCTTATCCCAGGCAGAACATCAAAGATCAACATAGCCAACAACAAAGGGTGGAAGTGATGTGGGGATGAGGGATCTCTCATTCACTCTTGGTTGACATTGCAAACTGGTCCAGCCAGTATGGAAATCAGTGTGGAAAGTCCTCAAAAGTCTAAAATAAATCTCCCCTACGACAGCTCTACCACTCCTTAGCATACAACAAAAGGATTTCATGTTCTACTCCACAGCCCAGTTTACTGGTGATCTACTCACAATAGCTAGGACATGGAAACAACTTAAATGTCCTTCAACTGATAAATGGAAAATGAAGATGTGGTACATTTACACCGTGGGATAATATTCAGTTGTACCCCCCAAAATAAATAAATCATAGAATTTGAAGGTAACTGGATGGAGCTAGAAAAGATCATATTGAATGAGGTAACCCAGACCGAATTAAAAACCATCTCCCATTCCCTCTCACGTGAGACTCCTAGTTCCAAATCTTCAGTAAGGAGAGATTTTGGTGTGACTGCAAAAATGTGGAACGATAAAAAGACAGCATTGTGGGGTGCGTGTGGGTGCAAAAGAGAAGAGAATAGCAGGATCTGCGGCATCTGACGGGAAATGCGGGAAGTGGGGGTTCCAATTAGGGATGGGAAGGAAGATAAATGCACAAGGTATTTGTGAGAAGTCAAAGACCATGTAACAATGAAGCTCAAGAAGAAGGAAGACCAAGGTGTGGATGCTTTGGTGCTTCTTAGAAGGGGGAACAAGATATTCACAGGAGGAAATATGGAGACGAAGTGTGGAGTAGAGACTGAAGGAAAGGCCATCCAGAGACTGCCCCAACTGGGGGTCCATCCCATAGACAGTCACCAAACCCCCGACGCTATTGTGGATGTCAGGAAGTGCTTGCTGACACGAGCCTAAAATGACTGTCTTCTGAGAGGCTATTCCAGAGCCTGACAAATACAGAGGAGGATGCTCCAAGCCAACCATTGAACTGAGCATGGGGTCTGATGGAGGAACTAGAGAGGGGACTGAAGGAGCTGAGGGGGTTTGCAGCCCCATGGGGGAAGCAACAGTATCAACTGGTCAGATCCCCTGCCTGGAAATTCCGGGGACCGGAACACTAACCAAGGAGAACACATGGAAGGACCCATAGCTTTAGCCACATATGTGGTTGAGGATGACCTTATTGGACATAAGCAGGAGGAGAGGGGCTTTGATGCCCCAATGTAGGGGAATGCCAGGGTGGGAAGGCAGGAGTGAGTGGGTAGGTGGGGAGTACACTCATAGAGGCAGGGGAAGGCGAGATGGGATAGGGAATTCTGGAGAGGAGAACTGGAAAATGGATAACATGTGAAATGTAAATAAAGAAGATATCCGATAAAAAAAATGTAACAAAAACCCAATGCCAGGTATGAGAAACTATCTTTTGACTCCAAAAGTCTCTAAAAGCATTTCAGGTTTTGCTACTGCCCTTGATTGCCTCTCAGAGATAGAAATTAGGTCTCTGTTGCTGAAGACACCATGCACTTCAGACACAGTCCCCAGAGGCCCTGAGCTGGAAGTGATCTAAAAGGAATTAGCTCTCATGATACCAGAAGGCACCATGCAAACTTCCAAGGGAGGAGGGCAACCAACAGTCCCACCCAGCTATGGTGACTATAAACCACAACAGTGGCCAGCATGGCATGATAACCCTAAGGGTGCAGTAGCGGCATGCATAGCTTGGCAGTGATCAACAGCTCTCTAATTGGACTTATGACCCACTCAATGTGAAGGAAATCAAGCCTGGTACAGGGAACCTGAACAACCCAGGGCTATTGAAGTCATGGAGCCTGGAGATCCTAAAACCCCCACTTTACTAAACCAGCACAATCTCTAACTACATTCTAAATATTTGTCCTTCTTCCCATAGGTAAGTGTAGTCCTCATCCCTCATCAAGGAAGCTTCTCTTTGGATAGAGGGCGACCATTACCGAAAACCATGACAAATCAAAATGGAGAGTTGCAGAGTCCAGGCCCAGCACCCAGATCTACAAAACAATTCTTGCCCTTAAGCTCAGAGATCATTTCTGAAGAGGAGGTAGAAAGACGGTAAGAGCCAGAAGATCAGGGAGTTTGCTGTGAGACTGCTCTCCTAGGAACAATAAGAGATACACCCATAAAATCTCAACAACACAACTGTTTAAACATGAACTGAGTAGGGACAACAGGAGACATGCTAACGAGGACACATGAAAACCCAGGAGACCTCAACCATGCTCAATGAACTACAGCTAACTAAGGAATTCTCAGATTGGGAGAAATAGTCTTTCTCAGAGAAGAGCATATCAGTTTGTTATCCAATACCAAATTATCATCTACCCAAATGTATGTGTGTGTGTGTGTGTGTGTGTGTGTGTGTGTGTAACATACTAACTGAGTAGATTGTATTTGTGTATTTAGGAATATATTTGTCTTAGGGTTTTTACTGCTGTAAACAGATGCCATGACCAAGGCAACTTTTATAAGGACAACATTTAATTGGGGCTGGCTCACAGGTTCAGAGGTTTAGTCTGTTATCATCAAGGTGGGAACGTAGAAGCATCCAGGCAGGCATGGTGCAGGAGGAGCTAGAGTTCTACATCTTTATTTGAAGGCTGCTAGTGGAAGACTGGCTTCTAGGCAGCTGGGATGAAGGTCTTAAAGCCCAGACCACAGTGACACACTTATTCCAACAAGGCCACACCTACTTCAACAAGGCCTTACCTCCTAATATGTGCCACTCCCTGGGCCACTCATATACAAACCATCACAATATTATATATATACATGAATACATATACACACACACACACACACACACACACATATATATATATATATATATATGCATACATGTATGTAAGAGGTTATCAATGGAGGATAGCACAGGTCTTTATATATTATGGGCATAAGTTTTAGGCTTAAAATATGCATTTTAAAATGTACTCCATCTATCTATAACTTACTTTTTTCTTTACTTTTTTAAAATTTTGACAAAGCAAAGTCCGCCAATATTTTGTTTCAGGAACTATGCATTTGGAGGCATAGCTAAGAAATCTTAGCCTGAACCAAGGTCATAAATTGTTCTTCTATATGTTTTGTGCTTTAATGCTAACATTTAAAAATCTTTACCTCATAAGAGTTATTTATGTATGCCCTAAGATTGGAATCTCCATGTGCTTCTTCCCTATGTGAATCTATATGTGAACCTATATGCCTAACTGCTTTGTTGATAATACCATTTTGTTTGTTGTGCTGATTACGGTGGTCAACTTTAAACAATCTGTGCTCTTACTTTTATCGCCCCATCATCCTTGTTTCAGTGGCATGGGTATCACTGGCTGAACTCTCCAAACGAGAATCTTGGAGTTCATGCCTGGATGCCTTTCCACCTTCTCACCAAGGTTAGCGTCTTATAGTTGCTTTGACACCAGGGGCTGTGTCCTCACATCGTGTCCTTTTTATGCTTTTGAAAATCTGTTTGGTGGGCTAAGTTGTTTTCATTTTCACATAAATCTTAAGATTGTCTTATTAATTTCTATAAAAGAGTTGGTGGTATTTTGATGGTGATTGTAGCCCAGTTTGATGAACTTCTGTCTCAATCACCAATCACCACAGGTCTCTCAGGCCATGTAGCTATAATACTTTTTCCTTAAATTGGTTTTCCTTTCATTAGAAATACTCTAGCTTTCACAGTGTGTGTTTGTTTGTGTGTGTGTGTGTGTGTGTGTGTGTGTGTGTGTGTGTATACACACGCGCACGCACACAAGCACACAAGCGCATTTCTTTTGCTAAAATTGTTTCTTCTATTTTTTCTTGTTGTTTTTTGGATGTGGATCTTTTCTTAATGCTGCTTTTTTTTTCATTGTGCCATATTTGTGTGTAGTTTTATATTTTTAGAAAGCATTTTTCTTTCTTTCTTTTTTTTTTTTTTTTTGAAGGGGTAAAAACATTCTATGCAACAAATGTGGTTTTTCACTTCACCTTCTTGGAAGCTTATCAACATCTTGACTCTGAGTCACCTCTTCTTTGTGACTTGGAAATATCTCCATAATGCTTTCACGCATATGGATGGCCCTTCTCTTCTGGCTTCAGAGTGGAGAAGGGGTTAGATGCTCTGGAAACCCAGGAGCTGTGGCTGAGAACCCCACTGGGCTGGTGTTTACTTGTCCCCAGCCAGGCCTTTCCTGTAGAAGAGAATAGAAAGGGTGTGGCTTACTCTTTCCCTACTGCCCTCTTGCTCCTCACAGGACAACCAACAGTCATGCCCCCAGTCCATGGTAGCCACGGAGGCTGTAAATCAGTTCCTGCTGGCACTTAGGGGCCAGGTTCCCCCATCACACAGGGTGCTGATCTTATGAGGCCCATCTTGTCATCACAAGCTGTGATTTGCTGACTTCCTGCAATGCTGGGATCACTTTACAGGAGCTGGGGCTGCAGGGTCAGGCCCATACTGCTACCAGCTTCCTCTGAGAAAACAAATCAGGTGGCAAATCTGGAAAAGGCATCTGTGGGGTCCTGTGCAGACTTCCAGGAGCCATGTAGCTTCACCTCTCCACAGAGACAGAGAACACTCTAAGACCTCAGCAATTGGGTCCCAGGATGGAGGTGGGACCAGAAAAGCTGCAGCCCTGGGTGGACCAAGGGTCTCCAGTACTGCTGTGAGGGAACCTTGTGGGCACCTGGATGTAGCAGGGTCTGCCACTCACCAATTGTATTTGTGTTAGGGCTTTGGTGGACTGAAACCCCTATACAGCAGCACATGACCTTGCTTGGAAACAAGGTCACTACTGATGCCATTGGTTACAAAGAGGACATCCACTGTGGTTGGTATCTTTGTGAGAAAATGATTTTTGTCTGAAGATATAAACAGACACATGAACCAAAGGGGACTTTAGTCATAGTATATCCATGGTCAAACAGCATTTCTGGAAAAACAAAACAAAACAAAACTGGCCAGGCTCTTTTCTAGCTACCCTAACCTCAACCGACAGACTCATGGAAGGTCTGCTGCCACTGTTCTGTGATATTCTGTGTCAGTTTGTCCTGATGGTCCTCTAGGTCTCACAGAACAGATGGCTTAGCAGAGGAGCTGGATGCTGCTTTGGCCATAGCTGCTTTCACAGAGCCCAGGACAAGTCTTATCTGCTGCCAAGACTGCCTCTCTGTGTCCTTATACTGTGTCCTTTGCACATGGTATTTACTCTCTCTATATGGGGAACCTCAAGCTGGATATCTGTATGCGGCTTCCCAGGGCTCTTGAATATTGGCCAGGCACAGTGCAAGGCCTATGAGTAGCAGCTGACCTCTGATGTTAAATGTCTCAGCTCTTGGTGAACAGTCCTTTATGCCTCTGAGCTGCTTTGAGGACATTCTCAGGTGGTGCCTCTTAGTTCCTCTGGCTATATTGACAGAGTTATGCTGGACTTCCTCAGTCAGAACTTCAGTTGTTTGGTCCCCCAAGGCCTCTCGATCTCACCAATGACATTCCCTCCTGAGTCTTCCTCAGGATTGTCAAGAGGGGACTGTCTTAATACGATTCCCATTGCTGTGAAGAGACACCATGACCAAGGCAATTCTTTAAACATTTAATTGGGACTGGCATAGTTTCAGAGGTTCAGTACATTATCATCATGTTGGGAAACATGGCAGCTTACACACAAACATGATACTGGAGGAACTGAGAATTCTACATCTTGATTGAAAGGCAGCCTAGAGCAGACTGGATTTCTTTTAAACTGAGTGTAGCTTGAACATTTAAGACCTCAAAGCCCTACCTATACAGTGACAAATTTCCTCTCACAAGGCCATACCTCCTCCAATAAAGCTGAAAGTCCTAATAGTGCCATGCCCTATGGGACAAGTATTCAAATACATGAGTCTATGGGAGCCAAACCTACTCAAACCACCACAGGGACCTTCAGGGCAAACACCAATGACAGAGACTGTGTGACAGTGAGTCTCCTGGTAGCATCCCTAGCAGCTAACATACCAGCACCAATGGATTCTCAGTCTGGGGCATCACAGTGCCCTGGACTTTAGGAACATGGTTGCCCTTGCTTTCCCACACTGGCACAGACGAGGCAGGTAGACTAGACTCTCCAGCATATGCCTGAGGGTTCTGTGGAAGCCAGGACCAGAGAATGACAATCACATGATGAGGCTGGGCAGGAGGGGTCTGGCTGTGCACAGAAGCAGACAGCATAGCATCTCCACTGTCATATTGCCCAAATTGAAGCTGTCCTTCCAGCTTCCCATACTTAATGTCTAGTGTAGTGTGTATGATCCATCCTTCAAGATAATCAGGGGGCAACATTATTCCATTAGTTAGTCAGAATTCAGGAGATACTGGATCTAACCATCTAATCTCAAATTAGTAGAGTCCCTGGACCTCCACTGACTGTTTCTTCACTGGAGTATAATTAAAGTAGTACTTGCTTCCCCTACACTCAAACAAAGCTTTCCCTTACTGCCTTGCAGAGAGTTGGCCTGTTACCAGCCAGGGACATTCTTCAGGTCACATACTACTGGAGTCTTTGAGACCTGGTGACATCTAAGTATAACAGTGGCTTATTTGTCAGCCATCTCAGTCAGAGTTGAGAAGGCTGTACAGAACACAGGGTCTAAGACTTTAATTCCCAGAAAGAAGAATGTTCTCTCACACCATGGTGAGACTTTCCCCTTGAGTATGTCTAAAAAGGAGTTTCTAAATTGAGTTAATTGAGGTAATTGAGGTGGGAAGACCCACAATAAGTGTGTGAGGTGGGAAGACCCATACTAAAATTGGTTGGCACCACTCTGTGAACTAAGATGGAGAGGTACAGCTGAGTATCAGCAGATCTCTCTGATTTCTGACTGGGGATGCAGTGCGAGCAGCTGTCTCTGATTCCTGCTGCAATGCCTTCCCCACCATGAACTGTGAGTAAAAATGAATCCTTACTTAAGTTGCTCTTGTCAGGTATTTTTGCCTCAGCAAAGAGAAAAGTAACTGACACAAACTCATTCCAGAAGAAGGTGTGTGTGTGTGTGTGTGTGTGTGTGTGTGTGTGTGTGTGTGTGTG
>JANHMN010000004.1:154615389-154628371 GCA_030674055.1 Rhabdomys pumilio
TCTTCTTCTTCTTCTTCTTCTTCTTCTTCTTCTTCTTCTTCTTCTCCAGACAGGCACTCACTATGTAACCTGAAATACCTGGCTATACCAACCAGGCTGGCCTTGAACTCGATAGCCTCTGTTTCTTGAGTGCTTAGTTTAAAGGATGCGCCACCAACACATAGCTGACTTTCCATTCTTACATATTGAGGGTGAGAAAAATAAACAAGGTTTTTTTCTACTTTCTACGGCTTCAGAAAGATGAAATGAGATAGTACGTGAAATGTGATTAATATTAGAATCTAATATTAATGCTCAAAATTGCTAACTTTGATGATAGTTATGGTGATGGTGATTGTGATGGTGATGATGATGATGATGATGATGATGATGATGATGATAGGGATGGTAATGATGTAAGGATGATGATAAGAATGTAGCTTGTGCCAGGCATGGTGGTGCACTCCTATAACTGCCCAGCACTCAGGAGGCAGAGGCAGCCGTAGCCACCTGAGTTTGAGGCCATCCTAGTCTACAAAGCAAGTTCCAGGATAGCTAGGGCTACATAGAGAAACCCTGACTCAAAAAACCAAAGGGGAGGGGACAGAATGTAGTTTGCAGTGGTGACAGTGAGGTGGGGCTGGGGGATGATGTGATGGTGTTAGACATGGTGGGGATGATGTCAGAAATATAATACGGACAGTAGTGGTGATAATGGAGATGGGGAGGGTGCTGATGGAGGTGTGGATGTTGATGGTGGTGACAATGGTGGTGATGACAGGGATGAAGATTGGTGGTGGCAATGGTAGCAGTAATGATGTATCATTACTTTATGCTACATATATTCTTAGAGTCATGTTTCAGCTGATCTATACCTGTTATAATTGTTTAGGCTAACTATTATGAATCACATATAACATAGATACCAAATACTTTAATGAACAAATTGCATAAAGTATTGCAGTGTGCATAAAGAGAAGGAGACTTGCTTCTGAGTGAGCTAATATGGAGGTTTTCAATAGATGTAAAAACAAAAGACTTTGTAGAATCAGGTGTGGTCCAGGTACCTATGGCTATCAGGCTTTGAACAAGAGGCTCTGAACATGAGCTGTGTTGTTAAGCATTCAGTGCTCTCAACTCACTGACAGAAAAGTAATGCTTCTCCTCAGGCTGTTGCTGAGTGTTGTGTGTATAAAATTGAAACTTAAGTAGCAATAGAGGTACTAACCTTTCTTCAAGCACGGGAAAATAGGAAAAATATGTCCTCACATTTTCAAAGTGATTAAAATGTGCATGAGAGAGCCCTTCAGACCTGAACTGACTTTTTCACCCAACAGAAAATCTCAAGGTTCAAAATGTTGGTTAACCTACTTCCTCACTCTGTATTAACTAACTAAAATCAATGGGGTTGCCACAGTTGGCCGAACCTCTTTCTGAGGAGCCCAGGCTCAGCACCGTGATCATCTGGGCCTAAGAGCTATCACCAAGGATGAGATTAATTTCCGGACTCCTGATCTGTGCTGTGGGTGAACGCCCACGTGTCCTGGGAGCTGACCCGGGGGCCCTTGCACTTGAGGCTCCTGTCAACAGCACTTCCTCCCCACTGAGACTCTGGAAAGTGTTCTCTTCCTCCTTCCCAGGCTGCTGTTGCTGGGAATAAGCCACAGCAGAGAAGCTTGACAAATGACCTGGGTGATAGATTAAACAAGCATGTGAAAATTGGCTGCAAAATAAACTTCCTGGGCCCGGTGCCTTCCTCTTTCTCCAGCCTCCCTGTATCATTACTGTCCTTAAGGAGTCTCACTGTCTTGCAAGGTGAGGACCAAGATGACTGCCAGGCTCTTGGGCTGTGCATCTTCCCTGAGACCTGTTTTCCTCACTGCTGGAGCTCACTGGGTCTGTTCTCTCTACCTCCGGTTTCCTTATCTGCAAACGGGGAGCTATGAGCCACTCTCTTGCAGATTTTGGAATGTCTGAAGCAGAACTGTGGAGCTGAGTGCCAGTCCTCCCTGTGCATGTCTTTGCAACCCCACATTCTGGAGAGCTGGGAAGGACCTGGGGATCCTGAGCCTCAGAGATGTCCCCCCATGCAGTTCCCTTGTACTTTGCAGAGGCAGCTGTGTAAATGTGCCATATGCCTCTCTTCCATCTGCTTCTCTCTCGCCAGGTGCGCCCTAAGCACTTCACGTAAATCTACCAACTTAACCTTGGATCGGACTTCCAGGAGGAAACAACAGAAACTCTATTTTATCCCAAGCCAACCAACAGGACACAATGGAAAATAGAGTGTGTGCGTCAACTCAAAATGCTGTTTTCATAACCAGCAGGAGCTGAGAGAGTGAGTGTCATGGTCCCACCTTGAGCTTCAGATGAACCTGCAATGAACATCACTGAAAGAGGGCAACCTGAGCTCCCTCAGTGGGTTCAACCCCCAGGTCTCCTGGGTTTGCTTGGTTGAGCAAAGTTGGGCCCACAAATGGCTGCCTTGTCAGTGTTAATGACTTACTGTCCCTGCACTTCCAGGTGTTGTGTGAGCCCAGAGGAGCATGGCTCCCCTTCCTCTTTGATAATGAATGACAGTTTTCAGGAAAAGGAGTCTTTAACAAGACTATAAATTTGACACTGCAATAGAAAATCTTCACTAGAGAACTAGTGACCCATGAAATTAGAAGTTCCCTTTGGGTATCTGCCTTGGCCGGGAGGGAAGACAGACCATGTATGCGGGGCTTTCTCATCCAGTTCTTCCCCTACATGAGCAAATCATAAATAATGGGTGCACAGCTATATGTGTGAATGCAGCACATGAATGCAGGGGGAAGTACAGGCCCAGACAAGCTCTGCACACATGCATGCTCTAAGCACAGATATGCCAAATCCCCCAGTCCACAGGAGGTTCCGGTGTCTGGGTGTCAAGAACAAGCTCCTCTCCCACCTTGAACCCCAAAACCCAGGCATGCAGTTATCATTGAGTTGGAATATGGAGTTGTGTCTGCCTATCTGCTCAGGAATTGTAGCCCAAAACCTGTGAGGGAGAGCACTGATCTCCCACTGTAAGTGAAATGTAACTCCCTGTGGTCAGTTTGTTTCCTTTCTAACCAGGCTCTATGGGACTTGTGCAGCAGTCGGTGTTTATCCATAAAACACTGAATGGGACTGCTTGAAAAGAAAAAAGGCAGCTGGTCCAAGAGTAAGAAAGAGCACACAAAAGCAGACATTGGCAAGTGTCATCTTCTTCCATGATCCAGGTAGGAACTTATGGGATTCTATAAAATAGAATGCCACATGCCAGGTTCATCCAAACACAGGGTCTTGTGTGCTATGAATGAAATTTTTAAATTTCGGTTACCAGCTCTGACGAGAAAGCTGAAAATAGGGAAGCTGATAAAATAAATAAATGTTTTGGTGGAATCGATGCTAGGTTCTCTAAGGAGGGATGAATTTTCAGGCTTACCCACATATTGTGATATTCTCGCTGGACTTTGTATCAAAATAGTTCCTTTTTTTGAATCTTATGTAAAATTATAAAGGTTGGTCATTTTAAAAAATTAATTTCTTGGCATTGCCCTCATCTGGATAATTGGGGAATTCCAACAGTGAAGACTGAGAAAGTTAGCTTTCATTTATTCAGTGCTTAGTTAGCAAAGCCAGATTTGCAAATTTAAAGTCCCACATTCATTCTCTTCTTATACAAAAAATTAGCAGATCTAGCTCATTAGCATAGATCTGCCTTTGCTCTCACTTCCCGTCGTGATGGGCTTGTCTTAAGTCATTCTCTGTTGCTATTACAGGACACCAAGGTTGTGTAATTTATAAAGATTACAATTTATTTTGACTAATAAAATTACATTTCTGGAGCGTAGCAGACCCAGGACAGGGAGGCCTTATCAGTTAAGGACCTCATGGGATTCGTAATGAGGGAGAAACCAGGAGACTAAGTGGGTATACACAAAAAGGGGCTGAATCCCAACAATGGTTAACACTTCTGAGTCATAACCCAGACCCCTACCCATGGGCCTCTTTATTGTGTGAATTTTCCTGGAAAGACGTGAATAGACATGTATTCACCACACATAGGGGGACCAACAGCAAATCAAAGATACAATACATTCACCACACAGAGAGAGCAACAGTAGATCAAAGATCTACTACACAAAGTCTGGCTGATGTACTTAACTTTATTAGAGGTGTATTATCTAGACAGAATTCCAGAGTGTCATTAATGTAAGATCATACATGCTGAACATGTATACAGCACATGTTAAGTAAGCATCCATGTCAGAATAAGCCCTGAAGAGAAGAAGTAGCAGGTGGGAAACAGCTGTGGTCTTGCAGTGCCTTACTCCATGCCACCACCTATAAGAGATGCTTCCCCACAGAACATAGATCTAGAGATACATACATGCACACACACACACACACACACACACACACACACACACACACACCCCACCACCACCACCACCACCACCACCACCACCACCACCACCACACTAACAGCCACAGAATTCCTGACTAGGCAATAAATGGTCTCCTATGTTTCCAGAACCTTATTCAATACACCCCTTCATAGCTTTTGCTAATTTCATTTATCCTTAAAGCTGTACCTAAAACTTATCTCCTTGGGGATGTCAGCTCCAGGATTTCCCCCCTCTACCCCTTGAATGTTCTTTAGGTACCTGTGACACACTCTGCCACCAAGATGACTTTCTTTTTGCTCCAAACCACCTGTTTGGATCAAGGCAGCTCCCATGACTAGGAGTCACAGTTTCTGTGTCAGTGCTTGGTGTCACTAAACAACCCAAGTATATGCTTCTGAATAACTAGCCTTCACTCTGGAATTTACTGGTTGAATGACTAGATAGCTATTGTCTCAGGCTGTGAATACAGAATCTTCTGGTATCCTCTGATCAGCCTGGTCAGGTTAATATCACTTAGAAAAAGAGAGCTAAGTCTTTGTGACACATAGTTCTCACCCAGGTCAGCTCCTTTCAAAGTCCCATGGGTCTCCTGTGGTCCTAGGGTCACATTAGCAGTCCAGTCTCCTGATCTGCTGAACTACCTCCCCATGTGGCTAAGCAGAGAAAGGCAAAGTATTTTATAAAAGGGTAAATCAGAACTCAATTCTGCAGATTAATTTTTACTATCAGACACAGAACATTTATTGCCATGACCTCTAATAATTCAGGCTTTAATGTATATTCTACACTGTCATAATGTCAGCCAAAAACAGAATGTAAACCAGCAACGTGAATCCAGGATTCACAAAGTAGTGCACATTTTAAGGGGTGTTTGAAAGGGTGTGAACACCATAAGTATTTCAGCTTAGCACAGAGAATACCGTGTTAACCAGGATGATCAGTCAGAATGAGTACATCAACCTCTCCAAGAGAGGACCAACTAGTCTGCCTCAAGGAAAGTACACACTTATGAGCATATTCACCCATGCTCATGTGACCTGCCTGCAGTAATACACATAGGCACACTCATACCTATGCAAACATACATGATCACATGCACTGTGCACAGCTATGTCCACTGATTCTTCTCCATATCGACTCTTGCCTCTTTTCTCTTTGATTTCATCTTAATGCCACTTCACATGTTTTATCAATGATTGTGACCCAGTCTTTCTCAATTTAGATTTTATAGGGACATGTAGTTTTCTAAGGCTGGGGGTGTGCCTTAGAGACGTTGGTCACCCTGGAAGGGCAGGCACCCTTGCTTCATTCTGTGGCTATTCCTGTCACAGAAAAGCTATTGCCGCATCAATTGGACTCTGTGTTTGTAATCAGGGATTTTTCTTCCCTCTTCATTTGAAGAGTATATAAGAAGGATGTGGTTTTCTAGACTGAAAACTGGTTCACATTGCAATTCCAAGTAGTTCACCCTGAGCTTCAAAGAGCAATGGTAGACAACGAAGGCTGTTGCCAAAACTGGAGAGCCTTCTGGTCTCCTGTGGCCCAGTATCAGGTAGATTGTTAGCTTCAGAGACCATTTGACTGCAGGTTTTGCTTTGCATTGATCCTTGGACTTTATCTGGAGCTCACAAACTGACCTAGCTAACTCCTCATGGAACATGTTACTTAATTCTGAGGGGGCATGAATATGTACAAGGAAGGCCAGGAAGGGAAGTGTGCCGGTGCCAGAACTGAGAGACACGGTATGACATGAGCCATGTGGAGACACCACAGTGTTGGTTAATCAAGACTGTATGTATGATCCAGGTAGAGACACCACAGTGTTGCTCAGGACTGTATGCATGAGCCATGTGGAGACACTTTCTTGTCAACTAGGACTGTGAGAAACTTTAGACGGAAGTCTGGTTGATTAGAAACTCAGAAGGGCAATACACACCTAACTGCTGCACTTTTTGCTGGGATTTCTTTCTAGATCTTTCTCACATGACAGTTTGTTCTCTGTTGTTATTGGTTGGTTGGTTGGTTGGTTGGTTGGTTGGTTGGTTGGTTGGTTAGGTTTTGGATGACATTTGAAAACTGAATAGGGCTGGGAAAGAAGGGAGACCTGAATTCTATAACACTCACTTTACCTAAAGTCTGTAGTGTATAAACTAAGATAAGCAAAAGTCAATGTCTGTTGTTGGTTACATTAAACACAGTGTTCTATGGAACACAGGGCTCTTACCTAGAACAGCTGTGTGGCTCCTGCGCTAGGCTTTACATGTCTTCAGAAGTGTATTTGATGACTCAGAACTGCTCACTTGTGTATCAGTGAAGTCCAGATGTGTTTCGGCTGTTTACCCAGCAGTTTTGTTGAGGACTCCAAATGTGACCTTACACAGAAATGATCAGGTCCTTCACAAATGTGTTTTTTGGAAAGGTGACATTAACACAATTCTGCACATTATTCACCATAGCAGTAGCAACAGTTTCTCTGGCTTTATATTGTCAAAGAAGCAGTAATACCTCAAACAAATAATTATCCTTTTTCCTCATTCTATTGAGCCCATTGATGATGAAATAAGTAAATGAGCAATATTTTTTGACAACTAGACTAAAGATCCTGAAGTTTGTTAAGGTCTCACAGGTTGCCCTCAACATTAAAGAGATAGTTATCTAAAGAAAATGAGGTTTAAGGAAAAAAACAGGAATAGCTAGAAACTTCAGCAATATCCTGACGCTTCGCCTTGTGAGAACTACATTCGCTGAACACTAGAAATGCTGGTATTTAGAAACCCAGCATATGGGCTAAATGGAACTGGGAAGCCATTTCTCTAGAAGAGTAATTTTGTTTTTATTTCTTTTAGAAGAGCTTTGTCCCTCTTCCTAAGTCAGAAACAACAAATGAGAGAAGCAGAGGTGGCATTCTGAAAGGAGGGACCACTTAATGAAAACCACACAACGTCAGGTTCGTCTTGTTCCTAAACCACTGGAAATCAGGCTGTGAGGTGTTTCTTCTCAATCCCAGTAACTACACGCTGTACAGATCCACCCCAGCATTCTGAGCATTCCTGAGTCCTGCCCAAAACAGTTGAGCCTGCCAGCCTGGACACCTCATCAGCTTTCTTCCTGCCCATTATCCCCATCAAAGACAAGGGCAAGCTGGGCCAAGCACCTCATGAACTCTCCCTGTGTGTATTTATTTTCTTATTGTTTTTTCCCTAATAAGTAATTAGGAAAGAACATTTTCATGTAAAAATTATGGTCATGCATTAATATTTTAAATAAGTAAGGGAAGTCAGGGCTGGGCCTGGGCCTTAGGGGTGGAGTGCTTGAGTTACGTGCTTAGTACCCTTGATTTA
Organism: Rhabdomys pumilio; assembly: GCA_030674055.1. NCBI lineage: Eukaryota > Metazoa > Chordata > Mammalia > Rodentia > Muridae > Rhabdomys > Rhabdomys pumilio. The sequence goes on from JANHMN010000004.1 coordinate 154,623,128, forward strand.
GTCCCAGTCCTGCCAAAAAGGAAGGAAAAGACATAGATGTTCTAACCGTGCAGCAGCCACAGTTGGCATAGTGGTGGCCATCGTTGTATTCATCTTGCATGCAGATATTTTTTACATAGATAAAACCTGAAACTCAAGTATCTGTAAGTGCTACATTCTCCTTGTAAAAGGGCTTTTGCTGTTTTGGAGGGGGCAGGCACGTGTCTGCCCCTCCCTGTAGCCTCTCTGCTCCAATCTCAGTTTGTCAATATAATGAACGTGGCACAATTTTCAAGCATTTCCCTGTTTTAGTAAGATCCCGTATGCTTATGTGTAGACACATATAGGCAATCTATAGGCAATCTATATACTTATCTGAAAGAGATCCCATCATGCAATCCTTGCTAACTCTAATATTTTCCACTTCCCTTAATTACCTCTCAGTGAGAAATGTTTACACGTCAACTGGTTTGGATCAGACCATTTTTGTGTTGCCTACAAAGCAACCAAATGTGACCCTTGACCCATTCTCCCCTTGGTTTCTAGGTGACATTACAGAGTCTGCTAACATCTAGCTTGTCTACTTCTCAGTTACTCCACGTGTGCTTACTATTCAAGCACCCATAAATGCCTTGGGACATGCACCTAAGTTCCTGGAGGAGCTGCTGAGGCAGAGGTAGCATATTTTACACTTCAGTAGTCAATACCAACTCTTCTCCCAAATATTATGATACTCAGATGACACCAAGGTGACAATCTTTTTAGAGATTTCAATACAGTTAGACTACAGGATAGGGTTGGAAAGACATAGAGAAAAGAAACTCCCATGATTTGGATGTAAAATGTCCCCTATTCTGTTCCTAGCTGGTGACTTTGGTGGGGGTATATCTAATATGGCTACATAATTGAATTGGCACAGCATCCAACCAAACTATCTATGTTTATATCCATAGGGAAAGGCTACTCTCAGCTTTAAACATAGAGGCCTCTCCTGACAGTGAATAAAGATAAAAGCAAAGACCCATGGCTGCACAAGAAGCTAGACTATTAAGGGCAGTTGAGGGCACCACCTTCTTGTGTTTTTTTGGGAAAATGGAAGAGAGGCTTTAAAGAATATAAGAGCTGCAGGATGTGGGGAGGATGTGAAATACCATCTTTTGAGCAGGATGTGGACATGCCCTGGGTCCCAGAAATTCACAGCAGCTGTGCATACTAGAAATCGGTCCACAGAATTCAGTTGTCCTAATGTCTGGTCAGCTAGGAAGGCAGAAGGAAGACATGAGGACCTACCACACACTAGCAATCTGTTGACAACCAACAGATTCCTGGAGAAGAGGAGGCATGGTACCCAACTGTGGAGATACTGCTGAGCTCACCAGGCTCTCTGATGGTCAATTCAAACTCAAAATCACATAGACAGCTCTGATTAAACTATATTACACACACACACACACACACACACACACACACACACACACACACACACCTAGTAGATGGAGAAAAGAAATTTATGGATGTATACATGTATGAATGTATAAATGGATGAAAATGCAAAGGAGTAAAATCTACTCATAAATAAACTAATTTCACATGAAGACAGCCTGACTTTGAGAAGATTCCAGGCCTGCTACTTCCTTTTAAAAGACACTAATTTTTTGTGGATGAAGTCACATGATCTAATCTCCTCCTCCAGAACCCCACATCTCAACTCTATTGTGTTTGGGGATTAAGTTTCACATGGATTTTGAAAGGGCACATCATTCAAACCATAGACTTACATTCTCTATTTTGGATGTGCTTGAAGTTATTCTAACACAATGTTAAAGACATAAAGGAGGCCTGGGGGAAGAGTTCTGAAGAGGCCAGGCCTTCAGGAGATCCTAGGCCCCTTTGAGAACTCTGGATCTTCTCAAGTCAGGCTGTCTTGATGTGAACTTTAAAGGCACGTTTTTTTGGAGTCAGAAAAAATACAAGTACATGCTCATTGTCATCACCTTTATTAAAAATTAGTGAGAAACCCAGCCACTTTAAAATTCAAAAAGACAGATATCAAATGTTCCCTGTCATGTGCGGGTCCTTGCTTTTAAGGCTTACATATGCGTATATATGTGGGTGTGGTTGTGGGTGTGGTGTATTGGCTATAAAACTACAAAGGTAATCATGTGAAAGGGAAAAGAGGTGTTGAGGAAGGGGGATGGATATTGTAACACCTGACTTGAAGGCAGGGAAAGAGGGTGCTGAGGTGGAGGGGCAGGGGGATGGGGGATGGTGGAGAAGAGGAAGGGAGAATCAAAAACTAATTTTGTTTGAAAATACCATACTGAAGCCTAATATTCTTTATATTAATGTTTTTAAAGGAATGGAAAAATCCTGAATACACACACACACACACACACACACACACACACACACACACACAAACTGTGGGAAAAGTTGTTAGAAATGTTGAGAGCATTGTCAGCTGTTCACTCCAAGACGGACACAGAAAAGAAAACTCTGTGTCTAAGGGCGGCCATGGTTAGAAATGTAAGTTTTAAAGGGTTTCCTCTGTAAGCTGGGTCTGGTGACATAAGACTGTAATACCAGCTAACTTGGGAAACTGAGGTAGTAAGATTCTAGTTTAAAGCCTGTGTAGAAAACTAAGAGATACAGTCTCAAAAATAACACAAAGTCAAAAACACAGGGTGGAGTCCTAGGAATACAGCTTGGAGATTCACTTCTTGGCTTGCTTGGCACATGTAAGGCCTTAAGTTCAATTCCTAGTATGGGGTAGACATTGGGGGTGGGGAGAAAAGTCATAAGGAAACACACTATTAATTATTTATCTAAAATAAAAAACCCATAGAATTCATAATTTTGTGTATACGTATGCATATGTGATTTACTCGAAATTGTCTCATTTGGGATGATAACGTTCCCTCCAAGAGACAAGCACCACCTAACGACTGCCTCCCACACCCCCAAAATTAGCCATGAGAAGTCCTCATTTGAGTTGTTGGTCATGTGTTGTCCAAGAGACTCTCAAAACATTACAGGCTATAGCTATTGCCCTTGGTTGCTCTCCTCAGAGGTAGAAGGTGCATTTCCTGTTGTTGAAGACACCCCACACTTCAGGACCCAAGGCACCTGAGCTGGAACTGACCTGAAAGTCTCCTCCCTGAGGACTAGCTCTCATGGTACCAGAAGGCACCATGCAAGCTTCCAAAGGAGGAGGGCAACCAATAGTCCCACCCAGCTATGGTGACTATGAACCACAACAGTGGCCAGCATGGTGTGATAACCCTAAGGGTGCAGTAGTGGCATGCATACCTTGATAACTCTCTTATTGGAATTAAGATTCATTCCGCAAGAAGCAAATTAAACCTAGTACTGTAAATCTAACCATCCCAGGGCTAATGGATTCACGGATCTTGGAGGAGAACCTACAACTACCAAGTTATTAAAGCCGCATAATCCCTAACTACATTCTTAACATCTGTCTTTATACACACAGATATGTGTAGTCCCCATCCCGCATCAAAGAAATTTCTCTTTGCAACAGATGCAGACTATTACAGAAAACCACAACCAATCAAAATGCAGAGTTGTTAAGCCCAGTCTCAATGGATACACCCACAAGACACTCCCATACCTAAGGTTTGGGGGACATTATAGAAGAAGGGATGGAAAGATTATAAGAGCCAGAGCATCAGGAGTTTGCTGTGAGATTCTGTCTCCTGATCACATCAGAAGCTACTCTCGAAGGCTCACTAACAAGACCTCCTAGATATGAGCTGAACAAGGACAAAGATGGGTATATCAAAATGGATGGGGAAAGCCCAGGAGGCCTCAGCCCTACACAGAGAACTATAGGTAAGTAAGAAAGGCTGAGAGTGGGAGAAAGACTCTTCCCCAGGGAGCAGCACTCCAATACTAAATGGTCAGTCCTGAAAACATACATACAGATAACAGTGTACAGTCTGAGCAGGTTATTTTTAGAAATAAATATATATTATACATTTAGGAATAAATATATATTTTATGTACATCTCCATGTAACAATTAATGAGAAGAGAATATGAATTTGAAACAGAGCAAGGGGGGGTTATATGGGAGGTGTTAAAAAAAGGGAGGGATAAATGACATTATTGTATCATCATCTCAAAAGTAAAGGAAAAAGCAAAAAAAAGGTATTTTTTAATAGTGACAATAACTATGAATCACAGGAATGGGAAATCTGAAAAAATAAGCAACTACAGCTAAGATACAGAAATTGTAAAGTTCTGTTGAACGGCATACAAGGACCCTGAACAAACTGGGGGAGGAGGTATGGGATGAAACTTGTATCTATGAAAGCAAACCTTAGCATTATGACAACAGCCTCCTTAAATCAGTCTGTGGGTTAGGAAGTTCTGATCCAAGTTCCGGCAGGCTTTCTCATAAAAATTAGAAAAATGGTCCTCCAGCTTGTGTGGAAGAATGAAGTGACAAACATTTTTAATATCCTGAAGGTAAGGATGACTACATAATGACCCAGTGACAGGCACCAGAGCAGAGGGACAAGGACAGATATAGCCAGTCTCAAGTGCTCAGCAGCTCCATAGGTGAGGTGGCCCTATCACCACCTGTCCCCTGTGTATTGGCCAGAGAGAGGTCCAGATCCTAAGTAAGAAGAGGCTGAAACTACAGGCTGCAACTTCCCACTGTTCAGAGAAGAAAACCATCTTACTGCAAAATGGTCAACCAGTCTTCACCACAGAGAAAACATGCTTCGAGCCACAGTCCTGGGCCCCAGCTCAGCAGCAGCTGCTCTCTCAATTCCCACCATACAAGTACCCACCACCTCTGCTGCTCTCCGTGGCTTTGCAGGTACAGTGAGCTTGTGCACCCCCAGTGCCAGCCAGGAGCTTCCAGGCCTGATGCCCTCCCTTCCTGGTGCTGGCATAGTGTCAGCTCCCCGGTGTTTCCTGCCTCCTTCCTGGTTTAGGAAACCAGTCTCACCCAAAGGCAGTGACCTCACTCTGTCCAGGCACCACCATCAACTTGGCAGAGAACCCTCTCCTTTGACATTGTCTTTATCACAGCAGGCAGATGGGGGAGGGACCCTCAAGTTCCTTTCCTTCCCCACTCCCCACCCTGTCCTCCCAGTCACCAGCCAGAATGTAGATGGCAGCAATAGCTCTGACTCATTCTCTTGGTCCCCACCCTACAGCCTCCTCTCCCCACACCAGGTCTAACAACCCCAGGACTTGTTACTCAATTTCCCTTGAAAAAAAATGTAACCTC
>JANHMN010000004.1:154630187-154655187 GCA_030674055.1 Rhabdomys pumilio
TCTCTCTCTCTCTCTCTCTCTCTCTCTCTCTCTCTCTCTCTCTCTCTCTCATTCTGAATGAAGCAAATGCAAAATATCGATGTCTTATATATTCATTGCTAACAAGCCGAGCTTGATGTTTCCGGCCCCTTAGGTTCCACAATCCCATACACACTGGCTTCTAGTTCTCTACTCCTGGACGCGTCCCTTACAAAGGAAGTTGTCCCCTTACTGAACCTGTACACTACCCAGGAAAGTATCCAGCACACAGAGCAGGCCCAAAGGTGGGCCAGGAGTAGCTGAGTGTGTACCAAGTGTCTGGCACTTCCTGCTTAGGTCTTCTGTTCCCTGGGTTGGGAAACAACCACTTTCCCACCAAAATTTCCTGCAGACACCTGCATCATGAGATGCTCAAACCATGGCTGCTGAGGTCCCTGCTCCCACTGCAGCATTCATCATACTTTTCCATTGGAGAGTATCTCAGGTTTCTCCCTGCCCAGCACAGGATGACCAGAAGAAGCCCAGAGTGAGGCAGATCACATCAAAGGGTATTTGTCTTGGTTTGTGGCCTGTTTGGGTCAACACCAAGATAAACTGCACTTTGGCCTGAGCTGATAACAAACAAGTATATCTTAGTCACTTCTGCTGAGGGATACAGTGTGTTCAGAGTGGGACTTGTCTGCCTGCTTTTAATCAGCACATCAATTGACAGGGGGCTTAATCCCAAAATAACTGTGTCACTGGACACGATGTCATAAGTACTGTGTCACAGTGTTGATGGGTGGTTTTCATACTGTGTGCTCAGCATGAATTGGTCAGGCTTTCTGCCTCCCATACTGTGTGTCAGGCCCCATGACTGTGAAACCCATTATGCAGATGAGAACAATGAGGCATTGAGAGCTCATGTTGCATGCTCATGTCTGAGTCTGGAAAGGGAGAAGAGCCTGGAACTCAAACATGATCTATGATCTAACCTTTCAGATACCCTGTCAAAGTGAGTTCTGTGATGAGGACAACTCCAGGTTCACCAAATCCACACTCCGCCATCACTGACGTGTGCCACCCAACATTTACCATGCTCCTGTAACATGGCTGGCTTCTGTCAGTGCAGTCTGGATCAGGGCCAACTCCCCTAGTCCTCAGCAGCATTTGGACATCCCAAGTAACACAGTGAAACTTCCCTCACAGAGAGAAAGTGTTGTGGGGAAGACAGCACTGACGGGAAATGACCATCGGAAAAGCGTCACTCTGTCCTTTGAAAGAAATCAAAGATAAATGTCGCCAGCATGTGCAAGCTGCTGTGTCAAAGCCATATCAGTCTACCTTCTCTGACACAGAAAGCCAAACTCAGAATACCATGACCTAGAGCTCATGTTAAAGAATTGGATACAACATTTACATGTATCATGATTCCAAATAGCCATGATTCAAGAAGCTAGCCTTTTCTTCTTTCATGCATGAACCAGCATTGGCCTGGAAGGAGCAGAGGGTGCCCATAAAAACTCTGCATCTCACACCTGAGACAGTGTATCCAGCTGTTCCTAACCATCTCTGGTGTGGCATTACTTGTTTTAATTCTCTGTTGCTGCACAATGCTTTGCCAGGGATGACTCATGAAGCTACCCTCACCTGTATGCCTTCTGATGTGAACAATGTCCAGATTAAGACATTCCATTTTGCAAGAAGGTCCTTAAGCAGGAAAGCAAACAACTCAGAATAGCTTCAGGAAGTCCATGAAACTGACTAGATTCATTATGCTCCTCCCTGCCAGAATCAGTAATAAAACTCGACAGTCCCTCTCAGACAGAGGGAGCCAAATTGCAAAGAAGATTCTAGGACCAGGCCAGTTTCCTGGAAGAAGCAAAAACCAGGTGAGCTGCCTGGAAGAGGTTTAGACCAAGTGAGACACCTGGAAAGGACAGCCTCCAACATGTTAAGCTGGCTGCAGGCTTTGTAGTATGCTCCAGGTTCCTAGCTTTGTGAGCTGTCACCCATACTGGGGTGGGTTTCAGTGATGTAGCTGTCTTTGAGTTGTTTCTGCTCCTGTAAGTAACCTCTCACTCATATTCCCATAAGTGACCCCAATAAAACTCATTGGTTCATTCCCCTGGTAATGGGCAAAGAGACCTTGTTGGTGATGGAGTTCTTATATCAGTCAAGGGCAGAGCAGATGGCAGTGCTTTGTTCTTCCTAGCTTGATGCCTGGCAACACAGTGGAGCTGGCCCCGACTGTGAAGACACAGGTAATCCAGCCCTGATGGTGTGAGAGCAGGAGAGCTGACCCTACATCCTACCAATGGAGGCATTTAGTAGGCTAGCCAGAGCAGTGCTGGAGAGCTTACCCTGGTGGTGCAGGTAAGGGAGAACCAGCAGCTGACCAGCTCAGCTACCACCCAGGGTCAGAACCAAGGCTCTAAATTGGCCCACCCCAAAAAATCTACATTTGAACTGTTGGGGCACAAGGGACAGTCCTGCTGATCCAAAGCTGGAGGAGTTCCATGATACAAGGCAACAGCAGGATAACCTGGAAGAATCTTGGCAAGTGTCTAATAATAATGGTGTCAAAGAAACCAGAGACCTCCAACCAAACATTCATTGCAATAAACATTTGCAAATGAAAGACAGAGAGATATACTGTGGGACTCACTGAGACACACCATAGCTCCACAATGAAATATGAAGACAGAGAGATGAGCAAGACTGGGGAACATGGTGTGAAACTAACAAAGAATCAATAAAAAAAAAATACCTCATTGGTTCACAAAGCTGAGTGTTGGTGGTATCTGGACATTGGTTGGTCTATGGTAGGCTCTCTATCTGGGGTAAGTAGATATGTGTGTTGAATATCTCCGCTAAAAGTTTTCTTCTATAACAGCCTTTAAGCCAGAAACCCTACCTGGTTGATTTTGGTGTCTTGCCTGTTAGAATCGGCATCAACTGTGGTCCTGGGGCTTCAGGCCTCTCTAAAACCCCACTTATTGGCAGGATTGAGGGTCTCACCTCATTTCCTGTTCTCAGCCTCCAGAAGATTCCTACTCATCCGTATGCTTAGGTGAACACTACCATCTTCAGGAGTGGCCTCTCCTTTAGCACGTGGAACCCAAAGGTACGTCTATTCTCTGGAATATCTCCCTATGACAAGGTCACATTGTGATCTTCATTACATGGAAACCCTCTTCCTGCCAGCCCAAGTCTGTGCAGAGCCATTGGAGGAATTGTGTGCCTTCCAGGTTTCTGAAGTGGTAACTGGCTCAGGATTTCATCTTCTATGTTATTCCAGAAATATCTTCACATGTTAAAATAGCTGGATAGTCCAACAGTAATTTTCTGAGGTACAACTGTTCCCTAAGAAAACTAAGACCCAGAAAGCAGGAGTTATGGACGGGGTCTTGGACAGGGTCTTACATGCGGCCAAAGGACATGGGATTTACTTAGCTCCATGTCTCTATGCTAACACATAGCTTAGGATGTGTGTCCCTTCATTTCTTACCAATTTACTCATTCAATGATTATGCAATGATCCTACTACAAGCCAGAGGCAGTTCTGGGCATAAAGACAACTGTGCTTTCAGAATGGATGGGGATCCTCACCCTCGTGGGGCTTCATCCTTGGGCAGACATATCATTGTACAAATAGAAGTATGCAGGATGAAGGTAGCAGAACCCAGAGGTGCCAGGCTCAGGCAGCTAACCCAATGGACGGTGGCAGTGGCTCTTGTTCTGCTGTGCTCAGTTCTTGGCTGACACGTTGGTCAGGGTCTTTGTGTGTACTTTGGGGTCAGTGCTGGACATATTGCTTCTTTCATTATGTGATGTGCTTGCTGTGTTCATGTCCCTACCAACTTGGAGGCTTGGCAGAGCTCCGGGGCTTCAGAAGATCTTGTGGTGAGAGAGGGCAATTGTATATCTTGTATCTGAATCATTCTTATAAGCATGGAAGCATGGAAGTTCAAGATGACAAATGTGTTGAGTTGTGTCAACCCGTGATTGTCTGTACACAGAGCTGGGATGTCAATGTGACGGACACATTCAGGCCTCTGCTCATGAGGCTGAGTCTGCCCTGTTCCTCAGCCGCCTGCCAAGTATTGTGCTCTATTTCCAAGGTGTATTTGAAGGATGAGGTCTTTTCACCCTTCTCATTACCACAACCCCCCAAATGCCAGGCTGATGGTCTTTCTCTGAGCAATTTATTCTGGAACCCCAGGAATCCTGAGTGTTTTCCTGATACTTCTGTGGAGGAAAATATTTTGCAGCCATGATGGACCAAAGTAACACATATAACAGCAAGGTCACGTGTGAACTATGGAAGAAGGGTCCACCAAAGCTGCCTTGGAGCTGAAATTCCAAGGATGGAGCCAGTCTGTAAACCACTGTGTAAGTGTGTGAGCTTCATGTATCCTGGCTGGTGTGGCCATAGTGGAAGTGAACAGAGGTCTCAGAGATATTGTGACCTTCAGCTAGGAGTTCTTTCATCTGAAGTACTACCAAGTCAACATGGCAGGGAGAGTCCTAAGAAACCGGGAAAGTTGACTAGCTGTTTGGATATCTGGTAATAAACAGTTTTGGGTACCAAAGGGATAGCCAGCAGACCCAGCCTTGTTGCCTTATGATCTTGGCATTTCCCCTACTATGTTAAAGCTATGCTTAGCTCAACCCAAATATGGAGTAACAGGCTGGCTTTCCTTCCCTGCGGGTGACAGTGGAGGCCCATCCTACCTAATCTGTTCTAATCAGAGGGTCATCCAGCCTACCTCGCCTAAGTCTTCCCTCTAGTACATGTGCACGCTTCCTGAAGCTCTGTCATTCTTCATCTGCCCTGGAAGAGGGCAGTCCACATGCATAGGGTCAGTTTCAGCTGCTTTCCACTTTAATTTGCATCTTCCTCTGTTTTTTTCCCCCCCAGGCTCCTCCCTCTCATCGCTCTTGTCACCTCTTACACTTATGGCCACAGACCAGCACAGCTGCATATCCACCTGGTGTGTGTCTGGGTGCGGGGGTGGGGGAGGTGTGTGGAACTCAGAGCACCTGTGACCCTGGGCTGAGACAGAGGCAAACACCAAGCTACATGGCTTTGGGAGCAGACACCAAACCTCTAGAGAGTGGACCCAGATTTGAGAAAGCACTCAGACAGGCAAGCAAGTAAACTGACTCAAGCTGAGGGTATGAGCGGCTCTGGGAATGTAAATTACATTCCCAGAAGAATATAAAGTGAATAAGTAAAAGATAAATAAATAAATAAATAAATAAATAAATAAATAAATAAAATTAAGTTAAGAAAAAAAACAAACAAGAAAGAATGATCAGGAATGTGTCCCTCTCTCTCAAAGATACCTGGGGGAAGTGAGAGCTTGGGTTTTCCAAGGACAGATATCAGAGCGCTGATATCGATAGTGTCACCAACTTCCCCAGGCTGTTTGTTTCCAGGGCCTTAGGAGGATGGCCAGATAGGAGAACAAAAGGTAAGATCTTCCTAGAACCCACTCCACCTCCAGTTTGGAGCTTTGTCTTCTGCCCACAGTGCTAGGCCTCTGGGCCATGGAAGGTGCCCAGCACAGGCTTTGGGCTCACAGTGAAGCTGTTTCATCACAAGTTTTCCTCAGAGGGTTCCAGGTCCTCTGAGCTGGGCCAGGGCTGGAGGCCAGATGCAAGTGTTTCCAGGAGAGCCCGAGTCCCCAGCTCTGCTTAGGTAGCAGCTTCCAGGGAGTTATTATTTTAGTGATAACTAGGAAAGAAATCAGGTCAGTAACATTTCCCCCCATTGTGAGTTCTTTTTATCAGAGCCTGGAAAACCACAGCAGTCCCTGGGGCAGAGTAGGGTCGAGGACAGGAAACACAGAAATGGTTTCAGCAGGTGAGAGGGCCTCATGTGTTGGGGCCTGGAACAGTTTGGACTTGACAGTCATGGCATTGTCCTAACTTTTTGAGGTTCTCTTTTCTGAGAAGCTCAGAGCAACTCGCAGACAAAGCATTTCTCCCCAGCTCCCAAGAGGCTTACAGGAAGTTTTGAGAACTTGTGCAAGTGCAGGGGGCGGTGGCTTGGAGAGACAGGACACTTCCTAGGCACTTCAGCTTCAGACACCACCATCCAGTCATCTCTCTGCTACCTACAGTTTTTCTGTGCTCTGATTATCCTATTTGAAAAGTAAAGTGACAACATCCCATTCCAGTCTGGGACCTGCTGGAAGCTCGGAATTTCCTGCAGTTGCCATCTGCAGACAGGACAGAGGCCAGTCCTCCCTCTACCTTTTAGATATTAGAAGACCTGTGTCTGTTGATTGAGCGCCAAGACATACCTGCAGCTGAATCTCTGGTTGAAGAATTAATAGAAAACGGGATAGGAACTCCACAGGAAGACCAACAGAGTCAACTAACCTGGACCCTTGGGGTTCTCAGAGACTGAACCACCAACCAAAGAGCATACACGGGCTGGAACTATGCCTTACCGCTCATGTAACATATGTGAAGCTTGGCTTCCATGTGGGTCCTGAACAACTGGAGCAGGGGCTATCACAAAAGCTGGTGCCTGTTTGTGCAATATGTTCTTCTAGCTGGGCTGCCTTGTCTGGCCTCAGTGGAAGACGAAGTAACTAGCCTCACAGAGATTTGAAGTGCTAAGGGGTGGGGTGGGGGAATTCAGGGGGGCCCCACCTGCTCAGAGGAGCAGGGGAGGGGTGGGGGAAGGATTGTGGGAGTAAGTGACCAGGAGGGAAGCAGTGAGAAGAATGTAGAGTGAATAAGTAAAAGAATAAATAAATAAATAAATAAATAAATAAATAAATAAATAAATAGAATTAAGTTTAAAAAACAAAAACAAACAAGAAAGAATGATCAGGAATGTGTCTCTCTGTCTCAAAGATACCTGGGGGGAGTGAGAGCTTGAGTTTTCCAAGAACAATTGAGGATTGGTACATTATGGGATTTTATAGCTATGTGACAATGATGATTATAGAGGCTATTGTGTTGAGATACAGCCCAGCTGTCTGCAGAGTACATAAATAGGGTGTGGTCAACACTGGAGAACAGACTCCAGGAGCAATCACCATCAAGGTTCTATGATTTCCCACAACCAAAATGAGAGCCACTAATGATTTTGAGAAAGTGGCCTTTGGGAAGAGACCCAGATAAAGAATGGCCCCCATGGAAGCCCAAGTCCTGGGAACAGGATTCAGAGACAGAGGGGTGGGTAGTATGGAGGCTTAGGACTGGGTATAGATGCCAGCCAAGGCTGAGTCAACATGGAGCAGAGACCACACCACATGGGGTCAGAAATTACTTCAAGAGCACCAGTGGCTATGTGAGGTTGTTTTATGTTGCTGTGGCAGACACCCAAAACAAGGGTTCATCTGTAAAGAAAAGATTATTTCTCAACTGTATAGCTTAAGAAGTCTAGGATTAAGAGCCTGGCAATAGGCAAACGCCTTATCGCAGAATTAGAGTCCTTATTCAGTCCTCAAGAGTTACAGGACAAGTAAGTGAGCCAGAAATGCTTAGTGCACCTCACCATGGCTAACCCACCTTACAAAATGTGGTCCATTCCTGGAGGCTGGACCTCCATGGCATAATCTAGTATTAAACTTTCTACCCACTCAGTTGCACTGAGGTTAAACCTTAGGAGACACATTCAAACCATAGCCAAGACATGGTCAGATTTGAACTGAGGTGCAGGGTGCAGAGACCTGAAAAATGAAGTACCCTAGGATTTGTGGCAAGCAAATTAGAGTCAACAAAGAGGAAGAGACAGGAGGAGGCTCAGGCCTGAGGCACACTAAGAATTAAACAGCACATAGACATTAAGGCATCTATCTGTTTTCACCTAGGACTATTCAGAAAAAATTTGTTAATGTCTGCATGAAAACTCCCAGTGAACAGTTGATTATCTCATCATAAGCACCATGGAGGAAGACATGGGGAAGGGCCTCCAAATGGTCTAGTAGGGCTTTCACATTCTAGAAATGCCATATCATTTGTTTCTGGATGATGCTGACATCCCCACTACACCCGGTGACATCTAACCCATGCTCACCTGGCACACTTTGTCTCCTCAATGTACTTCCTGCAGCCATATAACCCTTGGCAGGCTAGGAGCTGCCACTCCTTGGCCTTCTGTTTGCTTTTCAGCCCTGTCTCCTCCTGGTCATCTTTCATGACAACCAAATTCAACCTCAACCTTTAGAGATGCTCTCAACCCTTCTCAGTGCCACTGACTTCTGTCTCTCCTGCCCTTTTTATAGAGATGTATTTCACATAGCCTCTAAAACCATGACTGTTGGTTGACTATCTTAACCTGGCAGGTTGCTCTCCCAGTGGAGACTCACTCTGCCCATCTCCAGGGCCAGCATACAGATGACCAGAAGTCCTGCTCTACCCTAGCTTTCTTCCTTCATAGACATATTCTCCTTCCCTGCCTTCTTTCATAAGGAGCCCATCCACACATGGCCTCACATATCCCTACCACAGCAAGACCCAAGGGGCATGTCAGTGGGGTAGATTCTCAGGCATATGCCCGTAGGGGTTTGCTTATGAGAGGCAAAGAAAAGGGACATAGTCTTTTGTTCCCAAATTCACAAAGATCCTGCCTGCCTGCCTGCCTGCCTGTCTGCCTGCCTGCACGGTGATAAACATCTGCTGGATGTAGGCTATTGGGTGGTTACCAGATGTCTCTACGTTTGCAGCTGTGTGTTATCCTAAAGACCAAGTATCCAGCTGTTTGGCACATGTAGTCCTTTAAACATCCGGTATATGATGGGCCTTGTACATAAAGAAAAGATCTCTTACAGGCTTCTATAGACCTTTCCAGTGGAATCTTAGTCACAAACCTAACCTGTAAGATCATCTCTTGTTTGAAAACTTAGAGAAATTGTACATTTTTTTTCATTCTCCTGATACTACTTTCTAAGAATGTTCCATATGAGGGCAGGGTTCCTTGTTCGTCTGCAACAAGAGCTTAAGGTAGAAGGTACCAGAAAGGCATCTGCAGATGTGAACGAGAATCACAGGGAATGTCTGGATCTCCATTCTGAAAACAATTGCTGTGGGTGAACTCTTGAAAAGGAGTTTTAAATCCCGTTAACAGGGTATTGGGGGCCAGCCCATGACAGAGATGCAGGGAACAAAGCAACAGGAGCAATTCCAAGACAGAGGGGCTAGGATCTCCCACCTGAGAGGAGGAACCTCACCAACCGAGAGAGGGCTTCAGTTCACCCTGCTTCTGTAGCTCCTCCAACATTACATGTACATGGGATGCTATCAGAATTAGCATTAATAAGTCAATGGCTTTAGAAATCTACTCAGGAACACTGTATATCCATGCCCCTACACAGCTAGAAACAAGAATCTATGATCTCTGAGCCCTGACACTTTTTTCTAGCATTTCAGGCTGAAACAACACTGGAGATATCTCCTCTATTTCTCAGGTCAGTGAAGGGGAAGTTCTGGGTCAGCATGGGTGTAGTTGTGATGCAGCTAATATGTAAGAGAGAGCAGAAAGTTGGGGATGACACATACCAAAAAAAATGTAAGGCACTCAACACAAGAGGCCCTTTAGTATACACGTGAGTAGCAGTCATCTCTAAGGGTTTGGTCTATAGGCCTCGACCCCTTCCAAGATCTGTCACCTCACCACTATGTCTCCACTTTTATGGGCACTGATGAGACTGAACCTCCAGTCTGTATTAGTATAGATGCATGGGCATTGGAAGATAAGGATCTCACACATATTGAAGGGAAGAAGCGAAAACAAGGATGGTCCTCAAGTCAGCAAACCCATGTTTACACAGCAACACACCTGCATGAGCCTCCCCACTGCTGTTGCATGCCCTCATCTGAATGTCTCCTTCCATCCTGCATAGTTCTCCCCACCATGTCTCTTTCTCTATTCCTCAATGTCCCTCCTCCACATTTCATCCATGTCCCTTCCCCAAATCTTCTTCCAAATCCCTCTCCAGTGTCTTCCTCCTTGTTTCTCTCCATTTCCTGTGCCATGCCCTTCCTCCAATTCGCCTCCTATTCATACCTAGTCCTACATAAACTTCTACGGCCAGACCTCTTCTCTGAATTTTGTACATACTCTCTTCTAAGTTATGATTCTTGAGTTAAACTCCACATCAGATCTTCCATCCATGCTCCAGATTCACCTCCAACCCTATACTTGACGGTCTTGTGTTTATGAACTTGTTTGTATAAGGTGCAAGAAAAAGTAGAAAGGACATAAGTGACAAGTGTCTCCTCTGATACCTACCTGTACCAAAATTGGAAGTCCCAAAGCAGAGACTGACATCTTCTTATAGTTGTAAGAGAACCACACTGACTACATGAAGATGAGACAATTATCATGTGTATCCCAATACCCTAGAAGGTAAAATTTCTGAACTGAGACATGGGGTAAAGAAGAAATCATAAAGTATCTGCCACATGACTGAGACATCGACACCTAGATAATGGTGAGCTCTTATCAGTGGTCTCAGTGAAAACTGGCCATGAAAAGAAAAAAAGAACACTTTCAAAGACAATCTTAGTAAAACAAGTAGAATGGAAATAAGCAAGCAGGACTCAGATGGAAGAATTAACAGTAGCCCAATAAAGATATCAACTAAAATTGCAAGGCATCAGATAAGCAAAAACATCAGGTAGGTGATCAAGGCATTATCTACGTTGTGATCAGAGCAGGAGAACATCAGTTGGGCCAGCAGTATATGTGATGTGTGAAAAGTTACCAGATAGGTCAACTAGATATCCAGTGGGCTGATGAGATAGCCAATGAGCAAGACGGGCTCACGTGGGCCAAGAGGACATTAATGGGCAGGTCAGACCATGTGGACTCTGATTCTGAAGATTATAAAGGAGACTGGTCATCGGGACCCTGTTTCTTCCATGTCCCTTTGGCCATCTAGTAGTACCTCATAATGATCCTGCTCATAATGATCCATCCCAACTGTGGTGGCCATGTGGCTTTGCTTGCCAGCCTTCCTGACAGATGTTTTAACCTATTCTTCAATGGGTAGCTTCTGTGCACACTTCCCAAGGCATCTGCTTCTGTTTGGAAACATGGAGGAATTGCTAGTGGCTGCCATCCCCTCAGTAGAAAATGTGTGAGGGGTATGTATCAACCTTTCCAGTGGAAGAATTTACTGCAGTCAGGCAGGCTTCTAAGCTCAGAATGTGAACACTTTAGCTTCCTAAATACTCATTCTGAAAAGAGATACTTTATATATCATCAAAATTAATGAGGCAGCATAGGTTTCTAGGGACTGCTCTTGCCTCAATTCTGTGACATCATCTTAGTCTTACTCCATGTCTTTCACACTTCTCTCAGTTCACTGCCTCTTGCTGATGACAACTGCCTACTGTGCTCTAAACAACACATGAGATGTCACACGAGGAAGCCACATCAGGCATTAGAAAACAGAATGGAGGGAAAGACTGTGAACAACCCAAACTAAGACAAGTACATCCAGGGTCAGGGAGGGGCTTGCGTAGGACCCAGGGGCACTGTTGTTACCTTGAGTCTGAAGCATAGTATTTGTCCCATGTAACATCTCAGAATCACACTGATAAGTGGATTCAGGCATGTGCTCAAATGAGCACAGGTTTGCCTTTATTTCCTCAGCGTGGTTCATCCTGGCCACACGATAAATGCTGGTGAATGAAGACTTACTACACTCACCTCTACACAGAGAAAACAGGAGAAACTGGCAGTTTACAGCAATCACTGGTAACTAGGATAGGTCTCTTTTCTCATGAGTCAATAAGCCCATGTTTAACCAGGCCAGAGAAAAAGGGAAAACAGTTTCCACCCTTGAAGCACATACTATTCAGGTGCTTGCCTGTTGCTTCAAAGAAATTGGCATCCACTGGTTCCTGCTCAATATACATTTTCTCTAGGCCTCTCTGTGGTGAGATGGTATCTACTTCATGAAGAAAAGCAGAAAGAATCAAAAGAACAAAGTCTCCGGCCCAGAAAGCAAGTAGGTACTAGAGGTCAAAGCCAGCTGATCTCAGCCAGTATACCTGACGAGGCTCAATAGACCTGCCTCTAATATACTCTATAGCCCTGGGAGAATCAGGAAATCTGGGGAAAGAATGCTAATTTAATTTCTGTAAAGTACTTTGTTAAGACCACATTCCTTCCATGTCCTTCTCCACATCTTCACATCCTTCTCCATATCTTCTATATTTTTTCATGTTCATGTCATTCTATGTGTCCCCCTTCATGTTCCCTCCATGTGTTCCTCCATGTTCTTCTCTATGTGCCCCACCATGTTCCGTTGCTCTTCCATGTTCTGTGTCCTCCTGCATGTTCCCCTCCACATCTTTCCCTACATCCTTCATGGCACTCCCTATCCCTTCCTCTGTGCCCCTCCTCCATCTTCTCCTCCATATCCTCAGCTTTTGGAAGGTGGATGAGTCTAACAGGCCAAAGCCTTTTTAACTTCTAATAGGGCATATAAGATTAGAATATGAAGTTGAACATTGAGTCTCTATGACAAGGCACTCTGGGGATGTGTTTTCTCATCCTTGCAAGGAAGCCCATACTTACTTTTAAATTAGACTTTCACTAATTAATAGATAATGTGCCTTAATCTTTTTTTTTTTTTTACCAAAATAAGCTCTATTTTTCTACTAGAATATACAAAAAAATTCAGAAGTAAGGACAGAGACACATCTGTTTATTACTCTGTATTTGGTTGGTGACAAAGCATGCTTAGGGACCCTTTGTCATACTCAGATGTAGCAGCTGGAATGGAAAAGGGCCCAGGATCCCTGGTGTAGGCAGAGCCCTGAGTGTGGAGAGGAATCACTGTGGAAGTCCTCAGCTTCAGTCTCCATTGACTTCAAATTGAGACAATTACATGGAGAGCCAGGCTGCTGGAACACCATCCTACTCCTCCAGTCTCCGTTTGAATGAAACTTTCAATAATAACTAACTATATAGTTTACTACAACTTAAATACTTCTTACTTTCAATATAGACTGTGTTTTATTTAACCGCTTGCTAATTCTATACTTTCTGGTGTTGGAGTAAGTTTTGGGGGCATCCTTGGAAGTTCTTACCAGAAGTCTAGTCAGCACTTTTTTGTCTCCTAGGATCATTTATCTTCTGAGCCAAGAGGAAGAGTTTTCTTACTGTCCTAGCTAGCTCCCCACCCCACCCCTTAGCTGGGGAAAAAAAAGTTCCTTGGGTGACTGCCACCAAGAAGAACTAAATTAGAGAGAAGGGGTGCATCTTAAAGGGAGAGACAGTTGGTGGCCAGCCAGTGCTACAGCAGGAGTGAAGGCTCTGCCAAAAAGACATTCAGGAAATGACAGGACTATGCATGTTCATCTAGTCCTGTCTCCTACATACCACTCTCAGAGCAGATAGCCATTATCTTCTCAGCATGGCTCTTCTACCTAATCCCTCATTCTCAAGAGATAGGTTCATGAGGCAGCATCTCATACAAGGTAACTCCACCCAGACACATGTTGCATCCAGCCCCGGTTACTAGAAAAGATATTTTATCACTGGCCATTTCTTTTTCTCTTAAACGATCTCCTGAGGAGTAGATCTATCTGGGCCTGCCTTTGAAACTAACACAACAGCACAAAAGCCCCGTCACCTGGAACTTTGGTGCCTGTAAACAGTAGGTGCTGTTGGTGGGGAGCCCAGAACTGTGAGGTATGAAAGTGAGAACGGGTGGATTTATATGCTCCTCTGTTGGCTGAGTCCCAGACACAGCTCACACCAAAATGGATGTGTCCTCGCTGGGAAAATGCTGGGCTTTTGGCTTCTGTGGGATAACCTCTCCCTTCCTGCTAGACAACACTGGCCTTGGAGATGAGAATGATATGGAAAGACCAACCTCCCTGAGGTTGGGACTGGAGCAGAGGAGGGACAAACATGGGCCCTCTTGTGAGAACCATGAAAGATGTGCAGGGACACATCAACTCTCTGAAATGACTTATCCTCGGCTCATGGGCCAGCCTAGTTACCACCCTCCCTACAGAGGCCCGGGTTCCTAAAGCCCATCCACATGAGCCCCCGGATGAAGGGCACAGCATTCACTAGTCTCTGCTGTTGTGGAAGCCAAGTCCGCACAGCGTGTTGTATATCAAAGCCTGATCTTGAGGTCTTTGCCTTCAGATTTTAATCTACTATAATCAATAATCTGTTATACATAACGAAGACAAATGCTACATAATGGGCCTGTGTTTATTAAGTCAATATATGACTCGTAGGGAATTCCTTGGCATTGTTTGTGCGCGGTGTAAATATTTTAAGATTCTGCCGGTAACAGGAGTTTCTGTGTATATTATACAGAGTTCTCTTTTATCCAGTTTGAAGTAGCTGGAAGGAGCGGATGCAAATTGTCCAAACAAATGCTTGTTTCTCCCTCCAGCTGGGCAGATTGTCATTACTGCCTTCCGGGAGCCCTGGTGGTCCCAGTATTTACTCATAGGTAGGTATCACTGGATTGAAACACAGTTGTAGAGGGTGGGAAAGAAAGATGGGTGGTGTGTGATTTTATGGTATAGGTGGTATGGTATTTTGTGGTGGTGTTTTGTGTGCCATGGGATGGTATACTATGGCACATCCTGTTATGTTTTGTGGTGTGGTGTTTTATGAGTTAGGGGATATGGTGTGGTATTTTGGCATTGTGTTGTGTTATATAATGAGGTGTAACACATGCCATGTAGTATGTCACTGTATACTGTGGGCGGTGGGGGGTTACTCGATAGTATGTTTAAAAGTGTGGTATTTTGTGATGTGGAATGATATATTATGTGCTATGATATGCTGTATTGTATTGTGTATTGTTTGGTGCTGTGGAATAGTATGTTTGTGGTATGATGTACAAGTATACTCTTCTGGTGATGTTTCTCACAGTCTTGTATGGCTTGTGCTACTTGGTGGTATATTATGTAGCATGCTGTATAATATATGGTAGGGAGTTTGGACATTCTCTTATACAGTGTGTTACAATGTGGTGTAATCTATAATGTTAGATGCTGTTTTGAAGTGTTGTGTGATACAGTATTTTATGGTATGGTGTAGTGTGCTGTATGATATGTGCTATTTTTTAGTGCCGTACAATAGTGTGTACTGCAGTGCTAAGAGGTACTTTGTCATGTAGAATAGCATTGTGTTCCATAGTATGATGTTGTGTGATATTTTGTGATCTGATGCTATGTGGTGTTGTATGGTGATGTATGCTGTACATGGTGCCATGTGGTGGGGTGGTGATAGTGTTATGCTATAACACAGTGTCATGTGCTATAGAGTGTGATAGGATAGGGTGTAGTGCTGTGTTCCACTGTCCCTGTCATTTCATAACTAAAGGAACAAAATGGCAGGTTAACACCATGGGGGAAAATCTAGAAAGAAGGCTATAGGCACAAAGAATACTGATTGAGATGAGAAGAGGGAATGTAGGTATTCATTGGATGATGGTACTAGTGGGCTGTGTCTCCCTCAGTCCCAAAAACCATGATCTATAGTGTTGAGAACAAGAAAGGCTGATCATAATTCTGTCTTTCTCCCCTTTATGTCTTGATGACACAGAGGGTGAATTATTTTTGTCTTCTCAGTTCATAGTGGTTGACTATCTCTCAGATGGTCGAATATTGATCAGATGGTTGATGATCTATCATCAGATGGCTAACTATCTATTAGATCGTTAACTTGATTATCTATCAGATGGTTGACTATCAGATAGTTGACTTGACTATCAGATGGTTGGCCTTCAGGTGATTGACTATCAGATGGTTGACTTGACTATCAGATGGTTGACTCTCAGGTGGTTGACTATCCATCAAATGGTTGACTACCATTCATCAGATGGTTAACTGTCAGGTGAAGGAAGTATCAAAGAACTGGCAGTTAAGACCCTGACACTGTGTTGTCTTGTTAGATAAACTCCAGCCACACATGGAAATGTTTCCTTTCCCATGGCTACTGACTGGATACACAGTAAGTGGAGTCTTCCCTTCCTTCACCCTCAACATATCTGTGTCAGGTGTCTGCTTGATGCCAGGTTTCAGGCTTTGACTAGAATATGAAGCAGTTAGTGAGGTCTAGAGCACTGTCCTTTTCTAGGACAGACAGAGGACTCAAAAGAAGACTACAGAATAGTAGGACTGCAGAGCTGAAATGAACAGGTATCTGATACTTGTTTTTTAGAGTAGCACACATGTCCACAAAACATGCAGTTCTGGTTGACATAGATTCGAAGCAGTGGCCAACATCCATTATATCAAGGAGAAGAGAAAACTATCCATCAACCACATCCTTGCATGTGAGAGACATTGAGATGCTGAGTCTGCAGAGCAGCTCTGGGCCTTCCATGGGTCACTGAGGTGTCAGTGGGTCAGAAGCCTGTTAGAGGAATCATAGCCTGAGCCCTCCCATCCTCGTAGTGTCTCCAGAGTAGGACAAGTCCTAGTCTGAGCATTTTGTTAGCCTTGTATTTCATTACTATATTAATTGGTTTCTTGTTTGGAAAATAAAAGTAAAGGAGAAGCAAGCAAGTTATCCGATATATTATGGTCACCCCTTACATGATGACTGGATACATTCTGACACATGCTCTGTTAGCAATACCATGACTTCGTATAAATGCCAGGGTACATATTTACCAGGAAAAATCTGGATGTCATAGTTTGCTACAAACTTGGCTGGTGTGTAGTGCCTTGCTCCTGCTGTAATTCCACACAACCTGCCACACTGAACACTGTGGACCGCTGTAACACAATAGTGTGTTTAAACATCCACAGAAATCACAGCAACAGTGATAAGGATGTTTTAGCTGCATTGTTTTCAGGGACTGTGGTCAAATGTGCACCCGGCAGGTGATGAAAACATCATTACTAACCACACAGACAGATTCATTTACTAGTTTTTAGGGACCTGGGATCACATTTGCACAACTCCTGGGTAGAACTCAGCAGGTGGGTTAGCTAAGGATTTGGAAGCCAGGATGGGTGACTGGCTCACAGTAGCCTGACATCTTCACTCAGGCTTCATAATCCTATTCCTAGGTATCCTCCGGGACTATAGCTTGGCTGAGCAGAGTTCTCACCCCTACTTACAGCAAGTCCTCCATGAACCTAAAGTCTTACTGGGAGTTAAACCTGAACCAAGAAGGCTTTTCTCTCTTAATGCTGGTAACTGTATGCAGTAGCCTTAGCAAGTCATCCTGGGCTGTCCTTGCCCATAGAGGCACCCAGCACATGGTAATATTCTCTATGGGTGCTCTGGTCCTGCCGTATGCACAGGGATTGGAACCTAAACCCTTGTGTGTTTAAGTATGAATAGATGCCAGCAACCATCTGTCAGGCTCTGCCCTCACTCATACTCCACATACCTGTCACCTGTGCCACCCACTCACTAAGCATTTCCTCCCACAGACAGTTCTCAAGTTCTAAAAGTTAAGACTGCCTTAAAAGTTTCTTGACCACTAGAGAATTTTTTTCATTCTACCAGGAAAATAAATGCCTATTGTTTTCTGAAGTGGTTGCTAGCGCATGATAGGCTTCTAGATAAACAGTCTGGAAGACCTGCATAGGAGGGGTGGTATGTGGAGGCTGGAGGACAAGGGATGTTCATTATCATGTGACATCTGGGTAAGGGCCTAGAAAAGTCTCCTTGTCCTTAGTTTTCTCATCTGTAAAAGGGAAGCAAAGTGACCTGCTTGGTAGGGTTATTGCAGAGATTAAGTGAATTAAAGTATACTGCTCAGAACTCTTTCTGAAAGTGGAACGAAAGAGCCAGCTACTTAGCTAACATTAGGCGGCAACCCTGAACATCAGTCCCATGGCCTAGTAGAACGAGTAAATACTTATGACTAGAATTTCAATTAACAATGATAATCATTGAAATTCCTCTTTAAAATTAAGCTCTCCACAGCTCATGTGCTGATGAGGTCACATGTTGTCCCTGTCTTGTGAGGCACCACTTCATTAACTAAGAGGGGAACTTGAGATTAAAGCTAAGCCTTCCAAACACAAAGAGAGGGGATTTATTTTCTAAAGGAAAATTAAAAGGCAAGATGAGCTGGCCCTGGTAACAATACACTATTGTTCCCCATGCCCAGTCCCTGCCTCAGGCCAAGCTCCTCCAGGATCTCAACCCAGGCAAAGCCTCACTAGTATGTCAGCTGCTCGGAACAGGCCTCTCCTTCCACTGGCCTCTCCAACAAGTACCTAGGAAAGATTTCCATCCCTTCTTTCCATAAAAGCAGAATGCATTTGCAAAGAAACCCTAAGGCCCTGAGCAGATGGGCACTGCTAAGGGAGTAAACCATGATGCCATTTGGACAAACGTTAGTGATCTGTTTCTCAGTTCCTGGGAGGCAGTTGCAGGGACCCTTGGGTAGGGCTAAGTCCCAAGGACACAGGTTTGAAACCTTGAGATGTTGGTTTGTTTGCAGCATTGTAATTCAACTACAATATTTCTTCCTTTACTTTTTTCCATTCACACACACACACACACACACACACACATATACACAAACATATACATATGTGTGTATGGGTTTTATATATGTGTGTGTTTTAAATATATATTGAATATATATTACATATATGGGTTTGAATATATATTGAATATATTCAATATATATTATATTATTATGTTATATAATAATATATATTATATATTCTATTATAATATATATTATATATTATATTATAATATATATTATATATTGAATATGTTCAATATATAATATATATATTCCCCACTTTCCTTCAAATTTACGGCCTCTTTTTCATTCCTTGTTATTGCATGCATATATGTATTTGTATATACACGTATATTCCTAATTATTACTGTTGCGTCCACATAATGTTACCTGTATGTACATTGTCAGGGCTGACCATTTGACACTGGACCACCAGTTGGTGTGCTCTTCCTGAGGAGGACCACCACTCCCGTTCCCAGCTTTACTCAGTTGTCTATGGGTCTTCGTGGAGGATTGAGGCCTTGTGGGCTTTCCCCCTGTCTATTTGGCATGTTTGTTGATGTCATCCTTGTTCAGTTGGGTTAGACAGTCATGTTGAATCTTGAGATTTTGATATACAAAGAAATTATTCCTAAGGGCTGCAGCTGAGGAAAGTGGGTGAAAGGGGATGTGAAGCAGTCAGGGTCAGGAGTGTGTGGCTTACAGATGAGAGGGAAAGAGACTGCACAAGCCCTCTTCTAGACTTCAAGGAATTGATAGTTTCTCCTCGAAGCTACAGAAGCCTTTGCCAGAGATGGATGGCATTGTGCTGTTTGGACTTCTGCCCTGGAGAACTGCGAGCTAAATAATCTTTCCTTTATAAAGTACCTGCGCTTGTCTCACACTCTAGCAACAGAAAACTGATTAATGCCAGGAGACAGTCTATTTGTAGCTGGCTCTACAGCAGGGGTTCTCAACCTGCCTGAGGCTGCAACCTGTTAATACAGTTTATCATATTGTGGTGACCTCCAAGCATAAAATTATCTCATTGCTACTTCATAAGTGCAATTTTGCTACTGTTATGCATCATGCAGGATATCTGATATGTGATCCTTGCAAAAGGGTGGTTGAGGGCCACAGCTCTACAGGAACCTGGTGGTCAAAGAAAGAAACATCGGTATGAGCAAGGGTTGCTTGTAAAGGGAGCCCCGGTTGTCACACCCCACTTTTACAAGTGTACTCACTTCTATGTGAATGAAGGCTCTATTTATTCACTTCATTATTCCAGCAATGCTGTGTGGTTTTGGGAGGCATTGGAAGTCTCTATACCCACCTCTGGTCTCCATGATTTTAAATGAGGCACCGTTTTACCTTTCTACTGCCTGTTTGGTTTGGGATATGACCAAGAATCAAATGGGATCAAACCTAGAAAACATTGACGATGCTGAGCAATGATGTTTGATATTGGAAGCAAGCAGAAACTATAAAAGATCAGGTTTCAGGGTCCAGAATTAAACATCTCTAAAAGAACACTCTAAACCTGTGTGTTTAGCCTGCCTCACCGAGTATTGCAAAGCTTTCGGGTAGCCTTGTAACACAGCTACCCTCACTGGATGCCACCCTAGTTCATGTTTCTTGAGATTCAGTCTCATCCTCTCGGCCCTGGGTCAGATAACCTGACCCGTTCTTAGACTTGAATACTATTTGACTGGATTGACAGTGGAAGACCCAGGCATCAAAGCAATGGAAGCCCCAGAATAACCCACTGTGAATACACAACCATGACAGATGTGGTTAATTAACCCTGGCTTTTTCTCCCTCTGGAGGTCCAGGTAATGTTGACAGTTTATAGAAGCTGGGATGGACAGGGTGCACTGATGCCTCCAAGTGAGAGCTTAGAGTACCTGAGTAAGTGAGGCAGAAGAGATGGGCTGGGCCACCACACTTTGCACACAGAATTTCATTTATCCAGTGATGCACACAAGACAAAAAGATTGTGCTTTCTGTAAGATGAGGGCTGGCATACCATGGCTAGAGGTACATTACCTGCCCCAGTCTCCAGTCAAATGGCTCCTCTGTAGACACGGGGCCTTGGGCTCATTCATGACAGTAACAGAGCTGTGAGGCTGGAACAAGTCATGGCTCACTCGAGTCCTAAGTGAATTCCAAAGGGACTTCATACCCTGTTCTTTACAAAAACACGTGCAGAGTTTTATTGGCTGATCAGAAAAAGTCCCAACCTGCAATGTGGCCCTTAGATTGTCATATTTGAATGACAGGTGTGAACACAAACATAATTCCCTCCCAAATCACACAGTCCCAGAAGGAGGCCTCCCTCCCCTTTCTCAAGCTGCCACACAATTCCATTAAATTCCCAAGCACTCTGCCTGCCAATAGCTGGAATCAGAAGGCATCCAAAAGGAGGCAAAGTGACCATTGTCCTACACATCTGAGCCACTGAGCTGACAGACTACCGCATCTCAAGGACAGGGACATTGAAGACTGCTGAAGTAACTTTAACTGGTGGAAGATATGTGTAAGCCTTACTTTCAAAAACTCATTTAAAAGATTGAAAGTCTTCTTTAGGCTAAAAGACTAGCTTGAAGTAATTAGACTGAAAATATCTCTCAACTCAAGCTCCAACCTCAGTTCTTGTACATGCTGACACTGCGCTATTATATAACCATCTGGGGGAACTTGCCACGTCCCTGGTACTACTACCGTAAGCTTATCGCAGGGAGTCCCTGGGCCCAGGATGCAGGAACTGTATAATACAGATCCCAAGGCTAGATGCAGAGTAGGAATAGTACCAGGTCCTAGTCTGCATTTGGCTGTGGCGTGCCGAGGATCCCGGGATGTCTTATGAAGGAGGAGAGGTGCTGGCAAGTTTTGATCCAGCTAAGTTCCCTAAACCTATAAGATGAAGGCCATGATAAAATGAACTGCAAAGAGAACATGGGTCCCAGAGGCTCACAGGCTTAATGTGGGAGACTACACAACACTTTCACAATCTGCCCTCATTGTTTCTGAACTCATTTTCTCATTAGCAGGTGCCTTTCCCAGATGCTAACACTTTCTCCAAGAACCTCTTCCTCTGGCTCTATTGCAGGCATAACAGGTGCCTTTTCTGTCCAGTGGAAAATCCCAACTGCATGCCCAGAGACCCTGCCCAGCTGAAGCAGACAGAAGCCCTATGTTGGGAAGCACAGCTAGACAAGTGCATAGTGAGTCTACATGGTATCCAAAAGCTAGGATGGCAACAGAAATGTGTAAGAGCACCCAGCTTTTATGAACATTCTATGTTCACAGTATTGGATCCAGTGATTAACATGGCAGGAGCAAGAGTTGCCTTCATCTTACTCCACGATAAACATGCACCTTGCTTCTCGTCTCTATCCTTCGATGGGCCTGTATACCAGTCATTTACAAGGTACTTGGTACTGGTCCCTTGTTCAATACCTTTCTTCATTCTCTTCACGAGAGGCCAGATCAGATTTCAGGGTTGAGTGGCTTGCTCAAGGCAGTGGGACTAGGACCCTGGATCCTATCAACTTAAGTTCTTCTGTCTAAAGTGCTTGTCCTGGGCCAGGCTACCTCCTGCCATCCTGCCACCAATGAAAGCTCAATGGACCTGGGACAGTGGCCCTAGCCCTTCCATTACATATCAGGTGTCTTATGTATGGCAGGGACAGTCAGCTATTTCCCATGTAAATGTTAGCTTATATAAGTGTGTACAGCTGTGAGTGTTCACATGCACATATACACAGTTTAATATGGAGATTGTAAGTTGAGTATATGTATACATGTGTGAGTGCATGCGACCATATAAACTTTTTATGAATGTGCAGGAAGGCATGCAAGTGAACATCATGTTCATACGTGAATGTATGCATATGTACATGCATCCCTGCATGTGTGTGGTATGTGCAGCTATGAATGAATAAGGGTATGGCATGCATGTGTGAGCATCATCAGTGTGAGCAAGTTCATGTGTGCATGAATACAAGGGAGTGGGCATGGGTGCTGGTGTTGGTGTTTTGGTTAATACAGCCCATGCTGATGTAGAACCAGGATTAAGAAAAGGAAGTAAATCCAAGTGAGGCTGCTGCAACCTGCTGAGAAGCTACTTAAAAGATCTAGTCACCAAAGTGACTGTGACCTTAGGCTCCAGGGATGTGGCTTTGGTCCTTGAGGTAAAGAGAAGCTTACAGCCCAGTAGGCAGCTTGCCCTACAGAAAAGCAGATTGATTGAGAACAGAGTTGGAACATGGGAAAGGAAGAGAAGGACCCTCCGCTGGAAGCTGGGCAGTACCCAACTAACGAAGCCAAATGCAGGTTTGTGTCTGGCTGTGAAAGGGGTTGTATGAATCGGGGCATCATGCAAGATGTACCTGCACCTCCAACTCCCTCACGGCTCACCCACCCTATCTCCAGCCACCCAAGCCCAAGCACTAAGAAGCTGCTCACCCGAGCACACAGCCTGTGGGTGTAGGTGCCTGCCTGATCCAATTCACACTCCTCATACTAAGACACCTCGGACAAGCATCCTACAATTAACTCTGACTCCCAGACCCTCAGACTTACTCTCAGATTCATTCACTCAGATCCACACTTGTTCCTCTCACACTTAACCCTGAGGCAAGCTCACACTCTTACAACTCATTTGAGTTGTACACACATTTGAGATTCATTCTGACATTTCTGATACACTCAGATTCACACTCACTCTGACTTGCTCATCCACACTAGGGCCCCGATATAATAATCTCACTACTCAGATCCTCATTCATCATTAGGCA
Source organism: Rhabdomys pumilio (assembly GCA_030674055.1). NCBI lineage: Eukaryota > Metazoa > Chordata > Mammalia > Rodentia > Muridae > Rhabdomys > Rhabdomys pumilio. Next base: position 154,653,382 of record JANHMN010000004.1, read on the forward strand.
CATACGTACCATCCTGACCATACTCACTACACACTCACAGGCAGGCTCACATTCTGATCTTCCGACACACTTGCTCTCAGCTCAGACATACACAAAGACCAAGCACACAGGCTGAGACTGCGTGCGTTCTGTTAATTCTTTGTTAGCAGTCACATCCATCCAGAGCCAGGAACATGGTCACTTCGTGTCTGTGCACTATTGGCAACAAACCTATTGTGCAAAGACAGAGTCAACAAATACACAGACCCCAGCCACAGGTCTCTCGTCCTTTGGGGGCAGCATTCTGGAGCTTTCCACAGGGCACACCCTTTCAGGCTGGCCAGATTGACCTTTAGTTCAGAGAGAACAGAGTGAATGGGTTCCCTTCTGGGATGAGAGAATGCAGCCCTAAGTAGACAAACACACAGCATCTCCATGATGATGCGTTACCCAGAAAATTCCAGACAGAAAGGGCTCAGGGCTGTGTGTGCTGTTGCTAAAAATAAGGCAGCCAAACATAAAGAGGCAAAATCACTTCCTCAGGCCAACATGTCTGGATCTTAAGCTGCTTTTCCCATAACACTGCATTCTCCTTGTTAAATATTTAAAGCGAAGACATGAGACAAATGTTGCTGAATGTCCATGTGTCTATAAAGATGTGTGTGTATGAAGTAGTATGACAGTATATTAATGTGTGTAACTACTGTGACTTAATATTTATCCAAAGTTAAACAAACAGCTTACAGAAGCACCAAGAATCCATCCCTAAACATACAACATGTCATGACAAGACCACCTCAATCATACAACATGCCATGGCAAGACAATATCATACAACATGCTGGCTTCCAGAAGATTGGACTCTGAACCCTGAACTTGGGATAGTCTTATTATATAGAAAACTCTGGTGGCTCGGGATTCCAGTGGCTCTTCATGAGCAAAAAATGGGAAGAAACAGGCTTATTGAAGTCTGCTGCCAGCCACAAACAAGTGCTCTGGGAGGAGGAGGTGCTGGTCTCTCTGCCTCCCTGTGTGATGAGAACCCATGTGTACAAAGGCTTTGCACACAGGTGGGGAACTGGTAGGTCCCACTCGGCTTGTCTGTTTCACCTGCTGCCAAGTTGGGGTGGCAGAAGTGTCAGTAACAAAGTCCTTCTTCAGGTCTCTGCAGGTCAGTGGTCCTCAATCTTCCTGACACTTTGACCCTTTAATTCACTTCCTCATGTTGTGGTGATCGATTCCCAGCCAGAAATTTATTCTGTTGCTACTTTATAACTGTAATTTTGCTACTGTCATGAGTCGTGATGTAAACATGCGATATGCAGGATATCTGACATGTGACCCTCTAAGGGGTCGTGACCCTCAGGTTGAGAACCTTTCCTGTAGATGGTCCCACTACCATCTTTTTGTGGCATTTTAGAATTCTAGAAGACCCTCCTGAGACTGTGACTCGGGTCTGAGTTTCTCCATCCCATAGCTCCCTCGGGAGGAGACCTCTAAAGTCAGAGGAAAGGGAAGAGCCAAAACAGGCATAGCATGCTGTTACCTTCCTCGTCTCAGGTCTCAGATTTGCTGCTTTCCTTGCCCCCGGACACTGAAATGTTACTGATGCTTTTCTACAGGACAGGAAGATTTTTCTGTCACATTCACATTCACTACCCTGACCTATTCGTATGGCCACACCTGGCTTTGGGCAGTGTGTGACAGGAGAACTGACTTACTAACACTTTCCCAACCTGGACCTCCACAGGCGGGGACAATGGTGAGGCTGTAGCTACTGAGTATTTGCTGACATAAACATGGATGGCCGTTGCTTCTGTCCACAGG
>JANHMN010000004.1:154668427-154689158 GCA_030674055.1 Rhabdomys pumilio
TACCAGTGAGCACATGATACCATATGCCTTTGCCTTCTTTTGGATTTTTAAAGATTTACCTATTTTTATCTTATGTGTACGGGTGTTTGCCTGAATGTATGTCCGTGCACCATGTGTATGTGCCTGTTGGAAGACTGAGGGTGTTGGGTCCCCAGGAACTAGATTTACAGAGGGTTATTAGTGTGGAGAATCAAACCTGGGTCCTCTGGAAAGCAGCCAGTGCTCTTAACCACTGAATCATCTCTCCAGACTGTCCTTTTTGCTCTTATTGTTATGCTTTGTTGTTGTTTGTTTTTTGTTTTATTTTTTATTTTTCAAAAACACAGATTTTGTTTAATCCTGCTTGCATTGCTATGATTGCCTTTGGTGGAAAACATCAACCCAAATTGAAAGCCAAAGCACAAAATATTTTTCTTTTTACATCTTTGGGTTTTCTTACCACAGCTACTACATATGACCCTTGTCTCACCACACACACACTCCAGTTCTTTCAAATCATGACAAGTAGACACTAACATTAAAGACCATTTCTATAGCCAGGTGTGATAGTACATCCTAGCACTCAGAAGTCAAATGCAGACAAATGTCTGAGTTCAGGGCCAGCCTAGTCTACATAGCAAATTCAAGTCAGCTGGGACTAAATAGTGAGACCCTGTCTCAAAACAAAACAAAACAAACATTTTTATTGTCTTATGATGTTAAAGCAGGAATTGAACTAATTGATCAAATCTCTGTTCAGAAACGAGATTATACACATTTAACTTTATTTACATCATCATGTACGTTTCCATAATGACTGCTACATGTTAAGGTAGTTCACTGGACTACATACAATCTGGTTTATTTCACATCTAGACTTGTTCAGACTTAGAGAAACATCTTCAAACGTCAGAAGCTAGGTTGTTGTTACTGTTAATTTATAGCTACTTAAATTATCTTCTGATGAGGATGAAGTAGAGAAAGAGCCCAACTGCACCTCCTGCTTGACTTGAATAGAAATAGGGGCCCTCTAGCTCACAAACAGGGAGCCAGTCACAGGTAACCTCAATTTAAAGGCAATCCAGCTAGAAGAGTCTTGTCCTTAAGGACCCTCTAGGTCACTATCTGCTGGAAATGATGTAAAGCAAACCTAGAAATCACCTAGTAGTAACTCCTGAATGGCTAAGACTAGCTTGTGAGAGGAAGGCTTGGAAGAGAGCTGAAAGATTCTTGGTACCCAGTGCCCTTTATCTTCTTGAGGAGGCACCTAAGGTAGAAGAAAGTACCCTGAAAGAAAGTGCCTTCTGTCAGAACCCAGACATAACTGTAGCCTGAATAATACTGCTCTTAGGAAATGAGATAACTGGTCTACCCCCGGCTGAATTTAGACATGGACCCTGAGAGAAGAGAATACCTGAGTATCGAATCATTAAAATGACCTTAATGTTAATTCTTTGATTGATTTTCAAATATTGAGATTTCTTTGTGTTAAAAAAAAAATTATCCATCAAATTATAAGATTTAGTTCCTGATCTCAGTATTCTAGAAGATTTTGAGTGTAAGATGGAGCAATAAATGTAAAAATTCACTTTATAACTTACAGTAACACTCAAGTTGCAAATGAGTGGTTAAACTAGCCTCCATAAACTTTTCACAAAAGAAAACTCAACCAGGATCTCTGGTTGGCAATAACTTACAAGGACAAGAATGGCAATACAGGGGTTCTCAAGAAGAAGGAAAGGGGGCCCACAAAGATAGCTTAATCAGTAAATATTTGCTTTGCAAGCATGAAGACAGGAATTCAATCCCTGGAACCCAAGTGAAATGCTGGCATGGTGGCTCACACCTGTAACTCAGCAAGAGGGAAACAAAGCCAATGCAAATCCCTGAGTCTCACTGTCCTGCCAGCCTAGCCCAACCAGGAAGTCCCAAGCCAATAAAAGACCATGTCTCAAAAACAAGAGGAATGACAACTGTGCACCTAAGGCTGGCCTCAGCTATACACACACACTCACATACATGCACACACTGAATGACAATTGAGCACCTGAGGCTGCCCTCACCTACACACACACACTCATGCACACACACACACACACACACACACACACACACACACACACACACAGATGCATACCTTATGCATACCAGGTGACCAGCCAGGCCTTCCCCTTGGGCCTCACAGACAGTAACCTGATATAAATTCTGAAGATCCACTGAACTCAAGCAATGAGCTGACGCCACTCACAACATCCAGAAGTGTGGTTTTTGCACCCAGTAAAATAAAGGTTCTCTTTATCATCACTGGTCAAGAAAAATCCTTCCAAATTGAAATTTTAAAATGGATTATAGGCATCTGAGGTAAAGAGATGAGCTGTCAAGAATGCAGAACCTGTTATGGATTCAAGTCTGGGATCCAGGTAGAACCGGGGCCCAGAGCTCCTTGTGATCTTCTTGGGGCTCAACTCACTGGATCCTGTTATCTTCATCCTTCCTCTGAAGCTTCTGGTGTCTTTGTCCTCACTCTGAAAATCAGGTTTTACCTCTTCTGGTCCCTTTGAGAAGACAGCCCCATCAAATGAATCCTTATGTTTAGAATCTGAGGGTAATATGATGCTCCCAGAACTTTTAAAAATTGCTTTTAATAAAATGTATTAGTTTGGTAAGATTATAATTGTTTGCAAATGTCATATGATTAATCTGGAAACCCTAGAGGATACATTAAAAATTGCTCCAAGGGCTGGAGAGATGGCTCAGTGGTTAAGAGCACTGACTGCTCTTCCAGAGGTCCTGAGTTCAATTTCCAGCAAGCACATCTGTAATGGGATTGGATGCCCTCTGCTGGTGTGTCTGAAGACAGCTACAGTGTACTCAAATAAATAAGATAAATAAATACATCTTTTTTTTTTAATTGCTCCAATTTGGAGACTGCAGGAAAGGTGTTCTAGGAATGTCTTAAAGAGAAATAACACATGGCAATAAGCAAATGTTTACTTAGCCCTTAGTCTTGGAATACTCAAAGAATAAAAAGATCAGCGAGGGCAAACAAGAAAAGAGGCAGGCAGAGTGTGGGCTGAGAAATACACAGGACAGGCTGGAGTGCAAGTGTTCTCAGACCAATGAGGACTCGAGGGATAGTTTCAGGCAGGAACAGCATGGCCTGCCATGTTATCTCTTGTGGCTCCAGTGGAGACAAGGTGAATGGGACAGAAAGGATGTGTAAAGGTCCCCTGCGCTACTACTGCCCACTGAGAACTCTGGCTGAAACTCGGGTGGCAGGAGGAGACTTTCGAGTTAGAAGGAGCTGGTAGGCTTCTGACACACAGGGAAATGGGAACTCGATAGGGAGGGCTGGATATGAAAGAAAGAGAGGCATGAATTCTGGGAAGATTTTACTTACTGGATTCAATAGATAAACTCAACCGTTCAGCAGCCTTGGATAGGCAGGATCAGTAGGCTGTCTGAGCCACTTGGTTGTCTCCCTCCAGTCTAAGCTACACTCACTCACGTGAAATCCCTTTTGTAAACAGCTATGCAACAGTGACCTGAGTTTTTTTTTTTTTTTTTTTAAATGCCTTGTGCCTTGTACATACACAGTTTCTCTCACGGTAAAAAAGCTTATTTTGACAACAGTGGGATCTCAACAGACCTTGTTACAGCTGCTTTTCTCTGTTAGCTCCTTTGCCTCTGCCCCTCTCCCTCAACAGCTCTCCTTTAGCTGGGCTCTCTCTTGCATGCTCTTCCAAGAGACCGCTAACTTCCTGTCTTTCCCTCCTGCGTACAGCAGCCGTGACCCCAGCATCTGCGGATGCCAAGAGCCTTATGAATGCCTGTTTCTGTCTCTCCTTTTTGTTTCAGCAGCCTCAGACATGAATTGCCCACCTCATCCTTCCTCTGCCTTCCAGTGAACCTTTATGGGGAAAGGCCCTACAGATTCCAGCATTTCCTGCTCTTGTCTGGAGCGGCCTGCATGGCAGCGACCCATGGGGCCATTCTGTCAGCCCAGGCGTTTAATTAACTAATTACAACCTGCTGACTTGCATGCCCAGATCGCTGTGCTCAGAGGGCAGCTTCTTCCAAATCATTATTACAAGCCCACATACATCTGATAGGTCTTCCCTGAGGGGATGGGGTGGTAATTGGTCCTTCCAACTGGAGGTTCTTGCAGATCATCAGAGCCGAGACCAAGTGTCACCATCTGCCAGTGTTTGTTTCTGGCCCCAACCCACATCTCACAGTGTGTGACAAGGCTGCAGCTGTGGTGCAGGGGACTGAAGGACACAGACGGAAGAAGAGCTGCCCGGCAAACCTGCCTGTTGTATAATTCTCTCTCCCCCGCTGTGCTCACCAACCAGGGCTGGGAAAACTGAGCTGATGAGAGTCAGAAAACCTCATGAGGATGACCTGGCCAGAGGAAGGTGGGATTTCTAATTAGGGCATAAGACAAAACCGGCCCTGGTCATGGCTTTCTGTTCCCTGAGAGGCACAAGACTGGAAAACCCCTGGGCTTCACCCAGATGTGGGGCCCAGACATACAGGGTTGCCATGGTGATGCCTGCCTGGGAGTGACAAGGACAGGCTCTCAAGTCCTAGAGCCTCAGCACAGTGAGTCTCAAAGAGATCTGTGAGTCACCATCGCCAGCACAGAGAGCCCTCAAAGGGCAAGTAGGACACCTGCCACAGCAAACTGGTGCTTTCCCTGCTCTGACACCTCAAAGTCCAAAAAGGTCTCCTTGACCTATTGTCTGTTCTATTGACCTATTGGCAGCTCGAGTGTCAACAGGACTTTGGGAAGAATCAGGACTTTTGTTTTTGTTTCCAGCTTCCTGAGGTTACAAGCACCCTGTATGTCTATCTCCTGAGCTAGCAATGGTTGTCCCAGTCTCTCACCACAGAGCCCCAATACTGAGGAATGAATCTAGGCTTGGAAAATGCTAGGCAAGCTCGCTATACTGAGGTACAGGCTAGCCCCAGAACAAGTCTCCCTGACATGGAATCTCACTTAGGTATTTTTAGACCCTGTGGTGAAGATGGCCCTGCCTAGGCAAGCCTTGAAACTGTCTTAGGACAGTTGACTGACCTCATCAGTCCCATATGCTTGCATCTCCTTTGTCACGTAAGCTCACATACACAAGATCTGATTGAAACATCCACGCATGCACACACGCGCGCGCGCGCGCACACACACACACACACACACACACACACACACACACACACACGAAGGAACCTTTCATTTGCTAAGGGAAGCCTCTCAGTGATGACCTTTCCAGGCCGCTGGCTTAGAGACACAAGCGGTACCCAGCGACACCACACGAGGGACACTGACAGCAGTTATGGGGACCTGAGCATTTCTTAGGCTAAGATATTTAGTGATAAGTCAGAACACATGCATTTTAACGAGAAATTTTTCCTTCTCAATTTGATTCTTGTTCATTTGTAAACAGTAAAAGAAGACTTACTTTGGTGCAGTTTTATGACTCCTAATGCATGGCTGCACTCACGTAATAATAGCACCACATAGCAGGAGAGCAGAGGCTGACCTACACCAAAATCACCCTGTGAATGACTCAGTAGCCCACGCCCATGGTCCTTTCATTAAGAAGTGCTTTCTCCTTCTTAATGAGCTGTCTTTACTTCTAACACTAGCCATGTAGTTCAAATCTTGAGGCATCTAAGTATTTGCATAAGTACCCTGGGACACCCCAGTGGATTCCTTCTGGACTCAGACCTTGTCTGTGGATTTGGTTTTGGTAAAGTCCAACTCACTAAACTTGTCCTTATGGTTTGTGCTCCTGGTGCTGAATCCTGATCTTTTGCCTACCCAGGGTCCTTTGGTGCCCCGTGTGTTGTATTCTGTCTGCAACAGGCAGAATGCTGCAAAGGTTGTTCTCATTCATTCTGCACATTTTAAAGACAATAAAAGAAATCAGCCTCTTTTATTGCCCATAATACCACCTTTTGCTTTTTGCTTTTTGTTTAGTCCTACCTGAAGAATTTCCCTGATATTTCATAAAACACAAATCTATTGGAGATAAATTGCCTTTGCTTCTCAATCCGAGAACATTTGTATTTTGGGTTCCTTGTGGATGAATAGATACTCTTGCTGGATACAAAATGTAAGGCTACCAGTGTGCCACGCCCCACGGGCACCATGCTGCAGGACTTCCAGTGAGTGACAACCCTGTTGCTATGTAACTTTAAAGTTTATCTTGTTGAAAAAAGGAAGAAAGGGGCCAGGAGGAAGGAAAAAAAGACAGAGGGAGGGAGGGAAGGCAGAGGGAAGAAGGGAGGAAGGAGGGAGGGAAGGAAGGAAGGAAAAAAAAGACATATATAAAATAAATACGTAGGGAAAGGGCCCTAGGGTCTATCTAGTCAGTGGGCTGGGCTCCGGGAAATTTCCTTCTGACTAGTCAGGAGCCAGGGTGAGCAAAGCCTTCTTCCCTGGGGAGTTGCCCAAGCTGAACAGCTTTGCTTCCTGAGCAATTTCTTTCTCCCTGGGTTTCCAATATTCTCCTTGCCTTCAAGCATATCTCCTTCCCTACCTGTCATCCTAGGAGATCATGTTCAGCTCCAAGAAAGAATGTTGTCGCTGGGCAGTGGTGGCGCACGCCTTTAATCCCAGCACTTGGGAGGCAGAGGCAGGCGGATTTCTGAGTTCGAGGCCAGCCTGGTCTACAGAGTGAGTTCCAGGACAGCCAGGACTACACAGAGAAACCCTGTCTCGAAAAACCAAAAAAAAGAATGTCCACAAATGAGGCTCACAGACTGCCCAACATGGGGTCTCTTCTGCAACCCTGCTTCTGTATCCAACTGGGTATGAGTGGATGCCATGGTGGGAGTCACCAAATGCCCTTTATTTTGCTTGTAAAGAGATTAAATGTCTGCACAATTTTCCAGGCCAAATCACTGAGTCACCCCAACTCTGCTTTTTCCTTGCCTTTGCCTTAACATCTACCTCTGATCCTGTCATCTTTAATCCTAAAACACACCTTCTCAGTCCTTACTCATAGTCACTTTGGCACTGCTAATCCTTTCTCATGTGTGCCACCATCACCTTTGGCTGCAGGGAGTCTTTCAAGTAGAAAGAGGATGGACGGGTAGACGTGGCTCTGCACTGTGACAAGCGCTGGATCCACACCCAGCATTGCCAAGACAAACAAACAAAAAAATGAGCATATCTCTTCCAGAGATCCTGAGTTCAATTCCCAGCAACCACATGGTGACTTACAACCATCCATAATGCCCTCGTCTGGTGTGTCTGAAGATAGCTATGTTGTACTTATATACATTAAATAAGTACATAAATAAATAAATCTTTTTAAAAAAAAACGAGCATACAGTTATAGGTCAAATCTTCCATGTATATCCTTCCCAGGCTTTCCTGTGCCATGGAATAGCTATCCCTGTCCAGCTAGGGCAACCCTTCTCTGTCTCCTACTGTGGAGGCTGAAACTCCCAATCCCTCAAGCTTATTTATTCACCAAGAATTCCTGCTACCCAAGAAGCAGAGCCTTTGTGTCTGGTCCTCAGCCTGCTTCAGGCCCACAGTTAGTGCTAAATAAATAAATGAGAGTGTTGGTGGATGAAGGGTAGAGGGAAGTTGCAAGCTTGTGAGCAATGATGCCCATTGGCTTACAGACATGCCCCGCCTCCCAACACACAGCGTTTCTTTAAAAAAAAAAAAAAAAAACACCTCATGCTATGATGTACATTACTAGCCCCTGTGGGCATCTGCTTTCCACTTCTGTCCCTGCCTGGCATCTGAAACATGAGTTCTGCTTGTGTGGGATGTGAGTACACACTGTGAAAGACTGGGGCAGGACTCCTTCCCAGAGCTACGGCATCCAAGGAAGCCAGGACGTGTCAATGGAACCAGGATGTGGTTGGTGGAAAAGACACCAATTACGGAGGAACTCATGTCATGCTAGCTGTGAAGGCTTGGATAAGAGTGTCTCCCGTAGGCCATATCTCCATGCTTAGTCACTGGGGAGTGGCACTATTTGAAAAGATTACAAGGGTTAGAGGGTATGGACTGGTTGGAGGAAGTGTCATTTGTGGTGGAATTTGAGGTTTCAAAATCCCATACTGACTCCAGGCTCCCCTCTCTCCCTCCCCCTCCCCTTTCCCCTCCCCTTCTCTCCCTCTCCCCCTTCCCCTCCCCTTCCCCTCCCCTCCCCTTCTCTCCCTCTCCCCCTCCCCCTCCCCTTCCCCTCTCTCTCTTCCCCTTTCCCTCCCTCTCCCCTCCCCTCTCCCTCTCTCCCTCTCTCCCTCCCCCTCCTTCCCCTCCCCCTCTCCCTCTCTCCTCTCTGTCTGTCTTTGTCTCTGTCTCTCTTTCTTTCTTTCTCTCTCTCTCCAGCATTGAGTCACTCTAGTGAGGACATGAGAAGTTCCTTGGATAGAGACATGGCCTAGAGCTTCCACGCTTTCTCCCAGCAGAAGCATCGCACTTGCACCTCAGCCTAAGTAGGCTTTGCACTAAATGGTCATTCAGGACTCAAGCTCCCAAAGCTAGCAGGTAGCTAAGCACAGCCAGGGAGCAGGGATCCTGAGAGGAAGGATGGTCAAGACCAGCCCTGCCCCTAGTGTCTGCTAGTGTTGGCTCAAGTGAAGAGTTTTTCTATCTATGCAACAAGGAAAGACAAACGGGCTTCGGGCACACATGGTTATCTTTGCCATACACAGTGGGGAGCTGCCATGGACAGTGGGAGGCCCTACCCCCATACTCCTGGCCTTTTTTTTTCCTAGTAGCAATTACAGTCCTTATCTGCCACTTACAGCTGTGACCATGCTGCCGCCTGCTCAGCTGCCACCAGCTCCCAGCACCCTGGAGGTAATTCTGCAGACAGTGGGGAGTGTGTTCTCTGCACAGCTATGAAATGAAAATGGAGGCTTGCCAAAAAAGCAAGGAGCAAACATTCTGGTAAGTTCTCTCGGACCCAGTCTATCTCAGCCAAGCCAGCCCCTACCCTCTCACACTCTTCCTTTCTCCATTGCTCATAGTTACCAAGAGACTTGGTTGATGCAGGGCAGGAAGCCAGGGATGAAAGGCGGGGCCAAATCAGCAAAAGCACTTGGGGAAGTGCCAATCTCTGCCAGATTTAGCATCCTGGCTTAATGGTGATGCCAAAAGGATAAGACAAACATTAGCCAGGTACACTGTCTTCTCTCCCTTGTTACTCAAGATCATTAATGAGCCAACAATCTCTAAGAAAAAAATCAATTTCAGAAATTCACTGAGTATCCACCATTCACTAGCTGCCATTAGGTCACATTTAGACAAAAAAGAGGGAAAAAAAAAAAACCAACAGAGAAGAGGCCTGTAGTGTCTTGTCATACCTTTGGAGAAAGAGTGAATAGCAAGTTGTCCATGAAGAGTCTCTACTAGTGGTAGGGACTAGTGGAATGGTGGAAGTACACAGGTCCCAGAGGGCACTGTCCCAGGAGGGTCCTATCAGGGTGAGATGGGGAATGATGGGAGCAGGAAGCAAGGGTGCACCTGTGAGGTGCCGGCTACAGAAGGAGCATCTCCCCATGCAAGAGGAGCTTGCTTGTCTGTGTGGTGATGGAAGACCGAGGCTGAGAATAGAGATAGTAAGGGGCTGGGGTGGCAGCTAACATGCACCCAAATGTCAAGGCTGTCTGGTATATAGGCGTTTAGAGACCACAGAAGATGAAGAATGGGGAGAATATCGGGCAGGGACCAGTGGGGAACGAAAGTTAGGCCCCTTATAGAGGCCAGCAGAGACAGCCCTGAGATGACAGATGATAGATTCAACTATCCACAGGTGACATTCTGATATCTCTTTACCCATTCAGTTGTCACCCAGAGCCTCGCAATGACACAGTCACTGTACAGTCTCTCCAGAGACAGAAACACTTTTCCTGACCATCATGCAAGGCACATTCCTGAAGAGCAACTGAATCTGTCTTCACAACCAGTGGGGGGGGGACAGGCCCTACAGAGAAGAGGGCCCTAGCAGTGAGACTTGTCCTGTCACCTTAATATTGAGAGGCAGTGAAGACATCAGTGGTATTGAGATCATGCTGTCCTCTGCTCTAGGTTACTCCATGTTTAATAAAACAGTGTTTTTTTTCAGACTATGTCTTGTCCTGAATGACTATATTTTAAGTTCAGGATGACTCTGCATCTTGGTGAACGAGTAGACAGTGATGTCTGTTTTGTACCTCACACAGGACAGGGACTGATGAATAACTTATTCCTGAAAGTAAAAAGGGCACCACTCTATAAATTTATTCAAGTAGATTGAGGCCATTTGAGTACATGAACATATTAAAATCCCATCAGGAAAGCCAGGCCCAAGGACTTACTGAACACACAAATTGAGGAAAGATATAATACCTCACCTGGGCCCCATAAAGAGGAGAGCATCCAATCCTGCAGATGGTGATGGCCCCTGCCAACCTGGCATCTGACTATCAGTGTGAGTAAGTGACCTGTAGATAGAGAATCCCTAACTGTCCTAGGAGCTTCCTTGTGGCTTGGCTTCCACTGGTGATATGGCCCTCTACTATGCTGCCACCACCAACCAAGTTTGTGGGAACCGGGTCTTGCATGTACTTTAACATCTTAACTAAATCCTGAGGCTCAATCAAGAGACCCAGAGTCTCCAGACATGATCCAGCAGCTTTCACTACCCAACCCAACACCAGCGGAGACTCTATGTCTGCCTCTATGTCAGCCTTTGACCACTGCCTTCAAGAGAGGCTCTTTCAACTTCATGTGCTCTGATGTATCCTCTCTAACCCTTTTGTAGCCACTCTATAAGCTACAGACACATGGATACGGATGTAATTATCGCTTGATATGTAACAACAGACAATCTGAAAGTTAGTAGCTAAGACCCGAATGAAAAAAACAAACAAACAAACAAACAAAAAAAACCCAAAAAACCAAAAAAAAACCCATGTGCTTGGACCAACTACCAAGGAATCAGTATTACTTGACAAATTTCAGCTGTAACCAACCTGGCAGGAACAAAAGCATTCTAAGGAGAGGATGTCTCTTCTGTGTTAGCATTCTCTAGGGGAATAGAATTCATAGAATGGATATATATTTAAAGGGTGTTTAGTGGATTGGCTTACACAATACAGTCTGGGTAGTCAAGCAATGAAGCCGAGTTCCAATGAAGAGGCTGAGAGCCTGGTCTCTGCTCACTCTGTCTCACTAGTCCCTGTCTGGTGCTGAAGGACTAAAGAATTCCTGAAGAGGTATTGGTCTTCAATCCACACTGAAAGCCTAAAGAATCTAGACTTTGATAACAGTAAAAAATGGCTTCAACTGACATTAACAATGCCAATAATGTAGCCTAGGAAAGGAACCCAGTTTGTGAATGTATTGTTATTTAATAAATTCTGACATTTTGAAAAATACATCAATGTGTCCATGATTTTATGCTGGGGCCTCGAAGCCTCTTCTCATTCTTGTGTGTGAGACAGCCCTGCAGTAGGCTGCTGTCCACATGTACACAGAAATGATTCCTGCCACTGGGTAGGGACATTGATCAGAGAAGGCAATTCCAAGTCAGCTTCAGTCATTCTGGTGTGATTCTGACTTTGAAGGGAAAGAGGTTTCAGGTAGCAGTTCCATGTCCCGTCTTCTCAGGCCTAGGCTTGTACCCAACTACCATTGTTTTGAACATAAATAGAGGCAGGGTGTCCACCCTTCTCTGCCTGAGCCCAGGATTTCATTTATTTGGCTCTTGACAAATCCCATTGTCTGAGGTGGACACCAACTCAGCTGGGAGAGCTTTTTGAGAACACCCCTAAAGCTGGTCAAAGGCTCTGAGGCACAAAGCCCACCCTTTTCCCCCGCCCACCTCTAATAGTACCACATGCCAGGGACAGCCCTAGACAATGCCACCTAGTCCAGTGAGCCCCAAACCTAACTACAGGCCTCGTGCTATTAAGATTAAGGCGCTAATCCATCTCCGGTGCTTTGAGGCTACTTTTAAAGATAATTCAGTGTGCCCATTTGAGGACTCAAGACACAAAACCTCGAGCAAGAGTGACCTTTGATTCCACTGGAAGCTCTAACTAATTCTTCAACAGGTGAAGCCTTTAAAGTTAGCCTTTTTATTCCATCTTGACAACACTGATTGATAACACAGAGCTAATCTCCTGCTTTTGTTCCCAGGGGGCAAAGGTTCCAGCAGCCCCTTTAGAATGTGGATCTTTTAACTATGAGGTGTGTGTAAATCATAAGCGGACTCAGTCTGGGATTAATTCCTCCCCCAGGAAATGCTCCAGTTACTGAGGCCCTTCTGGATTGTACACACTGCTCCTGTACCTTGGAAACTAAGACTCCTGTCTGGTCTAAAAGACCAATATGGACAGTTTAATTTATCTGCAGAAATCACACGAGTTGCTCTAAACTAGTGATTCTTGACTTCCCTAATATTATGGCCCTTTAATACAGCTCCTCATGTTCTAGTGACCCCCAACCACACAAAATTATTTCCTTGGTACTTCATAATGTAATTTTGCTACTGTTGTGAATTATAATGTAAATATCTGACATGCAGGATATCTGTTACATGACTGTCCCCCAAAGGGTCATGGCCCACAGGTTAAGAACTGCTGCTCTTAACAGAAGTTACTTAAAAGTCAGAGTATATGCTGCAAGTGTTTAACTGTGTTTTCAATGTGTTCTTTGGAAACTCCAGCACTGTCCCAGTGACCTCTAAGTCCCTGCAGATAGATGGCTCCCCTCTGAGGTGGGTAGGCCAGGGAAAGTTCCTCACTTGCCTGCCTTCCATACAACAGAGGCTTAGTAACTCCAGGCCCTACATCGACCTTATATCCAGGTGTATTTTCTTAAGACATTGTAAGCACAGCTCCTTGAAGTTCCATTCAGGTGAGTTTAAAAAGCCATAATGGAATGTAGAAAGAAACAGGAAGAAACAGGAAAACTAATTTTAATAACATAAGTTAGCTACCTAATATAGGTGTTTTCATATCAGGATGCATAATATCTATATCAGGATGCATAATATCTAGGGGTGGCTGGAGAAGCAGAGGGAACAGGGGAGAGCAGAAAAACCAAGAAACTGACATGCACACATCAAACTTCCGGTCGTGACAGAGACGTACTGCTAAAAGGTAAGGTCTGACATTGTGACATGATATCAAAGCACAGAGCATAAGGGAAAACTAGGTCACTTTGGTCAAGATTCATCAAAAATAATCCTTTCTACAAATCAAAAGACAGCATATCAGAGATCACCTGGCAAGGAGGGTGTAGATGCCACCTGGAGACTAAGATGAAAAAGTTACAACACACACACCAGGAGTGACTTCCAAAACACTTGATAGCCATCAAACCCACGGGCCCTGTGGGGCAGAGCAGATCCTGCTGTAAACTGTCTGGAACTTAAATTTCCTGTTCTTTCCCAACATTTCTCACGCAAACTTCAACTTTACAATTTTAAGATTAAGCGAGGGCATAAAATACTAAATCTTCTTTGTAGAAAAGGACAGGTGTGTTTGTGCTTCAGGGTGTACAGCATATTGATGTTTTCAAGGGCTTACGTATCCAACAGGCCAACCTCTGGGAACAAGCCTCCAACTATATCTGAGATGTTTGTTTACTGAAGATAAAGTGATCCTGGCCAAACGAGAATACTCAGGGATCTTGGTCTTATGCCTCCTACTTTTATGGGTTCTACATAAGAAAAAATAAGTCTAGTTTTTTTTAAATAGGTATCCACTCTCAGAATCTTGCAGAGTCTGGTTTAGAGATATGGACCACATAGACTTTGAAGCCACAAAGAATTATTTTTCTAAAACAGTAGCAACCAAAGTACTTAATCTGGACAACAAAACAATTCTCCAATCATTTCATTGAGTTAGATTATATTGAATAATTTTTGAAATAATGCAGGTTCATTCTAAACTTGTTCAAACTGGTAAACACAAACTGGACTTAAACCATAAATAGTTGACATTTTAATTCATGTTTGCTCCCACTGGCACAACTATTGATACTGAATTTCTTAACTCTATTGTGACCTGCACCCCTCACACTTATACACTGCTGCTCTCTCCTGCCAGAGCCCTTCCCTGGACACGCTGTGGCTCTCAGCAGGACCATGTGTACCCATGCCAAGACCTGGAATCCAGGTCCACATGGTCTTTGAATGCTGCCTTCTGTCTGGACCTGGCTCATGGGGTTGCAGAACTTGCACTCAGAACCATTAGTCTAGTACCAAGGCAGCATGAGACATTAGCACACCCAGAATTGGAGGAAGGCACACGTAACCATTGTTCTCTGAAGCCTGTTGTACGTTCAGTACAAGGACAAAAGGGCAGGATGCAATTTCTCCCATCCAAAGCTACATCCCAGAGATAAGAGCCTAGGGTTCAGAGACTGGCAGACTCCTAAAGGGCCTCCAAGGCTACCCCACCATCCTCCTGATGCCACATGAAGTTGCTTCAGTGGAAAGAATCTGGATCCTCTTAGAAATGATCCATGCAAGGCACTGGACCCCAGCACTCATATTCCAGCCAAGAGCTTCTTAGTATCAGAGAGACATGCATGCTGTGGTGGTCCAGGTCATACCCCTCATTAGTGGGAACAGCAGGACTATGGCTCAGATTAGGGAAAGTGCCTGCCAAAGTGTTGAAGTCAAATAGACCTCAAAGGTTCAAATTGTGATCTACCTAACAGATGGGAGGACCTGAGGAACTCTGCTGGTTCACTTCCTCCACAATAAAATAAACAAAATACAGTAGAGATGCCTGTCACTCACCACAGATACACACTGCTCCCACCAGCCAGATGGCCTGCCAGCCAAGGATGGCAGGCCCTCGAGCAGATTACAACTGTAACCCTAGGCAGCTTCAGCTAGTGTTTTTTTTTTTCCTAGAACCAGACACACCCACCTGTTGGCACAGCCTCTAGCTATGGCCTGATAACAGACGGAGCAGAACCCACAGGCTCACTGGACTAAAGTCTCCATTATCTGGCTGTTTGCTAACCCTGCCCTTGAGAGAGGTTATTGCTGCATAGGCTGTAGTACAGGCAGGAGATGAACTTTCACTGTGATAACCCCAAAACCTGGACAACTTTATTAAAGCAAGCAAAAATGTCTGCTGCAAGGCTGCAATGGGATGCTGTCAGTGCCCATGGTCTCTTTGGCATGTGTGACCTGGTTCATTCCTGGCCCTGAGTTACATACTAGCTCCATGGAGTGGACAATGGATCACAAAGTAATCCCCTTATAGGGAAGGAGATACTATCAGGTGACCAGTGGAGCCACTGCTTTTTCGGGTAACCGGTGAGGGGAGGCACAGTCTTGCAGTCTCACAGAGGAATATGTAGCAGAAGCCAGTAACCTGCGTCACATAGGGAGGGGCATCAGGAACTTCGGAAAGCAGCCAGCACAGTGGTTGTAAGCTGTACAAGCATCCTGGATGAGCTGATGTAAGACTGAGAGGCAGGAAAGCAGGGCGATGTTTCAGGTATGGATAACAGCAGCCACTAGAAGGAAGAAAACCCTGGGGAGTGCAGCTGGCAGGTTTGGTTTGGACCTTGACCTTTTCTCCAGAAGGTACAGCTAGGCTTCCAGGAGTGTGGCAGGGTGTAAGACCTGCAGGACACTGGGAGCTGTCTGGGAATGGAGTTTTACCAACAACAAGCCCAACCTCAAAGTCCATCCTGGACCCCTGCAGTCACACAGGTTTCTAATGGGGACCAATGAACCCATTGTTACTAATATAAGGTTCATGCAGACGGAGCTATGGTCTCCTATCTGGTAGCTGAGGAGCCAGCTCGGAGGCTACATAGGAAGAAACTGAGTTGCTGGAATGCTAATTGCAAGAACAGGTTCTAGAGGCTGTGGGAGCTTTGGAGAATGATGGGGAAGAATGTTTAGAATTCAACCAAGAAAAAGCAAAATGCGTGGATGAGTGGCTAGCCTGCCATCTATAACCCAGATAGGCTTACGTGTGTGTGTGTGTGTGTGTGTGTGTGTGTGTGTGTGTGTGTGTGTAGCTATGGTTAAGGGGAGTCCAGAGAAACTTTCCAAGATCAGTAGGAGACTTAGTATAAAGACAATATAATGAGCAAAGACCATGGTCTTGTCCAGGACAGTAACTATGTACCATTGTGTCAGCCACCCAGGACATCCTTGGCTCTGCCTCTCTGGTGTCTGCCACAAAGGACAAGGTGAGCTATGCCTCCTATTCATGCCTATCTCCTGTGCATGTACACCATGCTTCGTGTTGCTAAGGGAGAAAAGTACCCTGACCTCCAGCCTTCAAGGTTTGCCTTTGTGTGGTTTCCCCCGGGTAGAGACAAAGAGCCCAGGAATCCAGAGGATGTACAACAGGAAGAGTCATTTCCTAACCCTAAGGCATCTACCGAATACCCTGGAGCTGCATCTTATCTCTTAGCTTAGCACCTTGGGGGTGGGGGGTGGGGAGTACACTCTCAGCCAAGTCACAGAAAGGTGATGAATTTTTGTGAAATAATTTTGTGGGAAGCACCAAGGAGTTCATTGGCTGGGTCTGTGGTCTGAGCAGGCATCAGGCAGAAGATAAAGCCCCAAAGGAATCTGGGAAGGGAAAGTGGTATGAGTGCGAAGCATTCAAGGAGCACACCTGCAGACATCAGACATCGTGGAAATACAGGTATCCACAGACCATAGCTGCAGGACAGACTGGTGGGGGAGGGGGAGGAGATCTAGGATTCAAGTACA
Source organism: Rhabdomys pumilio (assembly GCA_030674055.1). Taxonomy (NCBI): domain Eukaryota; kingdom Metazoa; phylum Chordata; class Mammalia; order Rodentia; family Muridae; genus Rhabdomys; species Rhabdomys pumilio. The sequence goes on from JANHMN010000004.1 coordinate 154,685,128, forward strand.
GACTAATGGTGTGTAATGACTGAGGCCACTCTTGCTGACTGCAGGTGAAAAGCCAAGCAGGCAGCCTTGCTCACAGAAGGGGGGGTAGGGGGGACCGGCAGAGAGAAACATTAACCAAGTGGCAAGGCTGAAACGCTTGTCTGGCTGTCGCTTTGGGGAAAGTTGATCTTACAAACAGACCCACCTGTTCTCCTTGTAAAACTTTATTTGGGCTGTTGGGGAACGTGTTATCAGCGTTTGTTTAAACATTCCACTAAAGATCTGGGTGGTGTGTGGGGTGGGGAGGCACCGCAAGCACAGGTCTCCAGTCTTCAAATTTGGAAGCTTGTTTCCATTTCTTGAGAGGAAGTTTAGAGGTGGTGAACCTACAAGACCAGGAGAGAGTTGTTCTCCAGATTCATAGCGACTTCAGGTCAGGTCAGGCCATGCCACAGTGGTAGAATTTGTGGGCATGCAATTTAATTATTTTTCTCATTGTTTTGACAGAAGCAACTTAAGGAAGTGAGGGTTTACGCTGGCTCACAGTTTGAGGGTACAGTCCGATACTGTGGGGAAATCCTGGTGTCAGGAGCTGGAGGCAGCTGGACACACTTTCTCTCCAGTCAGAAATAGAGAGGATGAATGCTAATCTAACACTCAGCTTACTTTCTCTTTTTTATTCAGTTGGGAAGGGATAGACCCTGAAATGGCACCATCCATTTAGGGTGGGTCTTCCCATCTAGGAACTCTCTGACAGATATGTCAAGAGGTTTTTCTCTAGGTGGCTCTAGAACCTATCAAGTTCATGATCAATATTAACCATTGTAGCACATATCTACCAAGAAAATTATTTTGATTTGCCACAAATGTTTCCAAACCCAGTTCTTTTATAAAACAAACAAAACAAAACAAACAAACAAACAAAAACATTACCACCTTACTCCTGCTTTCTCCAGTCCCATGGCAAGTATAACTAAGGAAAGTGTTCTCTTTCCTGGGAACAATGAATGGAAACCATGCTCTTTACAGTCTCAGCCCAAACCCAAGTTTCTTCCTCCTGGGACGGCATCTGATAAGCTCGATCCGTGGTCCAGCATGCATATGATCCACTGTGGATTGCCTTGAAGAATCTCAGGGTAAAGGCAAAACAGATTTTGAACAGGAATACTGCTTCATAGTAGGAGTCTCTTTACCAGATTGCAAAGTGTGAGAATGTCTGGATTGGTGAATAAAGTGTTCTACTTACCCAGCGCTTCTCAGTGCCCACTAAAGAAAAAGGATGGCAGGAACCAACCTTGCAGAGGACACAGTGAGTTACCCACCCCTGCCTTCCATTCAGGCTTCTCCATGGGAACGTGAGGGATCCTGATGGACAGGGGCTGTGTGTGGCTCCGAGAAGCACACGTTTCCCACTGTTTTCTATAGCCAAGCTTCACACAGTAAGAAGGCAGTAAAGAACATTTGTTCATCACTAGTAGGAACAGACCCTCTTCTCTGCAAACATTACTCTTATTAAGCTGCTGCTGCTTTTTCCTCTTCTTCCTCCTCTTCTTCCTCCCCTCCACCTCCCCTCCTTCTCCTTTTCCTTCTCCTTCTCCTCCTCTTCTTCTTTAAAATAGTGTCTTACTATGTAGCCCTGACTAGCCTAGAACTCACTATGCAGACCAAGGTGGCTTCAAATTCACAGAGATCTGCACGCTTCCCAAGTGCTGGAATTAAAAGTGTGCATTTCTTTAGAAAGCTGCTACTCTCATCTGCTCTACTCTTTTTTCAGTTGCCACCCACCTGGACTGCTTCACCGTGGGTCCTGACCATGTGTTGTCCTGCCCATCGATGTCTATGCCTGGTCCTCGATCTCCTCTGCTCATTCTGATGAGTGTCTTTGTGCATGTAGATGGGAATTCCTTCCATGAAAACCAAATAATGATAGTAAGAGTTAGATGTGTACAGAATTACAAACGGGAGACCACGGATGTCTGCGCAGCAGGCTCCGTCCCAGGGCTGCTGTGCTCGGGAATTTAGAGGATGAGTGGTGGTTTTTAAAAGATGAGAATGTTGATACTTTACAAAGTCATGAACTTGTACCAACAAAATCATTCTGACACCTGTCAGTCTGAGGGCACGGGTGCTGAGCTGTGTACCCTGACTCTCTTGTAAAGCCTGCCCCCAGCTACTGGAACCAGCTGGAAGGGGGAGCATGAAAGTTGATTCAGAACAACAGAGTGCCATCCATTTGATAATCTTCAACTTGACAGTCTTCCCCTCCCCTGCCTATTACTCCCTAGGTGAAAATCTAGATGATTCCTTTCAGTGATACAAGCCTTGTTCCGTGCCTTGAAGGTAGACATCATAAATCACAATGCAGTTTCACAGAAGCAAATGGAGCTGAAGACACAACACAGTGCTATGTCAGTACAGGGATGACTTATGGTGGCATCACCTTAACCCGCTCCTCCTGTGCTCCGTGGTTTCCATGGAGACCATGGAGATCGGGGGTCTGCTTCACAGAAGCATGTCTGTGCATCAGACCTCCTGTGTGCTTCCTGTTTGCTATTTAAGAAAGTGTTCAGAAAGTATGTGCTTTATTAATTAAGATGTACCATCAATGTTTACCTGACCCATGTAGCTGCTGATTTATTTACTACTCTCAATTTCACTGGGTCATACTTGGCTATTGTACTCAAGGAGAAACTTAACAGGAGCATAATGCAAATTAACTCTCACCATTACAGCAACCATTTATTCTCCTTTCAAACTCAGGGAAGAATATAAGCTTCACAAGAATCAATAATTAACTAGTTTATAATTAATTATAGTCAATATTTATCAAATGAAATAAGGATGAACTCAACAGGATTACAGGTGCTTTAGGAAATAATATATCCTTACTGGGTTTTGAATGATGCATAGTAAGGAGAATAGATAAAGATGTTAGGATCACATTCAAGAACTTTAAAAGATTATTTCAAAAACTGGCTATAGGTAATTCTACCTTTTAATAGGTCCAAAAATAAAAATTAGTATTAGACTCATAGAATCTTAAAAAGCAATGAAATCCAGCATTAAAATCGAGTGGTTAAAAGCACTGACATTCTTCCAGAGGTTTTGAGTTCAACTCCCAGCAACCCCATGGCCCACAACCATCTGTAATGGGATCTGATGCCCTCTTCTGGTGTGTCTGAAGACAGAGAGCTACAGTGTACTCACATACGTAAAATAAATAAATCTTTAAAAAAATAAATAGGATTTATATGATAGCAATTACATCTATCTCAGCAATATCCCATCCCTAAAAAACAAAATCAAGTAAAAACATATAATTAGAAAAATCTATTGATTGCCATAGCTGTGTCTGAAATGGACATACAGGAATGAAGAGCTTTGAAGATGTAAAGGAATCTCCACACACCCATAAAGAAAAGACGTTTCTAGTAATAAGTCTAGTAAGAAAGTGAAAGTTTTTATGAAATGAAACTCAGAAACTCTAAAATGTTCACATGGGAGTATTTAAGTCAGCAGAAGAACAATGACAGCTTTGGACAAATGGATTGGACATTGTAAAATGCCATTCTCCCTGGCATATTTTATAGATTAATACACTTGAAAAATATACTAGTTGAGAGTTCTTGTGATCTTTATGTTTTCACATATGCTTTCACTGATGGGAATTTGGTTCCAAACTTCAGGAAAAGACTGAGAAATCCCGAAACAAATTGTCCAGAGAGGGGAGGTTGAGGCCCTGTCACTTTTTAGGCTATAATGGTTTAATAATTAAGTCTTTGTTGCATTAGATAAAAGTAAGACAAAAGTAAGAAAAAAGCATAAAACTAAAGATGAACACCAAAAGATGTGGGAATTATTATATTAAGTTACAGCTCAAATTATCATTGGAAAATGACTATGCGGAAGATGGCATTAGGCATCCATGCAGCTGTTCATAAAAATAAGTATGATGAACTTCCAAATTAGGTGAAGCAGCGTGTACCAGTGGCCGTCCACGCAGGAGGCTTAGGTACCAGTGGCCGTCCACGCAGGAGGCTTAGGTACCAGTG
>JANHMN010000004.1:154689168-154728134 GCA_030674055.1 Rhabdomys pumilio
GGCTTAGGTACCAGTGGCCGTCCACGCAGGAGGCTTAGGTACCAGTGACCGTCCACGCAGGAGGCTTAGGTACCAGTGACTGTCCACGCAGGAGGCTTAGGAAGGAAGGAGGCTGTGATCACTTTTTGGAAAGGAAAAAGAGCTACAACCATATCTACCACCCCTACCCTATAATACCTTATAGCATGTTTCAAAAGAAATTTGAATGCATGAAATATTTAAATGTTAAACACACACACATACCAGCCATAGAAACCATGATCAGGGAAATTGTTCTTTATAAATTCAGAGCTAAGTGAAGAATTTTCTAACTAAAATCCAAGCATAGAGAAAGGGTTTTTAATTTCAACTACACAAAAATATTGACTTACTCATGAAAATCGACCACTAGCAAATTAATAAATCAAAACAGACAATGAGGAGAAATAAAACATTTTTATCGCTTATTATATAACCTATGCCCTTAATATATTAGAGATCCTAGAAGCCAGCAAGAAAGAAGAATATTGAGAACTCAATAGGCAAATGGCTAAAAGCCTTGGGTAGACCTTCCAATGAAAGAGAAAATAGATGCTATGCCTCATTAATAACAGGGAAACCTATGAAGCTAACTGAATTGCGAAGCATCTTTATAATATAAAGTAAAAACTCAGTAAATGAAGCTAGGGATAGAGGAATCTCAGGCACTAGAAGGCTAACTGTATGCATCTCTGACCCAGCACTGTCATCTCTAGGTGACGGCTGTAGAGACAGGGGCATCACGACATGTATGCAAGACTTAACTTGGCTTATTTTTGACAAAATATATGGAATAACTTGGTGTTCAGCAGTAAGCAAATTGTGTACTATTAAAGTTCAACGCAGCATCAGGGCATGGCGGTGTGTATCTTTAATCATAACGGAGGCAGACAGAGCTCTGTGAGTTCAAACCAACCTGGTCTGTAGAGAGTTCCAGGTCAGCCAGAGCTACATCATGAGGCGAAGTGAAAATAAACACAAAACTCCTAAATTTTATGTAGCTACTAAAAAAAAATTGGAGATGCTTTTTGTGTGGGAGACTCTCCAATATATATTGTTCATCAAAGCACTGTGGTATGGTATAGTTTATATAATATGCTACCATTTGTGTAAGACTTAGGATGAAAGTAAGTGTAAATAAACTGATTGCATATGCATTGGAAAATTAATCATGATTTTCATCCTTCTTATATAAAGGTCCTGGAAATTAATCAGAAATAATTTCTTACTCTGTGGGCTGTGGCGGGTGTAAATGGAAAGCAAACTGCATATTACATGCTCTGGTGTTCTTGATTTCTGATCCATGCGAATTACATCCCATCCCATTCAACAATATAGACTTAATATTCAAATTTTGGAGTATAAAATTATCTTTTAAACTTTGAACACTTTCTGTGAAACTTGCAGCCTTGTTAACAAGTATTATTTTCCGAGTAGACAAACTCAACTCCTTTTGACTTTATGGACCACTCATTGTGCTATGAACAATAACCTCAATTTTATATAGTATTTGCAGGAGTGACCTTTAAACACTATGGTGTGATTTTCCCCACCAAACGACTTTCCATTTCCTCCTTTACTGTTTCTGCTTTGCAACTCCTGATGATGAAAGCCACTTCCTAAGCAATTGCTAGGATCCCTGATTTGAGCTGCTTCCTGCAGGAGCTCCTCAACTGGCTTCCTTACCAATAGTCCCCAGGACACCAGGAAGTCAGGCACTTCCGGATGCTGCCTGTGCTTAGCACACACGCATCATTCTATGGTTTTCAGGGTGTCAGGCATGTGGAAATACTGTGGCTGAGATCAGCCTGCTTGCTCTGGAAGCCAGCCTAGGCAAGGCAGGTGGAATCTGCAGCTTTTTGCAGGGTGGCAAAGCAGATATATTTGCCCTGCTGTCAGTCTCTGTTGCATCCTCCCCCTGGAAGAGCTGTTTCAACTCAGGCATTTGTAACCTGCCCAGAGCTTTCCTGGAACCAGCAAAGAGCCAGACAGGAAAAGATGAGTGCGGAGGAAATCAAACCCATTGGATTATGGAAACTTGCAATAACGCCTAGTAGAAGATTGGGTTTCTGTGCTGACCTAGTGATCTAATAATGTCCCTTGATGTGACCCTTGCCCTTATGTTGACACAGCCCCAGTGTGTAGGTTAAACCCTGTTGGACCACAGCCTGATATCCTTACCTGTCCCCGTCCTTCACTTCTCTGGTGACTGGGAGGATCGATTTTGATAACACGTCTGGATCAGTAACATGCAGTGGGGAGTGGTGGGGGTGACATGAGTGGAGCACAGTGGTGGCTCACAGGTAACCCTGCTCCTGTCATTCCAGTCACAGTGACACTTGCCTGTGTCCATCCTGTGACCTCTGTGACCTGAAGCTTATCATCCTACAGCTTTACTCCAAGGCCAGATTTCACACATATACCCCTTTAGGCTGGAAGTACCTTGGTTTTGGAAGCCAAGCAGCCTTTCAGGGTCCAATTTAGTAGCCCTGTACCTTGCCTGATCCCTATCAGCTCTTGCTTTGTCCCTTGGCCACCTGTCCTGGCTGGGTCCTCATGGTCTCACTGTGGTCTCCTGAATGGAGTTGAATCCTCTGCCTGGGGATTGCTGGAACCAAGCACCGCCCCTCTCTTGCTTACACTGGCATCTTGAGCACAGACAGCGACCTCTCAACTGGACTTTCAAAGTTTGGCTGAACTGTGACCTTGTGTGAGCTAGATTGTGACTCATCTGAGGTCAGTTTGCTCAGCCAGCAGCTGACTGTGGTAACTTGAGTCAAGTGGATATGGAAATGGTTCCTTCCTCTACATCCTTAAGGGACCAGAGCATATTATCCGTATGTTCCAAATCGGAGGAGCGGAAGCAGTGGAAAAAAGAGATAAAAGCACAGACGCCGTAACTGCAGACTCAGCAAGTCTGGCCCGCACAGTTCTGGCATTGGAGCACGGCCTGGGCCTGTGAGTAGCCATGAACACTGTTCTTCCTGGCAGCTCTTAAAGGGGTCCTTTGCCAGAAATAAAAACAATCATGAAGTTAGGTGTGATGGCACAGGACTGGGGTAGACTGGCTGTCTCAGGGTGACACACAGGATGTCACAGGCATGATAAGAACAGATTCCTGAATGGTTTTGAAATCTCGGGTCTTGAGTCTTAGAGATACTTCACTTGGAAAAACACAAGGAGATTCAGGCACAGGACTTGAAAGCACTGGGGGGCTTCAGGCACAGGACTTAAAAGGGGGTGCAGGAGTGTTGGATGGGGGATGTGAGGTGTTGTGCCGGATGTTTAGCACCATCTGGACATGACCAGCACTTAAGGGAAGCAATATTCCTACCATTTGTCAGCCTGTGAGTATCACACCTCGTGGAGGACCCCTAAGGTGTGGCTTCACACCTCCTGTTCCCACCACTCACTGACACAGCTCACAGCAGAAGAAGATCAATATATAACCACAGTGCAATGTTTCCATTGATTTAGCAGACCCCTCAGCCATTAACTTAGGTCCAATCCTCATCCTCGGCATGGACAGGACGGGCCCAACTAAAAAAGAAAATCACCATTAGCTTTTCTACCATGTATAGGTAATACAGGAAAAAGAAACAAACAAACAAATAACAAAAACAGAGCCAGAAGTGTAGACTGCCCAGGTCCTGATGGACAGTCAGGATTCTGACTCTAGCAAGACTGGCAACTAACATAGAGGCTCCTGAGGATGGGTTAGCATGGGACCATGGAAAATAATATGTCTTAAGTGGGAAGTGAGAGGCCACAGCTTGCGAAAAAGGCATTATCTCTAAATAAATCCCATAGTTTGAGAGTTTTACATGCTGAGACATGAGCAAGGTCCTAAGCTACTCTCAAAAGCTTGTTAATTAAGACTGAAACAGAGAGATTGGAGGCCACTGTGCCCACTGCCCCTACATCACCTACCCTACCCTCTGCTCTGACTGGGGTTTCCTGGACCTCATAACCTAAGGACTGGCTTTAGCATTACAGCCCTCCACTCTGAGCCTGTGGACTGTAGCGCTTTCTTGCTGTTCCTGCATTTTGCTGGGCTATTTCCGGCTCCCTGTCAAGCCGCTGGGAAGGTTTTGAGATTACATTTTAAGATTTTCAGATTACAAATTTCATTTCTAGGATTCAGAGGAACTGTCAGTGAACCAGCCAGAGAGTGACACCTAGGCAGCTAAGCCCAGGCCCAGCAAATCTCCACAAAGACAAGGCTGCTAGCTGAGGACTAGCACTCCCCTGCCTCCTTCACAGGGGAGTGAGTTTTAGGTTTTCTGGGCTAAGTTTCAGATCATTTGCCTAAATGGAATGAATAACATTGTCTTGGGGTTATTCAAAGTCCTGAGCAATTAATGATTGCAAAAAGCTTTGAAAATATGTAAGCTTTCCAAAAAAGTGGCATTTAATATTTATAATGGCAAGTCTATGCTTACAAGACTCCATAAAGTATAACCACTGGTTGGCAGAGAACTTAGCTTTATGGCTTTTTTGAACTGAGTGTATTTTATTTTCAATCAATTAATTGATGTGTTAAGGGGGACATCCTGTATCCATACAGGGTCTTATTTGGAGAACTTCTGATGTAACCGAAGACTTATCTTAATTGGCCCCAGTCAATTCACATGGACACTCTACAATCCAGACACAGCCCACAGAAAAACTGGCTCCAGGCCCTCTAAAACCAAAACTCTGGAGGTTCCACAGTGACTTAGTTTTATTAAAATTACTTAGTAGGGCTATAAACCAAACCACAGACACTCCCTTTTACCCAATGTAAGGAATTTTCTTTGTTAGTCCCTAAAAGCCAATCCCACACGGGCGCCAAGCTTTGGCAGCCCTGTTGGCTGAGTGTGGTGTCAAGGTGTGAATTCAGACTGCAGCAGGGGAGAGTGGTTAGAAGCTAGTCTCCATTGCAAGTCTGCACCTCCTCCTTCTCTGCAAATCTCAATCCAGTTCCTTTAGACAAAGGGTTCCCCTCCCCCATAAGCAGTATGGTGATTGGTGGTTGGTTAATGGTGACCTTGGTACCTCCCTCATTCTCCTGTCACCACCACTGGCCACGCTGATGTCTTCCCCCCCAAGGGATTAATTCACACAATACAACCCCAATCTTCCCTCATGAAGATGGAAGATTTTTAGATTGTGATTATTCATGCCTTTCATCAATACAGAATTAAACGAACAGAAGGCCGAGCCTTCAGGTGAACACAGTGCTCCACAGCCCCAGTGGCCAGGCGCCAGCGGTCACTCCCCACTCTTGTCACCTTAGATCTACCTCTCTATGGCCAGATGAAAAGCAAAGAATTCATTTTCCTGGAGTCACAGGAGTTCACAGGAGATATCGTCCCACACAGCTGCCAGATTACTTAATGAAGAGTGCCACCCTGTGTCTGACTAGAGAAAACACAACCAGGAAATGGACCTAGGAAGTTCTATAATGGGATCCAGCATCACTGTGTTCCAAGGTGACTTCTCCTTAACATGGGTTCTTCCTGAGATCCCTCAAAAAGCTAAGCTAGAAAGAGGCCCCACCAGCATTCCAGGTAGAAGCACAGCCCACGGTGAGAATGCATGCTTCCACTGATGATCCTGTTGGGATACATACTTTTAGCAAACTCCAGAATGGTTAACAAGAGTGCTACCTATGCCAGGTTCAGATCCACAGGTAAAGGACACAACTGGCAGAACCAAAAGCTACTCTCAGCTGGGACTTCAGGTGAGGATTTAAGGCTAGCCACTGTTTTCCCAATGGTTAATTCACGTAAGTCTGTGAATAGTTGGAATGTTAGGCACATACAGTGAAGATACGCACATACCAACACATACATATCACACATACACAGCCCAACGGGACAGAATACAACTTCCCATCATCATCCATGAGGAACAATAAAAGCCAGCATCTGTTGATATTGTAGGGACAGAGCAAAGCACCTGCTGCATCGCTTTTCCTTCCTTAATGTCAGTCAGATGAGGTATGCACATCAACACTTCGCAGATGAAGACAAGCCCTCAAGGTTAAGGAGCCTGGTAAAATACGGAGCCAGGATCTTCCTCTGAGCATGCTCACGTTTCCAGCATTGGGTCTGCATTGCCAACCTTCTGGCTGACCTCTGTGCTTGTTTCCATTTCTAGGGCGACTCTTGAAATGCTTAGTATCTTCTAGAGGCCACTGGCAGAGATCTACTCACAGGAGTTGAGGAATATCTTGATCCAGGATCGAACCAGGCCTTAGAACCCCAACCTAGAACTTATAGGTCATCTCTTCCAGTTGCTTCTAGCTGCTGAACTACCTGGAGAGTTCCGGAGTGGTATCCACCTAAACAGGCTTGTCCTGCTGGAACAGGGAGACAGTGCCTAGGACTACATGCTGAAAAACAGCCATTCCGTTTCTTTCATTATCTTTTAGAACCTGTGTGTGTGCTTCTCTTGTATGTGTCCTCTTGTTTGTTATTTCCTTCGTAGAGCTGGTCAGCCCTAAGCAGCTCTACGTGTACTTCAGGGAAGGGTGGGCCTTGTTTACAAGTACACTTGGCAATAGGCTTGGGTAGTTAGCACCTTCAATCAACAGTTGTTCAGAATCTTGAATCTGTACATGTTTCATGCGACTGCTTCCTCTTCTAATGACGTGTAGGAGAAAGCAAGTCTCTAAACTTCTATCACCTGGCCTCACTCACATACCACCACAGTATGTGTTTAAATGTGCTGGATACAAAGTCTTTTCTTGTGTGTGGAAACACTTAGATGACAATTCTGATAGAAAGTACACACGTACACACACACACATACACACACACACACACACACACACACCCCTTTTATCTTATCTTTTTTTTTTTTTAAGGTGGAGGGGGTGTGGGTAGTATCTTTACATCTACTAGGCTGGCCACAATCTTGTGATCCCTCTGTTTCTGACTTTCAGGTGCTGGGATTACAGGCATGTACCACTATACCCAAGTGATATCTTCTTTTAGGAAAAATGAAAGGCAACATAGAGCTCATGGTAAACATTTTTAAAAATCATTTAATTAACAAAGCAGGTTCAGAGGCAAGTACTGATAGTTTGTGCTGAAGTGTGGAGAGGGTTAGTTAATTTCAAAAGACAGAGCTACCACATAGTAAAGATCTCTGGCCTGGCCCTTTTGGAATGGGTATCAACTTCCATACTACAGAAACAGAACAGACATCATGTGCCCCTTGCTGCTATGCAACAAGTGACGATACACAGAAAGGTAGATGCATCCTTGGAGTGATGGGCTAAGGAAAGGCATGTACATAAACTACGTATCTATGACGTGATGCAGGACACATCTTTCTGTATGTGGATTATATTCCCTTAAAGTGATGCAATGCAGGATACAGGATCCTGTGCTCCTGATGTGATGCATAAGGACAGGTCATTATGCATGAGAACCAGATGCCCTTGAAGTGATGTAGAGAATATGTCTGTGGACCGTGTGTCCTTCATGTGATTCACATAAAGGAGATATGGCATCATGTAGGTATTGTTTCTTTAAAAGATAAGGTGTTAAATCTTTGGGAACAATTAAATCCTAAGTGATGAACAGCAACAAGCATTTACTTTCATCCAGAGGTTGACTGTGTGTTGGGGTTCGGGGGCAGGGATAAACTTCAATGGGACAGACATGGTGTGCAGCTGCCACCAAGCACCTCCAAGGTCTCCTCTATGGCTCAGTGTCACAACCAAAAATAGCCTGACTCGTGATTTCTTTGACAGCTTGTGTCAACTTTATTTATGGGTTTTTTTTGGCTAAATGGATTAACATTTGTTTCTTCTCACTGAAAGTCCAAATTCTCAACAAAATTGCATGTGTAAGACTGATGGCTTCATTCCATTTGTTCTTCTCTTGGCTGGTATAGGTCACTAGGTTCTCAGTATATTGTAGGACCAATTTTAACAACCTGTTAAAAAGACAGTGAGGAATGTCAGCTTCTTTGTCTTTTCTATTATAGAATGCAGCAGTGTGCATGTCTTGTCTTCTCTTGAAATATTCCTAAAGATTACTCAGCTGCGTCTGGATTCAAGAAGAAATGCATGCAAAATGGAAAGAAGAGAAACTGTTAGAGAAAGGATGGAATGCTGGGGCCAATGCACTCCACACTGGGATGGGTCTTATAAGACTTGAGATGGTTTTACACTCTCATATCTTGACACGTTTCTAAGCGATGGAACACTGTTCCAAAGACTGCAGGGTCATCAGGCTCAGACTGACAGAGGACGGACACAGGATGAGAGAAGGTCCTTCCCACAAGTCCCTCTGGTACTGAAGCTGCATCACTTGGCTTTCTTCCCTTTGTGTTGATGTGTCTCTCTGAAGAGAAACATTACTACTATAAAACACTTGCTACTGCTAAATCCAGTTTTCCTTAAAGATGGCAGCAAGTTTCAACTGATTATGATACACGTCATTTTTCCATTTTCAGGTTTGTCCTCAGCCTCCCGAGTACTGTAGACTTTCCTGCACTTGTTTACATTGTTTATGAAGATATGCTAGGAGTGGATCCCACAGAGCCTTTGTCTGGGAAGTGGCTCTCCTCTGGAAGGTCTATCCCACAGGGACACTGGAAGGCTGCTACTAGCATGTAGCCAGATGCCATGGTTGACATTATCACATAGTACACACAGAAGATACAGAGCAAGCGCCACCAGTGCTAAGGTTGAGTACTCCAATGTAGTCATCACTGGTGCTAAGGCTGGGTATCCCAATGTAGTCATCACTGGTGCTAAGGCTGGGTATCCCAATGTTGTCACCAGTGGTGCTAAGGCTGAGTACCCCAATGTAGTCACCGGACTTGCACATACTTGCCAAGGCTCTATTTGTCCATCCATGTCCCACTTTCATTTCTCTTGCTGTGATAAAATAACCTGATAACAAGCAGCACAGGGGAAAAAGAGGGCTTATTTGGCTTAAACAGTCCATCACTGCAGGGAAGTCACAGTGGCAAGAGACTGAGATAGCTCGTCATACTCTATCCAAAGTCAACAGTAGAGAGAAACAAATGCATGTATGTTGCCTGCTTGCTGGGTACTCAGCTAGTCCTCTCTTTCCTCTTATACAGTTCATGGTCAAAACCAGGGAATGGTGCCACCTACACGGGTTGGGGCTCTCTCACATCAATTAACAATCAAGACAATTCCAACAGACATGCCACAGGCCAACATGGTCCAGAAAATTCCTCAACTGACACTTGAGACTCCAGGTCTGCCAAGTTGACAGTGAAAACTAACCAGTACAGAACAGGTGAGATGGTCCAGTAGGCACAGCGCTCACTACACAAGCCTGGTGACCTGGGTTCAATCCCTGGAGCTCATGGAAAGGTGGAAGGAGGGGCTGGACTGCAGAGTTGTCCTTTGACTTTCACCATTCCCCACCTAACAGGCCCCCTTTCCCTAGAGTAATTTAAAACTATCGCTTTTAATACTAGCATTTAGAAAGCAGAGGCAGGCTGACTTCTCTGAGTTCAAGGCCAGCCTGGTCTACATAGTAACTCAGGGCCAGTTAGGACAACCCTGTCACACACACACACACACCCCTCTTACACACACACACACACACACACACCCCTCTTACACATATCTTACTTCCGTCCATAAGATGCTACAATATGAAAGGACTCCTACCCCCTGTCAAGTACTGCATATAGGCAGCTAATATATGAAAAACTTGTGGGCATGGATGATGACTATGTCACAGGGCTATAGTCAACTGACTATAACACACCATTTGTACAGTCCTGTCCAAGGGGTATCGTGAGCACTGGGATCTCTGCATGTGGAGTAGTCTGCGTAAAAGAGTATTCTACTTTCAGATTCCCTAGATCTGGATGTGGCTGTAAAGCAGAATTCTTAAGTTGGAAACTATTAGCTGTATACAACTAATAGGACTAGCTGTGAGTCACTTGGATGTGGTGGGATTTGCCTCATGGCCCTGACTTCAAGACCCTCCTGCAAGACCATCTCCACAGTCTTCACTCAGCCTGCATCTGGGCACAGAACTATAGCCTGGCAAGTTGAAAGGGTTCACAAGTGAACTAGGTTCAATTTTGTGATCCACAAACTTAGTATCCAGTTGTACAGAGAAGACAAGCTAAGGACCAAGGAGAATCTGTGGGGATTTAAAAAAAAATCAGCAAAGGAATAGCCAAGAGGAGTCAAAATTTCTTAAAATCACCTCATACTGTGCCCTTTCTCCTGAGCAGGTATACTTTACCTCAGATACTGCTTTTGTTCCTGAGTGCTTTTACCATTAACAGCATCAACACTGACCAATTCCAGTGCAAGGAGCAACAAAATCAGGGAAAGCACAGGACACAGAAGTCCAACGCTGAAAAAGGAGGAAAGTTGGTCAGGGTTCTGACAAAGCTCTTTCTGTTTTCTTAAGGAAAACAGCATGTCACCTAATCGAGATGTTTCTATGTTATTACAAGATTCATACAATGTATTTGGATCACGCTTTTCCCCTTTCCCAAATGTTCCAAATCCTCCCCCTGCACCCTACATACCAGCTTCATGTCTGTAAATGTGCGCTCTCTCTCTCTCTCTCTCTCTCTCTCTCTCTCTCTCTCTCTCTCTCTTTTTCTCTCTCTATCTGTCTCAAACACACACACACAGCACACACAAAACCATGAAAACCAAAAATTAAAACAAAACAAAACAAAACAGAAAGACAAAGGGGGAAAAAAGCCAAAAACAAAACAAAATATGGGGCTGTTTTGTTAACACCTTTAAATCCAAACATCCGGGAAGATGGTTTATCAGTCTTTTATCCTTGCTGGCCTCGCCTGGCCCAATCCCTACCTTTCAAGCCTATAGGGTATGTAGCCCAGTCCCTTCTTGTCCTTCACATTCAGGTCACAAAGGGCCTTGACTCCCTGGCAGCAGCAACTGCTTTTAGTCTGGCTCAGTCCCAGCTGCCTCCAAATCACTACACCAGTGAGCCCCTAGCCTGTGCTGGGTCCTGCTCTGTGCCCACCAGCACCTTCCTTGGCAGATCACCCAGTAAAGGATTTTCACAAGGGGAGAAAGTGTGTTTAACTTTGCCAGATTCCAAGAAATTCCATTTACAGCCAACCTTATTTTTCCCAGGAGACCTGCAGAGATGCTTAAAAATACTTCACTCCATTTTGAGAGAGGATGTAACAGTACTCCATAGATTCTACAAGAGTGCAGACTGAGAAACTTCTGGAAGGCAATGAATATGAATGTGCTATGACAGGCCTAGAAACACCAACCATTCAACCCAAGTTCTAGTGATGTGTCCCAAGCAGCTGTTTCAAAAGCAAATGTGAAGAACAGTAGTGCCAGCAAATCCCAGTAAACAGCTCTAGAGCCTAAACCAGGACCATCATTTTGAGTGGTGGAACCCACACCAAAAGGCCAAATTTAAAAGTTCTACAAAACAGTATACACTGTAACCACTCTCTAAAAGGATCAGCTCTCACCCAAGCTTGAGAGAGAGGTGCACTAATAAGTGGGGCGGGGATGGGCGGTGGGAGAATGGCATACCTGCTGAGCATGCGCACATAGTTCTGACGCTGCCTTGAGCGCAACCTACGCTCCAACCACTGCCTGTGTCTCAGCTGCAAAGAGGCGGTGACCTGGTCAGACACGCGCTGGCACTGGAAGCTGATGCCTCGGAGCACAACCAGAACTTCTAGAACAATTCTGGGGCAGAACAGTGTAGGAATGCGTGTGCTACAGAGTTCATTGAGCAGCTGTGACCACCTGCAAGTGACAGTGTATCAATCGGGGGCACGTAGTATCAGAGAATGCCACTTCCAGCTCTTTTCTCCTGAATCTGATGTGGAACCTCAGCAGGTGACCAGCAGGTAAAATGCAATTGCAGTGAACAAAGTACACTCGTGTGACTTCACTAGACACGTGGTACTGCACAGAGATCACCTAACCTCACCCAAGGGCCCTGTTTGGGGCACAATACCAAAGTGCTGAAATTTAGAATGGAAACAGTAAGTCTGCTATCACAAACTCCTCAGTTACGTTTCTTCAGTACTCACTTCTCCGAGGGAAGCCCATCCAAGCCATCGATAGCACAGGCATTCCCAGGCAGGTAGTGGCAGAGCTCACACAAAATCTTGCTAATTAAAGAGTTGCAGGCACATGTTTCAGAATTACCTTCCAATCTGAAGAACACATAATATTTAAAGGTATTTTCTAATAATTAAAACTCCTTCATTATTGGTAACACAACCTTGATCTAAAAGTTGGTTTCCCCAATATAAAAGTAAATAGGTGCCATGACAGGATAAAATGAACGATATGATATGCTGGAAGCAAGGCACGATGCAGATGGAAGGTGATCTGTAGCTTGCCTCAGACTAGTCCTACTACAAGTGTGTCTGCTTTATTCTACACTCCCCAAATCTGGGTCCCTACTCCTCTTGCTCCTGAGTCCAGACCATCATCATGTCTGTTGAGCCCTGGCTGAAGGGTACCTTATCTTCCTGTCTGTGTTCAATTGGGCCCCGAAGTTCCCTTTCCAAGGGCTTTCTAACAGCTCCGTACAAGGAGGAAGATGAGCACTTGGTGCTCACTGCAACAGCCAGGCACGGTGGACACAACCCAGGTGACATGTGCAACAGCTTAGGTGACACAGACTCCAGCCCAGGTGACCCACCTGCCTGCTTGCTGACAACACTCTTCTGGCAAAGGTGGCACAGGCCACATCCTGAGGCTTCTCTCACAGCTCAGCACCTGAGAAGAAAGATTTGACTGCTCTAGGTTTTCCAGTGTCCCAGAAAGTATGTTTTCAGCTGTCATAGATATTGAATCACTTTCTGGAAAATATTTGTAAAACAGTTACAGGCTGCATATCTGAAAACCATAGGGCAAGCTCAAGTATTTCACATGTTCAGTTGAGGAACAGTTCAAACTGCTGCTGAGCCTGTGATTATGAACATGTCTGCAACATGACCCCCTCAGCTAAGAGGTAGCCTACCTCCCATCCTCAGAACTGCGTGACTAGCTTTAGCAACTGTAGTGTAAGTGAGAGCACACAGCACAGATGAGGAAGGCATGTCAACACTGTCAAGAACTTGTCAGCAGCCACAGGAAGCCACACAACAGATCCTTCAGCAGGCTTTGACCATGATAATGTGAGCAAATTAAGTGACAGCTGTGTAGACACTACTGAATGTGGGCAGTTTTCGGCGACAGCAACAATAAGGGCAATGACCTTACAAAGCACAGGACTGCTGCCAAGTAGTAGATGGATAAAAGATGAGAGTCCAAAATAGTCAGGGGCTGCCAGGGGCCAGAGAAGAGTACAGCAAAGAGAGACTGTCTCCAGCCTGTCTGTGACTGTGACTGACAATCTGTGACTGATTGTCAGCAATCAGTCCACCATCCGGAATCTTCCCTCCAGTTCTGGTATCTCTACCATTCTAATGGTATCTTGGAAAGCAGATGCATGGGGGACACAATCCAGGCTCCTGCCCAAACCAGAGCCCACTGGCACAGAGATGGAGCTGATTTGATGACCTGGCCCTTCTCACCTGACTCCTTTAGCTGTTTCCTAACTGAAATGTCCTTCTAGAGGAAACTTCTTAGGACTTGAGAAGCTCACAGAACTTACAAGATTCAAAGTACCTCCCCAAGGTTACAAAAGCAGAAGGCAACCGCTGGGAAGAGGGCACTCTGGCTTGGCTGACATCAGCTGTATATGGATGAGGGCTCTGGAGTGCATCCTTTGTGAGTTGTCTCCAATGCTGGGATGGACTTCCCACCCATCTAGAATCCCATAATTCCCTAAAGCTCATTGGTTACTGAGGCCAATTCAGGTGGACGATCTCTTTGCTCTGTTGTGGTACCTCTCTGGGAAGAACAGATGTTTGCTCACCTCTCCCCAGGAAAGGTTTCATAATGGATGTGTTTATCAGCACTGGTCAGGCCTTGGCCTCTAGCATGGCCTCTCTAGGCCTTTCCCTACAAGCACATACCAGTTTATAGCAGCCTTGTAAGGGTGTGCTCACATGCCAGTATCTATGCAACAGCTATCCTGAATGAGGTATTCATGGCGATTATTCCCGTCCTGTCTCCTGCCACGTAAATAAACATCTGAGGCCTGGGAGATGGCACAGTGGTTAACATCATGTACTACTCTTGCTGAGGATCTGAGTTCAATTCCCAGCACCTGTTGTGTGGCTCACGATTACCTCTAACTCCAGCTCTAAGAGATCAGAAGCCCTGGCCTCCAAGGGCACCTACACACTCATCCATACAATCTTTAAAAACAAAAACAAACAAACAAACAAAACAAAAACAAAAAGCAGAAAGCATTTGAGCTAATCTCCAAATTGGAACAACCTGGTGGAAAGTTTGCTTAAATTATAAGTTAATTTACAACTTGTCTTATATGGTAGTAGGACAAAAATGACATCCCTTTCTTGGTAAAACTTGCTTCTCTCTCTGGTAGTGACCTGTACCAGCAGCCAGCCAGGCTCCCTGCTAAATACTCCACATGTCATCCTTGAGACTAAAACCACCTTTAACTCTGAGACAGAACCTGCAAGCACAGCAGACTGAGCCACTTGACCAGGCTACACAGGAAATGACTGGTCAGGAGGTCGGAGAGAACAAAGTCATGGGACCCTTCTGATGTATTTGAAGGAGGAGTAGTGTCCCCTCTCCCATCCCGTACAGTGCATACCTGTTTTTGAAGCTGAAAGGCTGGGTGACAGCGAGACCTGTAACCTTCCGCAAGACTAACCAGCAACTGTATTGCTGCTTCCTCCTGGTGTAGAAATACTGATGTCAGTCGTTATGGGTCTGTGCTGGGTTTTGTGCCTTCTTCTGGATCATGTCAGTTAGAGTCATAGCCTTCCACTACCTTCTTCAAAATAACTCTATTCAGCTGAAGCATGGTACTTCAATAAAGTAAGATGGGCCTGGTAGTCACCATAACCAACTAGCTGATAAAACGGAGCTGACTAACCACGGCAATTTACAAAGATCACATGCACCCTGTCCATAGCATAACAAAACTACAAATGTACAAGGAGAAAAAGATCCCAAAATGAATGAAAAAAAATTTAAGGACTGAAAATCAATACAATTAGAAGGAAATTACATGACCACAAGCAGTTAATTGTGAAACACATAAATATTAAAAAAGCATAAAGTATTATAGTATATTCTAACTGATATAAATATATAACTGAATTTAATGTATAACTGATGTAAATGTGTGACTGAAAAGTCAAGTCAGCCACTGGAACTACAAACATGAAAAGTGGGGAGTCAGAAGCTGGCAGAAGCCAGAAGCAGGAACTGCCACCTTCCCAACGGCACAGAACAAATGACTGAAACGACAGAAGATTGAAATACTGGGACATGTGCCAACCTTCACTCACTGACAACGAACTCACAGCCACGGGGTGGGCAGCATCCTCACAGCTGTGGTGCCAAGTCTAGGGTGAGTGTTGGGACAGACAGGTGAGGGCACACACTTCTGCTCTAGGATACGGAAGCACAGAGGGACATGATATGTAGAAAAGGGTCTGGCTACAGTGGTGAGAAGAGAGGAGGGGACTGACAAAGCAAGTGTCCATCCAGGAAGAGATGGTGATTTCCCCAAGTAATGGAATAACACAGAGTAAAAGATTCAAGACATGTCTTAAGACAGAAAACTGAGTATAGAATGTGAAAACAGGAAAGGGAGTCGTGGGGGTCTGTGAGCCACAGAAGCCACGTTAGATGGGAGGGTGGGGTCCACACTCAACACAGGCCTGAAGTCAGGACATACTTGCTATTGTTAATTTCTTTTGTCTTTGAGACAGTGTCTTATATATCCCAAGCTGGTCTCAAACTCTATGTAGTTCTGAATCCTTCTGCCTTTACCTTCTGAGTGGGGGCTGGGGTTACAGGTATGTGCCACCATACCTGGTTCATGCAGGCAGGGGGTCACACCCAGGTGCTCGTGTATGCTAGGTGAACACTCTTCCAGCTGAGCTCCATCCTTAGCTTATAGTAAAAGATTTCAGTTTCCCTATGTGAATCTAGACTAGTCTCTGTTTTCTGGGTCTGTGTTTACTTTAATGACATAGCTCATGTGGAGCAGTAACAATGAGAACAGACAATTCTTTAATATCTGGAAAGCACTAAACTGAAGACTCAGCAAAGAGCAGAGCTTGTAGCACAAGAGTCTAGGGCTGGGCCCTGGTGACACAAAAGAGAGATATCAGTTCTCTACATGACTTCTGAAAAAGCTGCTAGCAATTTCAACAAGAAAAAACATAAAGCCAGACTCTCTACCTCACTCCTCAAAGGCACTAAATTCTACTTGGAGAAAATGGTAAAAAACAAAACAAACAAACAAACAAAAAAAACCACTAGAATTATGAATATGGTTATAATTTTTAGAATGCAAAGAAGCTTTCAAGAATGACATCAAAGGCAGACGCCAAGGAAAAAAGGATCCAGAGTTAAAGACAAATAACAGGTGGCACATCACTGAAAACAGCAGTAAGGTTAATAAAGCAGTGGGGAAAACACACGTGAGCACAGATGGCAAAGGAATGACAGCCATCAGTGGAAACAGAACAAAACACAGTCCTTACTGCTATCGCCACAGGGCTTGACCTTTGCTAACTCACTATCACAGACACGCAAGTGAACACAGTCCTTCCGCTTACCACAACAGTCAGAGAATCTCAACAAAGGTACAGCATGTGTATCAATGGAGGTCACTGGGATACATGACGGTGTACTAATGCAACAGAATGACAGACAAAACAGCAAGAACAGGCACGGCAATGATCCCAAAATATAGCTACTGAGAAACACTGCTTAAAGGACAAAGCATTTCTTCCCAGGAGTCCATTTGGGGACACTCATGGAAGGAAGCAGAGACATCCAACTTTTAACAGTTTTCATTTCTGGCAATGGGCATTCCAGATGGCTTGATGTCAACTTTGCTTGGACTTTTAAACAGTTGTAAAAATAACTGCCATGCATCTAAATTGAAAACAAAAGTACCACCTACACTATTACAACTGAAGCTTTTTACTTTAAAATAACAAAATCATTAGTTTCAGAAACGTCAATATCCTGTTCCATCAGTTTAGCAGACACTTGTGGGAATTTCTTGCACTTAGCCAATCACGTTGTGTATCTTGTTCTTTGGTTTTTAACACTGACACTGCTATTCAGAACAGAGGCAAAGGGGCATTTCAAAGAAGGAAAATTATTTCAGCTTCAGAACCTTGACTTTCAGAGAATGTACACATGTATAGATTCTGACAGGGTAGTACTGTTACTCAAATTAAGATGAAAAGTTATCAATAGATACTCATACTTGAGAAATAAGACATATTCTTCCATTGCCGCCAGCCACCCTCCTCCCTCTGTGGTACCTTCAGTTCTGACAGTGTGTCCTCCTCAGTGAATCTGAGCAAGAGCACCAGGGAGAATGTGAGAAGCTGGCTTGCTGCCTCTTTTGGAAATTCATGTATGTTGATCTCCCCATGGCTTAAACGATCCCGGATACGAGGACCCTCCTGATAGTTCAGGAAATCCCACAAGAATTCCTTTTAGAATTAACAGAGAAACATTCTGTTAGTGTTCTGGGCAGATGAAGAGTGAATGGCAGGGTTTCCAGGCAGTTCCTGGCTTGTTTATAAACTGAAGGGAAATGTGAGTCTCAAAGAGGGCACTCACCCTATCCTGCAGCTGGAACTGTAGTGGGGAGCCCTTGTTCAGTACAGCCTGCCTGTGGGGGCGGAGCACCAACCACAGAGGGAAGAGAAACAAACTTCCCTAGCGAAACATAAGTCACTGCTCTCGATTAAAGGAGCATAACCAAGTAGCTGTCCCTTGGCCACTGCCTCCCCTGCATTCATCATGGACCACTCCTGCCTCTTAAGCCAACAAAGGTGGCTTCTCCCTTCTCTAACAGTACATGCCCAAAGTCTCTCTCTGCCAGACAATGGGGGAGAAAGTCAGAAAAGCACTGATGTGGGCAGATTGCCAGTAGAGGAAGAGTCCAGGGGATTCAAGACCAATATATATATGTCAGCTAGATTAGTCATCTTACTGTCTGAGGGCAGGAAGAGATGCCAAAATCACACATAAGGAATGGGAAGTATAATCCAGCTCTTTTCTTAGTGAAGCAGAATAGACAAAAAGTATATACTATAGTCTAGAGAGAAGTCATTGTAGCATTCTTATAAAATATAAGATGCTGATTGAAAAATAGGCCAAAACATTAATCTTATCATCCAACACTTAATCTTAAAGACATGTGACTATTGCTAAGTTTTACAAATAAATATATAGTTCTTTCTTCAGTAAAAATACATAGAATCAATAAATAGTGTTTAGAAAGAGGGCAGCCAAGTGATCAGGCATTCAAAAAGCACAGCGCCTACACTGAAGTCACTTCTGATGGTGTCTGTGACAGGCCAAGGTGACATCCAGAAGCAGGTCAGCTCCTGAGCATACCACACATAATGTTCATAACCAGAAAGACGTGAGACTGGAGATACATGGACTTTACCATGGCAGGCTCTCCAAGGAAACAAGGAAGCTGGTTGATGCTGCCATCACTCATGTGTTTTGCCAGTATCTAGAACACCAAACACAGATGAGTTAATAGGCTGTTAGGCTGACACATGCACAGATACTATGTACACAAGAGTCACGCACGTACACATACAGAGAACCATTGATCTGTACATATACAATTAGAATATTTGTATTTCTAAAGTTGTTGCCCTGGTTAAAAATAGTTGTTCTCAGCAGTGGTTATAGCCAATGGTGTCAATCTGTTTGCTTTTTCCAACTTTGTGTTTTGAATAACTACAGAAATAAGATTAACAATATTGGGCCTCAAAATTAACCTGAAAGACTTATTTATTTATTTATTTGAAACAGAGTTTCATGTATTGCAGGTTAGCTTCAAATCCTGCGTCTATCTCACAAGTGTTGGGATTACAGGTATGTGCCACCATGCTGGGTATATTCAATGCTGGAGACTGAACCCACAGCTTCATGGTTGCCAGACAAGCATCAGTTCACTAAAGTACAGCCCCAGAGGTATATTTAAATCTAGCATGAGCTTCTTCTCCTTCTTGCCTATTACCATCAACATTTTCCTGTGAGCATGTTACTTATGGTTAATCTTTGTAGTTTTTATTATTTTAAAATTTATTATTTTAAATTCACTTATTTTACATGCATGAGTATTTTTGCCTGCATGCATGTATGTGTACCATGAGCTTGCCTACACCTGGTTGTGAGCCAAAATATAGATGCTTGGAACCAAACCCAGGTCCTCTGCAAGAAAAATGCTCCTAACCTCTGAGCCATCTCTCCAGCCCTAATCATTGTGTTTTAATTTTTATCTTGAAAGAAAATGAATGTTTTCAGGGTTTTTTTGTTTTTTTGTTTGTTTGTTTGTTTTTGGTTTTTTTGCAAGTTTGGCTACTTACTTCATCAAACGTGGTATATAGGATTGTTGACTGCAGAAAAGGGAAGATATAAAAGAGAAACAATTAAAAAGAACAGTTGTATTACGAAAAATCAGAAACAGTCCAGCTTCAGAAAATGCTCATGCTTTTGTAACATTATGAAGTTTAAAGGAGAGTTTGGAAACAACTATCTTACATAATCACAATTCAAATAAATGTGTGCTGTAACAGCAAATAAAACACGCTGTGTGTGTGCGTGCGTGCGTGTGTGTCTGTATGTTGTAAGGGACTGAATCTGGTGTTTTACACATACTAGGCAAGTGTTTAGCTAATAATCTTCATTTAAAACTTTTAAATAGTCACAGAAAATTATCAGCATAGTAACTATAGTTGCAGTGAGTAACAGAAACACATAAACACGTACCTCAGCTGTGAGCAGTCTCTCAGGACATTTGTTAACTGCAGCAAAAACTCTCCTGAGTCCAGCTTCTAGCTGTGACAGCAACAACATGGTACAGTCGGCAAACCTGTGGGACCCGAGTACATCAGCAGTGTCTCAGTAACCGCACTATAGCCTCAACACAACTAATACGGCATTGAAAACGGGGGTATATAACTTGCTAATGTGAGAAGCAATGACTTTAATGACTTTAAAACCTTTTTTTTTTTTTTTTTTTTTTTTGGTGTTTTAAAGCTTGATGAAACATTTTTCATAGTTTCAGTAGAACAAAAGCTCATCAAGGATATGTAAGTAGTGCATGCCACTTCTGAGGATGCTAGAACAGCAGCGCTACAGCAGGGAGCTGAAGAAAAAGTGAACCCAAGAGTGAGGTCACCTGAGGACAAGTAGTGAAAAACTCATTGGATCTCCAGTCTCTGCCTCTCTGAAAACACGCTGTGCCTGGCTTTCCCAGGCTTTGTCTTTGAGGAAATATATGGCCAGGCTTACCTGTCTCCACCCCCCCCACCTCTCCCCCTGCACATCCCTCCACCACTACAGTTCTCTAATGATAGGTTCAATGTTTTACTTACAGTAAGAATTCAGGAAAATACTAAGAAGCTTATTCGAACAACAACAACAAAGTCCTGTCAGTGTCACTAAGAGGATGATACAGAGCACTTCAAACAGTTACAGCTTGTCTGAGTCATCAGAGGAAGGCATTCTGCACTCTGTCTAATCTGAGACAGTCTCACTTCTACCCCCCTCAGTTGGGACAGTAAATGAACTTTAGATGGAGGGCATCTAAGCACCAAGAGCACCATGCCGCCCTGGTTACCTGTGAGACTTGAATTTGCTCACTGCCATTTCCCAAAACGGCAACATGATTTTTAATAGAAAGTTGGATTTCGTCATCACTATCTCCAATGCTGAGAGTACCTCATAAGTTACACCTGGAAAAGAGCAAGTGTCTTTGAAAACACAACCACAGTCACACAATAGAAACACAATAGAATGATGTTAGGAACATATGTGGACAGACATGCCAATCAGCCAGCACCCTGGGACAGATGAACTGTGGCCTAGAATAGAACATTCCTAAAAAGGGAGAGCACCTGGCCTACAGCTACTGTGGAGTGGCTTCAGGAAGTTGCCAAGAGGAAAAATGGGCAACTGATCTCTTCAGGGACTTGGGCAGCAACTGAGAGTAGGGCTCAAGGTACCCTAGTTGAGGACACTGACCTAGAAGAATAAGGTGTAGTTTAAGAAGATACAGCAGCTTTCTACTGTTGGCACAGCTGATATAATGGCCACAAGTATAGATGCAAACAAGGTGAGAGAAAGAAGACCAGATACCATGGATGCCCCCAAGACTTCTGAATGAATGGCAGCACATCTGAGGAAGAGTCCAGCTCTAGCCGTGACTCTCAGGGCCAACAGCACCCTAGAGCAGTGGGAAGGGGTGAAGTTTAAAAGGGTCTTCCAGTAACTCACAGAGCCATCTTTGCCAATGTCGAGCGAGTATTTCACCAAGAATTCAAGTCTGATGCTACTTACGAACTGCAAATACCTCCGTAAAGACATAGTAAGGGGGGAGTGTGAAATGTAGAACTTGCCAGGAAAAACAATCACATCCTCTAAGTTTGTGAGTGTTACAAAAGGTCGATGTGCCAATGTGGCTTTTGTGTGCTGAAGGTAACTCTTCAGTAACTGACCCAGTCCTGCCGTCAACAGCAACATGGCTGAACAGTATCTAGGGAGGGAGACAGAGATCTCCTGGAAAATGAACATAGCCACATACAAAGAACTTTTCTTAGACAGAGGTGTTAAAATTATGCAAGGAGGAGGGCTGACATGGATCAGCGGGGAAAGACATCTGCAGCCAAGCTGAATGCCCTGAGTTCAATCCCTAGGCCTGCACTTGGAAGGAGAAAACCATTCCCCACTATTGCCCTTTGACTTCCACACAAATGCTGTGGCAACTATGGACATGAGTAAATGAATGTAAAAACTAAGAGAATTAAGAACGGAAATCATCAAATGTCAGAACTCTCCATAGATGGAATTAAGCTGTACAATAACTAGGAAGGCTACTACTATATCAAACTGCACGGGCTTTCCACCCATCCAGGCACCTATGCTTGCTCCTAGGAGCAATGGCACCGAAACACATTCTATCCCACTCCAGTTGCTCTGCTGTTGAAGTGCAACTTGACTGTCCATGTCTCAAATTCTCTTGTCTTTCACAAAGAATCCTTTCTTCTTGTGAAATTCAAAATACAGCAAATTCTTAAGCAGATTAAGAAAAAAAGTTACTTAACCAGCAACTTACTTTGGAGGAATATCTTGAGGGGAAGCAAAGCCATGCCACAAGACGTTTCTCAGGTTGAGTCCACAGGGAGAACCCATGAAGACTTTTAGTACGTCCATCTAATCCATTAAGACAGCAGATTACTGAACTGTAGAGTACATTGATTCAACCCTAAAAATGTTTGCTTTCTCCCTTAGATCTAAAAAAGCCAGCAGCTTCTGCTAGTATAAACAGTAACAATAATAAAAATAACACAAAAATATTATTACATTTTTATTTAGTATGTGCCAATGTCTAGAGGTCAAAGGACAATCTGAGGGAATTGATTCTCTGGTCCACCAAGTGTGTGCTAGGGTTTGAAATGTTGTCAGCCTTCGTGGCAGTCATGTGAGTGCGCATGCATGCACATGCGCGTGCACACACACACACACACACACACACACACACACATTATGACGCTATAAGTCTGAATGGCTGCAAAAAGCATAAATTCCTCCTTGTAAAAAAACAGAAGTATTTTAGGACAAAACTGTAATACTACCATTCCAAAGTGGTAAATACAGTCTACGTGAGACTTAGTAATATCATTAGGAATACTTAAATGAATAAAGTAATATGCTGCTAACTGCCTCACTTGCTGGAACTATATGGTTATTCTATCATCATCAAATCTGGGGAGAGAGACCCTATAAAATATGAGGAAGAGGGACAGTTCCAGTAGGAAGAGAGAAGAATACACTTAATCAGTGAAATAGTTAATGTTTTTCCAGAGTACTGTAGCTTTGGAAGCTCAAAACTACAGGTCATGCCAGCTACTCTATGCTTTATGTATAAATTGCACACTTACCACATCATGTCCAAAGACTTGTGCAAGCTCTGTAGATGCAAGAAGATCTCTTAGGAGAAAGGGGCACTCTTTCCCAATCAGTAAAAATACCTAAAATTTAAACAGAAATCACATAATACTTACATGATAATCAACAGTAATATTTTTAAGACAGAACATAATGTATGAAGCATTGTACAAATGAACAAAGAAAAGTATTTAAAGATTTCCTAGCCCCCCCCCACCCCATGTGTATGTGTGTACATGTGCGCGTGCATCTGTGCGTGTATGTGTGTGTATACAAGGTGGGGCTGCACATGCCTAGGGGCCAAAGAATGGCAGCATCCTCCATCACTCTCCACTTTATTCCCTTGAGACAAGGTCTCTTACTGAAACTGGAGCTAGAGCGAAGGCCAGAAGGCTTCACTTATCCCCTCTGTCTCCACTCCCTCTCCCCACAGTGTGGTGTTACAGGAGGTGTAGAAGCAACTGTACATAGCTTTTTATTTTTTAAACATAGGTGCTATAATCTAAGTTCAGATACTCATGCTTATGAAGCAAATATTTTTATCTACTGGGTCATCTCCCAGCTCACAAGAACTAGGATTTCTTAATCATGTACAAAGAGAATCACTGTATTTTACAGTAAAACAATAATAAAAAGCAAGAGATCAGAAGTTCTTGTGTTCATCCAGGCAATCTGGCAAACAATGAGGATTCTCACACTCACATCGCCTAAGGCTCGTTCCAGACAGGAAGCTAGTTTCATCACGCTGAGGGAGATGGCGGCTAACTGCGAGCTTTCCAAGGCATCAAATATTTCAACAAACAACTATTCAGAGGAAGATACACATCAGAGTTCAGATTCAATGAAAGATATTTCTCAAAGCAACAATAATTTTTAGTCATTTACTATTACTGAGCTCAAGCCTTTTAAGATGTAAAGATTTTACATTTTTGGAATAAAAATACTTTATATTAAAATACTATCATAAAGGAATTATTTAATAACTAAAAGGTTCTCTGAAAATCCTTTAAATGTTTGTTCAAAGCGCAAATTTGGCATAATAATTAATTGAAACCAAATAATCTGATCTATTTATTTCCTATAGTGATTTCTGGTTTAGTTCCTTTAAAGGTAGCTGACCTAACTGTCTTGGAATCGACATATTACAGCGGCTGCATTATTATAGTCCTTTAACATGTCAAGTGAAACAAAGAAAATGCAAAGCACACAAGATTTGCATTAGGTCTTGCCCCATACTACTTTCTTTTCAGTTCACTGTTAAGAAAGCAAGCACCTACTCTCTGATCTCCTTCCCTTGTCCTCTCTCTGGGAGGTCTGTTCTGTACGCTCAAGTGGACTTTATCTTCTTAAGCCTAATTAAGCCCAAAAGTTGTTCAAAGAATTATCATCAACTCAGGCTTCAGATATAAACTACTTAGACTTCTCTGGCAGTCCCTGAGAACTCTTCAAAGTTGAAAGGTATAGTAAGCACAGTAAAAAAACGCTTTTTATACACGGAAAAATAATTTTGTCAGGATCCCCACTACATCCAAAGCCGTACCTGATAACCAGAACTCAGTTACATCACCCACTCAAGATAACTAGACACAGGCCTAGAATCCCATGACAACCACTGGACAAGTATATAAGCAAAGACTAAGGGCAACGTTCTGCTCTGCACAGAGAGATGTCTGGAGAGACGACACTGTGATCTGCCCTGTAGCTGAAGAGTCTCCCCAGGATCCTGACCCTCAAATCAGAGACTTCTGTTAAAGACTGGACCTGACTTTCAGCTAAGATATGTCACATAGTTGGGGAGATAGGCCTAGGGCTGTAGTTAGGAATTTAGAGTATGACTATTATGTGATGACCCTCAGCATAATAAAATATAACTTTTGTTATAGTGACTACATGTATCTGTCTGCTTGCTTGTGACAGTAAGCCAACGATGGAAAAGATAACCTCAACTTGGAAAGTAACAAGGATGCCAATTTGTAAAGTCTTTCATTTCTAAACAGACACAAATGTCAAACCTCTGGATAAGTTGTCCACTGGTACCATGGTGAATACTGAGTTTCAAACTGTGCTCTGGTCAGAGATGAGATGTGTAGATGGATGGCCTCACACACTGGACCCAACTGCAGCACACTTTGCCTGTAGTCCAGACTTTGCCCTTATAGGAGGAGAAAATATTTTAGTTCCACAGCTCTATGTCAAGGGATGAAAAATATCTAAGTCAGAGAAAAGCTTTATTTATAAAATGCTCATAAAATCAAGCAGCTTATAATTGGATATATAGTAAGTATACATGCAATTCAGTAGAAATGAACCGTAAAAGGTTTTACTACCAGTATAGAATGTGTAGCTGTTTAGTTGTTTAGTTGCTCTTGATCAACTACAAAAATGTGGAATCTGAGAAATAACTCACATTGTCAACTAGGTACTGTTCTGTGTAACATGATGAGAGGTGCTACCCCATTCTGTCTTGTCTTTTATCCAGAGAACCCATGTTGTATATACAGCTAGTGACGAGTGGATCCAAGTCCTAAAATACTAGAATAGTCTAGTATCTCTTAGGCCTTGCCTCCTTGGTTCTCCTGCTTACATTATTCCATTAACTAAGCATCTCTTCACTTTTGTATATTTCTCCTCTGATTTACAACTACACTGTAACACTCTTCAAGAAGAACAAATGAAAGTCTTACTGAACAACACATTTTTAATGTGAAAGTACTACCTGAAGTGTGATGTTCAAGGAGAATACAAACCTAATTCTGCATAGCTCACACAGTCTGTAATTGCTTTCCAGTGTACTTCACCATTTTGAGTTACAATGCTATTGATGTCACAAATTTCTGAGAGTTCAAACCCAAGGTTACAAATCAAGTCATGCACTAAAGGAGAAAGGCATGTGGTAATGGAATCCTCTGTTAAAACCTGAAATATAAAACAAAAAGCACTGTTACATTCAAGTGGAAAGAAAATCCGATCTTAAGAACAGACTGAGAACTAAGGCATGGCAGCTGTTAATATGCTTTCTGGATACCATAATAGCTCTATGTATAGAACAGTGCTTAGACACTAAGGGTATCTCATGTATCTGTTTTAAATTCATTGTGAACTGAAATCATTTCATTAATCACACTTGCTGACTTTGAAGTTTGGAGACTCGGTGGGTTTTCTGAACAATGTGTCGCTCCTTTCGGCATTCTTTTAGTATACAGCAGTTATCAAAATCAGAGATACTTTACAGGGAGTGTGGAAAGAGAAACCCTAGCATCCCTGATCTTGGTACGAAACACAACTTCCGGCCCAGAAGCACTGAGTTAAGGGTGTAGAATGATGGATGCCAGCCCTGAGATCATTTACCTTCTTCATTTTTTCATAACCCCTCCCATCAAACACAGTGTTCTGTAAATTGACTTCCCCTGTAGCTTATGAGCCCACCCGCACTCTCGCGTGACAGTATCCCCCTGCGGGCCTGCCACGACGGGCACCCGGAACAACAACTCAGAAGGTAAGCAACGGAGCCCAGCGCTCCGCCCTACCTCCATCGCTTCCGGCTCAGGTCGCGGCGCTCGCTGATGACTAAGGCGGCCCTCGTCCCCGGCTTCCGGGATGTGGCGCTCTCTGATGACTCAGGCTCTCTTCTCCCTGACTCACCCGCCTCTCTTCGCCGGCTTCCGGGACGCTGCTGCGCGCGGCGCAGGCGCGAGACTAGTTCTCTGCGGCGTCTCTGCTGGGGCGTTGGGCGGCTACACGGCAGAGGGGGGCGCGGCGTCCAGGTGAACCGATCAAGATGGAGCGGCGAGGCCGAATGGCGAAGGCGTCCTCCGGCCAAACGCACCAATCCCCGGTGTCGTCTAAGAGAGAAAGGAGACCTAGCATGTTCGAGAAGGAGTCAGTGAGTGGAGACCGGATGCCCAAGGCAGCCTTCCCACCCTTTAGAGGACGCTGGTTCCCTGTCTGCACCCGGAACCCAGGATGGCTGGCTGCCCTTCTTCCATTTTTTGTGACCATCGCGAAACTGAGTTTAGGCGCAACAACGTCGTTTAGATGTTGAAGGCCCAGGATTTTTTGTTGTTAAATCCAAAGAGTTTACACAGGCATCCTCAATTCTTTTCAGACTTGGAAATGTCCAAAGTTATTTAGTAGTTGTATTACACCTTATAAATGCAATTTTAGTATATACGTAATTTACCAACATATGCACATTAATATACACAAGCACACACACATATACCTAGGGGGAAAAAAACTGACGTGCTGATAATGAAGTGCTTTTAGTTTTAAAGAATATTAGTTATTTGAAGAATATATAAGAGGAAAAACTTGAGATATTTATTTATTTCTTTGATATAAGTAAAAGAGGTCATTTTAGTAGAACACTGGCATTTCTGTTTGTCCTTTGAAAACCATTAGTGCAATCAGGGCTCCATCTTCTATTGCGGCAACGAGGGAAAACATTTTGTACAAGGATGCACAACTAACAGTGCTGAGCTTAGGACACCTGGTGGTTTCTTTCCATACCTACTTCACATGGCTCATGAGTGATTGGTAGGATGAAGCTAGATATAACAAAAACCACGAATTTTTGGAACTGAACTATTTCAGGATGACCCCTGAGTGATGGCAACACTTCAGGTTTTAATGTCTTTTTAGTGTCAGAGGGGAACAAAAACAAATAGAAAAGTAAGCATGCTGAATTCACACACCTAGGAAAAAGCAGAACAATGAGCTATGTCTAATTGCCAAACATTATACTATATTAAATGTTTGGGTTATGAACACTAAAGATTTCTGTACTTTGAGGCAGATGAGTGATTCTATGCTATGAATCTACTGCCAATTTTAAAAGCTGAATGAACCCCGGATTCAACCGGAAAATACACATTTAGTAAAATCTAGAAGCAAACGTGCATGGAGCAAGGCATCTTATTTGATTGATCTATATTTATATACCTATATTTCTTAAAAATCTAGCCTTCTGAAGGTAAAAACTTTGAATAGGCCAGTAGTTAAGAATTTGAAACAGAATCCCATATTTATTAACCCTAACACCGAAAGTTACTTTCAACTTTCAAGTGGCCAATGATTTCTGTATTTCTGAGAATATGAAAACTCAAGGCACTTGAATTAATATGGGCAACACTTGATTTTACCTACCCTGTATCCAATTATAAAAAGTTCCTTATTTTATGTGTATGTGAGTTTGGGTGTATGGATATGCACCATGTAAGTGACAGGATAGTGTGGTTGTGAGCCAGCGTGGTTGCTGGGAGTCACTGGGTCTTCTACAAGAACTGCTGAACTACTTGTGTCCCTCTCTTTTCTCTAGTGGTAGCACTTTCAAAGAAGTAGCTCATCTCACATTGGGCAGGGCTTCAGTGGTTTAGGTGACTACTCAAAGGATGAAACCTCAAAGGGATGAAACCAAGTTAGGTTAATGAACTAAGAAAAAACAAGGTTTATTATAATGGCAGATGCAAACTGGAATGTTCTCCTGTCTGAATTACTCCATCTTTCCAATAAAAGTATACTTTTGCTTAGCAGAAGTTAGGTCATTGTAACCAAAGATTACAAAACCTTGAGAACATTGTTAAAAATTGGCAACTTTATCAGTCTCTCAAGGATATGTATTTGAAAACCATAAACATTAGCAAATAACATATTTTGCTAAATAATTGAATATCTCATTGGAATAATTATATGTGTAAACTCAGTCATTTAAGTGTAGGCTCCAGATAGATAAATGCCTTTCAGTAGCTAGTTTTGATAACAAATTTGATGTTATTTTAAAAGATTATAAAGGTTTCATATTAACTGAAAGAATAAAATAGTTTTGATAAGTATAGTAAATCATGTAACCAGTATTATACATAAAGAAATGTCAGAAATGCAATTTTAAAAGGAGTAGGTTCATAAAGGTTTAATTTGAGGCTCCATGTGTTCTATTCCCAGAAGAATCATGCAACCTTGAAAACTGTTAGTGATAGTGCATTAGTAGCTGGATCCCTTGAGTATATTGTAGTTCAAGAGAAGATAGTAGGCACTTCTTAGACAGGTTGAGTTGTCTTTCCATACATAAGTACAATGTCAGATTATGTACAGGGAATAGAATTAACAGGTTTAATATCACAGAAGACTTAGCATGAGGGAGGGGAAAGTTATGGAAATGTATTCAGTCAATAAAGTACCTCAATAGTTTTGCTATTTGAGTCCCTAAAGAAAAAAGAAGAGTAACAGATAATAGATGAAAAGTCACAGATATGAAAACTAAGCCTTTAAACCAGAGTCTCAGGGAATTCCCGGGCATAAGAAACAGGAACTCCTGCCAAGGCATATTTGAAACTAGTGATAAGAACATTTTTAAGGAAACGAGGAAAGAGAAAATAGGCTTCTCAGAAATAGTCTGAATTAGAACATATCTTTACTGAAAGAAAACTAGACCTAGAATACCACACCCAGCTATAGTAAAAATAAAAATATAAATTAATAATAATAATAATAATATATATAAATCTTTATGTAGGCATATATTCTCAAACTACAGAAATTAAAGATAAAGAAAGGTCCAAAAAGAAGCCAGAAGACGAAGACACTATAAAAGAGAATTATATTCATATTCTCAGAAATTATAAATTAAGTGAAGTAAAAGTATTTAGAGGAGAAATGTGACAGCCTAGGATTTTATACCCTGCAAAACTCCTCTCAAATGAAAAAAGGTTTTTGTAAAGAAATAATGAAATTTATCTCCAATAGACCTTCCTTACACAAAATGTTAACAAAAAAAAATCAATAAAAAGGAAATCAGAAATTTGAATCTAGATAAAAGAGTGTCAAAGAGTAAATGAAGGCTAATTTAAAAACTTTTAATGTACCTCTTTTTACTCTAGCAGATGTTCTGAACTTGTTGGAGGTTGCATATCAGATATTTACATTATGGTTCATAACAGCGGCAAAATCACAGTTATGAAGTAGCAGTGAACTAATTTTCTGGATGGGGGCCACTGTAACATGAAGAGCCATGTTAGAGGGTTGAGAACCACTGCTGTAACAGATAATAGTTGGTTAAAAACATGACAGGAAAGATTTATAATACTATGTTTGCACATGGATACATGTTAATGTACACATAGGTGAGATGAATGTCAGTTTAAGAAAAGGAGAGGGAGGGAAGAACTTGAGTCATTTTAACATGTGCAGTTGAAGTGTTAGTTGAACCTGGTTGTGTATTTCCAAAGTCTACAGCTAAGAGAGGAGGTCAAGGAAGAGGAACTAACGAGCTGACAAATTAGAGGAGTCATGTTAAATGCTCAATTTAAAGCACAACAGAAAAGAATGGAGGACCAGAAGAACAAGAGCATCATACAGAGCAGAGTAGCATCTATGGCTGATACTAACCCAGATGTACTAACAATCACTGAGTGTCAGCGGTCTGAGTACAGCAACTTAAAACGGTTGTCAAAATGGATTAAAATAAGACTCAACTGTGTTTATAATAAACTCACTTAAAATACACATATATAAAAGGAGACAGGTGGCCGGACAGTGTGGCGCACACCTTTAATCCCAGCACTTGGGAGGCAGAAGCAGAAGCAGGTGGATTTCTGAGTTCCAGGCCAGCCTGGTCAACAGAATGAGTTCCAGGACAGCCAGGGCTACACAGAGAAACCCTGTTGGCTTTTGTAGAGTATCTGCCTATCATGCATGAGGCCCTAGGTTTGTTTGATCTTCAGCCATCAAATTTTTTAAAATTTTAATAAATTTTATCATTAAAAACTTGCAAATAAACTGTACACTCAAATGAACTAAATCCCAGATCTATACATCTCAGTGAATTGCTCTTCAGTTAGACTAGCACATAAATATTATATATACACATGAATTTGAACATGTATGATGCTTATGTTTGTCTTAGTTACTTTAATAACATAGCATACACAATCAACTGCTGGTAAATAAATGAATAAATAAACCAAAGATATAATTAATTGCCCTTATGAATATTGATTCAAAACACTAACATGCTTAAAAAAAGATCTTTTTCAATTCTAAGAATTCTACACCATGCCTACGTCTTCCAGAATGCAAAGATAAGTCATTAAAAGCCTCCCAGTGTAGTTCAGTACATAAAATTAAACAGTATTTTTCACATCCAGTTAATAAGAAAACTCATTTTTTGTCAAAATTCACCCTTTCACAATAAAAATACTGAACAAAACAATATCAGGAATTATCACAACATTAAAAAGCCATATATTAAAAACCCATAGCTAACATCATATACAGTGTAGAATTTGTCCTCTAACAATTTTTAATAAATAATAAATAAAATGTGTCTTCTAATATCAGAAGTAGGGCAAATGTCTATTCACTCCTTTTAGCCAAACAATTAGATATGGAAGAGAAATGCCTGGTTATTATGAAGATGAAGTTTGCCACTTTAAATGAGAGACTGAAAATTGATCCATGAACTACTATAGTGGTATTCTGAAACTGCTATAAAACATTATCACCTACAATGTGCTGAGTGGTATTCACAGCGGCATTCACAGATAGCCTGGATGCTTGCATCCCACCAGTCAGTCACAGGTTGGACATATCTGTAGGGCTCTAAATAATTATTGAAATACAAATTGTATACTTTAGAAGGAAACATCATGTAAAAAAAAAAAACCACATGTCAAAAATCATGGACTGACACATAGATCTGCTTTTGTTATCTTTTCAAGATTTAGAAATGTGTAATCAAAGATACTGCTTTTTAAAATAACTATATGTAAAATAAATTTATGGATAATCTTTCTACGATTGTGGGTAGGAAGGAAGCATAAAAAGTTGCTTTATCTTTATCCTTCAGCCACTCTGTGCAGGCTACTCTTGCTTCCCGCCCTTTTCGATATTTTGTGGGTATTCTAAATATATGCACCCAGGTTTGTATATTTGTGTAGTGTATGTCTTAGTTGCTGTTCCTATTGTGTGATTAAATGCCCTTACAAAAGTGACTTAATAGAGCAGGCATCTGTCTTAGCGTCATGGTTCCAGGAGTACAACCCAGTAAGACAGAGAAGGCATAGCAGCAGGAATGTGAGGTGTCTGATCACTTTGGAGCCACACTCAGGAGGCAGGGCAGTGGTTACTCATGCACACCACTGTCTCCTTCCCAGGGAGTGGTGCCATCCATGGTAGGTAGGTCTCACTTTAGTTAACCAGATCAAGGTAATCCTCCATGGGCAAGCCCAAAAGCCTCTCTTTAGGTGGTTATTTGGTCTCAAACTGACAATAGAAACTTATGCTATATATACGTAAAGCATAGACTCCCTCAAGTTGAAAGCTAATAATCTGGGACTTACGGACAGTACAGAAGTGGCTGCCTAAAAGATTTCAGGTTTGTTAGTTCTTTCTCCTACTGATGCAAATTCTTAAAATCTGAAATGCAGTCTCTCTCCCTTCCTTTTTCAGTATGCACAGATCTTAAAAGAAAGACTGAGAGAGTCTTTTCATGATGTTCAGTATGTGGAACCTCCATTTGATGACTCACTCGCTGATATAGGCAAAGAATGGAAAAGTGCCCTGGCAAAATTAAAGTTTGCTAATTCATATAGAATGGAACCATTGAAGAAATTCCAAGCACATTCGGTAGAAACTAAAATCCAGCAAATATTAAAGGTAATTAGGAACCGGGGTATAGCTCAGTGGTAGACACTTGTGTAGCATGTATGAGACCATCATAGGCCAAAGTGTGTGTGTTTGTATATGTGTGTCTGTGTCCATTCACTATAGAGACTGCCTGAAAAATATGGAGGGTAAATGGTCCTATAATCTTCTTTGTGTTTGTTGAACTCAGTCTGAATCTATGAGGAAAGACAACCAGTTCCCTGTAAACTAAATTCTGACATGGGTTAGACATTTGACGCATTGCAGGTAGAACAGGAAACATGTACTGGTGGCTTTGCTAGTTGAAAGCAAACTGGTTTTAGTGGTGTGGGGAAAAGACATTTTTTTCCAGGTCAGTAACTACATAGGTGGTACCAAAAGATGTTGTGCTTAAGCAGTTTTGAAATCATGTCCCATACAACAGCTGGAGCTGTAGGTGCTGCCTGTCTAACCTTATACTTCTTTACATGTATCTGTCTCTTCTGAACAGGCCAAATAGATGCATTGAAAGAGGCTGCTCTAAAAACCGCAGTGGCAGTGGTTTATACAGTCCTTTCACAGGTATTACATTGTTTATTGTTTAGTAAGGTAGTGGTAATTCTAAATGCTTCCACTGGAGGTTTTCTTCAATAAAAACACACTTACTCTCACAGGTCAAGGAATCAAGGTGGACATTCTGCCAGCTGCTCAGTATGTCTGTTCTAATCATGGCTTTCTATGACTGGCTCAGGGTGGGTTTGGAGAACCTGATGTTTGCTGTGTGAAATGGACTTGTATTCGAATTCCATTGATCAGCTGATGGACCCCATAAAAAACTAAGGCGTGGAAAGGTGGAGTCAGGCCCCTGTGTACTAATTGGGATAAGGGTCAGAAGATGGGAAACTATGATTAAAGTTGTGTGGGCTGAGCAGGCAATTCTAGAAAGCTTTGTGCCTAGGAACATAAGGGAGGCTGAAGCGGTGTCTTCTGCCTCCTTTACCATCTCTGGCAGTATCCTTCCTTTCTCATGGTGCTGGAGGGAAACTTTCTTCTGAGACTTTATCTCCTGCTTCCAGGAAGCATAAAGCAAGGCCAGGCTACTGCACCCACACTTTTTCAAGTACTTTTGTGTCAAAATAACATGAGAAAGAAGCTAATTTTTAGGTAGCACATTCTGAACCTTTCTACTACCTCCCATCCCTCCATTTTTAACTTATATTTGAAACTAAGTGATATTTGGCAAAGATATTATAGCTTACAGTTTGGGGAAATAATTCTAACCAACATAAATAGCATATGTGATCTAAGAGTGTATATTTTTGGTCTCCCACTTGACCCTATCACAAAAATGAAATTTACAAAATTGAATAAATGACCTGGGTATGAATCACATTTACAGAGGCCACCCCAGGGTTCTAAGGCCAAAGTGACAGTCAGCATATGGAACTGGAGAAACTCCCAGACAAACAGGCAATAGGCTGGGACTATCTCAGAGAAGACTGACCTTGAACTTGAGTTAGATTCAAAAGAAAACAGATGACACTGAGTACTGGGAAGATAGAGCCAAGCTCAAATGCAGGCCTCCAACCAACTATATACATGGAAGGAACCTGTCAGCGAGCAGAGAAGAGAGGAGGGGAGGGGAGGGGAGGGGAGGGGAGGGGAGGGGAGGGGAGGGGAGGACAGGACAAGACGTAGAGGAGCAGGGCAGGAGGATGGAGGGAGGACATTTACTCGACTTGAAGTTCCTGTGAATCAGATTGATAGGAGTCCACTTATTATCACCAGACCTCAGTGCGCAGTCCTGGGTGCACTCCAGAAAGCCAGTGAATTAAAGGTATTGTTTTTAATCAGTTTCTTCATGGGTTCAGCTTTACTCTCATTGTATAAGAAAGGCTTCTGGGATGAAGAGATTATTCAGCAGTTAAGAGCACTGGCTGCTTTTCCATTTGTGTTGTATTTTCTGTGACATACAGCACCCTCTTCTGGCCTCCAGTGGCACTAGGCACACATGTGGTGCACAGGCATATCTGCAGGCGAAGCAATCATTCATTTAAAGTAAATCTGAAATTATTATTTTTAAAAAGTCTCCTGTTTGATGGTCTGTGAGCCACATCTTTTTTTCTAAGATGTTAGTTTATTGGTAAATATGGTAAGTCACAGTTGCCATAAGGAGTAAGAGAGAGAAGTAAGTTTTTTCAAGGACCCAGAGAAGGTAGCAGGGACAGAAACCAACTCTGGGCCTAGAAACAACAGGCATTTGGAAAACTCAATCCAAGTTTTTATGTACACATAAACACAAAATGTTTCCTTCCTTTACTATGAATTTCCAGAAACGTTTTGAAATTTCCTTGTCTCTCTAGTGAGAAAGGAAACTGGGTTACTTACAAACAAGTTGACAGAGCAGCCTCAAAACAGAAATTCACAGTGCAGGTGTTGATCACGGAGGGCAATTGAACTTAACATTTTTGGGGCGGGGTCTCACTATTGTAGCTTTGGTTGGCCTGGAGCTCACGGTATAAGCCAGCATGGCCTAGAACTTATAAAGAGCCATTTGCCTCCTGAGTGCTGGAATTAAAGGCATGTGACACTAAACCTGGCTTTGACAACTTAACATAATTTTGAAAACATTTTTTTTCAAAATTGTTATTTAAAATAAATTGGTAAGTATATATGGCTATTTTCAAGAATTTGTGTATTTTAAAACCGTTGTATGTATTATTTAGATACATGCTTTCTATTTATATAAAACATTTGGTTTGAGAATTGAAACATTTTTCTTATTTTTTTAAAGGACAGTCTTAAAGATGTCAAATATGATGATAAAGCCTTCTCTCATTTGTCACTTGAATTGGCAGATCGAATATTGGCAGCAGTCAAAGAATTTGCATACCATCGTTATAAATTCATTATAAAAGTATTATTTATTCAAAAAACTGGTCAAGCAATAAATGTAAGTGCCATGATGATCTAACATCTGTTCCTTTGAGCTGTGAAATGTCCCCAGGGATGGAGAGATCCTGAAGGAACTTGAGTACAGAAATATTTTGTTAAAAAGACTTTTCTTTTTCATTGCAAAGTCTCTGAAAAGTATTAACCTAGAAACACAATTTTACTATCAGTAATTTGCTAGATTATGTAGCTTGTTTCTTGGTCATACCAATTTTGGTTATTTAAATATCATTTAACTCAACCAGCAAGCCTGGTGGCTCATACCTTTGATCCCAGGACTTGGGAGGCAGAGGAAGATGGATCTTTGTGAGTTCAAGTCCATCCTACTCAACATAGCAAGTTCCAGAATTACAGAGCTACATAGTGAGACCCTATCTTGAAAAGATCAAAGCAAATGTTAGTTAATTAACCAGTAAGTTTCATTTAGGCATGTTAAGTAATGGAAAATGTTTATAATTTGACGTTGGTATTAATGTATGCTTTTTAGGGATGAATAAGAAAGGAAAGTTATGGTTTAATAATAGTATGTTTATGTGTTAAGTTGACAAAGGGTCAATTGTGCTGGCTATTTTTTTTAGATTTATTTTTATTTCTTTAATGTATGAGTGCTCTATCTGCATGTACACCTACATGCCTGAAGATGGCATCAGACTTCATTACAGATGGTTGTGAGCCACCATGTAGTTGCTAGGAATTGAACTCAGAACCTCTGGAAGACCAGGCAGTGCTCTTAACCTCTGAGCTATCATCTCTCCAGCCTGTGCTGGGTAGTTTTATATCAACTTCACACAAGCTAGAGTCATCTGAGAAAAGGGAACCTCAATTGAAAAGTTGCCTCCATAAGATTGGACTGTAGGCAAGCCTGTAGTGCATTTTCTTGATTAGTGATTAATGTGGGAGACTCCAGCCCATTGTGGATGGTGCCATTCCTGGACTGGTGGGTAACTGGGTGCTGATCAAGCTGGTAAGCATCTCTTCCATGGCTTCTGCATCAGCTCCTGCCTCCAGGTTCCTAGTCAGTTTGCATTCTTGCTGTGGTTTCTCTCAGTGGACTGTGATTCCCCAAGTTGCTTTTGGTCATGATGTTTCATCACAGCAATAGTAACCCTATGACAGACAGGCAGATGGGTGCTGATGGTAAGAGCTATAGACAGAGGTGGTCCTATGTCCATGGGTAACTGCACCAACATGCAATACATGCACTGAAGAGCAGGAAAGTTACAGGTGGTGTTACCATGACTAAATAGCAGGGCCCATGCTATTCAGGAATAAACAGAAATTGAATCTTTAAGTTGCACTTTATTCAGAGAAGACAACAGGCTAATCCCTGTAGGCTACCTTTCATCTTGGACAGCAGATACATATAGAAAGGAGCAAGAATGAAGGTCATCAGCCGGGCAGTGGTGGTGCATGGCTTTAATCCCAGCACTTTGGAGGCAGAGGCAGGTGGATTTCTGAGTTCAAGGCCAGCCTGGTCTACAGAGTGAGTTCCAGGACAACCAGGACTACACAGAGAAACCCTGTCTCAAACAAACAAACAAACAAACCCCAAAAAACAAAAAACAAAAACAAAACAAAACAAAAACAAAAAAACCCCGAAGGCCATCAGTCACTCCAGAATTCAGTCTTGCTTCAAATTACATTTCTGACCCTTGTAATAGCTATGTCTCTGGTATGAACCTATTAGTTTCTGGGTGCTTCCAAGCCGGGGAATGGTAAACTCACAACAAACCAATCATTAGGAGTGATACATTTGAAACTTAATAAGCATAGATCTCTTTTTATAATATGGAGTAAAAATTTAGCTTTATAATACAGAATATAACAATGGTCTTATATGTTTATCCTATTTGCCATCAGTAAATTCTCTACAGGAACATGAGGTAGGGGTGACATGCCAGAGCAGCTGCTTGCGACTTCCCAGAAAAGGGAAGGCTGGGTGATGGCCTGTGAGAGGAATCAGCTGTAGAACAAGCCAGAAAGAACATCTTAGCAGAGGTCTAAGGCAAAGCTGAGCTTAGTAGGATAGGGAAATAGACATGTGCCATAATGCCAGTGTGAGTAGATAACAAGCTGTCTGGAATTTAGGCTCTTAAACAACAGCATCTCTGTCCCCATTCTGTGCGGCTGCTCAGCCTGGAACCACCTGTGTAGTCTTGAAGGCTCAGTGATGTGCTGTAACTGCTGCTGGCTCAGCTGGAACTGAACATTCCAGACGACCTGCCCCTTGCCTGACGGCAGTGCTGCCCGCTGTTGTGCTACATTCTAGTCGTCCTCCTGTGGACTGATCCCATACAGGAGTCTCAGCACAGCATTCCACAAAGCTAGGCCAGAAACTACAAGGCCTTTGATGCTTTGCTTAAGCTGTACAGTGTCACATTCTGTTGCTCAGACCAAGTCAGAAGACCACCTCCTTCAAGGAGTGAGGAAATAGTCTTTTAGGAGGAACCACAAGGACTCTCTGGCCATTTTGGATCCATCACAGATATAGGACAGCTTGTCTTGACCCTGAAGGCATCACAAAGAAGTCATAGCCTATTTGTAAAACTGGCATTGTTGCTGCCAGACTAGGCTCTAACAAGGCTTTTGGTTGAAGAGTTTTAAATGTGGTAAGAAGGATTCCTTACCATGGTCTGAACACAGTAGACTGGCTTTATAGGCCCCATTACAGAGCCCTCTGTTCCTGCCTAGGACTCACTATAAGGCCACTAACAGCCTCCAGAAAAGAAGGGAGACAATCAGTATCACTCTTGATTCTCCATGAATGGAAAATTGGTCTTATCTTACAAAAATACTTACTTTTAAAACATGTATATGTGTGTTTGGAAGGATGGGGTAGTGCTCAAAAGTGCAGGTACCCGAGTGGGCCAGAGTGATGGATTCCCCTGGAGCTTGGGTTACAGGTAATGTAAGCCGTTGATGTGGGTGCTGGGAATTGTGTCTTTTGGTAACACAATGTATGCTCTTAACTGCTAAGCCATCTCTATGTAGTGCTAGGATGGAATACAGGGCATTGAGCTGGTGTGTTATCACTTAAGTTACCCTACTCAGCCTAACAAATTATTTCTTAAATACAACTTTCTGAGACATTGACACACTATTTTAAAAAGCCAAACCACTGTAATTTAAGTTACTTAACACATTCCATCTGAGTCTTTTAAATTTTGTCTCACAGATTGCCAGCAGATGGATCTGGGATGTGGCATGGGACAGCTGGGTAGAAGCTAAACATGAAACAGAGTCTTACTTGGCATTGGTTTTGGTGTTTGCTCTCTATTGTGAATAGCTCAGGAGCAGCATTTTCACACCCTCTACCCTT
>JANHMN010000004.1:154733134-154765041 GCA_030674055.1 Rhabdomys pumilio
CGGGCGGAGGGGGCGGGGCCGGGGCGCCGGGCGGCCCGCGCGACAGCGGCAGCGGCGGCGGCGGCGGCGGCGGCTGGGACTAGGCGACGACGGCGAAGACGACGGAGGCGCGGGGCGCTGGGGCTGATGGCAGCGGCCGGGCCTGGGGCGGCGCTGTCCCCCAGGCGGTTCGACAGCGACCCAGCCTCCCCCGGAGCGCAGTCCCCGAAGGTGAGTGGAGCGCGCTGCCCAACGGCGGCAGCGGGCGGGGCTTGGGAGCGGAGCAGAGACCGAGCGGCGGGTCCCGGAGCAACAAGTGCGGCGGACGGTGGGCGCGGACCTTGGGGCGACCTGCGCGGCGGGGTGGGAAGCTGTCGGGAATACTAGGGACCGAAAGACTCGGGAAGAGTGGTTGAGACGAAGCCTGGGAAAGTCGGAAAAGTTGCGGCCTTTGGGGATCTTAGTCGGGGAGACGCTGAGCGGGACATGCGCTTGGGGTCTCG
Source organism: Rhabdomys pumilio (assembly GCA_030674055.1). Classification (NCBI taxonomy): domain Eukaryota; kingdom Metazoa; phylum Chordata; class Mammalia; order Rodentia; family Muridae; genus Rhabdomys; species Rhabdomys pumilio. The sequence goes on from JANHMN010000004.1 coordinate 154,733,617, forward strand.
AGTTTGTGGATCGGGGGTTCACACCCACAGACCCTGCCAGCCGACGTGGTCCGCGCCACGTGCCCGTCCCTCCCTGCGGGGCCTCCGGCTGCTCTTCTGTGGACCTCACGGTGGCCCGGCCCGAGTCAGAGCAGCGCCCGGGGGCTGCTGGCTCCCTGTCCCGCCTGAGGACGGTGCGTAGGAGAGGCCCTTACCTGGAACGTAGCCCTTAGGATTCGTAAGGCTGTGAGCTGGTAAACTCTGTGTCAACTTCCGTTACTGTTTCTTTTCGAGTAGATCATTGTTTTTAGTTAAAAGAAAGTGTTGACATCCAGAGATCCTTAAAATGTTCACAAATTACAGTGCTCATAAATGCTCCCGAGCTTAAAATGAACCGTGTCAAGTATGGCATATGAATACTGTGGGAAAATTAAATATTAAGAAAATAGATCATCTTTCAACTTTTTAAAAAGGCATATTAAGTCTGTTTACTTCAGTTTTGATGAGTGAAAAGAAGAATGGTTTCCATGTTTTTTTTTTTTTTTAAATTTGGAAAATAATTTTAGTAAATTCCTAGGTGCTAGAGACATAATGAAATGTAAAATCACAACTACATTAACATATACCAGACACTTATGTGCTAGCCCTTGCTCATAGTGTGCTCCTATATCACATCACTGAATCCTTGCATCAGCCATCTAGGTTTTCAGACAGGGAGAAGCTTGCAGCATTACCACACAGCTGATGGCGGGCAGTGCTCAGTAAGACTCCAGGCAACTCCACAGTGGCATGCTGATCTGGCATGCTGGCCTGTGCTGTCTTTTTAGGGTCTTTATTGAAATATATAGTAAGAGTAGTAGTGTTAGAAGCTATACTATTTTGATTAAAAAAATATGAGTTTAAGCCTTGAGTAATATGTAAATGAATTGATTTAAAGATATTTGATTACTTATTTCTTTAATGGAATGGCTCAACAACATATATCTCCTATGAGCTTATCACAATGTGCTGGATTTCTACCATAGAAGAAAAAGAATGCAGTTAGACTTTGTATTCTGTGTCGAGTCCTTCTTTGTCTCCAAAGTAGCTAATTAAAATGTGATCTTGTAGGCCAGTTGTAAGTGGAAGGCTACTATAAAATTTGCTAATATTTATTTCTCAGCTCAAATAGGAAGACTTGCTTTGATCTTAAAGTGGTGTTGCTATTAAAAAGCAGAAGACATTTGAACACAACCTAGTTGGTAAGCAAGTGAAGGCAGAGTACATTTAAACTATAATTTAATTTTGTTTCAATTGAAGGCCAGTTTTTAGTTTTATTCCATTTCTTAAAACAAATTCGTCCTTTTAATTATTCTAAGGAATTACGTTTTCTAAGAACAGTAGTTAGAAATATGATTTCTCTTGTTGATAGGCAGACTAGAATGATACAGAACCATCACTCTGTTTTTAATTCTCTTTTAAATTTCCTATTTTTTTAATCACTTAAATGTACAGGATGATAATGAAGATAACTCAAATGATGGGACCCATCCATCTAAAAGGAGGCGAATGGGCTCAGGAGACAGCTCAAGAAGTTGTGAGACTTCAAGTCAAGACCTCAGGTACTGCTACTGTAAGGTTCAGTAATAACTTTTGTAGACTGTTTTGCTCACTTTTTCTTTACCTGCCCATCCCAGGCAGCAGAAACAGTTATTAAAACTTAAATGTATCTGCTGGAGAGGTAGCTCAGAAGTTAAGAATGCTTGCTCAGCTGGAGTTTGGTTACCATCACCCGTATCTCATAATCTCCTATAAACTCCAGAGGATCTCATGTTCCATTTTGGCCTCCACAGATGTTTGTGTACATATATACAAAGCAAACAAATCTTTAAAAAAAGTCATAATATCAAAATACGTCTTGCTCCTGAGAACTATTAAAAATTATGGTAAGATAGGTATGTAAAACTCACCATTGTTAACACTTTTTATATATAAAAAGTGTATATAATTGGAATCAGTGGTATTAATTACATCGACAGTATTATGCAGCCATCACTCTCAGCCCTTTCTAAAACTTCAGTAACTCAAAGGCATAACTCTCCAGTATCTCTTACTCTCTCCTGCCAGCAGCTGCTGGCTACCACAATTCTACTTCCTGCCCCCGAGTATGAGCCATACATTACCTGCCCCGTGTTATCTGGCTTACCCACAACCGTATTATCTTCAAGGTCCGTTTGTGTTGGAGCTCAGGTCTGAACGATGCTCCATGGTACTGCTACATTTGGCTTAGTCACCTGCAGAGTGGGGTAGTTAATGCTGAAGTGAGCGCTGGCATTCAGAACCCTGTTCTTAAATACCCTGGTATATAGCTACAAGTAGAAAGCTGTACCATTTGGTAATTCTGTGTTGAGCGTTTGGAAGGGCCTTCCATACATCTCCATAGCAGCAGTGTCATTCTGAATTCCCACTAGGACATACCTTGTGACATCACTTTTGGTTTTCCTTGCTTTGATGATGGGCATACAGAAGACACGACACAACCATCCACTGTGGTTTTTGTTTTATATGCCATGGCTTGTGGTATTTGCCGAATATTTTTTTTTAGGTGCTTTTTGACTATTTGATTTATATTTTTGGAGAAATATTTTCTACTTCTCTGTCCATTTTCCTGTTCCTGCCCCAGTTTTGTTTTTTGAGCCAGGGTCTTACTGTGTTCCTCTGGCTGCCCTAGAACTCAGTGTGTAGATGAGGACGGCTCACAGTACTAGGATTAGATGTGTGCACTACTATTCCCAGCTGTCTATTTCTTTTTTATTTTTTGCTGATGAGGTATGGGACTTCTTTATGTATTCTGCATTATGAATTTCTTTATCAGGTTTGTAAATATTTTCTAGCACTCTATGGCTCTTCTCCCCCTATAGTTGATAGTATCACTTTTTTAAAAAAATTTTTTAATATTGTTTGTTATTTATAATTTTTGGGTGTTAAGTCTAAGAATTTGTTGCTAACTTAGGATTTTAGTTCATTCTGAGCTACTTTTTTGCATGTGCTATGATGGGAGTGAGGTTCCTTTTCGTAGCTTTGTGTGTTTCTGTTCTTTCCTAGCACCAGGTTTGGCTGTTTTATGAGCTAGTTTTTAAATGACTAAATGCAGCAAAGCACTGCCACACGCCTGCATCTTAATCTAGAACGTAGGTGATCTCGATCAGCACATTCATCACACTTCACTACTCAGCACTGCAACTGAGTGCAGCACACCGCGACTTCAAGAATACGTCTGTTCTTTGCTTCTGGGCTTGTAGAGTATAAAGAAATAAAATTATGGTTTATTGTTCAGTTCATTGAGAAAGCAGTCCTTGGAATTTCTGCTTTTCTAGTTGTCTGTGACTTACTAAGCGATAGATAAGGATCAGAAGTTGCTTAAGTAGTATCTGGTATGCATGAAATAATTGTAGTGAAAGTTAAATTAAAAAGACTTTAGAGTTGCTGCCTTGCTTTGGTTTCTCAGACCTAGTAGTTAGGAGTCTTGAGTTTTTCATTTTAACTCGCGTGTCCTTTATGTGTGTGCACATGTGGGTTTGGGTACCTGCCGAGGCCAGATGATCATAGTAGATCCTGAGCTGGAGTTATAGATGGTTGTGAGCCGCCTCATGTGGTGCTGGGAACTGAGCACCAAGAGCAGCTAAGTGCTCCTAACCGCTGAGCCATCTTTCCAGCCTTAGGTTCTTTGTATGTATACAAATTGCCATGTATACATTTACATGTATAAAACTTTAGTGGATTTTTGATGTGATGTTTTGGATTATTATTTTAATTTATTTTATTCATTTTGTAATTTTTCTCCATAAGCATAGCATAATAAAAAGAATTGCAGTTCTTAAAATTGTTTTGAAAATAATTTGAAATATAAATATGATTGAAATTTAATAAATGCCACATATAAGGCATAATGTGTGTTTTTGTCTTAGCTTCAGTTACTACCCAGCAGAAAACTTAATAGAATACAAATGGCCACCTGATGAAACAGGAGAATACTATATGCTTCAAGAGCAAGTCAGTGAATATCTGGGTGTGACCTCCTTCAAGCGGAAATATCCAGGTACTTACTTATGGCTCAGTGTATTAACGGATGACATCGGACTTAGAACAGAGACAGGGTACACTTGCTGAGTTTAATTTACAATTAGTACTGAGTGTCCTATTGTAGAGGTAGCATGCTTCTATGTGTCACCTAGTTCTTTAGGGGCTGAATAAGTACTAAGATTATAGCTGTGTAATGTCATACATGACTACTTGAGGATAAGTCTGAGAAGAAAAGTCAGATGTTTTTGAATTTTAACTGTTGCTCTGTGACCTCAGGAATAGAGTTAGCGTCTAAGCCGAGCTTGAATTATAGGAAGCCATTCATGAGCTGCCCTAATGTAGTTAAATGCTTAACTTTGGATTGTTCTAGATTTTAGTTTTTTAATGTTTATTTCTTGAATTTGTAAGATTTTTTTTTTGTGTGTGTGTAGTTACCTAATAACACTTAGAATATTCAAAAACAAATGTGCTTAAGATAGTTATTTTTAAGTTTTTAAAAGTTCGAAGATGTATAGTTTCAGTTTTTAATAGTCATGTTGCTCTGCTTTTGGAGATTTAGAGCGACGAGATTTATCTCACAAGGAGAAACTATACCTGAGAGAATTAAACGTCATCACGGAAACACAGTGCACGCTAGGTAATCAGCACCTATTGTGTTTTTTAAGCTGAACATTTGTAGGTGGTAATTAGATAAATGACACATCTTCTAAAATATTAAGTAATAAGTTGTTTACTTCATTTTTAATTGTTAAAATACAAAAGGCATGCTATAATTTTTTTTTACTACAATATAATTTTCTAGTGATAACTTTAACAGAGTTGTCAAGGAGTTTGTGTTTTGGGTATAGAATCTGTATCTAAGTATAAATCTTTATCTTCTGTAGTACTGGGGATTGAACCCATAGATTTTTATCTTCGGCAGTCTTGTCAAACTTTTGGTTCCTTATAGCATATGCTTTATTGGTAATTTGTTTTTGGTGAGTGTGTCAATGCTGACAGGCACTTCCCAGTATAAACTGATCACAGCCATAGGAAAATCTCACACTGATGTTTGTGAAGTCACACTGTGTGTGTGGACTGGCGAGTGTTTTGAGATGTGAATTGATAGTATTTCTACATATAGATTTGGAAACTAAGAAATATATATTGAGAAATAATTTTTATATAAATAATTTTTATATAAAAATTTAAAATATAAATACATATTATATCATATTAATTATTAGTGGCTAATATATACCATTCATAATTATTTCTAAGTATATTCTTACAATTTACATAAAATAGAGAATCATTTGACTCAAGAGTTGATTTTTTTTTTTTTTTTTACAAGATAACCTTTATTTACTTTATTAGGAAGAGTAACTTTTATATTTTACAATATTAATTTTGCTTTGATTACTGTAAGATAGTAAAGAGAAGCTAGTTTTGAAAAAGCACCTGTGTTCACTTGGCCTTAAAATATTTTCTTTACTTTCTTTTGGGGCGGTCCAAAATAGGTTTAACAGCATTGCGCAGTGATGAAGTGATTGACTTAATGATAAAAGAATATCCAGCTAAACACGCTGAATATTCTGTTATTCTCCAAGAAAAGGAACGTCAGAGAATTACAGATCATTATAAAGAGTATTCTGTAAGTGATTTGAGGTGACTGATGTCTGTCTTAGGGGGTGGGGAAACTTTTTATAAAACTAAATATGACTTCTAACTTGAATATTTTCCTTTCAGCAAATGCAACAACAGAGTACTCAGAAAGTCGAAGCCAGCAAAGTGCCTGAGTACATTAAGAAAGCCGCCAAGAAGGCAGCTGAGTTTAACAGCAACTTAAACCGAGAACGCATGGAAGAAAGAAGAGCGTATTTTGACTTACAGACACATGTAGGGTAACATAGTTCAGGAGTATCTGGGTCTTTTTTGCTACTGTAGAATGGTTATTATTATTATTATTATTATTATTATTATTATTATTATTATTATATTATCATGGTGCCAGCTGTGTTTATTTTCTCACAGAAGTTAAGGTACCATTTTTAATGATGTATTGAATAATGCCATTTGCTTTCCCTCCTACTCACCCACCCTTCTTCCTTTCCTTCTTTCTGAAACCTTTTTGCTTTATGAGTTAGTTTACCTAGCAAGACAAAAAGTAGCTATGTATCTAACTCCTGTGTCCCCAGAGTGTGTGTGAGAGCAACACACTGAGTTTGTCTGTTTGGTTTTGATGGGAGTTCCATGAGGTTACACAAATGTCCCCTACATTTCATAGAAGGAGCCAGGTGAGCTACAAAGAAGTTTATATACTTCACAAAACACCGTGATGAGCCAGAGACTTACACTGCCTTTCCTCAGAGCCTGAGTACATGGTGAATAATAGGCACAGAACTAAAGCACACAGCTGGGAGGCACCAACTATCCCCTAAGTTATTGCTACTGTGTCATTTAAATTGCTAGCTTTCCTATATAGGGTGGGGATATGGATGTAGTGTACACATGGAAATTCTTTCTTGAAGCCTTGATTCCCAGGTTGTAATCAGTTTTCACATTTCTTGATCTTAACGCAGGTCATCCAAGTGCCTCAAGGAAAGTACAAAGTGTTGCCCACAGACCGAACGAAGGTCAGTTCCTACCCAGTGGCTCTCATCCCCGGACAGTTCCAGGAGTATTATAAGAGGTATTTAGTACTTCAGTTATCATTGCTTTTGGGGACTCCTAGAGGTTTATGTTGATCCGTGATACCAAAAGATGTGTAGGATTTGTGTCTGCATTTTTCCTCTTGGGTTCTGTGTAAAGAACACCATTCTATTAGAATTGAAGGCCTGCTGGTGAGGTCTGGAGTGCTACCTCTGCCTGCCCTGTCTGCATAGGTCTTCCGTGCTTTCACATGGCATGTGGCCCAGTAGTTTGGAATCCCTGGGAAGCTTTTGGGAGATGAGATTCTCAGGTAGGTTCAGCTTCAGACCCTCTCCAGAGTCTTCACTTCAGTGGTGTTCACAACATGCAGAATGGAGAGTGACATGACAGCAGTGAGAGGTGAGATAAAAGAAGGGACCGATAAGTACCAGGGCACACATGGCCACACCCCTGTAAGTGTACTTACTTCTTGTTTCCCTCTTAAATGTAATCAAAACCTTTCAGACCAGGACAAATGGGCTCCTCTTGTTTTAAAATCTCAGCTTTTCTTTCAGCAGTAGACCTCATTCTGGAGATCTGTTCTCAGAGTAGGTGTTGTGCAGAAAATATGATTTACAGCAGAGCTAGGCAGAGCACTTGCTGTTTGATATTCTAATTTAAAGTATGCAAAATTTTAAGTTTAAAAAAATTTTTCAGTCTAGAAATTTCTAAAAATCTGATGGTGTTCTGTCAACTCCTATGTTCTGATATGGTGATTTAGCACTGAGGTAGCTTCTGAACAATAGCCCCTTGAGACCAGGAGGGCTGTATGTAGCGTCCAAACTAGGGGAAAACTTAAGTGTTGCAGTACATACTTTACAATGTCTTAAAGTAATAGCTGTTAAAAAACTGTTTCCTGATTATTACCTAATTGTTACACACCGTGCACTTCATGCCGTTGTTAGGTCATTTTGTCAGTCTATGATGGTGGCTCTCTGTTGAGCCTGTTCTATGAGTGGAAGGATGCAGTGCACAAGTCGTCTCAGCTCGGGTGTGTGGCTGAGCAGGAGCACGTTCTGGGCTGCCTGGGTTCCACTCCTCTCTGCCGACACATTAGTCATCATTCTTTTTTTGCTTTGAGGGTAAAGGGAAAGACTGCCATTATGTTTAGATAGAAGCAAATCTGCATAGTCAGTTAGGGAAAAATGTCCTGATTGCTAAAATTTATTACTTATCCTCACCTGATGACCAAAATGAAATTCTCCCTACCATTTGTGTGAAGTATATGTGAGAGGCATAAAGCAAATTTCACAGCTTAAAGGTAGTTTTTACATATCTAGTAATTAAGGAAGAATGAAAGCAACCTTTCTGAACTTAGGTACTCACCAGATGAGCTTCGGTACTTGCCATTAAACACAGCCCTGTATGAGCCACCCCTGGACCCAGAGCTCCCGGCACTAGATAGTGATGGAGACTCAGATGATGGCGAAGATGGTGGAGGGGATGAGAAGCGGAAGAATAAAGGCACTTCGGTAGGACCGTGCACCTTCGTGGGAGGATCCTTGGGTTATTTGCTGACTGCTTTCCTGGAATGTTAAATTGAACTCTATTACCAGACTGTTTGAATAGGACAGTTGCATATATTTCTGGGAAATTTTCACAAGAATATTCAGTGTGTATTGATATAAATAGGTTTTGCCTTGCTTTTTGGGGGCAAGTTTTATATTGAAAAACTTTTGAGCAAGATAGGCAATTATATTCACCACTAATACTCTTCTGTCCAACTTGCTTTTTATGCAGACACTGAACAAAATAGATTGATCTTTGCCACAGAGAAATGTAATTTTTCTTGGGCTAGGGCAGTGCACGTTACCCTGTGCTCCTTTTGCGTAATCTGGGGCTTCCTGCAGGAAAATGTTAGTTCACTAATGTGTTGTATGTTTAGTTTTCTGGGTGCCTTTTTCATACAAAAAAAAAAAAAAATTACTGTGTGTGCTGCCAAAAGTGTACTCATCCCAAAAATTTAGCTGCTAAAAAGCAGGACGTTTGCTCTCAGGGCTGTGACTTTCTTTAGAAATACACATTAAGCCGCAACCCTTTATATGTTACATTGTAGCCAACCCAGTGGTGTGTTTTCATTGAGTGGCATTTTATTCCCTTGTTTACAACAACTTCTAACACCTACTAAATCTTATGTGTTCCATGAAACGTGTTCTGTGGTGATGCCTCCTGTCAGTTACCTGAGAGGAGCTAGCTATGGAAGTTAACAGTGATGAACTCAACTGTATCACACTGTTCTGTGAAATACAAATTGATCGATTATTTGAGGAAATAATTTTGACAGTATACCCAGAGATTTTTTTCACAGATTTTGACCTGGCAGATTATTAACAGAGTTAATTCTAAGGACTTAATTAGATGTTAGCAAAATTTAAATATAAAAAAAAAAAACGTTAATTTTAGTGTTGAGGAATTTAGAAATAAATCTTTATCTACAGTGGTGATACATTTACACAAAAGAAATGTTGTTTAAAGAGTATGAGAAGCTGGGCAGTGGTGGCGCACACCTTTAATCCCAGCACTTGGGAGGCAGAGGCAGGCAGATTTCTGAGTTCGAGGCCAGCCTGGTCTACAGAGTGAGTTCCAGGACAGCCAGGGCTACACAGAGAAACCCTGTCTCGAAAAAAATACCAAAAAAAAAAAAGTATGAGAAAATGCATGTAGTACTTTACCAACACAACAGCATATTTGCACACATATGCAATGTACATATAGTATGTGTGATTGTGTGCACATACTGATCATGTGTTTATTGGTGCATACACAGTGTGATCACATGTGTACACATGCAGTATAACCAGTTTTGTGAATTACACTGCCAGAGTGAAAGCACATTAGGAGGTTACATGTATGAGAGCTAGGGCCTCTGCAGAATATAAACACACAGAGAACCAGGAAGGAGACATGGTGATGTGCCCAGTCATAGGAGGATGCTTACCAGGTGGCTATGGACAGCTTAAGTTTTTTCATTCACTTTTCATATTTATGTGAATATAAAGTTGTTACCAAGCATTGAGTTATAAAATGAATTAAATGGTCAGATACTGAGGTCTTGTTCCTTGAACAAATATAATTGTCATACTGTGGTTGGTAGCTAGGGATATGGCTTTGGATTTTTTACAGTTTGAACATGGTTATGTATTTGAAGGACTTTCTTAATAACTTCTATCACACAGGAAAATAAGTACTTCTATAAATAGAAAACTATGCATCCACATGGTATGAAAAATATTAAAGCCATGTAATATAATAATAGTTGAGTTGGTGATTTCATTTTTGATGACTTATATCAGAAACTGTATTAGTTGACTGGATACTTGCTAATAGAAATAGTTATTAGAAGGGTAAGTAACTTTTAATATGGCTTTTCTTATTACTATGTTGAGAAATGAATTTTTTAAAATCATCTTTATATTTTTCACTGGAAAAAAACTTTTAACTTAAATGTTTTCTGTCATTTAAAAAAATTGAGACACTTAGCTTGGTCCTGATTCCAAGGAACCTTTGTTTTCACTTGTTTACTACAGGACAGCTCCTCAGGCAATGTGTCTGAAGGAGACAGCCCCCCTGACAGCCAGGAGGACACCTTCCAGGGAAGACAGAAATCAAAAGACAAAATGGCCACTCCAAGAAAAGACGGCTCCAAACGTTCTGTACTGTCCAAATCAGTTCCTGGGTACAAGGTAGAAGAAAAAAGCCCCTGACTCGGCCTCTTTCCTGGCCAGCCTCTCCCTCATACCGTTAACTCTGAGCCTGAGGAGCTGAGCTTGCTGCGCTCTGCCATCCTGTCCTGTGCACCTGTCCACTGCTTTCTTTCTCTGGTGGCTTTCTTGTCACTTTTGGTCATGGTATAGCTTCTATTTCCTGTATATAAACAATTTATGGGTCTTTGTCCCTTTAAGTAATAACCAGACAAATAGGAGTTTTTAAAACACTCTTTCAAGGCAGAACTTTTTTTTTTTGAGTGCAGGGCATAATTGTCTAGCATTTTGAATATCTGAACAGTTGATGAAGCTTAACTTGGTAAGCTGTGAAGTAGGGATGGATTTAAAACCACATGAGGTGGTATTTTTGTAGTGCCTTTCATTGAGAATCTTCAGGCTTATTCTAAGGATTGTTGGATCCTATTGCCAAATTCTGCCAAGTTATGGATAGAATTTAGGAAGAACTGTTACATCATTGATTTTGTATAACCTTTGGCAGATAGCTGTTATACCATTCTGTTACAAGGACTAACCTAGTTTGTGGATCTGATTATTCTTAGAGTAAGACCACGGATTTATTCTTTTTAACATTTGTTTTCTGTCTCCTCTCCCTTTGAGAAGTTGGATGAGGGTTGAGCAGCTGTAGTGGTGCCAGGGGATGTAGGAGGAACATAGACGGAATGGACAGTGTTGAGCTTCGTGATGTGGCCGGTGACGGTACAGCATACACTCCTGGTCTTGGCTGTATTAGAATACGCATCCAGTCAGTAAATGGAGGTGTACTAAAGGAAGGGTGTAAGAGTCTTGCTGAGTGAGTTGTTAAACACCTGTGTGTTAGTATTGCGACAATGGCACATGGCAGAGAAAGACAAGAGAAGTGAACTGAGTCACTGACAGCCCCACTGGAGCACGTTCTGACAGTGCCTATGTTCTGTCCACTTAGAGCATGCTTTTGTGGCATAGCCACACGATTGATAGCTCACTCAGCAAGGACTCTTTCTGAGGACAGCTTCAGTAGGCTGCTGTGTGATTTTGTATTTTTGTTTTAACATGTATAGCTTATCTATGCTTTTTAAACTAAAGATTTCAGTCACTGCTTAATAAATGAAACCAAAAAAACTCCAAAGATTACATTTCAGAGGCAGCCTGCAGGAGCCAGTATATATCACTGTCTTAGAGGTGCCAGTGGGAGTGACAGCTGTTGGGCTGAGGAAGCGTTTAAACAAGGAGTCTGTTTCATCATGCATTATAAATAGAGAATATTGAAACAGACATAAAATACAGGCTAGAACAGAAGAACCATCCATATTATCACTGATCTAGTGAGTAAATCATATAGATTAATCTTAGTTAATAGTACTCAAGGGAGCCTCATATGCAAAATAAACATTTTATAATCTGTAAACATTTTTAGTAACTAAAAATGTTTCAGGTATTTCAAAGATAGGAACAGCCAATATATAGATAGTATATATTAATGTGAACACAATTATTGAAAGTTAACCTCTGTATGGAAAGTATTAATGAGCCAAGATGTGCCTAAATATTAGGTTACTTCAAGCTGACACACACTTTAGAATATGGGAGTTAAACATAATGTATGTGATGTAATAGGATGACTGGTGCTTGCCCTCAACTTGTAGGATGGTATTGCTTAGGTTACATTAACCTGAAATTAAAGTGTAACTGTTAGGCTCAGGCCTACATACATAATTAAAATCTATACTATGTTAGATTTTACCATGAAAGTTTCAACTTATTTTGCTATTTTTTCAACAAGAAAAGTAAGTATACAGAAGCCTTTTATTTGAGATGCTGAGGGCTGTTGGCTGAAGAAAACTAAAAGGCTGTGGCAGTGTGCGAAGGCGATAAGAGTCTTAGTGAGGCACAGGGCTGTCCTCTCCCTCTCTCAGTGCTGGTCTTCACTTTGTCTGTGAGGCCCTGGATGCAGGCTGTGGCCTGTCAGAGCCTGGACGGCAGGAACAGTGTGCTTGTGTGTGTTGAACTGTAGCACCTCTGGAAAGTGCTACCGTGGTCTCTCCCTCTTCACTGCTGTGCTCCCATCTACCACCTTTCGTTCTTCCTCATCCCTCCTCCCCTCTCCCATCCTCCTATATTTTTCTTTTCAACAAGATGAAGATTATTGGGTAAGAAACAAATTGAAGTGGTTTATCAGAACATTATGTATAATTTTAAAGGTAAACCCTGAGGTTTCTTAGTGTCTCCTTTTATTATAGGCATTATGTGTACTTTAGTGATTATAGAACTTGAATTGCTCTAGAATGTGAATTTGTGTTTTATTCCTTTTGAGTTGCTTTGTAAAGAGTCTCCTATGAGGAATTCTCTTTTCAAAATTTAATATTGTGTGGTTTCTTCCCTGACTTTAGTAAAGGATATTAGAGGACTTACTCTGCTAGTATCTAACCTAAACTCTAAGTTTATCTTTCACATTTAGTACAGGTTATTGAAAGTTCTGCTGCATATTATAGCAGTTAAGACTCAATCTGATAAGTGAATTTTCTAGCAATTTTTTTTTTTTTTTTTTTTTTTTTTTTCTTTACTGATGTCCAGGACACAGTTAAAGCATGTGCTTAGGATGCAGCAGGAATAGCAGAGTAACTAACTGCTATCAGGTGCTGGGAGAGCAGGGTATAAAATAGAAAGGAGATGCAGAGTAGTCAATGGGATGTTTTGTATGTTTGTTTAACTCCATATTTATTATTTTGTAGAGACATTTGTGATTGTTTAGTTATTGTTTTTTTATCATATTTATGTATAAGGTTGACTTTTTAAAAAATAAATAAGCCAAAAATTGTTTTTGAATGCCTCTGTCATCTTTTGCAAAGAAAGTATTAAAAAAAATTATTTAGGTCTGACAAGGTACACAAGTGGCAGTCAGATATTTAAAGTGAGTTTAGATCTCTGTGGTGTAGTAATTTAGAAAAGAGATACAATGTATTTGAGTGTTAGACTATTACCCTGTAATCATCTTTGTTCCCCTTCCCCACTTTTAAAACCATTTATTCACACACTTGTACCTCTGGTACACGTGAGCACCATTTGCGAAGGTCAGGATTAATGATGCTCAGATGTCCCTTCCTTGCCCTGGTAGTTTAGGTGTAGGAAACCTCTGATACTTTGTCCTATTCCATGTTTAAAGCCCTAATTCTATGTATGTTTTTAATCTGAAAAACAATACTCAAAATATGCTTTGTGTATTTCCTACTTGACTACATTCTCCTTGTCCGATTACACGTCACAGTGAATGCTTCTCTCCTTTAGCATAGTTCTTTTAATTCTTTAGTCATGGAACAAGAATATGCATACAGCTTAGATTTCTACAGATATTTATATGTGACTGTATGAGTGAGAAATCTTTTAATTAAAATGTTCAAATATTGTCTTTTTAGTTTATTTTTTAAGATTTTATAGGTTCAGCTTTATATCTCTGAAAAAATACCAGTTTTGAAATAAAGTGAATATATGTTGTTTAAAACTTAGGCTTAAGTTTTTATGTGTGGTCACTGGTACATGGATTTTCTTTCCCAATTATCAGTGGCATTTGACATCCTATTTCATTTTCCCTTTTTGGTCTTATATAGATGATGCTAAGTGTAGAGAGCACATGCACTAAATTTAGGCAACACAAGTTTATGCTGTTTATAGAGTGCAGTCTAGGCTTTCATCGGTAGAGGAGATTTATATCCATCTTATATCCAGTTTCATCTTACAAAAAGATTTTCATTAGCAAATTATGAAAAGTAAAGATAAGGTAATAACAGAATCCCTTTTGAACCCATAGTGAGTCCTTCTGGCATGAATTTATAGCCCTCTTCTACCCTTCCAGCCAAAGGTCATTCCAAATGCTCTATGTGGAATTTGTCTGAAGGGTAAGGAGTCCAACAAGAAAGGAAAGGCTGAATCACTTATACACTGCTCCCAGTGTGATAACAGTGGTAAGTAAAGATGTCTCCTTAAGATTTTAACCTCACCCTGCGTGTTACCTGAAAAGCTAGGGTTTATTGTTGTCAACAAGGTATCCATCGAAGAATCAACAAATGGTGACTAATTAGACATAGACAAAGCCCATGTATCCTCTACATTGTGTTTTGATGTTTCTATAGTGATATTAAGCATGACCACCATTCTTGGGATTCTAATTTTTTATATGCCTTATGTTAAAAGTTCTTTTGTGAAATGCTATTCATGTTGGTTTTGATTTAGGCCACCCTTCTTGCTTGGATATGACCATGGAGCTTGTTTCTATGATTAAGACCTACCCATGGCAGTGTATGGAATGTAAGACATGCATTATATGTGGACAGCCCCACCATGAAGAAGAAATGATGTTCTGTGATGTGTGTGACAGAGGTTATCATACTTTTTGTGTGGGCCTTGGTGCTATTCCATCAGGTAAAGATGAAAAAAACAAAACAAAACAAAACCCACATTATCTTGTGTGATGAAGATCTCCCAGCAGTTTTTAAGGCTGCATAAATGGCATGAACATGTTCCAATTATGATCAAGCTGTTTGTCCATGTCATAGATACTTGATTTTCATCCTTGCAAGCAAGTGACAAATGAGATGACAGAATGCCTAGGTTAGGGCTTTGGGGGGGAAGTATCATTTGAGGTATAGAATGAGCTGGTGTTTTCTACTACAATTACTAAAGTAACAGCACCAGTCTGTCTCGATGGTTTGATTTTATTTTTAAAGGTTATCTATTAACAAAGTGACTGCTGTGTCTTTACATATGCTAAGACATTTTTATAAAGTGAGGCAGCATGACAATTCCAGATAACTTTAGGATGGACACAGATTCAAATAGTAAATCACAGTAATTCTATTAAAACATTGTACAGGTAATTGTGCAATTTGAAGACCTTAGTTGCATAGTTAACACTATATAGTGCTCTATAAAAAAAAGGTTCCTGGAAATCCTTTAGAAATACCCAACTTTGAATAGTCACTTAAGTTTTTGTAGTAATTCAGATCAAGTATGTGGGATAGGTGCTAGTTTTAAAGTGCATGGAGAGAGAGCTGTTAGAATAGGGGAGGAATAGGCCATAGAAAGCCAGCTTTAACAGGTTCTACGTTAGGAATTGTGTTGTTGAGTTTTCAAGAACATAATGGTATTTGAATTTTAGGAAGGATAACAGTAATTTCTTTTAAAGGTACAAATGATTGTTTATGCCTTTTGGCCATGCACTGAAAGTTCACATTGCACTGGTTAGACTGATTAAGGGTTGTTTACATTTTCTTCCTTGGCTTAAGGAACCAGTCAGTACTCCCTCCCACTGAAAAACCCCAGGGGAGATAGCACTACAGATAGCTCAGGAATGAGTTTAGATGGTTTGTACTCAGTCCTATAAAAGTAAAATTCCACTCTATATTAACTAACAATTTTTCTCCTAGGTCGCTGGATTTGTGACTGTTGTCAGCGAGCTCCCCCAACACCCAGGAAAGTGGGCAGAAGGGGGAAAAACAGCAAAGAGGGGTAAATAGGCTTTGACCCTCATGTTTGGGATATGTGGTGCCAATTTATTTACAACTCTTTCATTTTTATGCCAATAAAGAACTTTTTTTGAAGTTAACTATGACCTTAAATATTAAGTTGATTTATTTCTTTATTAGCAACTTCTACCCTTGAAAGAAAGTCAGAGAAATGGCTCATTTCCCCAGACTTTAATTTCGTAGTATTGTCTTTTTCCAGAGATCAGCAGAAAGAGGTAGCAACTTAAAGTATTTCTTTTTGAATATAACAAAGTTACCACTTGTTATGACTCTGTCTTGACCTGATTAGGTAGTATCATAGTAACCTAATAACCAGAGAGCTCCAAGCTGGCTAATCGGGGAAAGGGCAAATGGCCCACAATCTGGTACAACTGGATTTGGAATCGTCATCACTGGCACAGCAACAAACAATTTGTAAATACCTGCTACCAGGAAAGCTTGCTTAGGTATCAGGTACCATATCCCTACTGTGCACAGAGGCTCTGAGAACAGCGAAGCTGTCACTGCATTTCCGACCTGGCTTTAGTACCTCTTTAAAACTTGAAGTGTTGTACTTCATTTAGAACGTCTATAAATTCTAGTCATCAGCCTTTTAACTTCTGCACTAGCAGCAAAGTTTAATCTGATTTATACAGCCTGTTACTGTAATCTTTTTACTCACCTGACTAACCAAAATGTATTTAAACATTTTATTGAGCAGACTCCTTTTTATAGGAATTTTAATCTCTAAAATATTGTGCTTGCTGCTTTTCCTGCTTGGGGAGTAAACTGAGGTAACAAAACTGTATGGCTTTATTTTTCCATCCTAGTCTAGAAAAAAGTAACCAGAATTTCACCAGGTCAAATAGCAAAGGTTCGCAGCAAACTGTAATCGCTCCATGCAAATAAGGGTTTGTGCTCCAGCGCTTATTCAAGGGGTCAGAAGAGAATTTCAAGCACCAATTTCAAAATGCTAATCAATATCGTCCAGAGGACTGATTCCTCTTCTTGGGCTGCCTCCTCTGGAGCGTAAGCTTGCTTCTGACTGGCTCCTGTTGGGTCAGCGGCATAGGCAGCCTCTCCGAATGGGTATTGATCCACAGTTCTGTCATAGTATACTCTCATCTCAAAGTCGCTCTCATGGTGAGATGGGTGTCCATAAATTCCTATCCCGACTGGTCGCTGGAAGTGTGCTGGTATAGAGACCACGTCCTGGCCACAAGTGACAGACTGCAGTTCATACTCGTCGAAGCTTGGGTGTGGAGTGCTGTCGGACACGTACAGGTCCGCATCCCCCCTCAGGCTCTGCATCCTGAGAATAATTTTACCCTCGTGGTTCAACCGCAAGTAGCTGTAATTCCCGGCTCCTATTTGGCCCTGGACCACGTGCAGAAGGAGCCACTCCTCCGGGACGTCGTCGTCTTCCAAACATTTTACCAGGGTCACCACCTGGCACGCCAGGATCATCAACAGGGCGCACCTCCAGGGAGTAGCCATCGCTGGGACACTCAACTCGGGGACTCCCTCATCTGCAGTCGCTGTGCTGGGAAGGCACGGGTGACAGGCTTGACTGGAGGTGCTCGTCCACGCAGACCAAGATGCGTGCACCTGGGTCCGGGGAACCGACGGTGGGGAGGGAGAGAAGGGGTAAAGAATAGGAACAGCAGAGAGGGAGGGGTGGAGGAGGTGGCTGGGAAGAGGGAAACAGTAAGAGGGACGTTAGGATAGGCCCTTGGGGGCGCAGGTGTCTGGAGAATAGCGAGGTCGCTGACCCCGGACTCACCGCCACGCCCCGCAGGCCACGCAGCACCCGCAGCATACGGGCTCAGCCTGGAACTCACTCCAGCTGGCGGAAGAGAAGCCGCGCCCGGAAGTGTGGTACTCCGGAAGCGAGGGCTTTTGGGAACCAACTCGGGCCTAAGGGGCCGGAAGTGAGGCAACGCCAGGTTCTCGCGAGAATGGAGCAGCTTTCCCGTAACCATAGCGACGCGGCGGTCTTGGTCGGTGAGTTCTGAAAAAGTGAGCTGGATGGTCGGTGAGGCTGTCTGGGATTGCAGCTTGCCTTGGCTCCTCGTCTGGGGGTAGTCGGGTGACAAGCTTCCGGTGGCTGGGAAGCCTGCTCCCGGACGGCGGAGGGCTGAGCCGCGCGCGCGACTGGTGCGGTCCTCGACGGCCCTTTCCAGCCTTTTCCCGCGCCCCAAGAGCCGTGCGTGAGTGGCTTCCCTAAGCCCTGCAGAAAATATAAATTTCAACATAAGAACTACTAGTAAGAAATGATCCTTCCCAAGTCCATTCCATTATTTTGTAACAGCACACTATAGACTTGATATATCAGAAACAATTACCATCTTCCTCTCTCCCCCCACATCCCTCTCACAATTCCTTCTTCTTTTATTTTTGGAGGATAATTTTGTAATTATATTTATGTACAGAAAACTTAGTGTACATTTAACCCAGTTTAGTGGCGAGTTCTTTAGCCTTTGCATTTTCCAGCTTGGCAATGCGAGCCATAGACTTAGGACCTAGGACGTTGCCTCCCCAGTGGCGGATCTAGTCATAGCTGTCATTATAATTGGTCCTAATAGCTTCCACCAGCTTAGCCAGAGCACCCTTGTCTTCCGAGTTAACCTGTGTGAAGGCAACAGTGGTGCATGTTTTCCTGTGGACCAGGGCCCCGAGCCTGACCTTTCCCTTGATGATGCAGTAGGGCACCCCCATCTTTCGACACAGGACAGGTAGGAAAACCACCAGTTCAATGGGGTCTACATCATGGGCAATGACCACCAGCTGAGCCTTCTTGTTCTCCACCAAGGTGGTGACTGTATTGACTCCTGCCCGGAAGACAGGTGGTCTCTTAGTAGGGACATCCTCTTTGTCCCCTTTGTCAGTGGCTTTCTTCTCAGCTGAGCCAGTAGCCTTCGATGCTTCTCTTGCTTTGTCTCTGGCCTGTACTTGTGGGCAAGCAGTTTGCCTGTTCAGAGCCTGGGTGAACTGGTTAATGGTAGGAGGTACTTTGAGCCGCTTATAGCAGATGGCTCTTTGCCACTGCAGTCTGATGTAGTGGGGCAATTTGACGAAGTCTGTCAGATCTCTTTTGGGCTGCATGTCCTGCCCAATGCCGAAGTTCTTGAGCCTTTCCCGAACAAAGGATGACCACCTTTTTGGCCTCCTGTTTCTTGACGGAAGAGGGGGGCGGGTGGAGACGGGGCCACCTTCTTTCCCTTGACCTTCTTTCCTTCGGGCATCTTGGTTGGCTGAAGGAGAGAGCACACACACAATTCTCATGTCTGGAGACTTTCCTGGTTTATAAATGAATGGCCTCAGTATTGGAAAGGCAAGAAGGTCTTTGTCTCCTTTTACAAGAACACCAATCTCATCAAGGAGGTTCCACACTCAAGACTGGGATTACCTCCCATCATCCCTCTGAGTCTTAAGACTGTCACCTTGGAAGAGAGAGTTCAACATGGAAAATTTGTGGGGGACACATTCAAACAAGAGCATTAGGTAATACATGCAGTATGATGGCCCAAAAGTTCAAAATTAGTGGCTTGCAAACTATGCCAACAAAAGCAGGATACCAGTTATTTCTTAGCTTATAAAAAATAACAAAAAACAAACAAAAATCCCAAACCAACCCCTAAGTATAAAGGTAGGATTGTTTGTCATATTTAATAATTTAGGAAAGAACCTGAAGCCTTAGTAATAGTCGAGTGTCATTTTGCTGTGTTGATATTGTGTTAGCTATTTGTTAGTGTTATCCTCAATATCTAGGTCTTCAGAGTACCGGGACTGGAGCCCAACTCTTTTCCTAGCTAACGTGGAGAACTTTATCTTTTGATATAAGTGAAGGTTCAAGGGTATTTTACGATGCTGCCATTTTCTGTGGTAGCCAATCAGCTATTGAATTGCCTATTATGGTTTCCAAACTCAAGAATGAAATGACATGATTCTACTTGTATAGCTACTGAGAAACATATTTAACATTGTATAATCAGAAGGAAGCATTTTTTTTTCTTAAGAATACACACATAGAATGAACTAGTTTTAGCAGTGATGCTCCTTGGGTAATAGAGAGCAGTCACACGTATATTTGTGTAGAATGTATAGCTCTTAATGTATCTGAGATGACTGCTTTTTTCCCTACTGACTTCGCTTTAGAACCAGAGTGCCTTAATCTTTCACTCATCACTGCATTTCTTAGAGTTGCTCCCCTACTCTCACACACACTGAAAACTTACTAGAAAAATAAACGTAGTCTTTCTTATCCTTATCTGTCCCATGTTCCAGTGTATAGGATGTCTGGGATGTGCTATTCCAGGTTATCGCTGAGGAAACACAGTAAGACAGTGGGTCAGGATGGTAGACCTAGCATTACTGCTGTGGCACCTTCACTAATTAAATGGTTAACTCTCTGTGTATTTTTGTCATTTAAAAGTTAATTCCCATTGTGAGGATAGTTCGGTGCTATACCAAACAGCCTACTATGCTAAACAGCATCTTGCTTCTTCATAGAGCCTGTGAGGCTGCTGGCATTCAGATCCTCTTCCCAGGCGTCTTGCAAGCCTTCAGACCTCTTCCATCCTGTGGTGCCACTTTTTGTAGCCACCCCTTGCCTCCCCGCTAGATTTTGCATTTAACCACTTTGGAGATTCATATAGGTAAGACTTCCAAGGGCCAGGCTTATAAAGTGAGATAGGTTACTCATACTTTTTCCTGCTGCTCTAGCTAGAACACAGCCATGTGGTTGTACCCGACTACAGGGGAACTGAGTAATGATGGCTACTTTTGTGTCTAAAGCAGTGGCTCTCAACCTTCCTATCGCTGTAACCCTTTAATACATTTCCTCATGTTGTGCTGACCCCCAGTCATAAAATTATTTTGTTGCTACTTTATAACTGTGATTTTGCTGTCTTAGTTGACCCCTGTTCACCTCCAAAGGTGTTGTGACCCACAGGTTGAGAACCACTGGGCTAGAAGGACAGAGCAGTGGTTTGGTGAAAGATAAGCAATTTCCCTTCCTGGGTCAAGGCACCTAGCATGGTGGGGTGGGGTATATCTATCCTCCTCACACAGATCTTTTTATGGGGCCTGAGTGAGGCTTCTAGGGTCCAGAGACCTATGAGCTAAGCTGATGTACTGTTGGCTTCCCACTGGGGTACATTGACTGAGTGTGGTCAGGTTATCTGTAGCTGCAGAGGCAGCTCATGGCAGCTATAAGGTCCTGCTGATTGGAGTCGGGAGTATTTCTTTGATTGCATGCTGATTCTGCTCTGTTGTGAGGTCCTCATTCTTCTACCATGGCCATATCTGAAATGGCTATTAAGGATGTGCTTCCCTAGAGTGCATGGCCCTGCCTTTGGGAGAAGTGTACCCTGTGAAGCTGTTGTGTCTTTGTTTGTTTGTTTATTCTTGGCTAAATTTTTTTTTTTCCCTCAAGGTTTCCTGGAAAATAGTAGGCTCTGGCCAGTATGAGGCCCCTTTGCTCCAGGTGTAGCTGCCTACCTCTACTGTATCCCTCCGGGTCTTCTCATTACATCTGTTTTCTTTGGATGTAGTTGTTCTCCTGGTGGCTCATACCCTAAAGTTACATGGTCTGAAGGCAAACATGCTTGAGATACTTTTGGCTAAAAGGCCAAGTCTTGACTACTCTTTTGACGTGGGCCCCTTGGGGTGCTTGAGGCCAGCCTGGAAGCTCCCATGCTGCTGCACACTTTCCACTTCTGCTTGCTTTCACATGACCTCACCAAACTTGTGTTTGGTGACCACCACCCCTGTGGTCAGCCAAGGGCCCTGTGCTCAGTCCATGTGTGGCCAGGCTTCCAGGCTACCTTTAGAAAGTCTTGGCATATGCTTTGTTAGTATGACATGAATCTTCCCCTTCTCTGGGTCCTGAGGGGCTTTCTTTGCCGTCCCTCACCCCTTGGTCAGACATTGAGTAGTGTCCGACAGTGTCACTGAATCTCCTTTCAAGGCACCTGGTTATGTGATGGTTTGGAGAGCTGTAGAAAGGAATCTCAGAATGTCAGTCAGTAGCTTAACACAGCAGTCTCTCCACACAGCAGACAGGCCATGTTGCCCTCCTGATCAAAACAGGTGCCCTGCTTGGGTCTTTAGCCTTCTTCATTAGGGAGAAAATAGAGCTCCATCATAGACCACGCCTGTGCACTAGTGGGATAATTGTTCTGGAGCTGTACTTGCTAGAGCCTTGTAGCACAGGCTGCCCTTCACTTCTAGAGAGCTGGGAAATGTCAGTTTTGCTACATTCTCCTGGTTTTATGGAGAAAGCTGAAAGTATTGGATGAAACCTATTAGGTGACTGCCCAGCTATTGATTAGAAAAACAAATGTCTTCAAGACAAAAAGAATTTTGTGATGACCATCAGTTTTAGGAGGCCATCTGACCTTTGATCAAAGGGAGGACAGGCTGTCAGCTAGCTAATCCTGGGCTCTGGAACCGCCAGTGTGTGTGTCTCTGATTCTTCCTGTGGAATGACCTAGTTTTCTGGATACCAACATCTCTGATTGTTGCACATTGCTGCTTGCAGGAGAGGCGGGGGCTGCAGCTGAGAAGGTCAGGCATCGGCAGCAAGGGCTGGCTGCAGCAGCAATGTGAGGTGCATAGGTTGGCCACAGAGCTTTGGACTCCAGACTCAGGGCTGCTCCTGAAGATGGCCATGCATCTGCAGTCAGACTTTCCTTTCCTTGATGTTCAAGGTAGTCTGCTGTAACTGCTTAACACCAGAGAGCTGCTGTGAATGAATTTATCTCTTGTAAACATGTCAGCCTACTAAGACATGCTCACTGACACTCACTCTTGTTTGGAAACAGTTTATGTCAGATGTTGAGTCCTGAGAGCTGTTTGCTTTCTGCTTTTACTTTTAAGATTTTTGTCAGTACAAGACTTCTACAACATCAAACCAGTCAAAATTCTAACATGGGACTTCACCCCCACTTGAAGAACTATTGGCAACTGATAATAGCTTCTAGGGGAAAGAGAGTAGAAAGTCATCTTTCTTTGGGGGTGTGGCCACTGGTAGGTTGTTCATGCCTCACTGAATAGTTCTGACCGTGCATACACTGGTTGTACTAATTGGACCCAGTGGATTATGTCACAAAAACAAAGATCAAGAGGACAGGAAGATGGGAGGAAGAGGACATGGAAGATTTGTTTGTGGCAGAGTCCAGAAGTTGGGGGAGAGAGAGAAAGGGTCAAAATACATTGTTTAAGTATATGGAATTCTCAAGGAATAAATTTAAAATACCTTATTAAAAGAAAACTTGGCACTGTGTCTGTGACATTTATTCTTTGTTACCAACTGACCACATCTGGACTTTACTAAAACTCAAGTGACTGGACACACCTATGAGGAAGTTTTCTTACTCAGCAGAAGTGGGAAGACCCACATGTAAGCTCTGCTAGACAGTTTGGTGGCAGTCTGCATGGAAGAAGGAAGTTCTTCACTCTTTTCCTGCTTACCCTCACTCTGGCTGGCGACTTGAATCCTTCACTGGCACAAGTGTTTACTTCTTCAGGATTCCGTTGTATGCTGAAGACATCTGAAACATCCAGCCTCACTGACTGAACACTACTGGATTTTTGGTTTTTCTATTTGTTGACAGCCATTGTTGGTTTAGCTAGACTACAGGCTGTAAGCCACTTTAATAAATTCCCCTTTTATGTAGATTTGTTCTCAGTTCTGTTGCTCTAGAGAATCCTGACTAATACAGTGTCCTTGAGTTGTCATCATATTCCTTCTCTGTGGTCCTATTTGCATCAAATTATATGTATATGGGTGTGTGTATAAGAGTGGTTGAGTATGAGCATATGTGAAGGTGCATACATGTGCGTGTGCATATGGGTTTGATTTCTTCCTGTAGAATTGCCCACACTCACTGTCTTCCTCAGAGGCTTGCCTGTGCTGCTCCATCTGAGATGTGGTATCCTGGCAAGTGTCACTGCCATGCCTTCTTTCTTACTTCTGTGTATTTAGACTAATTCATTCTGATAGCTCCTGCATGGTAAGAGCAACATGAAGTGCTCCAATTGCTACCCTCCAGATTTACACACTGTGGGGTAGGAAAGTGGGTCCTGTTTCTTTCCATGTAACTGCAAGAAAGTTGGATTCCAAGCCTAGAGAATGCCACAGCGGAATGTTTGCATCTAATTTTCACATTTACAAGTTAATTTATGATACCCCATGCTGTTCTGTCTCAGAAATAATAGCCCTAGTTGTTCAGGCCAACAACCTAGGAAGCTGTTTCACTCCTGTTGCCCCTATCATCCACTGGAGAGCATAGCTCATCAAGGTTACAGGACTGCACTGTCATCTCACCTGCTATGGTCCTAAGCTTGGACATGCCAGGAGCTTCCACTACCAGAGCCACAGCCAGACCCATACTGTTCCTGAGATAAAACCCCAGAAGTCTGTTTTATGTTAGGAACTATAGCTTAGGATCTGCAGATCCATCTTTCAGTGTTTCAAAGCAAAATATCTGTTTCTATAGCCAGCGAGGCCTTGCAGATTTCTGACTTACTGTACTGATCTACCCCTCTAGTCAGATAAGAGTTGTCCTGTTGAAGCAAGCATCTGCCCATGGAAGACACCAGTACGAGACCAAGAAACAAAAGCACCAGCTACATAGAAACTTCCAAGCCACAGTGGCCAGAGTGTGGGGAGAATGGAGAATTTATATTCTAATTTAGATCATACTGTTATTTCACAAAGCAACAGAAGAACTCTTTCATTGTTTGAGCTGGAGAAAAGAGGCAGGTGCCCTGAAGATGAGGGATTTTTTCAGGGTTCCTAGTGCATGATGGCCATGCAGGTTCCTCATAGCTATGCACAAAGTGCCTGCCATGTGTTAAGTCTGTCCTGTGTTGATTCATCATGGGTATTCATGGGTGCCTCCTGTATGCTAAGTCTGGCCTGTGCTCATCTTGGGTTATAGTTTGATAGGTATTTGTTCTTCAGCCGACCAGTGGTAGTTTGAGCTATGAGACTGAGGTCTTTGAAACTCTGAAACTACTGGTATAGGATAAGCTTTGCATTAGGGCAAAGACTTTCTGAATAATTTTGACAGTGTAGTTGGTGAAAAATCATTGCCAGTTATATGATTGACAGAATTATTATGTGGAATATACAAAGAACCCCCCCCAAATGAACAAGAAAAACTGCCCAATTGGAAATGGGCTCTGGAGGTGAGCATAGTTCACAAAAGCACTTAACTGTTTATATGTGTCTAATACACACACACACACAAACACACACACACACTAAAACAAAACAAAACCCCAAAGTGTTAACATCTTTAGCTATCTGAGAAATGTAGATTAAAACTACTTTGGGATTCCACTTCTTGCCAGTCATAGTGGCCTTCGTTAAGAATACAAATGACAGCAATGCTAATGTGGATGTGCAAAGTGGGAATGTTTAATCATTGTTGGTGGGAGTGCAAATTTATGCAGCTGCCATGGAAATCAGTTTGTCAGTCTCTCAAAAAAGTAAAACAAGAATACATGTGACTCAACTATACTACTCCTTGTATATATCTAGCCTATCATCTATGTCTGTCTATCTATCTATCTATCTATCTATCTATCTATCTATCTATCTATCTATCATCTATAGATATATAGATCTCTGTTCATTGCTGTTCTAATCACAATAGCTAGTAAATGGAAACAATCAGCCTAGATGTCCCTTAATGAAAGAATGGCTATTAAAACAGTGTGTGCACATTAGAATTTTATCCAACTGTAAAGAAAATGAAATCATGAATTTTGCAAATTAATGGGTGGAACTGGAAAATACATTATGGTAACCCAGGCCCAGAATATCAGACACCTTTCATATGATTAAAGCTTTGATTTCTTTGTTGAACTTGGGTTGTCTGTAGAGATATGGGAACTAGAAATGGGCCACGGAGATGGGAGACGAGGTGCCGAGGGATGTGGGGATGGTAGAACATATGTGAAATGAAAATGGAGGGAGTACTGGGGATGTCAGGGATGTCAGATGGCTGGTCACATTGCATCCATAGTCAGGAAGCTGACAGATTGCGGATGCTCAGCTTTCTTCCACCTTGAAAAATGTTTTTCTTTGTGTGTATTAATTAGACATAGTGATGATTTTATTATGGCATTTCCACACATGTATATTATGTTTTGACATATTCACCTCTCTCACCTCGACTAATCCCATTCCTCTTCCCAATTTGTCCTCCTATTTTTCATACTATTTGTTTGTTTCTTTGTGACCCAATGAGTGTTTACAGGAACATGAGTAAAAAGCTATTTACAGGAACATGGACAGCTTATTAGTGATGTAGCCACTGAAGAAAATGTCTCTTTTTTCCCTTAGCAACAATTAACTACCTATAAATCCTGAGAGAGATGTGGGGACTCATGGCCTGCTTTACCCCCTCCCCCATGTCAGGATATTGACAGGGTCACTTTTTTTTCTTTTCTCTTTAAATTGGATATTATTTATTTACATTTCAGATGTCATTCCCTTTCCCCATTACCCCTCCCCCAAAACCCCCTATCCCATTTCCCCTCCTTTTTCCTTTCATACCATTTTAATTACATGCAAATATTAAGGTCAGTTCTAGGTTGAGGAACTAGCAATACAATAGATGCAAATAGTCAAGGAACAAGCAGGGTCACTTTTATGTAGGTAATCACAGAGGATGTGGATCTAAGAGGGTGTCAGCCATGTCCTTCCCAGAAGACTGTGCTCCACAACTTTCTACCCCTTTGTCTGGCTCTTACCATCTTTCTTCTCCTTCTTCAGTAATGAGCCTTGGAGGAGGTACTATAGATGTAGCATTAGTGGATAGTCATTCAACACTCACTTATTTTTAGTTACTGCTGCACACTGCAGGAGGAAGGTTCTCTGACCACAGCTGAGAGCAGCACTAATCCATGAGCATAAGTAAATACTTAGAAGGCATTTTGACACCATTACTCATCCATAAAGCAAAGCAGCACTGTCAGAGTCTATGGTCTTGGCTGCAATGTGTTACACTTTAGAGTAAGTGTGAGTATAAATTAGAATCCTTTGTGATAGATGCTTCAGGAGCAGGAGGGGCATGTGTTTGCACCAAGCAAGGCCACTTGATGGAGCATCTAGGGTCTAATTTTAAACAGTTTGATTACTCTGTATTTCTTTAAATCCCACGGTTCTTAGTTTTAAGTAAAAAGGTCTGTTTTTCCTTCTGTGTGGCCCGCGCAATTGTCTCAC
Organism: Rhabdomys pumilio; assembly: GCA_030674055.1. Classification (NCBI taxonomy): domain Eukaryota; kingdom Metazoa; phylum Chordata; class Mammalia; order Rodentia; family Muridae; genus Rhabdomys; species Rhabdomys pumilio. Next base: position 154,760,769 of record JANHMN010000004.1, read on the forward strand.
CAGCAAGAACGCACACGGGCACCAGGATCCTTCTGCAGCAAGTGTTTATTGCGAATGAAAGGAGGAAGAGAGAGAGACCCAAGATGGCGCTGCTTTATATACACCCTAGGGTGGCGTGGACATATCTGATTGGCTGCTTGCTCAAAACCCCGTATGACGCCCCGGGTTGGGCGGTGACTTGGCGTGCTTTCACCACTTGCACATGTGCAATTTACTTGTTTACCCACGAGTGTTGAGTACCAGCGCCATCTTGTAATGGTGAATGCTGTCACCACTCACCGCAGCTTTCTACACTTCTGATGATAAAAATTTAAAGGATGGACTGGGGGCACTATCAGCTGTTTGCAGAGAGGTATAGGCGTCATGATCACCAGAAACCACATGACTAAAGGTTGGTTGGCTGTGCCTTCAAGTGCATCTGTGCCCACAGTGGAATGATGAGTAGAGTCAAGGATTCCTCTAGCTTACTGCCACATGGGTCTAAGGTGGTCATGCTCAGTAAACTATTTAATAACGTAGATAAAATATCAAAAACATTTTTGTCATTTTATGCTTGTTGAGACTTAGAAGTGAATCACTGATGATATAACCCACAGTAACCTAACTTCCACGACAGAGTTTTGAGATATTTGAATGCATTCAGGTCCATTGAGATACTTGAATGCTCCACTGAGGTTCCTTATTTCTATTGCAGTCTCTCAGCAGCTCCACATATCCAGGAGTCTTCCTTCAGGCCAGGTCGCTGGGAGGTGGCTGTTCACTTTCACAGTCCCGAAAGAGACCTAGAAGGTGGAGGGAGGCCTGTTAAGTGGGGACCGTGGGACAGCAGAAGAGTTCATTCTGTGCTCACTGCTACCTTTACCTTTTGGGGAGTGGGGTGAGTGGGTAAGCGTGGTATGTATGCTCATGCTCATAGTGATGAGTCAGCCGGACTTCCATGTGTGTTACTCACAGTACAGGTCCTCATCTTACGTATGCTTTGTCTTTTCAGGCTGATAGTGGAAACGCCTCCAGAGATGCCCTCCACTGATGGCCACACGAGTGACATAGTTACAGAACGATACGTGGTTGAGTCTAAGAAGTCTGCGGCTCATGCTCCACTTGCTTGTAGCACACAGCACTGCGCTTTTCCTTTAGATGGGAACCGTCTCTGTGTGTGGAGCCCCAAAGACCCTTCTCACCAGGCAGGTTACAAACCAAAGGTGTTCTTGTTAGGTCCAGGCTTGCAGAGACCTTGCCCTACCTATTTGTTTCTCCCACATTCGGGAAACATTAGCTTTCATGGGGTCAACTGTGAGCTATGGCAGGACGACGTTTATAAACAAAAACATTATGTTGCATTCTTATTTTTAAAATACAAATGGTCTGGAATTTACTTTCTTTAAAAAAAAAGTCTTTGCAAGAATATGAACAAGAAAAGACCCATCTTAACTTCCATTCACATAGCAGCTCGAGCTTTCTTACTTTGCAATGAAGAATAAAATGTTTAGGAGAAAAGTGTCCCATGTAGGTGCGCATACCTTGGAAGCCATGGCCAGGTCAGGACTTCTCTCTTGCTGTGTGCAATGCCATTTTGACCTCTGCACTAGAGACACATTTCCTTCATGTTTAAACTTGATGTGAATGGAATTTCACACTGTGCATTTTTCTGTAGCAGTTTCTTTTGTTCACATGCATTTAGGAGAGGTTTGTTGTTCTTTTGATAGCTTCACAGAATACTGAGCAGATTCTATTTTATCCATTGTATTTTTGGTGAAAATTGTCTGTCTGTCTTCTCTCTCTCTTTCTCTCTTTCTCCCCCCTCCCTTCTTCCCTCCCTCCTTTTCTCTTCTTCCCTCCCTCCCTCCCTCCCTCCCTCCCTCACTCCCTTCCTCCCTCCTTCCTTTCCTCCCTCCCTTTTTTGTTATTTACTGTTTTCTGGTACACCCACATAGAACTGGCTGAGTTACAGGCCATGACCTCTAGTAGATAATATCCAGAAGGTTCTCAAGTGGCTGTTCCAAGCTGTGTCTTTGCTGATGGTCAGAGCTATGGTTGATCACACCTTGTCTATATTTGCTCCTTCCAGGTCAGCAGCAGCTTCAGGCCACACCCCCCTATAACTTTGCTTTACTTCCTGTTAGAGCCAGCAGAGCTTCCATATCCACTGCTGTGCAATGGCCCAAATGTGTTCATCCTCTTCCAGCCCCTCCTTAGCTGTCAGTATAGCCAGCATCTCTTCTGACCCACTGAGTACTCAGTACACATTGGTTTAATAAACAGTAAGGAAGAAAAGAGTGGGTACCCTGCTTCATTGTATCAGTGTGCCTCATCATAACAATGTGCCTCGTTGTGTAGTGTACAATAACAACCAGTAGTGATGTGATCATTTGAGAGATAATCAGCAGTATGTTTAGGACCTATAATGAATTAATTAAAAGCCAACATATCTAACAAATACATATGAAAACTTTAGGTTTGAAATTTTATTGTTCTTCTATATTTTTTTCATGTTATAAGTAACCTATTTGTTTTTAAGCTTCTCACCTTACAAGGACACCATCAATTGATTACTGCTGTGGTTTTTGGAAATCAAATAGATCCACTTCTACTCTGCTCTGCATCAGATGATTATATTATAATGTGGAACGTGGACGAATGTAGAGAGAAGACACTTAAAGGTAAGCAGATGTAGAGCACAGTTTAACAACATTCAAATGGAGAAATGCTGAGGACGTACCTATTGTAGGTATAGTGGCAGGCACAGTGCTCGCCTGCTGTCTTGTTAATTGTCAGCTTCACAGAGGCTAGGGTCATCTGAGAAAAGGGAACCTTAACTGAGAAAAAGCCTCCATAAGATTGGCCTCTAGGCAAACATATAGAACATTTTCTTGATGGATGATTAATCTAAAAGGGCCCAGACCATGGTGGGTGCTCCTTTCCTGGCCAGGTTGTCCTGAGGTGTATAAGCAAGCAAGCTGAGCAAGCCCTGAAGAGCATGTCAGTAAGCAGTGTTCTTTCATATAATCTGACATAGTTCTCATCTTGAGTTCAGGCCCTGACTTCCTGGATGATGAAACAAGCTGTAAGATGAAATAAATATTTCCTCCCCAAGTTGCTTTTGGGCATCACATTTGATGTAGAAATCCTAATTAAGATACCTACCAGGGAGAAGACTGTGGGTTTAATCCTAGCGCCACCAAGATAGTAACTCATGTATAAATACATTTGTGACAGGGAGTGGGACCTGTCCCTTCAGTGCTGCAAGTCTAGTGTACCATGTCATTAGCCCCACTGACCATTGCTGATACAGACTTGTGATGGCTTTATTCTTCTGTATTTTCTTATTTTGAATATCAATATTGTAGACACCTGAGGATGTGTGGACAATTTGGAGTATCTTAGCTCATGCGTAGATATCCTAGGGGTTTATATTCCATGTTGGAAACAGTGAGGAAGGAACAAGGCTTGCTTTCTGCAGGGACATTTCTTACTCAGACTGAATAGATAACACCCCCCCACACACACAGGTGAATAGTAAGATCTGGGAGTGTAGATAAGGGAAAAGTTTGTAGAAATGTAACTGAGCTGAAGACAGGAGGCTCAGCTGGGCCTGGGATATAGGTAAAAGTATATGTCTGAAGAGAGAAAGAAAGAGAAAGAGAGAGAGAGAGAGAGAGAGAGAGAGAGAGAGAGAGAGAAAGAGAAAGAGAGAGAGAGAGATAGGTGTGTCTGAGTGTGAAGGGTCTAGCTGGTGGAAACTTGAGAAAGTATGTGTAATAGTGTAATAAGAGCTTTCCCAGTTGAGGCTGATGGTGCAGGTGGGACCACATCTCAGATATACATTTATAGGATTATGCTGAATGATGCCAAGTGACCACAGAATTCTAACAGTTTGTGCCTCACTGGTGTGAATGAGTGAAGTATGCCAGAAATGTAGCCAGACAGATTTGTGTCTTTTTACAATTTAACAATTCTTTTGAATAATAATTCTCAAGGTGTGGCAGTTTCAGTCACAGCAATTTGCCAAACAATTTATTCTACCTTGTAATCTAACTGAGGTAAATATAGTTTTTTTTTAAATTTCAGTATTACTACTAATATTAACTTTCATAACACATAGCACACAAGAGTCAATCCATCTACCTACCTATCCATCCACCTGAGTTACAGAATGAACACAAGTTAAAGAGGCTGTATAAAGTTCAAGAGGTTTTAGAAATGGGCCAATAGAAATGTAAGCAGAGCATGTATTGAGAAGATGAGGAACCCATGTATTGAGAAGATGAGGAAC
>JANHMN010000004.1:154769373-154780109 GCA_030674055.1 Rhabdomys pumilio
TTTGTCCAATTAAAAGACTCTTTTTTTCTCACACTTCCCCCTTTTTGTCCAATTAAAAGCCTCTTTTCTCTCACACTTCCCCCTTGTCCAATTAAAAGACTCTTTTTTCTCACACTTCCCCCTTTTTGTCCAATTAAAAGACTCTTTTCTCTCACACTTCCCCCTTTTTGTACAATTAAAAGTCTCTTTTCTCTCACACTTCCCCCTTTTTGTCCAGTTAAAAGACTCTTTTTTCTCACACTTCCCCCTTTTTGCCCAAGTAAAAGACTCTTTTCTCTCACACTTCCCCCTTTTTGTTCAATTAAAAGACTCTTTTTCTCTCACAGTTCCCTTCTTGCTTGTTTTTTTATGTGGGCCATCACATCACAGAAAATGTATCTTAGATTTGGGTAGATCTTCCAACCCTAATGATCCAGTCAAGAAAAGCCCTCAGCTGTGCCCAGCTGCTTGGAATTTGGCTGATTACAGATGCAGTCAAGTTGAGGACTAAGATTAGCCATCAAACAAGGTGTTTTTACTGATTACTGATACATCTGTGCTAATTATCAGTGGCTTCTGAGGCTCCAGAAAGATGGCAGGCACCATAGTATCTTGTCTCACAATTTTGGCCTGGCTGGCTGGTGTGGCTACATGTGAATCTTCTCTGCACATTTTGCATTGTTGCCTAGGGACCTGCAGGCTGCTCAGAGGTGGTGTCTTGATGGTAAGAGCTTCAGAGGCCAGTGTTCTTGTGGCAAACTGTCTCCTGTTTGCCCACCTTGGTTAGTGTATCACTGCCAGAGCCTGGAGGGCAGTGGACACAGAGAGAAAAGCTGGATGAAGAGCTTGGTTTGTGCAGCTCTTCTAGGTACCCATGGCTTCCAGAGACATTTCCTTATGACATTGATCCTGTCCTGAAAAACCTCAGGAAAAAGACTGTTCCATCATCACATAGGAGATCATTGCTTCTCTGCCTGCGACTCTAGTGGATTACTACACAGAAGCCTGCACAGGACCTATTCTTCTATGTCTGATGAACTGACACTAATGTGTGAAATTTGCTCTAGGGCTGACTCCTCGAGGGACTATCCTGGGCTCCCTTTTACAAACAGTGTTGTGTTTGCGATTTAGTCTGGATGATCGTGCTGTTGCAGTGTGTGCTGGAAACAAAATATCTGTGATGGATGTAGAGGTAAGACTGACTCCCCCATGGAGGAACCAAGCATACATTCGTGTGTGTGTGTGTGTGTGTGTGTGTGTGTGTCTGTGTGTGTGTGTGTGTGTGTGTGTGTGTGTGTGTGTATACTTTCAGGCTGGGTTCCTGTTGGTGAGGAGTTTATTCCTGCTTCCCCTCTTAAAATGGCAGTTTGGCTGAATGTATTTTGTAAAGATGTTGGGAAGAAACCAAGGAAAACATCTTGGTCTTGTAATTGATAAGCTGCCAGAATTGGTGTTTACACAAATCTGTGTCAGGGATACCTTTCAGCAGACACATTTAGGAAAATAGTTCCTTTGGAGCAGTCTCCTGTGTTAGGAGTTCCCCAAGAATCTGCATAACACAGTGAGGCTTCAGCTGCCTATTTGTCAAACGTCTTCTCCACTGGGACTCAGACTTCTCACTTGCTGCTAAATTGAGACAGTTTATATAAAAGTAAATGTCTTCTAGGTTGGGGATTTCTAACTCAGAGTTTGCTGGGCACTGGTGCTTGAGCCATGGTCAATCAGTGCCTGTGTTATACAATCTCCCTGGAGAGAGGGAGGGAGCATCTGCTTCCTCAGTTCATGGGAGTGTTCAGTGCTTGAAATAGCTGTCTTATGCATTTTTCAGGTTAATACAGTTAATGAAATGTTTTGCCTTCTATGGCTTGCCTTGCTATCTACTTTACAACTTTTAGGTGAGAAAAGAATATCATCTGGTTGTTATTCTAGGCCCTAGGATATAGGGATACACAATGTCTTAGTCATGTTTTCTTGCTATAAAGAGATACCATGACCAAGGCAACACCTAGCATAATTGGGAGCTTGCTCTTACAGTTTCAGAAGCTTAACCCATTATTATCCTGGCAGGGAACATGGCAGCACATGGTGCTGGAGCAGTAGCTAGGAGCTACATCCTGGTCCTCAAACAAGGAAAGACTCTTATTGCAGCATGGGCTTTTGAAACCTCAAAGCCTATTCCCAGTGACATATTTCCTACAACAAGGCCACACCCTCTAATCCCTTCAAACAATGCCACTCTTTAGTGACCAAGCATTTAAACATATGAGCCTGTGGGGCCATTCTTATTCAAACCACCACACAAAGGGAACACATTTCCATGTTTGGACAATTTTTTGGGCTTATTGTGAATGAAATTGAGGATCACATGGAGGAAAATAACATCTTCCCTCATATAAGTTATATCTCAGAGCCTGGGGATGGAGAGGCTGAGTCATGGCTGGAGGACTGAATAGTTCTGGGTCAGAGGTGTATGGGAGGCCTTCTGGATTAAGCGATAGTCTGTTCTAAACACCAACAGTGTTGTTGACATCGCTGACTTCATTAGTCCACAGATTCACACTGGGCCGCTTTATTACATAATAAAACTGACCACCAAAAGGAAGAACTAACACAGTTAGGATGAGGGAGAGCAGATGAACTGGGAAGAGAGTTAACACTGTGTGATTGAAGTGGGGAACGTGTTCAGAGGGCAAAACTTACTGACAGTGTTATGTGTCAAAATGAAGACATCAGAGATGTGCCCAGGCAGATGTACCTGTGAGCAGCAGGCGTGCTTCTCACCTCGTACTCACTCATCCCTCAGAGCTTCAGCGTCAGGTTTTTAAGTTGATTTAGGTAGGGCAGCTCCAAATTTGGAAGGAGTGACATGTAAAAAAGAATTTATTCTTTAAAAACATTCTCTCTCCCTCTCTCTCTCTCTCTCTCTCTCTCTCTCTCTCTCTCTCTGAGTATGTGTATTTGTATATGTTTGTGTGCATATGCACGTGAGTACACATGGCACAGTACATGTGTGAAGGTCAGAAGACAATTGTGGAATTGATTCTCTCTTTCCATCACATGAGTTCCAGTGTCTGCACTTAACTTTTCCGGCTTGATGGCAGTGCCTTTACTTCCTAAGCCCTTCATCTTGCCTTTTGAGTTTATTTCAACAAGCTTTTTTTTTTTTTTTTTAATGTGGTGGACTATGATTTCATGATGTTGATCATTCTAGAAAATTCCATAAGTAACATCTTGTACAAATCCTCGTAGAAGCAGTCTGTGCTGGTAGAGCTGAAGGGCCATCGAGGCTCAGTGACAGCAGTGGAGTTTTGTCCCTGGCAAGCACACACCATCGTCTCTGTGTCTGAAGACAGAAGCTTTAAGGTGGGCAGCAGTGGCTTGGGATGTTGGGGTGCTGTGGGGATACCTGCTGCTGCTGTTTGGTTGCTTCTACTGTGCATATTTTTCTTGTGATATAAACTGGCAGAACTGGAGAGAAGATGGCCCAGTGGTCAAGAGCACTGGTGTTCCTGCAGAGGACCAGGACTCTGTTCCCAGCATCTGTACACTGGTTTAAAACTGTTTGGAATTCTAGTTTCAGGGGATCCAGTGCCCTATTTTGACCTCCATGAGCACTATACATGTATGGTGCACATAAATGCATGTAAACAAAGCACTCATACACGTAAAATAAAAATGAATGAAGTTTAAAGCATGCACCTGAGGAGGCTATTTTCTCATCACACAAAAGTGGAGTTTTGATGTTTTAGTGGGTCTGGGTTACTCCATGTTGCATTTCTTGAGTCTCTAGCATTTGGACATTGAAGAACTGTGAGAACTTTTCTTGAATCTAAATCTAGAGAGAGCGGTGTATATCTGCAATGTTTCCCAGTGACCAACAGATGAGTGGATTCCATTAGTACTACACCAAGCTTCAGAAAAAGTAAAGCAAAATGCAGATTCACTTTTAAGCAGTCCCAAGTTAGTGTTATTATAATTTTATTAATAAAGGTTGAACATTTATCATTGCCCTGAAAGAAAAACTTAAAGTCACATGTGTGTTTTAAATCACAGAAGTTGTGAGAACACATTCTGTGGTCATTTTGAAATACTCATTTGATGGGACCAGGTGACTTCCACTGGGAGTTAGCAGCTGTTGAGGCAAAAATCCAAGTTGCGCTACTTGGATAACTATGTTGTATTTCAGTTTTCTTATATTTCAAATAGGCACAGTGGGGCCTCTTATATTATGGGTGGTCATGAGAATGAAGAGAGTTGATATTTTGGAATGTCCTTGGAGCTGTGCCTCCCATATATGGGATGGTGGGTACAGCACACACACGTGGCTGTCATGGTTGGAATGCAGTCCTGTGGGTGAACACCCTCTACAATTGGGGCATAGACCCAGGGACATGCTGGCACTTCTTAACTGAGCTACTCAAAATTGGAGAAGTCCTCCCAAGTTTATAGGTGGTCATCTTTGAGGGAATCAGTATGCTTTCACCATTGTTCTAGAAACTTGTGTTTTAATAATGCAGCGATTCAATATGTGAATTTTGATTCTTTAATTTTATTTGTATGGATTAATTTTTATTGCTTAAAATTTAGTTTCTGGTTAGCAATAATGGCAACATTTTTATGTCTCTTAATGAAATGTCTTTCATTTGAAGGTCTGGGACTTCTGTATGGGATCCTTGATATACAGTTCATCTATTTTAACAGGTAAATGAAAGACTGACTCTTTTACATTCTAGCTGAGTAGGCTGAGTAAACAAACTCTTCTGGTGTGGTTATCACCCCAGAGACAGTGCAGCAGACAGTGTCTGAATCACCTCAGAGACAGTGCAGCAGACAGTGTCTGAATCACCCCAGAGACAGTGCAGCAGACAGTGGTCTGAATCACCCCAGACACAGTGCAGCAGACAGTGACTGAATCACCAGCTACATCTTTAAGTAGCCATTCAGAATTGGGTAGCCAGACAGAGTTGATTCCTCTCTGTCTACTGAGCAGGTGAACTTTCAATCACTGTGTCTGAGGATTTTAACTTACACTTATATGCACATACATGCATTTGGCTTCTGAGTGCTGTTTTGGGTAAGTATGTAGAGTGGATTTGGCTTTCAGGTAAAGTGCCTGAGACAGGGCCCCTTCTGCCCTGTAGACAGGTCAGAGCTGGGAAAGTTTGGGACATTATCCTCCATGGTGAGTAGAGGAATGGACAGCATGCAATTTATTGATTAGGTTGTAAGCATTTGTCCATCTTATAACTTCTACGATAATTGTGCTTTCATCAAACTGCCTTTTTGTAGGAAATGGAGCCATCACGTGATTATACAGATGGGTGACCAGTTTCTATGGGCTGGCTCTCCTGTGCCCTGGCAGTGTTGTGTGTGACATATGGGGACTAATTTATCCAGGACTTGTATTTTCTCCCTGCATCTATTGAGGCTGTTTCTGGAGTCTCCCTATCCCTTCCACCCCCATGTTTTGCCATGTATGCACTAGTATCTTGGGGCAGCAGGAAGACCAACGCTATGTGTCTTTCTTTCCTTTGAGATGCCCCATAAATATGTCACTTATGGAAAACACAGCTGCCTTGGTGACCTGCTAGAGTTACTGTTGTAATTTTCCCAAGATTGAACCTTTCGAGGTCAGTTACCCACATGTAGAGCATTGTGTGCTGACAGCCTGCAATTGTTCACCAAGCTTTGGCATGAAGCACATTTTCTAGAAGTTGTTGAATTTTCTGAAGACAGTCTTGTGGAACAATTCGATTGAGGAACACAATTGTAGATTGTTCTATAAACTCACTATGGATGCCATTTACAGCTTAGTTTCTCAGCCTGTTTATCTAGTTCTTCCAAATTCTTGATAGTTCTAGACTGTATTTTAAGTAAAATTAAATTTTAGGGAATTCTTCTTAAAGTGAAATATCTAACTACCGTTTTTATTGCTAAGTTCATGATTTCATTGTTGTTAGTCTGCAGGAACTGCTCTGCCTGGTTTGAAGGGCTAGCTGAGCTATACTTTTTCCCTCTAGGCTCTTGGCAGTTGCTCCGGACTTGCTTAGTGTGGGCTGATGAGCCAGGCCCACCAGAAGCCTGTAATTCATAGACACCTTTCTTATTTGGGACAGCATTCCTTTTTTTTTTCTTTTGCTCATGAATGTTTCCTAAGTTGTATTCATTTATAAATTTACCTCCTGGTATGAAGATTCAGAATAGTGCTAAGTCGAGTAGAAGAATCAGTGTCCACACTGAATGTCCTATGTTCCCTCTGCAGCTTACCCTCTCCTGAACTTGCTTATCAATGAAGAAAACCAGCAGCTGGTCACCGGCAGTGCTGATGGCCAGGTGAGAGCGCTGACAAGCTACATCTGAGTTTGAAGCGTACAGAATAGGAACATGTGCAAAGTCTGTTTCATGTGTCACCAGCAATCTGCCAGGATTTGTCCCACTGTGCACCTCCGTGGTGGGGTTGGGGACCTTGATCTGCGTGTTTTAAAAAGTCTACGTAGTATTTGTAGCAAAAGTTAGAACTGTTTGCTCAGCTGTTAGCATCAGCTTCATATGATTTTAAAACTGAAAACATTTATTTCAAAATATAAACACTTTAGGCTTATTTTTATAAAGGTGCTGTTGATACAAGTATGATGAAGATGTACTTTGGGAAGCTATGATAGTTAATCTTCTTTTTCATCAATTCAACTGCTAATGTCTTATATGCTAGGGCCCAGTAACATGGTCGAAGTGTTCATGGCTCACAGGCTGTAGCATGTGCCGTGTGACACTGAGTCACAGCTGTGTCTGAACTAAGGTTCTGGACAAAATTCACCCTGTAAGCACTTGCATGGGAGCTATGCAGCTTTCAAGAAGGGGCTAAAAGCAGCATTAGGACAGTCCAAGTGTCTGAGAGAACCCAGGAACGTATCTGATGCTGTTATCTGTGCACTTCCCTTTGGCTTTTGCAGTAAGTATCACTTCTTGAAAGATATATATATATATATGCACATTTTTTTGATTTTGTAGCTGTGGATCTTTAGTTTGATAGAGGAACATCACTACCACTGTGTAGCACATGTGGACCTAAGGAAGAAAACAGAGACTTTTACCACCCGAAGAATGATGTCTGAGCAGTGCCGCCTGCCAGGTGAGCACTGTGTTTGCACTGTGTTTGCACTGTGTTTGCATTGTACCTTCTCCTTAAGCTCCTGACCAGCTCTGCTGTCCAAAATTACTTCCTCTTGTTTATATCAGCCTCCTCCACAGCTCCTCTCACCTGCCATAGGTCACTTGGGAAGTGAGCAAGGCTGAGAACTGTTGGGTGTGTACTACTTTCCTTGTTACTTTCCTGCCCTATGCTTGTTCTCATGGATATTTTTATTTAGTTTATATTTTTGTATGATTTTAAATGATTTGTTTTTCCACTAGGTCATAAATTACTAACCTACCATTATATCTCCCTTCCCCCAAATGTATAAATGTATTAAGCCATGATTTTTGTTCCTTCTTTTATACAGTCCCTCATTGTTTGTTGGACCTTAGCTCCATTTTAGGAGTGGTGGCATTAACCTCTTTACATCCGCAGTCTCATCCCCAGCCATTACAGACTCAGTCTAGGCTGCACTTTGATTTTTAACCTTATTTTTCTTGGTCTTTAAAATCTGAATGTTCTTTTGAGTTATAATTCATTCTATCAACATGTATTTCTGAAACTTCCATGCATCTCCTTTTTTCTATTAGTTGATTGCTAAGCAGCATAGCTTCTTAAATAATCAGTAACTCTGTTCCTTAGAAGGCCGTCAGTACCACTGCAGACATGAGGTAGATAAAAGGGGAGAGGCTGAAGCAACATTCCCTATCCTGAACCTGGCCCACTGTGACCTCTGCCTGCCGGATTCCCAGTGTGGAGCGTACGTATGATGAACAGGGCCACATCCATAGGCAGAATGCCTTCTAACTTGCTTAAGTCAGCATTAAATCCAGTTTTATGAATGATTGAACTAAATACTAAGTTTTGTGTGCCTCTTATTATTACTGACTGTAAGTGTTCCTAAAATTGCATATTTTAAGCCTTATATTTAGTTTTTTTTTTTGTTTTTTTTTTTTTACAGTTTTATTCAAGCAGTGTTACCACACCTAGGCAGATGGGACCTCGGTAGTAGGACTGAACTTTAGATTGTGACAGTGCATACCTAGCTCACTCTTTCCCCTGTTAACATGGATCCCAAGCGACCTTACTCACCTGTTTCTGAGCATGATAAAAACAGATGTGAACACAAGGAAGTGTTGTCCAAGAACTGGTCATTCTCCCTGAGAAAGCTATGGAGATGTAACATCTGTCAATTCAGCTCCAGATAGGGGCGGGGTTGCTTGCACGTGAAGAGAGCTCATTTCAGTGCATGGACCCTGGGAATAGAGCCTTTCCTCCTAGTCCACATCACAGGGCGACAGGGGCAGGAGGACAGCTGGGCTTGTGCTGTGGGCTGGCTCCAGCAGTGCAGTTGCAGGGTATCAGGAGTTCCTGCACACAAAGCTAGGGCCACACTACTGACTCTTGTTCACCGTGACTTGTCTGGTGATGGGGGAGGTGCTGGATTGTGTAGTGTGAGCCTCTGGAGGGGCGGCTTGCTGACTGCTCTAGTGAGAAGGCTTGTAGCTGCTCTGTGTTCTGGGATACAGTGAGGGGAAGAGGATTGTTTAGTACAAACCTAGCTTGAATGATACTTATTAATAGAAGCAGACTCACATTTGCCTTCTGATGAGCTCTTCTACTGTGGACCAGATAGTTCCTGCCTGAGCTTATCTTTTTCTTCATAAGTGTAACTGGCAGTGCCTTCAGGTACATTGGTGACATTGATGTGAGCACATGCCTAGATCCTGGATGACTTAGGCATCAGCTGCTTTTGTAAACTCAGGAGAAAAGACAAACCACACAGATGAGAGTTGAGCAGTGGTCATGCTGTGACTATTGGGGAAACCTGTTTCCAGTGGCAGAAGTGGCTGTCAACTACTCAATCGGACGGCAGCTCAGCACCCAGTCCAGCATATAGCTTTGGGAGAAGTGATTAGCTGAGGTGTCAGCAGAGACAGCATGTGGCTTATTCACATAGGTGTGTGTCCATCCTCACAGGAACAGGAATGCTGGGGAGATGCTGGGGAGCTCGCCTGAAGGAAGACTGTTTGTTTCTTTTTTCCTAGGATTAGTTTTGCCTCTGAGTCCACCACATGCCTATGGATTGGAAGCTCCACAGCTTTATTCATATTGAACCTGGCAAGCTTTGAGTTGGAAGCTGCTTTACATTTCAAGGGTAAGAGCTTGAATTCAGTAATCTCTTATGTCGGTTTTCTTAAAGAAAGATGGGGAGTAAAAGTTTGGGGTAGAAAGCCTGCCACTTGAGTTTGAGGATAAGTTTTTCAGTAACCAAACATGGTACATGCTCCGACTACCAGTAACCCCTGTGCTGTGGAATCTGAAGGGCATAGCTTAACTTCTGCTCTTCTGGGTCATCCAGCAACTCCATTTCTCAAACATGTCTCTCAGGTTCTGTGAGGCTCTCCCCTATCCTTTTGTGTCAGGATTTTGTGGAACCCTCCTTTATTCAAGTGTGCTAGGCTCCTGTGATGCTCTCCCTCCATCTTTCTGTTGGGCTCGATATGAGGCTCTCCTTTTCCTCATGTCAATCAGGCACCTATACACATGTGCCAGGCACCTATACACATGTGCCAGGCACCTAGACATATATACCAGGCACCTAGACACATGTATCAGGCAGGTAGACATATATATCAGGCAGGTAGACACATATACTGGGCACCTAGACACATGTAGACTCCTGCAGGCTCTTCTCTTCATGTGTGCTTTGGTCAGTACAGATTACTCTGAATACACAACATGGGACTAGATAGCCTATAGTAGGAGCTGTCCTCTCTAGCACTGAGTTCTTAGTCTCTTCCTGGAAGAAAGGTAGGGATGCTTACCCATACCTCCCCCTGCCCAGCAGCCCCATGCTCTTGTGTGCCTCAGTTTTTCTCTCTCTGTCTACATGGGAGACAGGGCATCAACCCTCTCTGTAGCTTCTGAGGCTTGCCTGCTGTTCAGGGTGAGCAGGAATCCTGCTCAATCCTTTCCCATAGCTCTGTTCTCTGTACCACTCTGCTCTTGTTAGGTGTTCTGAAACAGGACTTTACCATCATTTCCTGCTTCTCCAGAAGCATAGTATATGTATTATACTATGTGCTTCCTCCCAGCTGTGGGTTCTGGCTGCACACCTTCACCAGCACTCATAGCCTTACTCCCCCGCATCTGTGCCCTGGCACATTCCTTACAGGCTGACTATGTGACAAATGACCCATCTCTTTCCACATTGTGTCCTCAACTATTGTGTACATTGTATGGTACAATAGCACTAATTTAGTATTTATAACTAGACTGAACAAATGAGTCAGCTACTTGTTTCCCTGTATTAATGTCTCAAATATTTATCTTCAATGAAAATAAAGAATTTCAGAGCCTGAGTGTCCAAGTTGCTGGGTCATGTGCAGTGGTGAGCGAGCCCATCAGCGCCAAGGTGAGTATGAAACTCATGCAGTGGACACTTCTGTCAGATGAGTCCTCTGTACTCTGATGTGTGCCTCTTCACTGTGCCAGTGAAGACTAACAGTCTTGGTGATATTTCATATGTGAAATTATGCCTTATTGTACCTGGCTATCGCATTTGTACATGTGAAACAGATCTAACTGTTAGAGCTGTGTTCAGGACTGGAGAGACGGGGCA
>JANHMN010000004.1:154793681-154818184 GCA_030674055.1 Rhabdomys pumilio
TCCCATCCCATCCCATCCCATCCCATCCCATCCCATCCCATCCCACCCTATCCCATTTCAAACCAGAAAACCCTACCTGCTGTGATTGGCAGCTCCTGTCAGGAACACCACAATTAAAGTTGGGTGAAGTGGGTTCCAACAAGGCCTTCTAGGTATTGGTCCACTGCTCTCTATCAAACTCTTGGTCCTTTTCTGTGGCCAACACCGGAGGCTCCAGCCTAGGTAGGCCTTTACTATTTACCTGGTTAGGTAGACACAGACTTAGAATAAATAATCCAAGCTACAGCTCAATTGGTGGCAGATAAAGTAGGAGACAGGGCTTCTAAAGAGTGTGCTTTCACTTCTGAAGATGAGTGAAGATGGTGACTGTGTTTGTCCCCGCAGGGTCATCTGCTTGGCCTTCTCTCGGCCACAGCGTTAGGAGGGTTGAGAACCACTGCTGTAAGCAGTTTTCATCATGGCCATCTCTGTGACTGCCAACTTCTCTTTGAATATTTATTCTCAAGCTTCCTTGGAGACTGGACTGCACTACTTTTGTCTCTGTATGGCTACCTCTCTTAGGTCTCTTCAGGCCTGGGGCCTGTCTCTGGATTCTGTTGCCCTGGGACTCAGAGTTCCTCAGCCTCAGACACAGTGCTCTTCCAGGGAGCACCTTCTACCTCTGTTTGAGAACCACTGTCCTCATCTGGACACTGCAGCAGCTGCCCTGGGTCTGGGCTAGCTTTCCTAAGACACCAGTCTGACTCTTGACATTTTGCCTTGCCCTTGCCAACCTGTCCTCCAGCTGGTCTGAGACGACTTACTGGGTTAGCCTACCCGTTAGTTTCCCTTAGGAAATTGTCCACGATTAAGATCATGCATCCACTAAAGAAATACCCCATACTCATGGTATCTTTCTGAAAATAATAAGGACTGATATTTAGGGTGAGATATCAACACTATATAACTGGTTGAGTGCTACAAGGTAATACATAGTTATTTTAGAATTAAGGGACAAGCTTGCTTTCTCATAGTTATGATTGATTTGTTTTAGTGTATAACATACCCAAATTATTAAGTTGAAGTATTCCTAGAGAAAAATAACCCCAGAATTTCTGATAGAAAATTAAATTAATTACCTGAATGAAGATTGAGGGGACTTGTTTATTCATTTCCTTAGTATTATAAGATCATTAAGCAATGCAAAACCTTATTTTCATTTTTATGATTTTAAATGTAGAATGTTTATTTGTAGTCAGAAGTAAAAACATTATTCATATCCTTGTCCCTTTCTTCCAGGTATAAACCAAAAAGCAGGTATAAGCCTATTTTCAGGCTCCCACTGACCAGTGGGGTTGACATAACCAGCCTGTCAGCCGTGAACGACTTTTATTCCCGTATCCTTCCTCTCGGTTTGTTGATGTGCCTTGCGCTGAGCATTGCTTTTTGGCAAAGCCCATTTGGGTATTTGAGAAGTCCCAGGTGTCATGCTGGACATAAAGGTCAGATGGATGGTTCTCCTTTTGGAATATGGGATCTTTTGCAGTAATCATAGATGGAATAACCTTATCTTAATAGTTAGAAGGCCCCTCAAGGAAGAACAGTTTGGGCTATGCCATAGCGGGACAAGCTTATAAGACTTGTCTGTATTTACTGAGTCATGCATTGTCATTTAGTGTATTTCTTAGTAACCTGTCACACTTGCTATAGGCATTCTTGGATTATCTGGACTGGACTGGCAAAACTCATAGCAGTTGCCATGTGACAGTCTACAGCTTGTGCTGATGAAAAGCCACAGAGGGCTGTGCAGGGCCTCACACAGCTAGGCTCTGTCTTCTTATCTTTAACTTATGCTAGGAGTTTCAGTGGCTGCGGGTGTCTGTACTTTGTCTCATACCATGTGCTTTCCTACTCCCAGTGAGCTTCGCTTCTCCCTCTTCTCCTGCCCAAGCTGGGAGTCAGGTGTGATAGAGTCGCACTATGTATTTTCTCTGGAACTTGAGAAGTTCTTTAGTAATTCTCCATTTCTGAGTCTTGTGAGGGTCTATTTTTTTTGTAATAACCTAGGGAGAACTGTGTGTTCATAGGTGAGACTGCTGAGAGGACCCTTGACTGACTTGCTGTAGACATCATACTCACAGCTGGCCGGGACCGGACTGTGGAAGTTTTTGACCTCAATGCTGGTTGCAGCGCTGCAGTGCTAGCTGAAGTCCATTCCCGGCCTGTCCATCGAATTTGTCAAAATAAAGTGAGTTTGTATATAGTATATGCATTAATTAAAAACTTTGAGCTGAAATTGTTTAACAATTATAAATGTAGTATGATGCAATTTTGTGACTACTGCCAGATCCAATATTAGCTTTTTCTGACTACCAAACTATGCTAAACTTTCTTTGGTAGCTATAGATAGCTCAAAGATTTATTTATTTTTAGTGTTTTTAAATTATGGTGTTTATGTGTATCTGTGTGGGTGCTGGTTTCCTTGGAGGCCAGAGGAATTGAATTCTCCTGGAGCTAGAGTTAAAGGAGCTTATAGGCTCCCCTATATGGGTGATTGGAACCAAACTTGTGTTCTCTAGAGGAGAAGGGTGTGGGCCATGTCTCCAGCCCCTGCAGATGTATTGACAACATTTCATGGCACTTTATGTTCATTGTCTTTGACTAATTGTGCCTCTGTGTAAATATCTGTGGCTAGCAGTGGCGTCTTTATATAAGCTGGGGTCGGTCTGGATACCCATGTGATGGTGGGGATGAATGACGGTCATGTACACTGCCTGTCTAGGAGAGGCACCACCCACAGGGGCTGGGTCATTACATATTAAACATTAATCAAAATATTCCCCACAGACTTGCCTCTGATGGAAGCATTTTCTTAGCCAAGGCTCCTCTTCTCAGATAACTCTAGTTTGTGTCAAGATGACAAGACAAAGCTAAACAAAAACAAAAACAACAAGCAAGGGCAGTCATTTCCTAAAGAGCATCTAATACATGAAATATGCTGATTTTAAAATGATCTGTGTGTATATGTGATATATGTAATGTGTTTGTGTGTGAGTGTAAGCATGTAGCATGACACACATGTGGTCAGAGGACAATACTGAGTGACAGTCCTTGACTTCCATCTTATTTGGTGCATGGCCTCTCTGCTATTTGCCACTGCACTGTGCACTCCAGGCTAGCTGCCTGCAAGCTTCCAGGAGATCTGACTCCGTCTCAGTGTGGGAGTGATGAGATTACAGGCAACTTTCCCCACACTCAGTTCATGGTCACCAGAGATCTAAACTCAGTCAGTCAAGCTTGCAAGGCAAGTGCCCTCACCACTGAGACGTCTTCCTGCCATCTGTTTGTTAGTTTTGTTTTTGACTAAAGATGTGATTTTATTTTTTGAGGCAGTATCTCATTAAGCCACTCAGGCTTGCCTGGAATTTGCAATCTTTGAATGCTAGGGTTGGGATACTTCCCCACGAGTTACTGGCCAAAAGGCCTCAGAGGCCCCCAAATAACCCAGGCTGTTGCCATTGCTTTTGACTTCCCACTATAGCTAGACGGTGAGACCCATTGCTGAAGATACTCCACATTGTGAATGTAGGACATTGATAAATCAAGCTTGAAATATCCTGGAAACTAACTTCCTTCTGGCTACCTATCATAGTTAGGTGCTATGCAGGCCACCTGTCTAGTAATGGACCCTGCACATTATAATACTAACCTCCTGGATAAAATGAATTCCCTGGTGCAATAATAATAGCATCGCTATGGGAGTGACCACCTGCTTTCTGGTTGGATTTGAGGCTTGTTTCACAGGAAAGAGTTCAGTCCTAGTAGTGTAAATCTGGTCACAGGGCCCATGGCTCAGAATATCATAGGAAGGGGAAACTACTGAGGCCATTTTGCTAAATGAACATGTTGTTGAGCTGCCTTCTAAACATTTATGTTTGTACCCATAGATTAATGATGTTCTAAACCTTGGTCAGAGAAGCTTCCTTTTGTGTGTATATGTGATGTATGTATGTATTTAGGCTACCATCAGCATATACTCATGGTTTGTCCAAGTGCTGAGAACAAGAGACATTTTAGTGTTAACCCCTAAGTAGGACATCTAGAGCAAATCTTTCTCCTCCTGCCCCACAGGCCCAGAGGTGGAGGATGGGAAGTTGTGCTGTGAAACGCTGTGCTCTGGACATGACATAGTCACTGCTTATAGCAGCTGTGGCTACCCGCACAAGATCAAGCCAGTTATACTCCAACATGGGTGGGGGAGGGGCATGTAAGGCTCTACCCAGGGTGAGGAGCTATTAGCAATCAGTGGCTGCTGGAAGAAGGGGATGGTGACTTGTCTGTGGGATTGCAGCTCCTGCTAGTTTGCCCATGCTCTAATGGATGCCCCATGACCATGCACAGAACACTGGCACCACTAATCTGACCTAGTGGGACATGAAGAGCAAGAACATGAAGGTGGAAGGGACTAGTAAGAAGGGTCAGGAGGAAGCAGAGGGGTTTGGGTTAGACGTGTGTGTGTGTGTGTGTGTGTGTGTGTGTGTGTGTGTGTGCGTGCGCGCGCGCCCAATTGTGAAGGAGTAAGTGCTAGCTGTCTTAAACTTTCTAAGTGCTAGCTGACTTAAACATTTTCAGTAATTAATCTCTTTGATGAGATTAGATTTCATTTCAGTCTTATGTTTAAAATGGCCTTTTCTGTATTTAAACAATTTGTCAAATGTTTAAATTCCATCAGATGGAGTGGGAAAGCAGTTACATCTGTCTTTGTGATGAACTCTTGTTTAGTACTCACTCCTAGAAGCTTGGTTAAATTTGTGAGTGCTTATGTCATCTCCTCTCCTTTAACATCAGTATGTATCTGTGTACACATATATCCATTCATGTTTGTGAATATGTATGTGTTTGTACACTGCCTATTAACTTAAAATATCTGTAGGTAGGTACTCTGATTGCTATTCTCCCTATATATATATGTGCAAAGCAAGCAGAGTTCTTGAATTGAGGAATTAAAAATCTCATCGGAAGAATGTATAATCACACAGACTCAATGTCCATCTGCTTAAACACATGTGGACAAAGGTAGAGAACGTAGGGAGGTACCAGGAGTTTGTCCATAGGGCCAGAGTGCAGGAAGTAGACATTGGTTGTTATGTTCTGGTGGTAAAGCAAAGGGAGGAATGGACAGTAGACACTGACTGGAACATAAACATTCCCTGGGTACCATGGTGGACCCTGATCAGGACCTTGAGATTTACTCTGGTTGGCAGCAGCCATTGCAGAGTTGGAGTATGAGCAAGATTCAAGCATTGCGTATGATTTTGTGGTGTGTAGCAGCTATGGATTTCAGGACCAGCTGTGAGTCTGGCTTAGCTATTAGACACTAGTGGCAAGGATGCTGGAGGGAGTGTGGGGTAACTAAGAGGGTGCTTAGCACAGCGATGGACCTTTGCATCTCTCTCTCTCTCTCTCTCTCTCTCTCTCTCTCTCTCTCTCTCTCTTTCTGTCTCTCTGGGGTGGAGTCTGAGCTTGCTGTTTGCACAGGATGCTGCCCCTTGAGGTGGAGTAGAGCTGTCACTGCTAAGTGAGAATGTATGTGGGATTACTGGGCTTCTCTGGAGGCCTGGGCCTGCTGTTACCTGCTTGCTTCTTAGTCACTTTTTGCTTTCTGTGCTCTGCTCTGAGGTGCTGGAATAACCCATGAGATGTGTTTGCTTGCTCTGTCAGTGTCATGAGCATGGCATGCCACAAAGGAAGAGAAGTGCATGATGCATGTGCTCCTGCTTAGGGCTTACCTGCTCTGCGGAGAATGAGGAATCCTGCTCTCAGCTTCCCTGCTGTGCCACAACATTCAGTGTTTGCCACTCTGGCAGAAGCCACTCATTCCTCCTCCAACAGTGGAACCCAGTGTTTCATTTCTCACACAGAGAGTTAGTATCATTTTGACTTTTGCAGTATCTGTTGGCCTGGCTCTCTTCCCTTGGGTAGTGTCACAGGCCTATCCTACCCCAACCTCAAGCCTGCCTCCTCAAAGCCAAGAGGGCTCAGCAGGAGCTGAATCAGCCTTTCTTCAAGTCTCCCAGGCCACACGCAGTCTGGGTGCTCACCCATCCTTTAGCAACTAAGCACTTTGTGTAACCCCTCCTCAGAAGGCACATCCTCTGCTCACAAGTCTGCCATGGTTCTTATGATAGGGCTGAGATAGGGACAGCAGACTATGGATGGTACTCAGAGTTAGGGAAACCTGTTGTTACTCTACAGACAGAGCCATTGTTGACCAAGCAGTCAGTAGACTCTGGATTCCATGTATTGTCAGATGGTAGATGAAGCTTGAAGATGATATTCCCTTCAGAGAACACCAGGACAGTGGCAGGCTCTAAAATAGGCTTGTGTCTGCATCAGTGTCAAAGTGTTCTAAGATTTGGTGATTCTGCTCCATTTTACAAGGCAGTCCTGCAAGCCATCAAGGGTGTGAGGAAGCATGGCCTGGCTTGTTCCCTTCCTGGGTGATGGTTCAAGGCATTCTTTTCTCTGAGGAATCTTCCTATTGAATGTGTCTGCCTGAGGCTTGAAGAGCTATTGCATGCTTCTATGCAGCACCTGTTGTGTGCTCAAGTGCTACCCATGTGGCCTTGTGGACTGACAGTCCTTTGAGAGCCACTGTGATGTGCTCTTAAATGAGAGGTGTTTTGTTAGAAAAGAGTTCTTTTTAATGGGGAAATAACTGGTTTAACTTCCCAAAAATAAACATATGATGAAATGTGATGGAATGCAGGGAGCGAGTATGAGGTCACTGAGAATGGCACCACATCTAGTGGTTTGCTTTCTGAAGATGCCTCTTAAATTTTCATACACAAACACAAAGCACATTACAGCAGTTAGACTCACCACAGCCATGTGGGTGATGTGGTTTATGAGGTCCTTCAAGTCCAAGCACAGACACAGCTAGGTTATACTTGACCCAAATATCACATTTCAGTAAGTATAAAGTAGGCCAGTTCTCACTCTGTGAGGCTTAGGACTTAAAGTGGTCACTCCAGTCAGTGCCAGTGAGGCCTCTCTTGAGTGTTCCCATGTACCACCTAGAGCCAGTTCTAAGGATGTCTTCCAGTGTTAAACTGGACAAGTAGGGTTTAATTCATTGTTCTATGTTTATAGGAATTCCCCTGATCTGGGTTGATCATTTCTATTGCTTTTCTATTGCTGTGTATTATATCATGAAATTATTTATTTTTAGATTGAAAATGTTGTCTTAATGTATATTGGTGTCTTAAAATCATATCAGATATTTCTTCTTTATTTAAAAAGTGTTCTAAGAACACTTGACAAGTGTTCTAGTTACTTTAACCTTGCTATGGATAAAATACTGACAATAACAACTTAGGGGAAGAAAAGATTTATTTGGCTTATACTTCCGGGCATTGTCCATCATTGAGAGAAGGCAGGAACTCATGTGTGAACCTGAAGGCAGGCCTGCTTATTGCACACAGCCTTACTCTTGACCAGGAAACTCATTCGCTCAGCCAAAAAAGTCAGTAGAAACCATGGTAGAGTATTTCTTAATGGAATGTAGGTAGTCTCATGGTTAGCCAGCTTTCTTATATAGCCCAGGACTATGTGCCCTGTGAATGGTACTGTCTACAGCAAGCTGGGCTCTCCTATACTGGTTAACAATCAAGACATGTCACAGGACAATCTGTTCTGGGCAATCCTTCAGTTGAAGCTTTGCTGTAGGATAACTCTAGGTTTAACTAAAGTGAGCTTCACAGCTATGATACCACTGTGTATCAGATTTCTTGACTATACATAGAGACTGAGTGGTTTGTTTGCTAAAAGGATGAAGAGCTAAAGAAGTGTTCAGAATGCGACCTGGCACAGTCAATCCTCACAGTGTGGCTTGTTACCACTGAACCTAATATAAGCCTTCATTTCCTGTTTGTAAATGAAGAATGACTTCCAGGTCCATCTTATATGTAGTTTGTTACAGTATTTCAAGTAGTCTTATGAATTACAGTGTGTTTAAGGAATGTTTTAAGCTAAATGGCTTCTCTGGTGGTGCTCAGTTGTTTTACACAGCCATCTTTTTTTCTGGGGGGTCATCAGAGTCATCAGATGTCAACACCTGGACTTGCAGAGTTTTTACTCCTAGTGACATGTGGGGTCCTGTAGTACATAGTCATGTGTTTGATTGCCAAGGTGTAGCTCAGTGTTCTTGACATGTGACAATTGCAAATGGCCCAGTATAGCAGGATAATTTATTGATTAATGATTATGATCAATACTAAGAAACATGTTGTGTGTAAACGTGCTGGTATACAAACATGCTGGTACACAATATACTGGTGTGTAAACATCCTGGTGTGAAAACATCTTAGTTTATCTGTTTCTGTTTTCTAGTTGTGTGGCTCTCAGTCGCATTGAGAGTGGAGTAAGCACACAGTCATTATTAAGGTTAGAGTGTACTGACTTAGTTATCCTGCTAGCTGGTATTGTTCAGCCCGGGGTTGTGTTTTGAGAATCACATCAAAAGGTTGCAGAGCACACTTACCTAAGCTAAGATGCTCCGACATCACCAGGCCCTTGTTGCAGGTGCACTCTGTTATCTACATAGGTTGCTGTGTTTTTCATGGCTTCATGGAAGTTTAGAGTCCTACTCTAAGCTATAAATTTAAGAAAGGTTATGTTGACTTCTGGGTTTAGGATTGTTAGGTGTTATCAGTCTTTACAAGTTCATCTTAGGGTCTGTGAGATGGCTTAACAGGTAACGGCGCTTTAGGTTAAGTCCGAGGATTATGTGACTTTGATCCCAAGGCCCAGTGTGGTAGAGAGGGAGAACCAACTCTGCAGGTTACTGGAGATCTGTTTATACATGCACTGTGGCATGAGTCCCCTCCCAAATTAAATAAGTAAAATGTTTTTAGAAAGCTCTTGTTAATTTTTTATTTTCTCCATTTGATGACAGGGATCATCCTTTATAGCTCAGCAGTCTCTGGCGTATAATCTTTTCCTGACTACAGCTGTTGGTGATGGGGTTCGACTGTGGGACTTGAGGAACCTGAGGTAAGGCCAGCCTGCATCACAGCACTGCCCTGAGGGAAACGAGCTGAGCTGGGATGCAACCTGACCCTTGTTACAAATAATACAAGGTGGTGACTAGTCTGTGTATGCTCTGGAGAAGACTGGCTTCTATACAGATTTGATGCAGTCACTTTGGGATGGTGGAGCATGGGTGCTAGCCTGTTCTCTGAGGGCCATTACACGAAGCTTCTGAGAGTCAGAGATGTGAGAGGTGGCAATTACAGTATAGCTACGGCCATCCCAGATGCAGATTCCTGTCACAC
The DNA here is from genome assembly GCA_030674055.1 of Rhabdomys pumilio. Taxonomy (NCBI): domain Eukaryota; kingdom Metazoa; phylum Chordata; class Mammalia; order Rodentia; family Muridae; genus Rhabdomys; species Rhabdomys pumilio. The sequence continues at coordinate 154,802,996 of JANHMN010000004.1, forward strand.
ATGTCTTGCTTACACTGGACACCTGTACTGGGCTCACACAGCTCCTTTGGAACTGCACTGATAATACTTCACCTTGGGCTGCTTGACCTCCCTCTCCTGAAGACGCTTCTATTTAAGCATTAGCCTTTATCTTCTGATAATTACAGTAAGGCAAGCCATCACCGTATAGAGCATATGTAATGTAATAAAACTGACAAATGTTAACGTATGTTCATAGTACACAGATATTCATAAGGAAACACGAGCAGTGTGCTTGCTTTGTTCTTTGTCAGTAGAAGAAATGTGGAAGTCCCACCCGGCATTAATTATATGGCATAAGTGAGATCTTGCCTACTCCTCAAGGACCCTGTGTGGCCTCAGCATGCTCCATGGTGCCCACTAGATGCTGGCCATGCTTGTTGGTGCTGGAGGTTCTACCTTATAAAGTTGTACAGACTCAAACTTGTCTCCATGAGGGGCTTATGTAGTACTTGATAAGTGCTCGAGGAACTCAGTCCTCTTGTTCGAGTGCTCCACCTCCCCAAAGCTGTGGGCTGTGCCTCCACATAATTTGTGATTTTAGAAGATCGGTTTGAAAAATTTATAATAATACCCACAAAATGCTTATTTGATATTTCTCATATATAAAGGTACATTTGCTCTTAGTTTTGCCATCTGTGGGAGTTTATTGATTTTGAAAAAAGAGTGTAAATTATTTTAAAGATCGCCTTGATTATATACCATTTGATAATTCTCAATATGAAGTTTTTTCAAGGATGTAGTTCAGGGGTAGAGTGTTTGTCTAGTATGTAAAAATGCTGGGGTTTGATTCTCACCACAGTACAGACATCAAAGAATGTCTTTCTTTCTTTTTTTTTTTTTTTTTTTTTTAGATATTAGCTTGTTCATTTTGTAAAGGAAATGTGTTGGTATGTTTTAATTTGTCTTAAGATGTAGCAACTAGTTTCTGCTCAGCTGTTCCTTGTACCCTTGCAGGTGTGTGCGCTCCTTCGAAGGGCATCCAAACCGCTCTTACCCTTGTGGAGTTGCTTTCAGTCCTTGTGGAAGGCTCGTGGCTTGTGGTGCAGAGGACAGACATGTATGTATGTATGTATGCTTGCTCTGAGTGTAGAATTTCTAGGTGGTGTTATCAAATAGACCTTGAGACCCATTGAGTACTTGGATAAAAATCTATTTCATGCCTGACAGTGTTTTAAAATAGTTACTCAGAATCAGAAGTCCATGATAGTAAACTGTAACTGCAAATGGCTCATTTTTACTGAGTCTCAATACACTCTCACATCCGTCATTCGTTTCTTCATGTATTAGTCATCTCAGACATGGGTATGTGCTCCATGAATGACTGTAATGTGTGGTGTAGGAGTGACAAGGTGATGACATCAAGTGTTACACATAAGTGCAGCCCATGTGTAACAAGGTGTTCCCCTCCTCTCTCGGGTTCGTAGAGAACTGCATGTTCTTCTCAGTGGAGTTGTCTCTCTTGGTCTCCACCTTTCCTCTATGCCAGATCCTCATCTCCTGCAGATGTGCAACACAGAGATCTTAGAGTGTCCCAGGGTTGGGGAACACACTGCCACAGAGCTGGAGGCTAAGCCCACAGAGGAGGCCAGCTCCCTCATGACCTTGATGCTCCTTGGCTAGAAACTATACTGTCCCTCCCACCTCCTCCACTGTGTGCCTCAAATTGCTCAGAAAGGCCACTTGATGGTCACTTGTCTCCTATAAAGTGTCCTCATAAAATTCCATATTGAGAGTTACATGAGGCACAAAAATGGTAGTACCCAAACAAGAACCTGGGTCTGAGCTGAGGGATGCTTATGAGGCACTGGTGTAGGATAGTGAAGTGCCCAGCACTTCTTGTTCTAACCCAGCCCCTCAACATAGTCTCCAAATGAGCTCAGGCTTCCATGGGAGAAGTAAGACACCAAGTCAACAAGCATGGCAGGACATCAAGATGGTAAGATGTGTGAATACTCAGTTGATTTCTTCTCAAGGAGATGCAAATTAAGATCAGTGCTCACTGAAAAATTGTAGAGGAAAAAAAAATACGGACAGCTTAGAAAAGACAAGACATATGTAGCAGGCACTTTCGTCATCATTCATTGGTTTCTCTGGAATACTGCCAAACTGTTTTCAAAACCAATGGCAGACTTTACTATGAAGCTTTGAAGACTTATGCGTCACTGACTATACTCCTGTGTGAGTCTACCATCATTTCTTACAAGCTCTTTGTGACTGACACTTTGCATTCAAGTAACATAAGCAGAGAAAAGTGTTTTCTGAGAAGGTCACTGGTTGGCTTCGTATGTGCTGTTTTATATCATAGCACTTTGGCTTTTTGCAGAAATGAGTGTTTGACATTTAAGCACCATACTGTTCCACTGTCACAAAAAGGAAGGATACAATGCTTTGGTTATTCATTTATCACGTTGGAATGAAAGTGATGGCCATTCTTCTGCTTTTTCAGACAGCGTTTAGAGCAGCAACTCCCAACCTGTAGGTGGAAACTCCTTTGGGGATCAAATATCAGTTATTTTACATATCAGATATGTATGTTACAATTCATAACAGTGGCAAAATTACAGTTATGAAGTAGTAACAAAATAATTTGTAGTTAAGGAGTCAACCACAATATGAGGAACCATATTAAAGGGTCACAGCATTAGGAAGGTTGAGAGTCAACCTTCAAATCAATGGATTTGTAGTGTTTTATTGTGTGTACCTCTATGTTCTGTATGAAAGAACATTTGCAAACACTGTGCCTGAAGATTAACAAAAGAATCACTTGTTGGTCCCTTGTTCTGGGTCCCACGACGATCTCCCGACTGGGGACAGGGTAAGAGCAGGGAGGGCTCGCTACTGTCTCTGCGTTGCCTCCAGCTTGCGTCTCCACTGTCTGTAGGTCTCCAGCCTAGCCTGATGCAGGACACAGAGTGCGAGCAGGAGGGGAGATTGCCTGCCCCCGCCGCTGCTGCCTCTGCCTGCTCACCGTCGCTGTCGCTGACGCTGACTGGTTTCTCCCAGGTTCTGCACCTGTCTCTCCACGCTGAGCCGGTCCAGGCCCAGGCTGAGCCAATAAGGAGCCGGCTAGCTGGCAAGGAGGCAGCTTGGTGTCCCAAGCAGGTTCCGGAAGAGCAGAGTTCTCCCCAAGTGTTACAGTTCTTGTGACAAAAACTCTCGGACACCAGGATGATTCTTGAGCACGCGTGCCTTTTCTTCCCCTAAATAGAGACCTTATATACAGTTTTGGGGTGGATTAGGGTCTGACAGCAGATAATGTCTATTGGCTTGATCTGAGAGCTTGGAGATACCTCATCTGCATGTGGGAGAGCCTGAGGGACCATTCCTCATGACTGATGGTCATAAACCTCTCTGTGGGAGGGGTTGTTGGAGGACTGAAGCTAAGTGAAAAGAACCAGGGCCTGGGAGCAGAGCTGAACTCCTGCCATCCAATAAAGGTTCCGGGGTTCGAAACTCATGCTCAACCAAATACCCAGCTGCTTCTCACAGCCCACTCACTGCCCTACAATCACTAGAGGCTTAAGTGAGAAGAATGGACATTTCTTTTTTCAGTAAGGACATGGGCATTGGCCAAATAGTAAAAAGTAACTCTATATTTATTTCACCTGGTATATAGCAGATATTCAGTAATATATAAATGGAAAACAAGTATGAGCATCTTTTTGCTTATAAATTGTCTTTACTATACAATTCAAACATCACATCTGTTTATGATGTATTAAAAACCACAAGTGTAATTCAGTTCCCTCAAGAAGCATAAAATCTAAAGTGAAGAATTCTCAGCACCTTTCTTTTGGAGTATGCTGAGGTGTCCTTGAGGCTGTTTACAATAGGACCTAGCTGTGTAGCTCAGGTTGACCCTCCTGCCTCAGCCTCCCAGCCGCTTTGTCCTCAGAGCATACAAATCAGAAGTGTCCAGAGTCTAGAGGGACTCAGCTCACCCTCTGATGGTGATATTAATCCACTCCTGCAGGTCCTGTTGTAAAGAACCCCACTTAAATGAGCGACTCATATCCAGCACAGTTCTCCATAGAAAGGAATCCCCTACATATACCTTTCAAAATTCCCCTCAAAGAAAAATTAAATGGAAAGGACTAGTTTTATAGAATGAAAATAGAGAAATATTTCAAGAGTTCCTTTGTAGGAAAGTGGCAGGCTCAGGGAATTTTTACTCTACTCTTAAAGATCAGCAAGATTCAATATTACCCATTTCAAATCATAAATATCTAAAGAATGTATCATGATTATTCTTTTTCAGCAAATATAATTGATTTGAAAAACTTCATAATTTTTCAGAGAAAAGCTGCATTTAACTTATGAATATCAATGAAAAAGTTTGAAATGAAACAGGAACAAACAGAACCCAACAACATGTTGATAGCAGTGTATCACACCAAGATGGATTTATGTCAAGAAATGCAAAATGATCAAATACCAAGAAATCTACTAGTAAAAACTTACTGTATTAATAACTGACAGTAAAAGTAGAATCATTTAAGCATCTCCAAATAGTAAAAATATATAGGCAGGAAAATCATTTTAGTGGAAGCCTAGACTTATTCATAAATCACCCAGTAGGAGCAAATCTATTAATACTCTCTTAAAATGACAAAATGCTTATCTTAGCTTGAAGCTAACATGTTCCTTAGGAAACATAGAGACAAGTCCATGGATGAGAACACTAAAGTCTGTCACTATTTAGCAGAGTATCAGAGACACTTGCCTGCTCTTTTAGACATGGATGCCATTATGGAAAGGCACAGTGAAGCCATCTCTATTTGTAGCAGAAAGACTGTACATTTAGAAAATCCAGAAGAAGTAATAACCTTTATGAACAAGAAAGAAAAGAAAGTATAGTTTGAGAAAAATTCATTTTTCTCCACAGTAGACTTGAAGAAACTTGGTCTTAGAAAGATTCTTTACTCTGACAAACCAATAGTCATCTGGTTTGACTGATCAGTTAACTAACTTGTGAAAAGCATTTAGGTGGGAGAGCTTGTCCCACCCATTATGGTGACAATAGAGAGCCTTTAAGAGTAAATCAGTGGATTGTTTCCAAATAAAAGAGCAAATGGATTTCCCATATCCCACATGAAGAGTACTTAAAAGCAACCCCACTCCAACTGTCTCATTCAGCATCCTACTCTGGTCTCTGGATGCTGTCCCAACTCACAGACACCAGATAATTCTGAATCAGCTCTGCATCAGGGATACCTGAGCCAAATGATAGAAAAAAGTGTGAGGGTGTTGTGGACATGTGCTGAGGTCATAGAAAGAACAAGGCCATGACAGAAGCCATGCAGTGAGGCTGCAGAAGAGAAGCAGCAGGGCATCCTGGTCACTTAGGGAAGTCCTAGTAGGGAAGCAGGAAGGTAGGCTGGCCATATATGCCATTGAGAAAGCATCAAGGATACTGGCCAGGGGAGGAGTAGGTAGATTTCAAAGAAACAACTACAGTTGATTTTTAAGACATAACTTTTTTTTTTTTTAAAATAACTAGAACCACAAAACTAATAGCCAAAGACAAACTAGAACCAGCACACCAAACCAAAATGATGGTTTGCATCATTGATTGGTCTGCAGAATGATGATACATAATCCCTGTGTCAAGGCTTACTTCCCTGGTTGATCTCCTGCAAAACCATGACAGCACAGTTCTCATGCCAAGGCTTACTTTTTAAGAGAAGGAGTGACATTTGTCTGGTCTTTATGTGGACTGTATGTCTAGTTAGCCACATATTCTACTTGATGATGGAAAGCTGTTTTTCAGAGATTTCTGGACAAGTAGGGATAAATGGTAGAATTATAGAATTCTTTGAAGTCTTAAATGAAGGAAGGGATTTAGGCAAATGTCAAAGACTGGTGGCCCAAAAGTGGCTTGAATAGACACTTCTCTGTATGGTTTGGGTGTATGCAAAAGGGCTATGCCATCAATACAAAGGAAAAGCAAACTAAACCACTAGGAGGTACTTGACATTCATCAAAAGACAAGGGTCGGGTCTGGAGAGGTGGCTCAGGCCTTAACAACCAGAAGGACAAGGGGTAGACAGGACTGGAGAAGCAGCTCAGCGGTTAGAGTGTAGTTAGTGGTTTCTAACAGCTATGTTGGGTGATGCACGCCTGCCTGGGACTTCAGTCCTAGGGTATTTGGCTTCCATGAGCATTTTCACTCACATGCATGTGCCTCTCGACAGATGTGTGTACATCCACAGCAGAAAATAAAACACTTCTTGACGATGGGGGATGGCAAATGTGGGTGAGGATGTGAACATTAGAACCCCACCGATTGTTGCCAGAGATGTAAAGTATGCAGACAGTATAGTGTGCCCTCACCAAACAAAAAACAAAGCACAGTCCTCCCTCCACAGCTACCCTCTTATTCACCAATCTCACTCCTGGGTATTTATTCAAAGAATTGAAATCAGCAGCTCAAAAAGATAATTGTATCTCTGTGTTCATGGCAGCACTGTCATACCTGTGAAAATATAAGCCAAGCATCCACTAGCAGGCTGGAGGTGGGGACCTGACCCAAATGAAGCTGGCTTGGCCTGGCTGTGTCAGACTTGAAGGAGCATCTGCCTAAGATATACAGAGATGAGGAAAATTGTACTTTCCAAACAAGAAAAACAGACATTTCATTTCTCTACTTTACTTTAAAATGTAGCAGAACTCCACTTGTAGACTTTACTTCAGAACCACCATTCAGCCACTGACAGAGCCACTAGGGAGTTTCATACTGGAAGAGCTTTTTTTTCCCCATGGGAAGAGAGTCAATTCCAAGGGGATTCTTGTTACATGGCTGTTTTTTATTAGCAGCAGACTTTTAGAGAATGCCTCTGCACACCCATGACGTCCCAATAGGATAGACTACTAGATTGTGTCCTTCAGATGAAGTGTTGAGCATGAACTCTAGATGTGTATCATACACATGGTATGTTAGTTTGAATGGAAAATCTCTCCATGGACTTATGTGTTTGAGCGTCTGGGTCTTACTTGATGACACTGTTTGGGAAGGTTATAAAACCTTAGCAAATGCTGCCTTGCTAGTATATAACTGGGGCAAGCTGGAAAGGTTTATAGCCTCACCCCACTTCATATTCTCTCTTTACTTCCTGTGTGTGGGTGAACATGTAACCAGCCAGTTCTTGTTTTTGTCACCTGCTACTGTTCTTCCCTACCATGTAGCCTGAAACCCTAAGCTAAAATAAACTGTTTTCTTTAAGTTGTTTTGGTTATGGTATTTTATCACATCAACAGAGAAGTAACTACCTCACATGGGAAGTGCAGCTGATTCTGGTAGAGATACTTCCCAGTCAATGGCAGAAAACCACAAAGTACATATATTCTAACTTGAAGATACCCAGTTCACTCAGGCTAAAGACAGGGACAATGTGACATCTTCTCCTGTCATTTGGAACTTTAAAGTAGGGTTGGCATGCAAAGGCTGTGTACCTTTCTAAGTATCAGTCATCAAATAAGAATACTTGCTTCACACTATTCAGAGGGAGTCACAGAGGCTTATCACAGGAAGTGAAGAGTCTGTGCATTTAGTTCACAGGACCATGAATGGTGGGCAGGACTCAGCCTGGGACTAAATGTCAGAGGGTTTGATGTGTAACAAACCATGGATCCTGTAGCAACACATGAAGCCAGTGACATCACCTCCTACACCACATCACGTGAAATCTATCCATGCCCAGCAGAAACTTACAGCAGGCACTGAGATGGCAAAGCCTTATGACAGGAAATAGAGGATATACCTTCATTTAGAGGTGAGAGGGGCTTTGTGACTAAGTCCTGTGATTTGGCTGGCATCATGTCAGTCTTGTTAGCTGTCACTGTGTTCTGGGTAAGCCTCAGAGCATAGCTGAGACATGGTTTGGAGCTGGTCAGCAGCCCTGTCAGCCCAGAATATCTGCTTGTTTTGTCTCCTAGGCTTACGTGTATGAAATGGGCTCGAGCAGCTTTCTGTACCGTCTTGCAGGACACACAGATACGATTACTGAAGTGGCCTTCAACCCAGCAACTCCTCAGGTACAGTCTCCTCCCAGTGTGAGCAGGGTCTCTCTAAGTCATAGTCTCCTAGCGTGAACAGGGCCTCTCCAGTTCATACCATCTCCCAGTGTGAGCAGGGCCTCTGTAGTTCATATAGTATTACTTGTGGGCTTGGCTTCTCCAATTCCTACAGTCTTCTATGTGAGCAGGGCCTTTCTAGTTCATGCCATCTCCCATTGTGAGCAGGACCTCTCCAGGTCATACTGTCTTAAGGCACATTTAAAAGATGATCAGACTTTATTTTGATGAAATCTTAAGGCATTTAAAATTAAAAGCACATGCATCTGGGCACAGTACCTGTAATTTTAGCACTCCAGAGATTGATGCAGGAGGATAATCCTAAGCCACGTACCTGGGTCATGGTCAGCCTGGGACATATGAGAATGTGTCTCAATGAAAAGGAGATTATATGATAGTTTTGAGTACCAGAAAAGGAAATTAGGGAGTAAACTTACTGAAAGAGAAATCTAGAATTTTTGTAATTAAATTATTTGTCATTCCATGTATTTGCTCTTACTGCAATATAGAAAGTTAAATGCACCCATATATATGGTCCTGTCTAATCTAAATGTGAACATTGTAGACAAGACTCATAAAGCAAGCAGGAGAGAGGTTTAAGAAGAATTTTTATGCAGGGAGAGTACTGTAGAATGCAAAGACACTATCTTAATGAGAAAAGGCCAAGAGGAAATAAGACTTAGAAACCAGCTCTGTAAAAGAAAATGAACATTCTGAAAAATGAAGACAACTTGAAAGTATTCAGATTCTGCTAAATTTGAGTATCAGGAACTTCAGTTTCATTTTGTCTCCATATGGCCAAGGTCCAGTTCAGAAAAAGAATTGTGTTACTGTGTGATCATGTGCTTAGCATGCCCTGTGTGTAAGAGCATTGTGTTGACCCATGCTTGTCAGTGACGTTGCAGTGAGGTGATCCAGGGCCTGCTGCAGTGCCTGACACCTTGTTGGCTTTGACTCTTGATGTCCTGTCAAATGATATAATCAGTAAAGCTTGCCATGTGCTTGCCAGAACTCTGCACCACTGACCTGCTGGAGCTGGTGGCCCTGTCACACCCAGTTCCTTCCTGGCCCCTGTCTGATTTTTGTGGTCTGACTTTGAGTTGTAGGTTAGCCACCTCCTTTTCTTTCTGCCGCCACATTTACTTGAGCAGTTGTCATTTCCTGGTACGTTCATCAGTGTCCCTCTTCACCTTCCTTTCTATGATTTTATTCTTGTGTTTACAAACTATACCACTTTATTTGATTTAGAGTTGCTGTGTCCTCTTAATGAGTTGAGGCTTTGTTATTATGAAGTACGTTCTTCTTTAGCCATGATATACATACATACTAAAACAGCCACGCTTATTTCTGTCAGTGTTCGGATGGTCTGCCTTTTGCATTTGCTTTCTAGTACACTATATTTTGATCATTTTCTTTCCCTCTGCCAATTCTTTCCAGCTCCTCCCCACCTGTATACTCTCCAGTGTCATGTGCTTTCTTTGTATAAGGTAACAAACCTCCAAAATAAAAACAAAAACACGTAAACATTATCAAAAACAAAACAAGCACACACAGAAACCCATGGGGTCTGTTGTGTGCTGTCTAACTACTCCTGAGCCTGCCCTAAGGTGTGGTTGATATGCCCACTGTCACTCAACTGGGAGAACAGATTTTCCCGTCCCCAACAAGGATCAATTGCAAATAGCTTCTTGGTTAGGAGTAGGGCTTTGTACCCATTTCTACTCCACACTGGGATTTTGACCAGTTTGAAACAATGTGAGCCTTGTGCATGCTGTCAACAGCCCTGTGAGTCTGTCTGTGCATCAGCCCTGGTGTGTTGAAGGATGCTGTTCCCGTGGGGGTCCTTCCCCTCTTTCCTTACAACCTTTCTGCCTTCACTTAGGGCTGAGTGCTCCAGTATCTTTCACTGTCTTCACACTGTCCAGTTGTAGGCCTCTGTTTGTGACCACTGATTGTGAGAACTTCTCTGATGAGTGTTGAATGATGCACATGGGCACCTGTCAACCCGAATTGAGCCTCAGGCTCTTCAGCTTTGCAACTAGAAAGCCACAGGAGAGCAGCAGCCACACCATTACAGCTTCAGAACCAGTGGCAAGTAGCTTTTTGGTTAGGGCTAGGACTCTCCCCACTTGTATTCCATGCAGGGATCTTGGCTGGCTTGAAACTACATAGGCAGAGCCAGTTTTATGGCACAGGAGAGCAGTGTCAGCAGCACAGCGTCAGTGAGAACCTTACCCAGTTTTTATGACACACAGGCTTTACATTTCTGTTTGACCTTAGAAATTCCAGATCCTGTGGGATACATGATTTATTCAGTATTAATGCCATTTAGCATTCATTTTCCATTTTTTTTTTTTTTTGGTAATCACGTAGAAAACCACTATGAGCATTCTTGTGTCACCATTGGTGTGGATGTGTGTCCTTTCTTCCTTGCCTGAATGTGTATGCTTGTTCAGTCTCAGGGTATTGTGCAGCCAACTTCAGGAAAATGGCTAACAACCTGATACCCATCAGTACTGGATGAGGTTACAATCTTCATACTCTTGACTATATTTAATGCTGTTAGTCTTTTAAACTTTAGCTAATAAAGTAGATGTATAGGGTTGTTTTTAGTTTGCATTTATTTTACAGTGATACTAAACATTTTTTCATATATTCATAGACCCATTTTTAATTTTTACTATTAAGTTGCTGAACTTTGAAAAAAATCTTCTATGGCCATGTGCCATATAAATATGTATGTACATACGTTGCAAATATTTTCATGAGTCTGTTAGGTATTTTTAGGTTGTAATGGTATCCTTTAGTGAACAGAAGTTTTTAACTTTTAGGAAAATTATTCATGGCTAGTATTTTCTACAGGATATCTAAAAATTGTTTGCAAAGGCTGCAACGATCATCTATTTTCTATAGGAAATTTAGATTTCTAACTTATATTTTGATCTTGATATAATCAAGTGTATTGGTGTGTCTTTCTGTATAATGACATTATAGAAACCTAATTGTTCATGACATCCAATACCCACCTCTGTTATCCCTCCATTGTGGGTCAGGTTGGGTAAGGTTCTAGGCTAGCTCCTTAACTCTGGGTCTCATTAGATATGAGTAAGATACCAGCAAGGCTAAAACTCTGTGAGGTTCTCCTCAGAAGACTTCTTAGAAGCTATGTATTGTCCTTATTCCAGACAATACATTTTTTTGTCCTTAGAACCTAGATGAATATGGCATTCAGATCTGTTTATAAACTTTTATTTATATTGATACAAAATTGATACATTATTGTCACAGTAAGTATAATTTGTCAACTTGACACACCTGGGAAGAAGGGAGTGTCAGTTGAGGAACTGTCTCCATTACATTGGTCTGCAGGCAAGTCTGTAGTGCATTTTTAAAAATTGATAATTGACAGTGGGAGTATCCAGCCCACTGTGGGCACTGCTACTCCTAGGCGGGAGGTTCTGAGTTGTTTAAGAAAGCAAGTTGAATAAGTGATGGAAAGGGGGGCACACCAGTAAGTGGCATTCCTCCATGGTTTGTGTTCCAGCCCCTGCCCCAGGTTCCTGCCTGAATTCCTGCCCTGGCTTCCCTCAGTGATGGACTGAGATCAGGATGTATAAGCCAGATAAACCTTTCCCTTCCCAAGTTGCTGTTAGTGATGGTGTTTATTACAACAACAGAAACCTAAATAGTACAATTATTTTCTAGAAAATTGGTAAAATAAAAGTAGTATCCAAGGAGATAATAAAATGATCAAATCACCAACTACTTAGAAAACGATCACAATGAAAATTTTATGTTTTCTGTCCTTTTTTTTAAAAAAAAAAATGTGATTTGAAGGAAAAATATTACTTGAAAATAATGTTTTATAACTGTCACCTATGGCTGTAGCATATGAATTATTGTTTATAATAAATGATGAGATCACACACACACACACACACACACACACACACACACACACACACACAAAGATAATCGCAGGGCTGGGAGCTCCTTTAAGGTTTACTGGCTTCTGTCTCCCCCTATGTTTACCCAAGCTGTTGGTGTGTCTTAGTTCTTTGTGGTTATAGTATTGAAGGCCACAGCTGCATGCTGGCTACAGGCTGAAGGCCACTGAAATCTTCACCACACAGGAAGATTCTAGCAAAGAGTCTCTTTCCTGGATACTGTGCATTGTCTAGTCTGTTTGCCTTTATTTTCTTTCTTTCTTTCTTTTTTTTTTTTTTTCTCATAGTAGTACCTGGTACATCCAGTTTGATGCAGCAAAGAATAAGGAGAAAAGATAGCCTTCATTTCTCCTGATCTCACTGGGAAACTTCCAGGTTGACTATAGATGCTATTTCTAGATACTATTATGAAGTTAAGGTTCCTTTTCTTCTTGCCTGATGAGTTGTTTCACTGCTGTTGTCTCAACAAGTGGGTATTGAATTTGTCAAGTGATTATTTTTTTATTCACTGATGAGATCATATAATTCTTTTTAAAGCTCATGGGCATGATGGATTACATTGGTTTTCAAATGTTGAACACAGCTACAAAAAACCCTACTTGATCATAGTGAATCATGCTTTATGTGCAATGTAATATTAGATTTACTAGTGTTTACTGAGCACTTTTATATCCATGTTCATAATATCTATTGGTCTGTATTCTCTTTCCTTGTGATACCTCTCTCTATGCTGGCCTTTGGCTTTGAGTACCAGCCTCATAGGATGAGTAACTAAGTATTCTCTCTGTTGCTAGTTCAGCAAAGAGATTATATAGTATTAATAGAAGGTCTTTCTTGGATGTTTGCTAGAACTAAATAGTGTCCATATGAACCTGGTGCCTTTTGGTTTAGATGATTAATTATTATTCCATTTAAGAAATAGATATAAGTCTAGTTACATTTCTTGCTTCTCTCTCTGTGACCTTGAGCAAGGACTGTAGAACTTGATCACAGAGTTGTTTGTAGTATTGTTTTGTTCTCTCATTTCCTCACTGACCTTCTGCCTTTGGGCTTGTTGGTTCTGCTATGGTTCTCTCTGCCTTTGTCTGCTCACTGATGCTGGGTCTAGTGCTATCTCCTTTTCAGGTTTCTTTTTTTTTTTATTGGATATTTTATTTACATTTCAGATGCCATCCCCTTTCCCCATTTCCCCTCCCTAGAAAACCCCTATCCCGTGCCCCCTTTTCCATTCTGCTTTTATATATTTTTTTTAAAATGTTAATCAAAGGCTTTATAAGTATGGTAATGCTCAATCAGAAGTGTAACCTAATACCCAACCTAGCTATGTAAACTATCTTTGACTGGTGGAGACACGTGAACTTCTGCCTCCATGCCCCCTCTCTCTTTCTCTCTCATTACCTAGCTTCTCATTTACTTCATCTTCTCCTCTCTTTACTCCATCTTTTCCTCTTGGTGCTCCTTCCCCCTTAGCTCCTCCTACATATTACCCTTCCTGTTAAAATAAAACTTTTCTCTCAAAATACAATTAGAGCATAATTATTCCTATTTGTACCAGTGAGGTACAAGATAGTCTTAATACCCAGTCCACCCTTTGGTTGACTAACCAGAACCTCTGCCATCTCTCTTGTCTAAAACACTTAGTTTTGAACCTGACTTTTTCTTGGCTTTAGAATGAATGTCAGCTGAAAACCATCCACTCAGATCTTTTCTCTCAAGGTAAATAGCCAAGATTGGCTATGAGTCTATAGGTCTTCAACTCCGTCAGAAATCCAGAATGACTAAATTAACTGAAGTTATGGGAAGCACTAAGCATAGCTTCTAAAAGTTAGCCAATTTATAGAGACCGTTGAACATCTGGACAGCCCCTATATTACTGAACGTTGGAGCATCAAATCTTAAGCCTTCTGGCCCAGACTCATCTGACAGACCTTAGTGCTGCAGAATTATTAAGGGCAGGTTACTCTGTCTAGGCAGATATAATCAGTTGACTATTCTACAAGTGTGTCCTTTTCTGGACAGTAATTTGTCTGTAGATAGAGAGAGACAATTCTTGCCTAGTGGCTGTCTCACCACAACTGGAGTAACTCCAAGGATGCTCAATTTCTTCTTAGAATCCAAGACAGGAAGCTGTCAGGAGCAGACAGGTCTCTAATTAAAATGAACATTAATATAGAAATATTTGTGATATCAATTCTGTGGATTTCTGAGGTTTTGAAATCCAACTATCCATGTAAGGTAACCTGGACTGTTGTCTGTTAACTCCTCTCAGCTATTTCTAAATAAAATATAGAAAACACCCTAACAATAAACTCAAAGTCATGAATTTGCTATAGTCCCTTAACTCTAAGGCTAATCATCCCAAATCAGTTAAAAAAGTTAAAGAAGGACTGGGTCTAAGCCTTGTATTTCTAAATGTGTTATACAGGCACAATGCCCATGAGAGTATCAATATTCATTTCACTTTCATATCAATAAGAAGCTTATACCAATGAAAACCTTAAATTTGAAATCCAAGTGAATTTTATACCATTTAAGAAATTATAACTTCATCTTGATACTAAATTATACAGATTTCTACCGATAGGTTATGGCTATGCCATAAATCCTAGCTAATCCTCCCTGTTCCAACAAAACCACTACTTTTTCCCAGAGAGACAGCCTAATATTAACCACCTTAGTCCCCAAGCCCAGGGAATAGGGGCGCTGACTCTTCTTTAACTCCTTCAAGCTGATTACGGGCATTGAGATATTAGAAGAGGGGTTGGGGGAAGAGTAAATTGATAAGCTTCTGATGCTGTGTCTTCACTGCATCCAGATGGAATTCCCGGACACCGGAGGTTTGAATAGGTCTGCTCGTTTTCTTTGATGAGTAGATACACCAAGGCTGTGTATTCTGCAATATACAATTCTCTGGACAAGTTTTAGTATCAAGAAAAAAAAATTTTTTTTTTGTTCCTAGAGGGCTGACATTTTTTTTTTAAAGATGTTGGTTCTAACAACTTTTTTCCTCCCTTTTATGTAGTTGGTTATAATATTTACATTTCAAGTTTTATCCTCTTATCCCATTTCCCCCACCACCCAGGAACCCCTTATCCCATCCCCCCTCCTTATATCCCTTCTATGAGGCTGTGCCCGCACCTACCCCCCC
>JANHMN010000004.1:154818284-154829512 GCA_030674055.1 Rhabdomys pumilio
GCACCTACCCCCCCACCCCCACTACCCCCTCCTCACCCTCACATTCCACCCCCCCCATTCTGTCTTCATTTTTCATAAGACAAAGAATCTCTTCTCCCACCTATGCCCAACAAGGCCGTCCTCCCCTACTTATACCACTGGAGTCGTAGGTCCCTCCCTATGTGCTCCCAGGCTGGTGGTTTAGACCCTGCGGGGCTCTGGTTGTTTGGTATTGTTGCTTTCCTCTTGGGGTCACAAACCCTTCCTGCTCCTTCAGTCTTCTAAGTTCTCCATTGGGAAACCCTTGATCATATCAGTGATTAGCTGTGAGCATCGTCTTCTGAATGTGTCAGTTTCTGGCAGATCTCTAAGGAGACAGCTATATCATGTTCTTGACAGCATGCATTTGCAGCCATCCACATCAATGTCTAGCTTAGGTGACAGTACATGGGATGGATGCCCAGGTGGAATGGTCTCCTGATGGCTCCTCCTTCAGTTTCTGTCCCATGTTTTGTTTCCATAATTGCTCCCTTGAGTATTTTTGTTACTGGTTCTAAGTAGAACTGAGGCGGCCCCTCTTGGTCTTTCTTCTTCATGAGCTTCATGTGGTCTGTGGGTTGAGTCTTCGCTATTCTAAGTTTTTGGGCTAACATCCGCTTAACAGTGAGTAAATACCATGTGTGTTCTTTTGTGATTGGGTTAACTCACTAAGGACGATAATTTCTAGATCCATCCATTTAACTATAAATTTCTCGAATTCATTATTTTTAATAGCTGAGTAATACTCCATTGTGTAGATGTACCACAGTTTTTGTATCCATTCCTCTGTTGAGGGACATCTTGGTTCTTTCCAGCTTCTGGTTATTATAAATAAGGTTGCTATGAACATAGTGGAGCATATGTCCTTATTATATGTTGGAGCGTCTTCTGGGTATATGCCCAGGAGTGGTATAGCTGGATCCTCAGGTAATGCTATGTCCAGTTTTCTGAGGAACTGCCAGACTGATTTCCAGAGTGGTTGTACCAGCTTGCAATCCCACCAACAATGGTGGAGTGTTCCTCTTTCTCCACATCCTCGCCAGCATCTACTATCACCTGAGTTTTTGATCTTAGCCATTCTGACTGGTGTGAGGTGGTATCTCAGGGTTGTTTTGATTTGCATTTCCCTGATGACTAAGGATGTTGAGCATTTCTTAAGGTGCTTCTCAGCCATTTGAGTTTCCTCTGTTGAGAATTCTTTGTTTAGCTCTGTTCCCCATTTTTAAATAGGGTTATATGGTTTTCTGAAGTATAATTTCTTGAGTTCTCTGTAAATCTTGGATATTAGCCCTCTATCGGATGTGGGATTGGTTAAGATCTTTTCCCAATCTGTTGGTTGCCGTTTTGTCTTATTGACAATGTCCTTTGCCTTACAGAAGCTTTGCAATTTTATGAGGTCCCATTTGTCAATTCTTGATCTTAGAGCATAAGCAGTTGGTGTTCTGTTCAGAAACTTTTCCCCTGTGCCTAGGTATTCGAGGGTCTTCCCCACCTTCTCTTCTATTAGTTTCAGTGTATCTGGTTTTAAGTGAAGATCTTTTATCCACTTGGATTTGAGCTTTGTACAAGGTGATATGAATGGATCGATTTGTATTTTTCTACATGTTGACCTCCAGTTGAACCAGCACCATTTGCTGAAAATGCTGTCCTTTTTCCACTGGATGGTTTTAGCTCCTTTGTCAAAGATCAAGTGACCATAGGTATGTGGGCTCATTTCTGGGTCTTCAATTCTATTCCATTGATCTTCCTGCCTGTATCTGTACCAATACCATGCAGTTTTTATTACTATTGCCCTGTAGTACAGTTTGAGGTCAGGGATGATGATTCCCTCCGAAGTTCTTTTGTTCTTGAGAATAGTTCTCGCTATCCTGGGTTTTTTGTTGTTCCAAATAAATTTGCAAATTGCTCTTTCTATCTCTATGAAGAATTGATTTGGAATTTTGATGGGGATTGCATTGAATCTATAGATTGCTTTTGGCAAGATGGCCATTTTTACTAAATTAATCCTGCCAATCCAGGAGCATGGGAGATCTTTCCATCTTCTGAGGTCTTCTTCTATTTCTTTCTTCAGAGACTTGAAGTTCTTGTCATACAAATCTTTCACCTGCTTGGTTAGGTTCACTTCAAGATATTTTATATTGTTTGTGACTATTGTGAAGGGTGTCATTTCCCTAATTTCTTTCTCAGCCTGTTTATCTTTTGAGTATAGGAAGGCTACTGATTTGTTTGAGTTGATTTTATATCCAGCCACTTTACTGAAGTTGTTTATCAGGTTTAGGAGTTCTCTGATGGAAATTTTAGGGTCACTTAAGTATACTATCATATCATCTGCAAATAGAGAAATTTTGACTTCTTCCTTTCCTATTTGTATCCCTTTGACTTCCTTTTGTTGTCTAATCGCTCTAGCTAGGACTTCCAGTACTATATTGAATAGGTAGGGTGAGAGTAGACAGCCTTGTCTAGTCCCTGATCTTAGTGGGATTGCTTCAAGTTTCTCTTCATTTAGTTTGATGTTGGCTACTGGCTTGCTGTATATTGCTTTTACTATGTTTAGGTATGGACCTTGAATTCCTGCTCTTTCCAGGACTTTTAACATGAAGGGATGTTGAATTTTGTCAAATGCTTTCTCAGCATCTAGTGAGATGATCATGTGGTTTTTTTCTTTGAGTTTATTTATGTAGTTGATTACATTGATGAATTTTCGAATATTGAACCAACCCTGCCTGCATTCCTGGGATAAAGCCTAATTGTTCATGATGGATGATTGCTTTGATGTGTTGTTGGATTCGGTTTGCGAGAATTTTGTTGAGTATTTTTGCATCAATATTCATAAAAGAGATTGGTCTGTAGTTCTCTTTCTTTGTTTGGTCTTGTGAGCCTTTGGTAGGAGCATAATTGTAGCTTCATAGAACGAATTGGGTATTGTTCCTTCTGTTTCTATTCTGTGGAATAGTTTGAAGAGAATTGATATTAGGTCTTCCTGGAAGGTCTGGTAGAATTCTGCATTAAAACCATCTTGCCCCAGACTTTTTTTGATGGGGAGATTTTTAATGACTGCTTCTATTTCCTTAGGGGTTATAGGACTGTTTAGATGGTTTATCTGCTCCTTGTTTAACTTTGATACCTAGTATATATCTAGAAAACTGTCCATTTCATCCAGATTTTCCAATTTTGTTGAGTATAGGCCTTTGTAGTAGGATGTAACAATTTTTTTTTAATTTCCTCTGTTTCTGTTGTTATGTCTCCCTTTTCAGTTCTGATTTTATTGATTTGAGTGCTGTCTCTGCGCCCTTTGGTTAGTCTGGCTAAGGGTTTGTCTATCTTGTTGATTTTCTCAAAGAACCAGCTCCTGGTTTTGTTGATATTTTGTATAGTTCTTTTTGTTTCAACTTGGTTGATTTCGGCCGTGAGTTTGATTATTTCCTGCTGTCTACTCCTCTTGGGTATATTAGCTTCTTTTTGTTCTAAAACTTTCAGGTGTGCTGTCAAGTTGTTAATGTATACTCTTTCCATTTTCTTTTTGTGGGCACTTAGAGCTATGATTTTTCCTCTCATTACTGCTTTCATGGAGTCCCACAAATTTTGATATGAAGTGTCCTCATTTTCATTTAAATCTAAAATGTCTTTAATTTCTTTCTTCATTTCTTCCTTGACCAAGTTATCATTGAGTAGAGCATTGTTCAGTTTCCACATCTATGTGGGCTTTCCGTTGTTTTTGTTCATGTCAAAGATGAGTCTTAGTCCATGGTGGTCTGATAGGGTACAAGGGATTATTTCAATCTTTTTGTATCTGTTGAGGCCTGTTTTGTGACCAATTATATGGTCTATTTTGGAGAAGGTACCATGAGGTGCTGAGTTTTAGGATGAAAAGTTCTATAGATGTCAGTTAAGTCCAATTGGTTCATAACTTCTGTTAGTTTCATTGTGTCTTGGTTTAGTTTCTGTTTCCACGATCTGTCCATAGCTGAGAGTGGGGTGTTGAAATCTCCCACTATTATTGTTTGAGGTGCAATGTATGCTTTAAGCTTTAGTAAAGTTTCTTTTATGTATGTGGGTACCCTTGCATTTGGGGCATAGATGTTCAAAATTGCAAGTTCCTCTTGGTACATTTTTCCTTTGATGAATATGAAGTGACCTTCTTTATCTTTTTTGATTACTATTGGTTGAAAATTGATTTTATTTGATATTAGAATGGCTACTCCAGCTTGTTTCTTGGGGCCATTTGGTTGGAAGATTTTTTTCCAACCTTTTACTCTGAGGTAGTGTCTGTCTTTTTCACAAAGGTGCGTTTCTTGTATGCATCAGATTGTTGGGTCCTGTTTATGTATCCAATCTGATAGTCTATGTCTTTTTATTGGAGAATTGAGTCCATTGATATTAAGAGATATTAAGGAAAAATGAATGTTGTTTCCTGTTATTTTTGTTATTGGCAGTGGAGTTATGTTTGTATAACTACCTTCTTTTGGGTTGTTGCAGGATTACTTTCTTGTGTTTTTTAGGTTGCAGTTTCCCTCCTTGTGTTGGAGTTTTCCTCCAGTTATCCTTTGAAGTGCTGGATTTGTGGTAAGATATTGTATAAATTTGGATTTGTCATGGAATATTTTGGTTTCCCCATCAATATTGATTGAGAGTTTTGCTTGGTATAGTAGTCTGGGCTGGCATTTGTGTTCTCTTAGGGCCTGTATGATATCAGTTCAGGATCTTCTGGCTTTTATAGTCTCTGGTGAGAAATCTGGTGTAATTCTTATAGGTCTGCCTTTATATGTTACTTTGCCTTTTTCCCTTACTGCTTTTAGTATATTCTCTTTGTTTTGTATATTTGATGTTTTGATTATTATGTGGCGGGAGGTATTTTTTTTTTTTTTTTTTTTTGGTCTAGTCTATTTGGGGTTCTGTAGGCTTCTTGTATATTTAAGGACATCTCTTTCTTTAGGTTAGGGAAGTTTTCCTCTATAATTTTGTTGAAGATCTTTACTGGTCCTTTAAGTTGAGAGTCTTCACCCTCATCTATACCTATTATCTTTAGGTTTGGTCTTCTCATTGTGTCTTGGATTTCCTGGATGTTTTATGCTAGGAGCTTTTTGCATTTCACATTTTCTTTGACCGTTGTGTCTATGTTTTCCATGGTATCTTCTGCACATGAGATTCTCTCTTCTATCTCTTGTATTCTGTTGGTGATGCTTGCGTCTATAACTCCTGATCTTTTTCCTAGGTTTTCTATTTCTAGGGTAGTCTCCCTTTGGGATTTCTTTATTGTTTCTACTTCCATTTTTAGATCCTGGACGGTTTTGTGTAATTTCTTCACCTGTTTGGTTGTGTTTTCTTGTATTTCTTTAAGAGCTTCTACCTGTTTACCTGCGTTCTCCTCAGATTCTTTGAGAGTGTTGTTTATGTCCTTTTTAAATTCCTTTGTCATCATCATAAGAAGTGATTTTAATTCTGAGTCCTACTTTTCCGGTGTGATGTGGTGTTCCGGACTTGCTATGGTGGGAGAACTGGGTTCTGGTGATGCCAAGTAACTTTGGTTTCTGTTGTTTACATTCTTATGCTTGCCTTTTGCCATTTGGTTAGCTGTAGTGCTACTCGCACTCACTGGTTCTGACTGGAGTCTGCCTTTCCAGTTATCTTGGTTGTGTCAGAACTCCTCGGGGTCCGGATGACTCTATGATCCTGAGCTCCAGATGTTCCGGGTACAGTGGCTTCTCTAGGTTATCTCGGGATATGGTGTTTCCACGGTAGTAGACCAGCTAGGTGTTTGCTGCTCTGAGTGTAGTTGCTCCTCTAGGATGCTTCAGGATATGGTGGTGTTCCCTGCTCTGCAGCTCTGTGGTTCTTGACCTGGCTAGGATACCACTGGATGCAGTTTCCTCAGGGGAGCAGATCAACTGTGGGGCTGCTCAGTCCACTGGGGTCCGGGCAAAGGGCGGAAGGGGCGTGGTTTTCCGCCGGAGTAGGTTCTGGGTGCCAGGTGCACTCTGGGATTTCCCTACTGCCAGTTGTGCTTCTGAGGCCTAAGGCAGTGAGCGGCTGCTCCTACCTGCAACTCCGTGGTCCCTGAGCTGGATAGGATGCCACCTGATGCAGTTTCCTCAAGGGAGCGGATCAGCTGTCTGCTCCTTTTCAGATTTCTAAGGAGGAAGCTGAGATTGACTTTAGGTCCTTATTATTTTCTAATATTTGCATTCAGCATATTATAAATTTTCCTCTGTGCATTGCTGTTATAGTGTTCTGTAACTTTTAATAAGTTCGTTTTAGTTCTCATATAGTTCAAGATATTCTAATTGCTTTAGGAGTTTTTTTTTCTGTGAAGCATATTATTCATTCTGTATTATATTTATGTTATTGATTTCTAGTTTAATCCCATTGTAGTATATTAGTAGGCACCATATAATTTTTAATTCTTTTAAACTGTTTAAAGAATGTTTTCTAGTTCTAAATGTTGTCTGTCTTGGTCAGTGTCTCATGCAAGTTTGAGAAGAAGTGTGTGTGATGCTGTGGTTACATGAAGCAGACTATAAACATCGATGATATCTACTTGATTAATGGTATTATTGGGTTCAACTGAGTCCTTATGATGTTCTGGCTGCTGGATGTGCTCATTTCTGGTAGTATGAGGTTAAAGACCCAGATATAATGGCAATTTATCTGTTTTCTCTGTGGTGCCATTTAGTTATCTGTCTCATGTAGGCATGTGCATAGTGAAAGTTATTATTTGTTTTTAGAAATCAACATAATGCCTTTATCTCTAACTTTTCTTGCTTTGAAGTTCATTGTGTCTGAAGTGCATAGTGCTGGTTCTGTGCTGTTCTGGTCAGTGCTAGCTTCATGTACAATCCACTTCTCACATGTATGTGTGTATATTCTAAAGGTACAGGATGGGTTTAGCTTTTTGTTGTAATTTGTTATTTGTTCCAGTTTTTAAAAAAAATTAAAAAAATGTCTAGCTTTTGTGGCTTTAATTAAATATGATTCCATTTTCTTTCTTTTAGTATATCAGATTTAACTTTTTCATTTTAAGTCCTCACTCCTTTTGCATTTTGGTGCTTATTCTAAAGTTTGCATTGTACATCTATACATTTATAACTAATTCTACACAACAGCAAGCTAACATGGATTCTGTGAATACATACTAACAATTCCTCATTCTTCTAACGTCTGTGAATATATAGTAACAATTTTTCATTCTTCCTCCATCTGTGAATACATGGTAACAATTCCTCATCCTTCCTCCATCTGTGAATACATAGTAACAATTCCTCATCCTTCTAACATCTGTGAATACATAGTAACAATTCCACATTCTTCTTCCATCTGTGAATACATAGTAACAATTTTTCATTCTTCCTCCATCTGTGAATACATAGTAACAATTCCTCATTCTTTTTCCATCTGTGAATACATAGTAACAGTTCCTCATCCTTCCTCCATCTGTGAATACATCGTAACAATTCCTCATCCTTCCTCCATCTGTGAATACATAGTAACAATTCCTCATTCTTCCTCGTCTGTGAACACATAGCAACAATTCCTCATTCTTCCTGCACCCCTTGTATTATCAGTCATCCCATTGACTCATACATTTACTCAGACATATTCAAATGCATTGCTGCTTTTATTTTAAATAAAGCTTTTTTGGGGGGGGTGTTTTTATTGTTTGTTTCTTACCTGGGGAGAGGGATTAGCCCAGTCAATGATTAGAACTTTTATTTTTGTCTCCAGTTTCTTCTCTTTGATACTCACTTTTACTTGGATCTGAATGTCCAAACCATTTTCTTTCTGCCGGAAGAATTCTTTCAGGGGAGGAGTTTAGAGAGATTTATTGGAAATATGCCCTCCCTTGCTTGCTTCTTTTAATACTTGAAATGTTTCGCTTCATTGTTTCCTTGGTTACATCGTTTCTGAGAATTGGCTGTAATTCGTATGTTATTTTCTTTGCAGGTAAAGTACATTTTCTTTCTAGTTTCTTTGGTGATTTTTTTTCTCTTTCTGACTTTTCTTCAGTCAGTCAGTGCTGTTCCTAGCTGCAGTTTTGTTGGCATTGATCTGGCATGAGCTCTCTGCTTTAGGGAAATCCTCAGTCACGTAGTGCCAGCTCCACCCTGCACTCCTGTCTCTCATTTCTAGGTAGGTATTTCCATTGCATATTTAGAGTCACACAGCTTACGCATCCCACATTTCTTGGATCTTTTGTTCTAAATGTTTTGATTTCCAGCTTTTGTTTCTGGTTATTCCATGATCTCGATTACACTGTTTGAGCCCCACATGTGCTCTAGTTACTTCTTGATCTCCATCGCCCCGCTTCAGCTGCACATCTATTCTTGCATGTTGCATATTTTACTCACTGGAGCCCTTAGCATGTTAATCTTAGTTTTTATTAAAGTTCAGTTTATTTTAATTCCAACATCCCTGCCATGTGGAATCTACTTTGATGTTGTTAAATTTGTTGAAACTGTTTTTGGATGTTTGTATACCTTGTAACTTTTTGGTTTAAACTTAGATTTATAATGTTTAAGTTGAAGGGACCATAGTAAAAGTCCTCTTATGATCACTAAGTCCTGTGGTCAGGTTTTCATTGTATAAGCTGAGGCTCTGGGCTCAGCCTTGCTGTATTTCTCATCCTACATCTAGATGGCACAGGCTAGCCAGGTGGTTGGAGTTGGGTTCCCTTCCCCTGTCATTTCAGCTCTAACACCCCTAGCAGGTGGGGCTGTGGCTGGCCAGCTCATTACCCCAGACCTACTGAGGAAAATGCTCTACAGTGTTTTAAGAACAGACCCTTCCTTTCCCTGCATGAAGCATGAGAACTTTTCCTCCTCATTGGTTACCATGGAAATGGACTTAAATCTCACAATACCATGGGACTTGTCCCACTAGAGGTTTTAATCTCTGACTTGTCCATGCTTGAGCCTCCAGGAATCTAGTGATTCTTGAAGGGCAGTGCTGGTGTCCCTGCATGGAATTGGCTCTAGTCACTCTGTTTAGGCAGCAGGGTTTCCTGCATTTGCCTTCTTTTCTCAAACTGGGGTCAATGCTTTGTCCTGGGTCTTCTCACATGCATCAGAAAGAGGCTTCAGGTTTGAGCCTGTTGAGCTGTTTATTAGGACACAGCAGAACTTCCATATTCCTATTTATGGAACCAGAGCTTGGGGAATCCCAGAAGCTTACACAAGTTTTAGGTGTATTGCTATAGAGATATGCCTGTCTGTTCAGAAAACTACTAACCTGGGTATAAACCCTTTCTTCTCAGGTTTTAGAAAAAGTTCCCTTTGTTCCCAATCCAAGTATTGCTAAAATTTAGGAATCTGCCCCAGTAAGAAGGGAAGCAGAGCATCTGTCCTGAGATGTAAGCTCAGATACAATCCACACAGAGTCATGGAAAGTGTCAGGAGTTTCCATGCAGCAGGTCAAGTTATCAGCTTTTGATACTCAGTCTAAAATGTACTCTGAGGAAACCATTAGGACAGGAGATGGAACAGAAGAGACTTCAAGTCCAAATATATCATTCTTATTTTCATCAGTTGTGTTTGAACTCATGGATTAAGAAACATAACATAATGTCCCCATAGAAAAAGATGTTCAATAGTAGGATCTGCTTTACCAGGAAACTAAAGAAGGTCTTTGTTCTCTAGTAGCATGCTTTACTAGGAAATTAAAGGTCTTTGCTCTCTTGGTATTAGAATAATTTGTGAAAATATAGCTATGAGGTTAGTTACAGAGCATCATATGGGGAATCACATGGTTAAAGAAAAGGTGGGAGTCACTGGAAGTCATTAGAGTTCCCCTACCTGTCAGCTCATGAGATGTATTCATTCTGTCTCAGGCTTTAGTGTGTGCAGTAGCTGACACTTTTGTACCTTCTCTCAGAGGCCATCTTGGTTTCTATGTTCCCATCATGTACACTTCCTCACTGGCAGTCCTTAAATACTTCACTCAGCTCACAGTTGTTCTGTCCACATCCACTGTCCTCTGTCACATATGAACTCTGTTCCTTCAGGTGCTGTGACATGAAGTTGTGTATTAAGCCTTCCTCCCCATCATCATCCTCATGTCTACAACTTCACCATCTATTATTTTCTTTTTCCAAGTTTGTATCTTTTCGTCATATTCTCTGTTAGCCATCAATATTGTAGCACCTCAGAGAGGAGAGTGCAAGATGGTTCATTATCCAAGAAACAAATACCAAAACTTTGGTTTTGTTTTGATTTATTGGATGATGAAGACAGTCCCTTTTGTATTTAGTTTTCAGCTTGACACTGTTATCTCTGCTATGTCTGAGGACTTGGGTGCCTCATCATGTGGCTTATGCAAGCTTCAGAAATGTCCTGAGCCCAGTGACCTAGGAGGCATGTTCTTACGTGCTGTAATCTTTAGAATTTACCATGAGGACAACTCACATAATAAGCCTGCTATGTAGATCATGTGTTATCCTGTTTTGATAAGCTAATTTGATATGTCTATAGCTTCAATTCCCCATTGGTGATTCAAAAATATTAGATAAAAATTTCAGTAATACATAATTCATAAGCTTAAAATTTTTATCATTCTGAGTATTCTGTGCTGTCTGTCTTACTCTGTTTTACCCAGACGTTAGCCAGCCATTTGTTCAATGAGCCCATGCCGTGATCACCACCCACACATTGAACACTTAAGCTATATAATTTGTTAGCTATGTATTGATTCCACAGTGCTTGTTTCCAAGTGACCCTTGTTTGACTTCATAATGGCTCCAAAGTCTGCACCAGAGAGAAGACATTCCATTGAAAAGCTACAAATTCTTGACTTAAGGGAACAAAAGGCAAAGCTTATGCTGACATTGCTAAGATTATATAAGAACAGACTTTCTATCCATCAGATGGTAAAGAAGGAAAAAGAAATTTGTACTGGTTTTGTTGCTGTACCTCAGAGTGTAGATTTGTCGCCAAATGCTTAGTTAAGATGGAAAATGCACTGAATTATAGGGCTTTGTGCTATCTGTGGCTTTAGGCAGGCCCTAGAGGTCTTGGAACAGTATCTGTGTGGATAGGGGGCTCTGGTACTTGGTTTCCAGGGATCTTAGCCAGCAGCAGCTCTGTGGAGATAATATTAGTAAGGAAAATAGTCTGGGGACAGACGGTGTGGAGCCAGCCCCTCAGCTGCTGCTTTAATAGTGCCTGGAAGGAAATGACCTGTTAATTTCTTTATATGTAAAGTTGTCTTTAGAAAGTACCATG
>JANHMN010000004.1:154829612-154854588 GCA_030674055.1 Rhabdomys pumilio
ACTCTCACCTGCAGTGAGGGCTGCTCTCTCCCATCCCAGGAAAATCATGTTTAATACAGGAAAAGGCTTCTTTCTGTTCTTAGAACTCATTGTTTCAGTGGATTGCAGGTCCTGAGCTGCCACCCAACCAACACCTCCAGGCATGCTCCATACACTAAGGCTCTGTGTGTGTCTGGTATTTGCCAGGTACTCTGTACCTTGAGAAGGTACTTCTGTAGATGTTTGCCATGACATTGTACCCAGCATATAATGAGGAATAGCTTCCATCAGACCTTCACTTCAGAGAAAACATGTGAGCTGTTATAGCTTACTATCTGTGCAGAATTCAGATATAAACCAGTACAGTGGCTGAGGAGCCCACCGTAGACTAAGGCTTGGGTCAGTGCTAGGTCTTAGGACCTGACTGCTTTCAGTTTCAGCCATGCAAAGTGTTTGCTCTAATGGAACCAGATACTCTTCTCACAACCTCAGAAGATCCAGGAGCCTATTTAGCAAAGTTCATATCTTGACTGATGGCCCTAGAGCATTGCAACTCTTATTGGACACGTGGCAAAAGAGATGGAGATTTTATCAAAGTTTTCTTTTTGTTTTTAGATTCCTATTGGATATATAGTAAGCTTTGCTTGTGCTATAGAACCTTTGTGATAAAGGTCTGAATGCAGGGAAATAAATGTTTCTTTTTTATGAACATGGGTGCCCTTTTGCTTAGTGTATAGATGTTTAGAATTGCAGTATCATCTTGGTAGATTTCTCCTTTGATAAGTGTGTAGTAGTCTTCTTTATCTCTCTTGATTAGTTTTGTTTTGAAATCTATTTTGTCAGACATTAAAATGGCTACATAAGCTTTTTTCAGTCAATTTGCTTGGATACCCTTTTTCATCCTTTACCCTGAGGTAATCTGTTTCTTTTATTGATAAGGTATGTTTCTTGGATGAAGCAGAAAGATGGTCCTCTTTTCTAATCCAATCTGTTAGTTTATGTATTTTTTATTGGTTAATTGGGACCATTAATATCAATGTTATCAATTAGCAGTGTTTATTGATTCCTGTTGTTTTGTTGTTATGGTGTGGGTTCCCCTCCAACTTTTGAGACCTGGATTCAACTGTGTCAATTTCTATCTTGTTTTATGTTTATCTTCTGTATTTCACACCCACAACCCCTATATAGAAGAAAATCCTGATTATATATACTTTAGTGATATTGACAACTGACAGTAGATGAGGACCCATTTTAAAATAACTTGACTAGGAAACAGTTTATATTCTCTTGGCAGTAGTGTTAGTACATAGTCCAGATTCCTCTTTCTGTCTTCCTGCCACCTTTACCCAACTTGACCATTCTCTGGGATGCTTGGCATGCCTCTGCCTACCCTCTCTGTTGTGTTTCCTTCCTCCCTTTTTTCTACCCAGCAGCTGGAGTTTGCTGTGAATAGAATCCTTGTCTGTATGATAGCTTTAGCACCGTGTCTCTGCCCTAGGATTGCATGGTGAATAAGCCTATAGTTTACAGATCTATAAGTCATGACTCTTCAGAAATCATGCAAATTGTGTGGCTATATGACACATTCAGTGGGCATTTACCATAACATGAGATACCTTGTACACTAAGCCATGCACACTGCTTGCTTAATTCAAAGATATAAAAGGAAATGAAGAGTCTGTATTGCTACATCCTTGATTTTCTGTGGGACTTCTGATTGTGTTTGATTTAACTAGACCACTGTTTGTGGCCTAACTGTTAAACCCTAGAGCTTAAACTATTGCTTGCCTTGAAAAGATTTTTTATGTGAGTGAGCTTGATGTTTATGGGAGAGTCGTGAGGTTCATGTTTCTAGCATACTTCTTTATGTTTTAAGTTGTTTGTTTCATGATAAGCCCAATTTCATTATTTGCTTATCACATTAACTGAGAGACCTCAAATATCTACAAATACCCAGATTTATCATGGCCACAGTTAGCATCAAGTTTCAGAAAAACAATTGATGTAGTTTGGAAATATATTCTTGCAAATATTTAATGACTGGTGCTTTCCAGCCCTTAGAGTGAAAATGGAACTCTGGAGTAACTGGGACTTAAATGGTTGAGAAAAGCGGTATCCCAAATGCAGTGGGAATTGCTCAGTTGCATTCCTAAAACATACCCATGGGTAAGGAAGCTCAAAGAAGCAGGTTTTATAGTCAGAAACCACAGAGGCTTCCCCTATGTGAGTTGTTCTCCTCGGGCTTCGGTTTTACTTCCTCTGAAGCAGCTGGCACAGAAGGAAAACTTAATATTTCCAAAGCTGAAATCTGACAGGCCTGCTGCAGCTTCTGCCATGCTTCTGTAAAGTGATTCCTTAGTTGTGTGTGTGTGTTACTGGTCATAATTCCTCTAAATTAAAGAATGTGGGAAGGGCTTACTTGGGTTCGACGGGGACAAAATCTGGAGCACTGGCTCAGGACTGGCATTTTCCACTGCAGTGTACCAGACACTCGCTTTTATTGTCTACTAAAAGCCCACATAAGTCTGTGTGTTGCCTCAGACCTCTCTAGCATTACCTTTGTTGTCCTCTGCAGTCTTTTCCTAGCCTTCCAGGCTTTGCAGGAAGCTGGCTTCAAAGAACGCTGGACAGTTCTCAAGTGTGGGTGGATATGAGCCTAGCAAATAACACGTGATTTAATCATTGAGCTGAGCTACACTCAGGCTGATTCCTATTAAGTTCATCTGGGCAGCCATGTGACCTCATTTCATTGGATAAGGTAAACTACTGGACAGTCCCTATTGCTTTTTAATTTTGTCTTTGGTTTTCTATGATTTATAATAGATCATAAACAAACGAGGGCGGAGAGTTTGTGGTAGATGAGCCACTTTTCCTCCATTGCTGAACTTTAGAATATTCTTTAATTGTTAGGCTAAAAAGAATGTAGCAGTAGCCTTAGAGTTCACAGAGAACTCTAAGGTGCTCTGTGACAAGAGCAGGTGAGCCCTAAAACAGTCAGCACCTCCTTCCTCCTGACACCTTCTAGTTGTCTCATTGCATTTGGAGATGGTTCATCTCGGGCCTGAGACCACAGAGGCCTCTGCAGGCCTGAGGTGGGGCTGCTCTTGCTGTAACAAAACAACTTGTAGCTCAGCTTTTTGTTCCATTTATTTATTATCTGTGAATAATTCTTTACTTTGGTATGAACCATGTTTTAAAATATACTTTGTCTAGTTCAGAGGAGAGATGAACAGATGATGAGCGTAAAATATCATTATAATATAAATAAATCATATTTTACCTGCCTGACAAATTTGTATACCCAGATGTTAGAATATATGAAATTCTCAAAGTGGAGAATTGAAAGATACAGTACTCACAAAAAAGAAAGAGAAGGCTTAAAATTATCAAAGTTATAAATAAAGAGGGACATTACTAGCAACCTTGTAGAAATAAGGAAATTAAGGTGAACAAATCTGCTGCATGTGACAGTAAATCAAATTACTTAGCTACGTAGGCACATTTCTAGAGTCAAAGTCACCAAAATAATCTCAAGGATAAATAGAAATTTTCATAGATTTCCAGTAATGTAGTGGTGAATTGTTAATCTGCTTTGGCTCGCTGTGGGTCACATGTGTGTTGTACCTTCCTAAGAGCTCAGGATCCATGTATGAAACACACACACACACACACACACACACACACACACACACACACACACCAGATAATTTTGATATTTTGATATGCCTAATTTGCTCAATGGCTGGGCACTTCCAAACTTCCCTGCAGCTGGCACACACTTCCCTCCAGTATTCCTGAGTTATCACCTCTAAATCAGTACTTTATCTTTGCTGCCCTGTTTCCTTCTGGGCAGTGCCCCTCACCTCCATAGGGCAGTGTTCCCTTTACCACTTACATTGTTGGATCATTTCTCCTCTGCAGCTTTTAAATCTGACCTCTCTGCCTCTGAATTAAGGCAATTCTCTTTCTCTTCCCCTAGGTTGGTCCCTTGCCCATGCAATCCAAAAAGTCCCGCCTCTATCTTCCTGTCCAGCCACTAGCTGTACAGCAGTTCTTTATGACCAATCAAAGCCAGCTGTGGGCAGGGGCCCTCAGTATCTGGAAGCTTGGCTTTTGGGAGCCAAATTAAGACAAAGCATTAGAAACATTTCCCAACACAGTAAGTAAAGAAATACTAGTAATCTAGAATCTTCCCTTAAGAAACATTTAGCTAGAGTAATTTTTCTGATTGTCCAAAAACACAGCTCCTGAGACAAACACTGGTTCTTCACATACGCAGTCTACAAAAGAGGAGGAGCGTGCTGGATCATTCTGTGAGACTGGGATCCCTCCGATCCCAGAGAACATCCAAAGACCAGAATACCAAGACCCATGTCTTTTATGACTATGGATGCAAAGCTCCTCGAGCAATTTTAATAAATCAGGTCCAGTGATATATAAAAATGATTATTGTCGTGTATTACTCTATGAGTAAGTTGGTTTATTTTAGGAATGCAAGGTTGATTTAACAAGGGAAATTAATATGATATATCATGCCAACCAAATAAAACTAAAAACTGTTGTCTCAATAGACACACAGAAGTTTTTTGATAAAATTTAAAATTTACCCTTGATACCTTCAACAGCAACAACAAAGTGGAACAGACCCTAAGCTCATTAAAAGTGATGTGTGCAGACCCGCGGCTAACTAACATCATAGCGAGAGATGGGTGAGAGACAGTGAGAGGTGGGTGAGACAAAGGTGAGGATGCTCATCTTCCTGCTCTCCTGTCACCAGTGTGTTAGAGACTGCGCGCACACACACACACTTACAATCACATACATACACATACACTTACACACACACACTCACACACACTTACACTCACACACACACTCACACACACACTTACACTCACATACATACACATACACACACACACTCACACACACTTACACTCACACATACACTCACACACACACTTACACATACACATTTACACTCACATACATTTACACTCACACACACACTTATACTCACATGTACACTCACACACACACTTATACTCACACACACGTACACTTACACACTTACACACATACCTATACACACACTTATACTCACACACATACACATACACTCTTACACTCACATACCTACACACATTCTCTCTCTCTCACACACACACACACACATATACACACTACTTGCCTTTGAGCACTATTATCAGGAGATTTGTGTTTGTTTTGGGAGGCATCATTGTCCCCATAATTTGGGATAAACACATTGTCTTAGTCAGGGTTTCTATTGCTGCAACAAAACACCATGACAAAAAAGTAAGTCAGGGAGGAAAGGGTTTATTTGGCTTATAATTCCATATTGGTGCTCACCGTCAAAGAAAGTCAGGACAGGGACTCAAACAGGGCAGCAGGAACCTGGAGGCAGGATCTATTGCAGAGGCCATGGAGGGGTGCTGCTTAGTGGCTTGCTTCCTATGGCTTGCTCAGCCTGCTTTCTTAAAGAACCCAGGACCACGAGTTCTGGGATGGCGCCACCCACAATGGGCTGGACCCTCCTCCATCAGTAATTAATTAAGAAAATACCCTATAGTTGGATCTTATTTCCTCAATTAAGATTCCCTCCTTTCAGATAACCTCTAGTTTATGTGTCAAAGTGACTTAAGACTAACAACACATGTTGTGCTACAGAAGTAAGAGTTTAGAGTTTCCTTCGGGGGCCCTTTGTCAGCACACCTTTCTTCAGGGTCAGTCTGCATGTGTCATACTGTGCCTGCGTGTCAGCTGTAGGATCTCATGTAGCTGCTTTGCCTATTTTTGACTTCTGAATCTGGTATCACTGACCAATAGAGTAGGGTGCTAGAACCTGATCCCAGGAAGCTCCCAGGAAACTTGTTTCTAGTTGGAAATGTCTTTCTTCTGTTATCTCATTAAATGGACTTTGTTGCCATCTTCCTGCTCAGTCACACCTGTTACTCCCACAGCAGGAAAATGTCAACAATCCCAGTCACTCTAGGCATGGGATAGGGTCTCACTTCCCAGCTATCCCTCACCATGTGCTGCATCTTCTGCTGGCGCACAACATCACATGTCAGTGTCTCCCCATCCTGTGTGTTATGTAGTCTGCAATGCTGTGCCTGTGTGTCATGACTTCCTCTTCTTGCTGTAGTCTCCCCAGCTTCTGCTAGATCCCTGAGTCTTAGAGTTCCCATGTCCATGTTTATCCTCTGTGAAGGACCCACCTTCTTATGATAAGTGTAGTGGGTCTGGCCCGGCTTCTCCATACACTTCTGTCTTTCTCCTATCTCCTCTGAACTTCCCAGGTCTAGGTGTCATGTGCTTAGACCTTAGCTTAGAGGTTCTGTCACAGTGCTGAACCCCTCCTATGCAGATTCCTCTGCATCTATGTGATATGTCCATCTGCCATTGGTGGCTTTTTCTAAGGTATCATCAGAGCAAGGACTGGAATCTCACACCAACTAACAAGTTATGAAAAAAGATACTTTATCTGTGATTTCATTAAATATGCCTGTATCACATCAACTTAGAAAAAAATACACAATCAAGTTTGCCAGATTTGAGTGGACAGATCCATGGAGCATCTATCCATATATCAGGTGTGTTGATAGGCTTACCCTCAGCAAGTCTCCTCTAAAGGGTTGTGTGTGAGGCAGGCATCTTCTTTCTGCTTAAAGCTGTAAGCACTTCCTTCCTGTGCAACACAGAATTTAGGAGTGTGGTCTCATAGTGTCCCAGAATGCCGTGTCCATGCAGTCTTGGATGACATACTGTGACTGCCAGTTCCTGTGTCAGTTGGTGTCTCTGTGGAGTTCCACTTTAGCCCACTCTTGGTGTTCTTTTTCCCCTCAGATTTCATCTTCTCTTCATTATCTCTCACCCAGAGCATTAACAAATAAAGTATAATTATATAAAACAAAAACATAGAAAACATTTTTATGAAAGCATAAATTTTAAGAGGTAAAATGACTTAAAATGAATTTCATATGATTTAAAATTATTTAGAAATTTTCACCTTCATTAAAACTAAAAGTGTATAATTCATATTTGATTTTTGTGTTCTAACTTTAAATAAAGATGGCATGATTTAGTTTTCTTAAGACTAAAGAAATCTTATTAAATATTTTCATTGGAAAGAAAAACAGTTTGCAACCCAGTGTCCAGGATCTGCATACCAATGTTAAGATCAATCATTACAGGCCATGCAGGCTCTGTCTAGACACACAGCTGCAGAGAGGGGCATGTCAGTTATGTGCAAAACAGTCCTTGATGCTGTGTGGACCTGCATGTTGTGATTTCTTGTCAGCTCTAGACCATAGCAGAAAAGCAAAACCCAGTGTGCGATTGTTGCTTTATGGTGTATGAATTCCTGTCCTCTGGAAGGAAGCGCTTAATGTGAATGGTCCTTCTCTTGTCTGCAGTGCTTGCTGTACATCATTGGCAGCAGCCGCTGTTTCATAGTAGGTATACACCTCAGGGGATGAACCCACAGGGGCCTTTTGTTCAAAGTAAGGGTTAGAGAAAGAACCATCATGGGGTACATAGCATAGGAAAAGATGAAGCATGAGTGTTCTTGATTCTGCAGAACTGCTTCCCAGCTTTTACACTCGCCAGTGGAGTCTGAGAGTGAGATCCGGCCCAGAACACAGAAAGTCAAAAGCAATACAGGACACAGAGGCTCATAAATGAGGAAGCCACATCAGGTGCAAAATGGAGACAGCTCCTTTAACTGTTGAAAATCAGAGCTAACAAGGTAGTGGGGTGTGAGCTTTCATGGAACTTAGTGAGAAGCAGACAATCAACATATAAACAGATATGATAAGGATGCCCCTACTACGTGCTGTGGCAAAGGTGACTCCTGTGTGGCAGAGGCAGACTGTGAGTACAAAACAACTGCTGACCTCAGCAATGAGTGTGTGTGTGTGTATGTGTGTGAGTGTGTGTGTGTGTGTGTGTGTGTGTGTGTGTGTGTGTGTATGTGTGTATAAGTGGGTCGGTGTTCCTTAAAGAAACAAGTAATATTGTTTAGAGATGTAAGTTTTTAATCATATAATTTACTCCTCTGACATGGAAGATTTGGTGACAGAAGCATTTCTTCCTCTAAGTTTGCTGCACAGAGCAGAGATGGAATGCCATGGGAAAAGAAAGGAAAGGAAGGAGAGGGGGGAGTGAAAACAGTCCCCAGAACTCTGACCTCCCATCTGAGAACAATGCCATTGGCCCAGCAACAAACCTAGCAGTCTTGCACACAGTGGAGCCAGCTATGCATGAGTGATCCAGAGAGCCGTGAGTCAGATTGTGCACAGACCAGGTCCCGAGTGGCCCTCTACGAATCCACAGTGTGACGTGTGTAGGTGCAGAGCAGTAGGGGACACCGGAGAGGCTCTTTCTGAACAAAGATTTCCAAGTTATGTGAGAAGGAGGGATGAAAGACAGGCACATCTCTAGTGTCAGTCACTGCTCTGTCCTCTGCGTGGCGTTTCTCCTCGAGGCCTCCCGGGGCTCATGCAGCACGTGGAACCTCAGCAGCAGGGCGACTGTTTGGATTTCAGCTCTTGAGCCTTGGCCATGGAAGATGGTTCAGATTATGTTTAATGGTTGTTGATCTAATATCTGGCTGGCGAGGATATTTGTCCCTGATGGTCTGGCAAAGCTTTCAGGTCTGCAAACACTCATTGCTGTGGCCTCCGGCCCTGAGCACACTGTGGTCACACTGTAGGAATGTGACAGTTGGACCATAATTTTAGTTCTGCTCAGTTTCTTTGTAAGTGATTTATAAACCCAACTTGAAAATGTGTCTCAAATAAGCTGCAGCAGTTTTGTTCTTCTCAGCACATAGGATTCCAGTTACACAGCTGGTTCTATTATTGAACTTTGCTAATGAAGTTTGTGAATTATAAGAATGACAAGTATATTTTACTCAAGGACAAGCAGGTTGAAGACAGCAACACCCTTTGAAGGGAGGCGATACAATAACAGTGTCTGACAGTTAAACCACTCATTGTATAGATTTGTGCAAGTGTGAGTATCTTTGTGCTGATTGTGTTCAAGAACAGGTAAGAGAAGGATTTAATTGATTCAGTTTAGCTACAATAAAACAGACCACCTTTAATAGAAATTACATATAACATGTAGTTATTTATGGAAACGTAAGCTGCAATGACAAAAAATATATTGTTAGAGTTACTGTTTTATGACTGCAGAGACATTACCTCTTTTTTTTTTTTTTTTTTTTTTCCCGAGACAGGGTTTCTCTGTGTAGCCTTGGCTGTCCTGGAACTCACTCTGTAGACCAGGCTGGCCTTGAACTCAGAAGCTGGGATTAAAGGCGTGCGCCACCACCGCCCAGCGGACATTACCTCTTGTTGACATTTTTGTTCAGCTTGTAAAAAGAGTGCATATTTTTTTGGGAAATAGAGTAAAGAAGCCAGATGTAGTCATCAGGTCTGTAATTCAGCTGCTCAGGTGGTTGAAGCCAACCTGAGTTAGCAAGATCCTATTTAAAAAACTGGGGTTCATAGCTCAGTGGCAGAGAGATTCTGGGTTTAACCTCATCACAACAAAAGTACGTGAAAGGAATGTGCAGGGGGGAGGCAGGGGAGAGACAGGCAGAGACAGGAGAGAAAGGGAGACGGAGCAGGCAAGTAAACACAAGGGAAACCATGACAGCTCCTAGGCCTGACCATTCCCCAGTGGCCACTGTAGAAGCTCTCATGTGTCTTTCTTACTGAGGATGTGTAGGTGTGTATGTGTTTATACTTACATACAGATACAGCCCCAGCTGAAAACAAATAAGATTCAGTTACAAATACCATTTATTACCCTTATTTTCCACTTAATACTTTTTCTTTTTTTAAAATTTATTCTTTAATCTTTTTTTACAGTCCAGACTTTATTTCCCTCCCTGTCCATCCTCTGTTCGATATCCTAGACCCCTTCCCCCATCTACAAGAGAATGTTCCCACTCCTCCACTTAATATTTTTAAATTTAATTTTAGAATGACCATTTGGGTGCAATTACATAGAAATGAAGTTAATTTTTGTATATTGATTGATCTTTGCAATTCGATTGGACTTGCTTATTAGGTATAATTGGTTTTGACTGTTTCTCATTTTATGTGTGTATGATTCTACCATCTGAAAAATCAGTTTTAAGTCTTCCCACTCCAGATGAGTGTAGTTCTCTTTATTAACTTCCCTAATTATAAGAGTAGCTTTCCTTGTTGTGTTCCTGATTTTACTGGACCTTCTAGGACGTTGCCATTAAGGATGATGTCAGTTTTGGGTTTTGTATGCTGGGCCCCATAGTGTGCAGGGAAGCTCCCTTTATTGCTAGTGTGTTTGGTGTTTTTGTAATCATGAAAAGGTTTAATTTTTGTGTAATTGTTTTTGTCTGTTGAGATGACCGCGTGGTTTGTGCTTTACTCCGTTTCTATAGAATATCAAATTAACTCTTTTGTTGTTACACAACAATTCCTTAATATAGCCTATTTAGTCTGTGTAATGCTACTTGTATTTATATTTTCAGAGCAGACCACTGGCACTGGGTGTTCTTCCCTGGGGAAGACCACACTCCTGCTCACAGCTTTCTTTGGTTATCTCTAGTTTGTGTAGGGGTGTGCAGGGTTTGTGTAGGGTGAGGCCTCATAGACTTTTCTTCATTTAGTTCATTTTCAGCTCATATTTAGACAGTTGTGTTGGTGAGGCCTTATAGGTAGAACTTCTGATACACAGTCTCACAGAAAACTTTCCTACACTCTGGCTCTTCCAGTCTTTCTGACCCCTCTTCTACAATGTTCCTGGGGCCTTAGACTGGGGAGTATTTTGTGGATGTAGACATGGGGACTGATGGGCTCCACAACTGTGCATTGTAATCAGTTGTAGTTTCCTATAGTGGTCTCCATCTAAGAGAAGATTCCTTGATGAGGGGTGAGGACCATACTTATCTGTGATATAAGGACAAATGTCTATAAATACTTATTAGGAATTATGCTGGTTTAGTAAATTAGCGGTTGCAGATTCTCCTCTAATAGCCATGACTTCAGTAGTACTGAGTAGTTAGCTAGGTTTCAGTATCAGGCATAGTCTCCCTCTTATTGAGTGGGACTTAAGCTTAGCTGTTGATTGTTGCCAGAATGTGTGTGCCATTACTGCAGCATTAGGGCTGTCGTGCTGTGCTGGTGCTGATGTGGTTCATGCATATCATGTCTGGGTCAGACTGTTGGCTGGCTCCCTTCTTGAACCTTGCATGGTTCCTTCAAAGGATAAAAAGTAAGAGAGGGAAAAGGAGATGAGAGTGAGTTAGGGAGGTGCATATAATTAAATATATTAAATATGTCCATAAAAATGTTTGAAGGAAACATTTCATACAATTACATGTGACATAAAAAGTAGGCAAAAAGAAAAGGTACCGTGTGTGATATTGTGGCATTTTGTGGCTAAATATATGGTCTGCCTGAGCAGCAGATCTTCAGCCATTGACACACATTGGCTGCTAAGTTCTCTGTTGCACAGTGGGGATGGCCCTGGGCCTGGGAATAGGAGTTTGTATCCACTGCAGGTGGTAGTTTTTGCCAGGGAAACTTCTCTGCTCCAAGAGGAAGTTCCATAGCTCCTTGTATTCTGAATCCATTTGTTTATTTCATGTTCTCTCAGTGAATAACAAACACAGTGAAGGACAGCCTTGGTGGCTTGTACACAATCCTATCTGTATTGAGGATTCTAGGTGTTCATGTTGCTCCCTGCTCACCTGGCCCTGGTGTTTCTTTGTTTCTTTTCAGCTGTGGTCACTGGGACCTCCTGCTGACCAGCACAGTCAGACTCTGTTTTATCCTTGGAATGGTGTTATGGGAAGGGGACAATAATCACAGCTGAGCTAAACCAGGGATTCAAAAAGCGGGGAAGCCTGCCCAAGATGCCCATGAAGCAATGGCTCAAAGATAGTTGTACTGTTAATGTTCGATTCCAAGAAAGCATATTGCCAACAACATGGTCACTGTGTAGACTAATGGAACACTCATCTTTTCAGAGCACAGTTAGTAATGAATGAGTGGTG
This sequence comes from Rhabdomys pumilio, assembly GCA_030674055.1. Taxonomy (NCBI): domain Eukaryota; kingdom Metazoa; phylum Chordata; class Mammalia; order Rodentia; family Muridae; genus Rhabdomys; species Rhabdomys pumilio. The sequence continues at coordinate 154,841,662 of JANHMN010000004.1, forward strand.
AGTGAAGTTTGTGAAGTGGTTCCTAGACCCAGATGAGCAAGTGGTGTGGAGACCGAACCTTTGGCCTTCATCTGTTTATCTCACTGAGGGTTGAGTACTCTCTCATGTTAAGAGCATTTTATCGATACAGATCCTCCTGCAATGCTGTCACCAACAATTATTCAGTTACCTGTCTTCTTTGCATTCAATGTCGATATGTGGATATGTGTTTTGCATATCAGCTTATAGGCTGATTCTTAGTTGAAAAATATTCATTTTTTGTTCATTGTGTTATTTCTTGATGAGTTTTGGTTTTACAGTGTCTTCTTTCTCAGTTCTTTAGAACTTCACCTTAGTAACTTAAAGCAGTACTTCCAGTCCCCAGGATGCCAGGGACCAGGGTCTATATGTGCAGTTGCTACCACCTTTCATATGTATCTTCCAGTGTGGCTACCCTCATATCTCTCTCAGGTACCACGTAGGCTATCCTCAGTCTTAGCACACTGCCAGGATCATTGCAATTCTGGCAGTCTGACTGGAATCTATTGCTCTGGGATCTACTGCTCTGAGATCTGCTCTGGGGCACACTCTGCTGCCACTCTGCTGGACTATATCAGGAGCCCTGAGACCCAGAGCCTGGTTCTGTTCTTTGGTCTGCTGTGCAGGGGACTATCTTTATCTTTTCTTTTCTATCTATCTATCTATCTATCTATCTATCTATCTATCTATCTATTATCTGTCAGTCACCCCTTTCTTTACTTTTTTGTGCTGAGCTACATGAGGTTTTCTCCTATTCTATCTTGTATGTTAATTCTTTTGTAAGTTTACAACAAGATGCCTTGAGGCATTTGTTAATTTTGGCTGGAAGTATCATTTCAATGTGGATTAATATGACTGTAAAAAGGATTAGGATTTAGGGATTTTTACATCTCAGATGTGGTTAGCAAATATATCGATCATATCTACAGCCCCACCTTAGCTCTCTTCAGGAGAGGTAGCTGCAGAATCATCTTCACAGCATGGTCAGTCTGCAAGCAGCAACAGGAGGCATGGCCCAGGAAATGACACCGTCTCCTTTAGCTTTTCCTTCTCTGGTGACTATGGTGACTAACCTCATTTATCTTCTACGAAGTTTCTAGGTTCACACATTCTTTTAGTAAATATATAGCAACTAACACTAGGAGTATATAAATTAAGGGATATACAAATGAAAAAGAGCCTCATGTCTCCAGTTTTAGATTTTGAAGTGTAACTGTTGATTTCTCTTGAGCTGAAGGACCAGCCAAATGACCAGCCATAGCTCTTCAATGACATAGACCTTTTTTTTTTTTTTTTTTGGTTTTTCAAGACAGGGTTTCTCTGTGTAGTCCTGGCTGTCCTGGAACTCACTCTGTAGACCAGGCTGGCCTTGAACTCAGAAATCCGCCTGCCTCTGCCTCCCAAGCACTGGGATTAAAGGCGTGCGCCACCACTGCCCAGCGACATAGACCTTAAACTTGACCTTAGGGAACAACTTTTATCTCTTCTAATTGTTGTATATTATTATTCTTTTATTAAAGAGGATGGATGTAATACTCTGTGGGAAAAAGTCATATTTCCAATTTATCTACTGCAAGCCTGTGGGTATTTCCTCTTATACACATACAACAGGACCTAAAGGTCTGGGTGTCATGTTTGAATTAAGGACAGGATGGGGGCAGGGTTTAATTTTTATATCCTTGTATTCAGAACCAACATGAGACATGGACCCCTGAGTGTTTTTGCATGTTCTTTATTGCCTTCCCCCCTTTTCTTAATGGCTCAAGAGTTTGGAGATAGAAATGCCACAACCATTTGAAAAGTACTCACATCTGTTTCACTGGTTTCCATTTTTTAAAACCCAGAATGTGTGCAGTTTAATATAGTTTTCTTTGATAAAATCTGCTAAAGATGAGTTTCAAATGAATGAGTATAACATTTTGAAATTTGAAAATAAGTGCAGCTTTATTCCAAGATGAAATCAGATATATTTTGTGGCCTTTAAAATTAGAATTAATTTCTTCCTCCAGAAGAGTGTGGACATGAGGCCCAACTCTGTTCTGTCAGTCTTAGTGCATTATTTTCAGGACTGTGTGCTTAGCTTGCACTGACACATCTTTAAATATATTTTTTGTGTCAGTCTTCTCTTGGGTCCAGTGATGATCCTCAGTTGTCACCAGATTAGAGGCAGTGGGACCTGGGACAATGGAGCTAATAAATGAAGCGGACTAAAGTTCCATGCAACGGCTAACAAAAATGAATGATCAGAAGTAAACTCATTCTTAACTGTTATACCTGGGAGGAGCATGGAAACATATTCTAAGAACAATTTTATGTTTTAAAGAAACAGCTCACAAAATTCTTGTCTTGTTTGCTTGGAGTGTTCTCACAAGCACTTAGAATTTGTTTCCCAGGCTTCATTCCTGGACCCTGTTCTGGCACTCAGTAAGCAAGGAATATGAAGAATTTTCAAAAATATAGGAAAGAAACATACAGGATAAATGTGGGACATTGTGAAAAAAAAAAAAACCCAAACCTCAAAATATAGGCACAGAGGAAAAAGAAGAAACCTAAACTGAGGACATAAGCCAGATCTTCAACAAGATTATAGAAGAAAACTCCCAAAAAAGGAATCCATACAGATACGAGAAGCACATAGAACACTAAATAGACAAAACCAGAAAAGAAAATTCCACAGCATATCATAGCTAAATTGCTAAGTATATACATAACCAAGTGTTTTGAAAGTCAGAAGAAAAAAACCCAAGTTACATATAAAGGAAAATACATCAGATTAATGGCTGATTTCTCAATGAAAACTTTGAATGACAGAATGTGGAACAAGACATTCTAAGTCCTGAAAGACTATTACAACCAACCTTAAATAGTATACCCAGCAAAATATTTGCTATGATTGAAGGAGAAAGGAAAATTTATGACATATACAGCCTAAAAATATGTATATCCAACACACTAAGAAAAATACAGGAAGCATCACTCCAGGCTGAAGAGAGGGATGAGTTCAGTAGAGAGACCATGGAGAGAAATAGGATGCCATAATTATTAAAACACAAAGTTCATAATACCAAAACTAAACATAATGGCTACAATTAACTCACATTTCAATAATAACTCTTAACTATCAATGGCTGCAATTCTTCAAAAGATACAAACTAACTGAATGGACTACATCTATCTGCTGTCGATAAGAAACATGCCTTTATTTTCCAAGATAGGTACTGCCTTAAAGTAAAAGGATGGACAAAAATACTCTAGTCATATGGGAGCAAAAGTCAGTAGGTGTCACTGTTCTAATATCTGACAAAATAAACTTCAAACCAAAACTAAACAGAAGACATAAGGAGGGATACTTCAGTCTAATTAAGGGAACAGTTAACTAAGAAGATATTACTATCCCAAACATACTTGCACCGAACTCTGGGAACCCAATTTCATAAAAAAAAAAAAAAAAAAAAACCCTCTACTACTGGAATTTAAGACACAGATTTAACAATGTATTAGTAGTATGCTATTTTGTTGTCTCACTTCCTTCAATAGACAGGCCTTCTAGATACAAATAAAGAGAAATATCATAATTCATTGATACCATACATCAAATGGGCTTGATAGTTATCTATAAAATATTCCAGCCAAACAACAAAGAATACACTTTATACTCATCACCACATGGAAACTTTTAAAATAGACCACAGACTGGGATAAAACCCAAATCTTTAAAAATTCAAAAAGATTGAAATAACTCCTTGTTGTCCTATCTGATCACAATGCAATAAAACATAAAATTGACAGCAAACAAATCTCTAGTAATTACAATACTCATGGAGATCAATCAGCTCATTACTCATGATGAACGTGTCAGAGAAGAAATAAATAAGAAATTCTGAAACTAAATGAAAACAAAAACATAGCACAACAAAAACTTGTGGGACACCTAGAAAGTAGTCCTATGAGGGAAGTGTCTAACTCTAAATCAGTCCGCAGATAAATTACTTAATGATGCAACTTTAAAAGTTGTAAAAAAAAAATAAGAACAAACCAGGTCCAAACCCAGTCAATGGCAAGAAATAGTAAAATTCAGAGCTGACATCAGTGACATAGAAACAAAGAAAACACAAAGAACTAGTAAGTCTAAAGCTAGCTAGCTCTTTGAGGAGATAGACAAAGCCGGAAGACTCTTTGTCCAACTATCCAAATGAAAGAATTACCCAATTAGCAGACTCAGAAGTAGACAAGGAAACTTTTCAATAGACACTAAAGGAATTCAGAATATTAGAGGTATATATGTTAAGGTAATATGTTAAAAACATGTACTCCATTAAGCTGGAAAACACAAAAATAATGGATGAATTTCTAGATTGAACCAAACCACCAAAATTAAACCAAGAATAAATAAAAAGCCCTAATAGACACATCAAAATGACATTGAAATAATAATAAAAAGTGTTACAGATTTTAAAAAGGGGGTGGGGCTAGGTTCAGAGATTTACAGCAGAATTCTACCAGGCATTCAAAGATTACAGCCAGCCATTCTTATAATTCTGTTAAAAGACAGAAACAGAAGGAGCACTACCTAACTCCTTCTACAAAGCCAGTATCACTCTAACATCCAAACTAGATAAAGACACAGCAACAACAACAACAACAAAAAACTATAGAACAATATTCCTTATGGACATTCATGAAGAAATTCTCAAGAATATATATGGATACTATATAGATGTATTTCAAAAAGGTTATACATTATGAGCAAGCTGGCTATATATTTGAATGTAGAGGTGATTCAACATATGCAAGTCAATAAATGTTAATGTATTACATAAAAGGGCTTAAGGATAAAAAAACACATAATCATCTCAATAGACACAGAGAAAACCTTTGACAAAATCCAACATGTCTTTATGATAAAAGTTCAGGATAGAGTAGGGGTAGAGGGAACATAGCTCAACATAATAAAAGCTATATATGAGAATCCACAGCCATCATAATCCTCAGTAGAACAAAGCTTAAAGCAATCCCATCACAGGAGTAAGACACGGATATCCAGTATCCCCTCTTCTATTCAGTGTTGTGCTCAAGCACTAGCTGGGGAAATAAGGCGAGAAAAAGATTGAAAGGAAATAGGGAAAGAAGTCAAACTATCCCTATTTGCTAATGACATGATACTATATATTAGGAATCCTAAAGATTCTACCAGAAAATTTCTACAAACAATAAACAAATTCAGCGATGTGGCAAGATACAGAATCAACTTGTACAAATAAATGGCCTGTTAATACACCAACCACAAATGTACAGAGAAAGAAATTATGGATATAATCTTATTCACAATTGCCTCAAAGAAAACAAAATGTCTTAGGAATGAAGTTAACCAAAGAAGTGAATGACCTCCACAATGAAAACCTCTGAAGAAAGAGATAAAGAAAAAAACTAAGAAATCAAAAAATATCTCATGCTCATGGATTGGTAGAATTACACCAATGGAAATGATCATTTTAATAAAAGCTATTTATACATTCAATGCAATCCCAATCAAAATTCCCATCTCATTTACAAAATTAGAAAACAGTAATCTAAAATCCATATGGAACCACAGAAGAACAATATAGCCAAAAGTATCCTGAACATAAAGAACAATCTAGGAATGCGTACAGGTCCATGTCTTTAGATATATTATAGAGCCACACTAAGAAAACAAATGGTATTGGCACAAAGCAGATACATACACATCAGACAATAGTAATAAAAATTAAAACCCAAACATGAGTTTATGTAATGTCATCGTCATCCATTTTATGTTTAACAGGGATGCCCCCTAAACCCATAAGCTGGAGAAAGGAGCATCTTCCACAAATGGTGCTGGGAAAACTGGATGTCCACACGCAGAAGAATGACATTTACTCCCCGCTTCACTGATAACTTGCTCAGCCATGTTCACTGCTGCCCAATTCTCAATAGCTAGGAAATAGAAACAACCTAAGTGCTTTTCAAATGATTCTTAATGATAATGTAGTGCATATACACTATGGAATACTAGTCAGGTGTAAAGAACAATGAAGTAACTTTTCAGATAAATGGATGGAACTAAAACATATTGAGTGAGGTGACTCAGACCCACAAATACAAATGTCACATATTTTCTCTCATCTGAGGATCCTAGCCCCAAATCTTCAGATGTGTGTACATACCCTGGAATAACTGCAGAAATCAGCGAAGTTAAAAGGGGCCATTTCTGGGGATATGGTGAAGGAGAAGCAATAGAAAGCAGAATAAAAGGTAAAGAATGATCTGATCAGTGACATGGGAATGAGAAGCTCTAATTAAGAAAGGGCAGAGATACAAAATAGACATAAGAATACACGGGAAAAGGCCATGAGAATCACATACTGTTTATCTAAGAAATGTGTGTGTGTGTGTACGTTCTTAATGTGAAATTTTCTCATATTGGATGACAGTGATCTCTCCAATACCCCAAAGCCATATAACAAGAATCCCAATATAAGGCACTGGAAGCCATCTTTTGAATTTTTGGTCAGAGTTGTTTAACAGACTCTCAAAATATTATAGACTATTGTTGTTACCCATGGTTTCTCTCAGAAGTCAAGGCAAGGCCCCATTGCTAAAGACACCATGCATTTCAGACACAGGGCACAGAGGCTGCTAGCCTGAAAATGACCTGAAAGCCTCCTCCCTAAGGACTACCTTTCCTGTTAACAGAAGGTGTCATGTAAGCTTTTGATGGAAGGAAGCAACCAAAAGTTCTTCCTGATGCCTGTGAACCACCACAACAACCAGTGTAGCAAGCTAACCCAAAGGGTGTAGTAGTGGTACACATGCCTTGGTGGTAACCAGAAGTTCATTTGGTCTTAAGATTGACTTAACAAGTGGGAAATTGTCTCTGGTCCTGGAAACTTAACCAAAGCTGGCTAGTTAAATCATGGATTATGGAGGAGAATATGCAACCACAACTTTACTAAACCAGCATGATCCCTACCTACATTCTAAATATTCACCCTTATACCAACAGATGTGTGTAGTCCTTACCCCTCATCAAGGAGATTTCTCTTTGCGTAGATAGAGACCATCACCAAAACCACAACCAATCAAAACTCAGTGTTGTAGAACCCAGTCCCAACAGATAGGTCCGCAGTACTACTCCTTTTCCTAAGGCTCAGAGATCATCTCAGGAGATATGGCAAAACAATTGCTAAGACCCAGAGGATCAGGGAGTTTGCTGTGAGACTGTGTCTTTTAGGAATGTGAGAAGCTATACCCATCAAGTTTCACTAACATGACTACTTAAACATGAGATAAAGAAGAACAGTAGACATGCCACAGTGGACAGGAGAAAGCTCAGGAGGCCCCAACCTTACAAAAAGAACTACAGGCAACTAAGAAATGCTGAGAGTGGGAGAAATGGTCCTCCCCAGGGAAGAGCACACTGATTGGTCATCCAATACCAAGTGGTCAGCCCTGAAAACATACATACAGATAACACTGTATAGACGGCTATATTTAGGAATGCGTGTATATGTGTGTGTGTGTGTGTGTATACATACATATATATGCATTCATATATATGTGCATATACACATGTGTGTAACAATAAAAAGTGAAGCTATGAATTTGAAAGAATACAAGAAAGTATATGTGGGAGAGTTTGGTTAGGGGGAAGATGTGATTATATTACATCAAAAATTAAAATTTCTTTAAAAATTTGAATTAATTCACTTGTGGAATCATCAGGACTAGATTTTTTTCTTAATAAAAAAAATATGTTTTTAGAGACATGGTCTTACTATAGCCTTGAACCTGTGATCCTCCTGTTCCAGATTCCAGTGTGTTAGAATTATATATGTGTACTCCTACACAGATCCATTACAAGACATGTTTTATTCATGATTCACTCTTACTAGCTACAGGCACCTTCAGATTTGTGTATATGTGTGTGTGTTGTAATATATGAGTATGTGTGTATTGTGGTTTAATATGTGAACATGTGTGTTTTGTTGTATGTGTATGTGTGTGTGTGGTGTAATATGTGAATATGTTGTGTGTGTGTGGCATGTGAATGACTGTGATATGTGTGTGTGTGGTGTGAATGCATGTGTGTGGTCTCTCTTTGTGTATGTATGGTGTGTGAATGTGTATTTGGTATGTATGTGTGGCATGTACATGCATGTGGTATGTGTGATATATATATATGTTTGGTATGCATTGGTATGTGAATGTGTGTGATATGTCTTTATTATGAGTTGATGGTATGTATATGTGTGTGTGTATGTACTATGTGTGTGGTATATGACTATATATGTGGTATATATGTGTGTTACATATTTGTGAGTGTGGGAAGTCTTGATGTGTATATATATGTTTTGTGTGGTATGTGTATATGTGTGTGTGAGGTATGTATGTGTGTGTATGTGTTATGTATGTGTTTGTGTGTTATGTATGTGTTTGTGTGCTGTGTATGTATGTGTGTGTTTGTTTTGTGTATATGTGGTATGTATTTATTTGTGTGGCTTTATATGCACTTACATGGGAAATATTCAATCTGATTATATAAAATTGTTCATAATACTTTTTATGATGGTTTTTTTTTTGTACTTTCAGTGGGAATGGCACCCAGTTTTAAATGAAGTAATTTTAATATTCTCTGTTTTTCTTAGTTCATTTAGTCAGACTTGTCAATTCTGTTGATCTTTTCAAAGAATCAATTTCTGGTTTCATTGATTTTTCCTATTTTTTAATGTTAACTATTTTTACTTAAAATGTCATGTTATATACTGTATATATTTCTATGCATTCTTTGTCAAATTTTAATGGGTAAAAGTAAATTAGTTAATATATACATAAATTCTTTTAAAAAACAGAATAATCTTAATGTTCCAGTGAGAATTTTATATTTATATATTTTGATCTTATTCATCTCCCATTGTTCTTTTATGTCCTCTGTGTGAATGTGTATGCATGCATCTGTGTGCATGCGATTTTGTGTGGATATGTGTGTGTGTTTGTTTGTCTGTCTGTCTGACTGTCCCCAAATTTAAGTTATTATATGATCATGGATGAGTGTTTGTTTACAGGATCATGATCAGCTTCCAGTGGCTACATCACTGAAAAAAAAAGTTCCCCCTTCTCTCCAGACCATTAACTTCTAGTCTTGTTTGCATGTTTATAGGCATTTTTAATATTTATTTTCTTTCTTCTGACAGCTCTGAGAGTTGTTCTTCCTAAGAGACTTGTTTCTAGTTCTTTAAGTTGTAAAGTTGTTGATTTTAAATATAAATATTTGTAACTCATTTTTAGACCGTCTCCTTTGCTCACTTTTTGCATGCTAGATTTTCATTTTTAGTCATATCTCAAAGACAGTTCCTGTGATCTATTGGTTTTGCAAGGGCTTGCATAGCATGCATGAACCCTGGGTTCAGTTTCGGTACTGTATAACCCAGTACTCTGTACATGCCTGTAAACCCTACACTTGTGAGGTAGAAGCAGGAAAATCAGAAGTTCAAGGTCATCCTCTGCCCTAGTTTAAGGGTACTTGAGATCTTGACTCAAAAAAAAAAAAAAGAATTTAATTTTTACAATTGTTAGGGTCTATCTTCATTTAATGCGGACAGAGTGGGTACTTTGTATCATACCTATCTTGTTCAATATACTGAAATGTAATTTAACAAACGGTCTATTCTAGAGCACTCCTCCTAGGCAGTTGAGAAGAATGCACATCTTGTTTGGTATGTTCTGTGTTTGCTATATCTCGTTGGTTTACCACATTTGCTTAAGCCCTTTGTACATTTACCTTCTGTCAATAGAGATAAGAGAAGACAGAAGAGAGTATTAAAACTGCTGTTACTGTCAAAAATATTTCTCTTATGCCTTTCTATTTTTCTATAATATATTTATTTGGGTGGTCTCTGTGATATATGTGACTTCTTGTATCATTGTGTCCTATGCTATTGAAATGTCAATCAATATACAATACCCTTTTCTCTTAACCTTTTAAATTTAAAGTCTTTTTTTCTGAGTCATCTCCACTCAATTTTGGTTGTTATTTTCATGGAATATCATTTTTCTAGTTCAATATATTTGTGGTTTTGTATCTAAAATGAGCTTCTTGTAGACAGCATATAGGTGGATCATTTGTTTTAATACATTTTCCCAATCTCTACAATTTTTGTTGAGTTCAATATACTTGCATTTAAAATAATTATAGACAAGGAGGAAGCTGATTTCTGTACTTTCGCCACATGGGTTTAGTTCCCCCTCCCTTCTTGCATCATGTTCTTCTGTTGTCTTTAGTCAATTCTTACAGCAAAATGGTTCAAAGTACTTCATTTTTCTTTTGTGTATATGTCATAGATGCTGTCTTTGTATAGAGATTCCATTTAGTCTATTAATCTGAAATATTTGAATTTTATCTATAGTAGAATAACTTCAGTAACACAGAGAACTATGCCTTTTCTATCTACACATTTGCTCCTGCTGTTTTCAGCTTGGTCTCTGCTTCTACCTTTACCTGACTTCCTGGGGTCAAACTCAGGTTGCCAAGCTTGGGCAAAAAATGCCTCTAAGACAGACATCTCACTAAATTATAATCTTATTTATATAGTATGCTAATCAAAATATAAGTCAAAATAATAACTTTAAAATGCACTTGCTTCTTAAATAAATGTATCAAAATGTAGAGTTATAAATCCAAGTTACAATATTAATTTTTTGACATAAACAATTATTTTACTAATGTATTTGTCTCTTAAAAATAGTTTTTGAGGGCCTGAAGTAATGGCTCAGTGGTTAAGAATTCTGACGGCTCTTTCAGAGGACCTGGACTCAATTCCCAGCACCTACATAATGGCTCTCAACCCTCTGTAACTTCAGTCCAGGCAATCTGATGCCCTCTTTTGGCCTCCATGGCACTTTATGCACATGGTACGTAGACATACATGTAAGCAAAACACCCATACACATAAAATAAGTTAGAGAGTTCTATTACAGTAAAGTTAATCTCATAGTTACTCATATCTCTGCCTTTGTTGAGAGCTTTATCCTCATGTAGCTTTGAGTTCATGTTTACAGTCCTTTTTCTCTGGTTGTAGAGCCCCTCCAGCCCTTCTTATGGACACTGGGTCTAGTGTAATGAACTTCCTTGGCCTTTGCTAACCTGGGAAGTGTCAATCATGACTCAAGTGTATTTACTCCACATAGGATGCTTGGTTGGCAGACACCTTTTCTCTCATTCGCTTTAGTCTGTCAACCGCCTTAGTCTGGTGATGAGCTGCCTTTTTTCTGCTGTCTTTATGGTTCAGCCTGATTTGGCTCTGAGTTACTAACTACATCATAGATGCGTGGGAGCTCCTTTAGTTCATCTTGGGAGCCTGTTGAGCACAGGTGCTTATTTTCATCTCATTTATATATAAAATAAAACTCTTCTTTTAATATTCTCTCTGCTTCTTTTTCTTTGTTGCCCTGAGACTCCTGTAGGCACATGTTGGTCTGCTTGACAATGTCCCATGAGTTCTTTACTCTCTAACCTCCCTTTTGGAGATAAGATCTTGTCTTCCTGACTGCCCTTAAACTCAGAATGCTCCTAAGGTCAAAGTGTCGCAGATACTAAAGCATCAGAAGCACATAGGTTGGATTATTGGTGTGCAGGTGTTACACTGTGTGTTGGACTGATGGAGTATAGGTATCACTGTTGCAGCAGACTTTACTAATTTAATAGATTTTGCTCTTTGACCTGAACATTTCAAATAATGTGTAAACTTTGTAGCTACTTCTCATTGGTTACTCAATAAATGAAAAATGGCTTAATTAATACAGTACTCTACTTTTTATTACAGCTTGTCACAGCCACCTTAGATGGGAAACTTCAGCTATTTGTGGCTGAGTGACGGCCGACCTGTTGGTAAGAATACAAGAAGAAAGGAGAGAAAGAACCCATGGCTTAGCTATTGAAGTGGATGGGCAGTTTCCATTGGAGGCCCTTGCTGATTCCTCTTCTCTAGGACTGACCCCCATCTGAGAGTTCCTTCTCTTAAGAAAACCCTCATAGAAACAGTGGAAATAATATTCTTCAATAAAGATGAGCCAGTGCCTCTTTCATGACTGTACATTGAGGGGAGGCAGAGATGAAGAGGAAAGAAAGGGTGGGGCATGAAGCAGCACTGGATGCTACAGTAGCTAGCTCACCTTATTCTGCACTTTGTAGCCTTTCGCTTAATTCCCACCACCATGGCAGCTGTACTTGAGGATTCAAGGTGCCAAGGGTGCCATGGCCCTGTGCTGCCATGGCCCTGTGCTGTCATGGCCCTATGCTGCCATGGCCCTGTGCTGTCATGGCCCTATACTGTCATGGCCCTGTGCTGCCATGGCCCTATGCTGTCATGGCCCTATGCTGTCATGGCCCCATACTGTCATGGCCCTGTGCTGTCATGGCCCTGTGCTGTCATGGCCCTGTGCTGTCATGGCCCTGTGCTGTCATGGCCCTATACTGTCATGGCCCTGTGCTGCCATGGCCCTATGCTGCCATGGCCCTATGCTGTCATGGCCCTGTGCTGTCATGGCCCTATACTGTCATGGCCCTGTGCTGCCATGGCCCTATGCTGTCATGGCCCTATGCTGTCATGGCTTTATGCTGCTATGGCCCTATGCTGCCATGGCCCTATGCTGTCATGGCTCTATGCTGTCATGGCCCTGTGCTGCCATGGCCCTATGCTGTCATGGCCCTGTGCTGTCATGGCCCTATACTGCCATGGCCCTGTGCTGTCATGGCCCTGTGCTGTCATGGCCCTATACTGTCATGGCCCTGTGCTGCCATGGCCCTATGCTGCCATGGCCCTATGCTGTCATGGCCCTGTGCTGCCATGGCCCTATGCTGTCATGGCTCTATGCTGTCATGGCCCTGTGCTG
>JANHMN010000004.1:154854598-154893578 GCA_030674055.1 Rhabdomys pumilio
CTCTATGCTGTCATGGCCCTGTGCTGTCATGGCCCTGTGCTGTCATGATCCTGTACTGCCATGGCCCTGTGATGCCATGGCCCTGTGCTGCCATGACCCTGTGCTGCCATGGCCCTGTGCTGTCATGGCCCTATGCTGTCTACCTAGATGCCCCACATGGAGCTCTTCAAGATGAGCACAGCCCAGAGCTAGAAGATGGATGAGCCATACTCAGTCTAGTCTTCTCAGTCTCCAGTTAGATGGTTCTTATGATTCCTTTTGGTATTTGAAAGATAAAATGATTCATATTCTGGGGAATATGTCATGAATTTGCTCAACTTTGGCACATCCGTGTGTTTGAAGACATCAAAGCAAGAATGTGGTTGAGGTCCCAAGCCTGGCCACAGAGGGATTTGGGCCAGACCTTCTGGAATAAGCAAATTTTGTTCATATTTCCCATTCCCTTGAAAGGCTTTCTTTGCAGATGTGGGCCTCATTCTTTTTCACCAGTTTAAAGAAACTACTCTGCATTCCAAGCCTGCTCTGCTTTTTAACATAAACATTTTCTGTGCCATGCATGTAACAGGTGATTAGTGGAGAAAAGATAAAGTGTGCATACCGGTGCAGGCATTTGTGGGTCCTGGGGACATGCAGGTCACAAGTGACAGGCCCTTTAGAACCTCATTTTCAGTATTATGATGAAACCAAACTACTTGGAAATTGAACTATTTGCCTGACCACAGTTTGACCCATAGAAATGCCTCATTTGAGTGTGTTCTTTTAAAAAAGGAGTGGCCCTAAAACCCTGCCTTCACTCTCTCTATTCTTTTCTCTTTCATTTTTATTCCCTTTTATTACCAACCAAAGTTTATTAATATTCTAATTAGAATCAACTTGCTTTGGTTTGTTTATTCTGCATAAGTTCCCTCCTTTTATTCCTGACTTTGTTGTGGTGTTAGCTTTATGGTGTCCTGTGCTCAGAGCTCATGGCAGCTGCCAGCACCAGAGAGGCTGAGAGTGATCCGTATACCATAGGGAGTTTTCCTCTTGGTAGAAAAGTTTTTCAGATGAGGGCGTGACAATTTACGATAGCTGTTCAGGCTCCTAGTCCCTTGGGGTATGAAGCTTCATGTTATCTCCCGGCTGTTTATAATAGAAGTTTCAAGTTGAGAGCCACAGGAGCCAGCACAGCAGCAACTGGGACTCCACCTCTCCCATTGACTAGTGTGCCTAAAACTCTGCCTCTCCCCAGTCTGTGACAACTTGATTTCCTGGAGGGGCCATCACTTGAGACTGGTGTCAAGGACCACTTCTCTGATTATTGTCTCTAGTAGTACAAAAGAAGAGATGCCGGTGAGTGTGAGTTCTGGATGAAAGGTGTTAAAGGAAAGTAAAATGCAAATTTTCACTACTGTGTCAGTGTGTCCCCCAAAACACTCAGACACCATGTTAATCACTGTGTTAGTGCCCACCCCAAACACTTAGACACCATGTCAATCACTGTCAGTGCCCACCACAAACACTCAGATACCATATGAATCGTGTCAGTGCCCACTCCACTCAGTCACCATGTCAGTCACCATGTCAGTCACTACTTACCCCAAACACTAAAACACCACTTCAACTTTGAAGTAGGTAATGGCTACCTGTTTCTTACTCTGCTTTGTTCAAATATCATTATATGGTTTATGTAGGTATTGTTATGGTTTGAGTCTGAAGTATCTCTGCAAGATAGTGTTTTTTAATACTTGTCCCAGGTGAAAGCACTATTGGGAGAAACGTGGAACCATTAGGAGACAGGGCTTGACTCATTGGTTACTTGACACCAGCTAGAGTTATCCAAAAGGAGGAAACCTCAATTAAGAAAATGCTTTCTTCAGATCCAACTGTAAAGCATTTTCTTAATTAGTGATTGATAGGGAAGGACCCAGCCCATTGCAGGTGGTGCTCACCTATAAGCAGGTGGTCCTGGATCTATAAGAAGGCAGGTCGAGCAAAGCCATGAGGAGTAAGTCAGTAAGCAGCACTCCTTCAAGGCTTCTGCATCAGCTCCTGCCTCCAGGTTCCTGCTCTGCATGAGTTTGTGCCTTCACTGCTTTTAATGATGAACTGTTAGGTGGAGCTGTGAGCAAAATAAGCCCCTTTCTCTTCAAAGTGGTTTTGGTCATAGTGTTTGATCACAGAGTAGTAACCCTAAGACAGACAGTCGTTCAGACCCCATGGTGAACACTTTTGCTGCTGATCCTGTGTGACTGAGAGACTGTTGTTTGCACATTTTCTGAATGTCCACTTACTGGGTAGTGTTTCAGAAAACACTACTTTTTGCAGTCTTTCTCTTTTGCCTCAACAAATTCAAATGTGAACTTCCTCGGAAATTCCTTGAAGTGTGTCCAGAACCTTTGAATGTATTATCCTTTGTGTTAGGCAACAAGTATGACTGGAAACAGGAGACAATAAGTGGTTCTTCTAGAAGCTATAAATGAATTTCAGTGTAATAAATTGTGCACAAGCTGATTACTAGATAACTCATCTGTATAAGATGTATGTTTCATATCCATGGTTCTACATGGCAGTTTCTGGTACAAAATACTAAGCACAAACTGCTATGAAACCAACTCTCTTACAAGCTGAAATCTTTGAAATAATACAAGTTGTAGGCAAACTGGCCTACTAATCAGACCAGAAGTGTGCACCTGGGCTTCCACTCTTCTCCGCTAAAGTTAGTGCTGATATATGGGTTGTGCAATAACAAGGAAATAGGGAGAGCAGGTGTTTGGAGGAAGGGATCTAGAGCTTTCCTGATCCTGTATTGTACTATAGTCACTAAAGGGCGTCCCCATTCCTTCACCTCCCCTAGATAAACTGCCATGGACTAGAGGGCCCCGTTCCCTCAGATACCCTAGATAAACTCCACCATGGACTTGTTGTGGGGAAGTCCTGTTGTGTTCTGCTTCCCTGCCGTCTCTGTAAGCTGTGAGTCTGACTGAACTGCTAGGTTAGGGTTGGCCCAAGCTTACGCTGGTCGCTCCCCAGTGGCTGCAGAAAAATCAGTGATGCTGTTTGTGACAGGCACCCAGGAATGCCCTCAAGGACACTGCACCTGTGAGGTCAGAATCGATATTCATCCTGTTTCCCTTGCTGCTCATTAGAGTCCCAGTGCTGGATTCTTGTGACATTTCAAGAGAGCACTCTAAGCTGTGCCCATCACCTGTCTCCTCTAGCCAGCTCCTTCATCCACTGATAACTACACCCCAGAGCCTCCGTAGTCTTGGCTCTGAGTTGTTCCTATCTGCTTTTCTGAGGACCAGCCCTAGTTTTAGTCTGTGTCATTCTCTATGAGACTCTCAGTCTGTCACCTAAATCATTTCTATGGATTGGTTCACATTTTAAGAGTACAGATCCAACATTGCCACATGCCAGCTTTTAAACACCCAACCTCAGCTGTAAGTACACATTACAGTCACACTACAGTGACACAGGGTGCTCTGAGGCTTTAATGCCTACAAATGTTTATAGTAATAGCATTTTTCTTTTTGAAAACCACTCCTGATTTTTCATGTTATAATTACTATTGATACAATCCGAGTAGCACTGTCTGTATACTACCTGAACATGAGAATTACCTTGTTTATCGTCATCAGACTATGCGTAGGGATACCCTTGGTTCTTTTCACTAAACTATCTCGCAGGTAAGAGCTTTAGCTATGATTTCCTATTCAGAAAATTTGAATTACTGCTACTTTATAATTTTATTATTGTTGAGACCCGTACTCTGCCTGGCTTTGGGGCCAAAAATGTCCCGGTCTGTGCTGCTGCTCCGGTCCAAGGGCCAGGGTTTAGCAAGAGAGAGAGTAGGGGGAAGACGCGAAGAATAATGACAAGCCAGAGGATCTGTAGTAAAGTCTCACGTCTCTCACGTCTCTCTTATTGAAGGGAAATATGGGGTATTTATAGGCTTTTGTCACATGCCTTGTAGGCGCATGGATATCACATGCCTTGTAGGTGCGGATATGACGTAAGCCTTACAGACGTGGATAGCATGTGCGCCTTACAGGCATGTATGGCGTGGATAGCACGTGGATAACACGTGCACTGCATGCCTTGTAGGCGTGGATACCACGTGCTCCTTGCAGCTGGGGGCACTAAACAGCAAAATAAGCTATGTGGGATAAACA
The DNA here is from genome assembly GCA_030674055.1 of Rhabdomys pumilio. Lineage (NCBI taxonomy): Eukaryota > Metazoa > Chordata > Mammalia > Rodentia > Muridae > Rhabdomys > Rhabdomys pumilio. The sequence goes on from JANHMN010000004.1 coordinate 154,858,753, forward strand.
AGATATTTATCAGAGTGTGCTTCAGCTGTTGTAGGCTATTGAAAACCAAGTCTCATGTCAGGGTATATGGCTCAAGATGGCCGCAAAGCTGATAACTGCTTTCTAGTCGCTTTCTGCTTAAAGTCGGCTCCCAACATATGCATACAGTAGTAGAGCCTTTATTTAGCATTATTATATCTTGAATCAGAGCCTCTGAAATAGTTTCTTTGAGATGTTTCTATCTTTCTCTCTCTACTTCCAATTCTTATTCTTTTGATTTTAATCAGCCACATGTCTGTTTTTAGTGGAATTTTATATCAAACTATTGTTTTTGAAGATGTTTAAAGCAATGTTTATATCTGAGGACAAAATGATAAAAGTATTTTTATTTTATAATATTTATTTTATTTTATAATATTGTAGTATCTTATGTAGTCAACAAATTTGCTACAATTTATGTTTGCACAAGTATGTGTGCATGTGTATTCTGTGTGTGATCCCCGGGTGTATTGGTGCCACAGTGAGTGTGGAAGTCAGTCCTTGCCTTACACCTTGTTGAGGACAGGGTCTCTGAGTTGTTTTTCTACTGTATACATCCCACAGCTGGCCCAGGAGATTACACAACTATCAAGATGAATTTAAGAAGCCAGTCTTAACCATTTCATAGCCAAATCAAGGAGGCCTCACACATTTGTGGGCCTGCTACTATGTTTGGGGGTAGGCTAGAGACAGGTAGAGAACATGCCCTTTGTATGATTCTGTTGAAGATGCACATACAACACACAGGACACCTCCAACCCAGCAGACTGAACAGTGAGCGCACTCCAGCAAGAAATAGCATATTTCACCGACATATCTTAAGGACTGTGCTTGTCAGTTTTTGTCAACTTGCCATAAACCCAGTCATAATCTGGGAAGAGGGGACCTCAGCTGAGGTATTGCGCCCATCAGATGGTCAAACGGGTATGTCTGTATTCTTGATGGATGATTGATGTAGGAGATTCCAGCCCACTCTTGGCCAGTCCTATCCCTGGGCAGATAGGCCTGGGCTTTGTAAGAAAGCAAGCTGAGCAAGCCTTGAGGAGCATGCCGTCTATCACAGTTTCTCCATGGTTCCTGCTTCTGCTCCTGCTTGAGTTCCTGCACTGACGTCCCTAAATGATGGACTGTCACGATATATGAACCCTTCCCTCCTCAAGTTGCTTTTGGTCTGTATTTTGTCACAGCAACAGAGAAGCAAACTATGATAACAACCAAGTTTCATACAATTAAAACATAACAAATGTCTAAATCTGAAGCAAAATTCCAATTTATAAAAGTTTATTTGGTTCCCTCTGCATGTAGAATTGGTCCTGTGATTCAAGTCCTGATGAAGCAGCATCTGTGTTCCTCTGGAATTTTCTCTATTGTTTTGAAATACAGATTTTTTTTTTAAAGTTCAGTTTTAATAAAAATCCTTTTGCACCATTATAGAATTATTAACAGTCCATATCCATGACAGGAAAGAAGTTGGATTCGTTGGTCTGCACATCTAATCTCCCTTAAGGAGATCATTTCCGCAGTGTTCTTTAATGGTAGGAAGGGACACCGGGCCATCAGAGGTCAACCTAGCAACTTGTCTGTACTCTGTAGTAGTTTCTCAGACAGAGAATCCTGTTTAACCTGTGCAGGTCAACAGCAGCTCAAAATCCATAGTTGAGAAGTTTTGGCAGTCAGTTATGAATGAAGGACATTATTAAATAACTTTTCTACAGAGGCAGGCTAAAGGTTTCCTTTAAAACCTAAAAGACCCTTACTTGACATTTGGGATCTTTCCAGTACTATGTGATTTACTTTATTCCACAATTATAGAATGCAAACAAACTTCCTCCTTGCTCTTATAGACAGTCCCGACTCCCTGGTGTTACTCACAGGTGTCTGCATCCAGGCCTGCTCACACCTCAGGGGCCAGCTTGACACAGCACACCTGCAAAGAGCTACTTTTCCCAGGAGGCCAGAACCTGAGCTGTAAAGCCCTTTCTACCCCCTTCTTTCTGACCATGATCTTAAAGGATGGGTCTCCTTTCTACTCCATGGATACCTGGGGCCTTCTGTAGCTTGGTAGCTCGTGTTCTTCCACTTCCCAGGGGATACCTCACATGCCCCTGCAAAGGTGCCCACACTGTCCATCCAGGCAGATCAGAGTGACTTGTATACAGTGCCCAGCAGCTCTCTCTCAGTGCGTGACAGGATTTTCTCAGCTTCCCACAAACCTGTGAACCCTGGAAAGGTGCCCAAGGCCATGACTCCCTATGTCCTCCAGCTCCATGCTGGGCTGGATCATGCCAGCTGGAGCTCCAGCTGTGTTCCCCGCAGTGCCTCTTCATGCACAGGGAAAGGCCAGAGCTCCTGTCTGTTTCATCCTGCTCCCTAAGCAGTCACTGTGAAGCTGGGTTACTGCCCACCTACTGAGCACTTCCAGCCCAAGGAAGAGGGCCTGGGCTCTAGTCATTATCTTCAGCTGCCAGATTCCATGGGACCACCTGCAGCAGCATCTTCCAGACCCCTGGAGTGAGGGGACACCCAGAAGCAGGCAGGTGCTCTCACTGACCCAAAGCCTCTCCACATATTTCACAATTCTTTGTCGCCCCTGAGTTCCAGACTAGGCCAGTGGGAGTGTTCCATGGCAACGACTGCTCTTGTTTTTATTTTCCATTTGTAATGATAGCAGCATGCCAGATTTCTATTGTGCTTGCTTGGTGGGCACTGTTTAAAGCCTGCCATTGCATACTTGCTACCATTCAGTTCTCCCCAGACCCTAACTTATCAGTTATTAATCCTATTCCACAGCTATAGAGACTGAAGTTTCTGCTTACTGTCTAGTTGCTGGTGCTGGACCAGAATTACCTTCAGAAGTGGGGCCAAGGGCTCAGACTCATGATCACTGCTTAACAGGGAAGGCCTAGGGAAGCCTCCCAGGCCTTGATGGACTCTGCAGCCAAGAGGGGCTGAAGCCCAGGGGAGACCTTTCTTCTTCATGAAAGATTGGTTGTCTAACCAAGAAATATATCTACAGCTGTCATCCACATGCAGCTACATCTGCAACCAAGTCACAGCCTTGTGTGGCGAGCATGGCAGTTTTACCTCATCCAGGACTGCATGGAGGTGTGAGCATGCCTTTGCCAGCATTTACTTTCGAATAAAACAATACTACAACACAAAGAAGGCTTTGGCGCTGGTGCTGTGTGGGGCTGGGGTCCACCCGTGGGTCTGGAGCCTGAGTGCTGCATCTGTAGCCCATTGCTTGGGTGTTCTGAGGTCTGCGATACAGGAATCTGCAATGCCAGTGCCCTTGATAACACTCCCACTTACACAGAGATACGCTCTGGAAGCCTGACCCGGTGCGTCCTTAAAGGAATCTGTCTTAGTCACTCTTCAGTGGTTGTGAAGAGATACCATGACCAAACCAACTTTTTTTTTCTTTCTTTCTTTTTTTTTTTTTTAAACAGAGTTTCTCTGTGTAGCCTTTGCTGCCCTGGAACTCACAAAAATCCACCTGCCTCTGCCTCCTAAATGCTGGGATTAAAGGTGTGTGTCACCACTGCCTGGCTCTAATCCAACTGTTTTTTTTTTTTTCAAAGATAATTATTTTGTAAGTACACTGTAGCTGTCTTCAGACACACCTGAAGAGAGCATCAGATCCCATTACAGATGGTTGTGAGCTATCATGAAGTTGCTGGGAATTGAACTCAGGACCTCTGGAAGAGCAGTCGGTGCTCTTAACTGCTGAGCAATCTCTCCAGCCCCCTAATCCAACTCTTGCAAAAGAAAGCATTTAATTGGGACTGGCTTACAGTTTCAGAGGTCAGTCCATTATCGTCATGGTGGGGACATCGCAGGTGCTGGAACAGTGGCTACATCTGTCTGTTTCTTCCTGATATGCAAGCAGAGGGAGAGAGACTGGGCCTGGTGTGGGCTTTCGAAACCTCAAAGTTCACTCCCAGTGACACAGCTCCAGCAAGGCCAGACCTTCTAACCTTGCAATCTTTTCAAACACTGCCACTTCCTGATGACTAAACATTCAAACCTATATGAGCCTATAGAGGGCATTCTTATTCAGACCAACACAGAACTTACCAGTAATTGATGCATGCGGTGGCCACAGGAAGATAGGTGGTGGATGCTGAGGCTGGCAGCCTATGGGGTTTGTTGTACATTTAGACATTTGCTAAACACATTTGTTTCATTGTGAGACTCACTCATTGCAGCTCCAACCCCAGCAAGAACTAGGCTCAGTGGTTGGGCAGTTTATGCGTATACTGCCATGCACCTGTCTGGGTATGGCCATAACAAGGATCCCCACTCCTCACAATTATCATCTCTTAATTGGTAATGAAGTTTGGTGTCAGAGTCCTATATAAACCCCACATGTGGAATTACCAGGGCAGAAAACTCCAGGCCTACTTGCCCTCTGCATCTCTCCAAGAAAAAAAATATGGACCATTATCAGCTGCCTCTCTTCTGTGGGGCACTGAGGTTCACTGATGTCTTCCTCGTGCATGTATGTCCTGGGGATGTTTGTCTGTGTTCTGATTCTAATAGCTGCGGACACTGATGCGGTATGTACCTACTGCATGGAGGGGAGAGCACCAAGCTCTCCTGAAGTCTGAAGGTCACAGGCTCAGTGTCACAATTCTACTCTTAACTACCAGAGAAACCATAGCTGTTGTAGCATACATCCTGAAAGTATATAACACGAGTAGGAATAATCTACCAGCTCACTATGAACAATACATTTGAAAGTCCTTTTGGCATAAAGTTGTATGCTGTCCTGTGATGACATCTATGTATGTAGCTTTTAGCCAGTGCTGCAGATGCCTTTGTGATACTTAGGGAGGACTAACCTCAGAGATGACCTAGGTGGTCAGACTCGAGCCCCATCCTCAGATGTCTTTGAAGTTGTCTTTAAGTATGGGTCTTATGAAGACACCACATTTCACAAGGGAGCAACTCTGTACTAGAGTTACTGAAAATCTTAAATCATCTCCTAAGATGTCCCTAAGCACCAAAGATGAGGAGTTCCAGGATGGCCATAAAGTATGAGGTGGGATGTAGGCATCTTCCCTGAAGGACACTGCACATGGTGACCACCAAGGGATATTACAGGCAACACTTACAGGCATCAGAGCACCTGGGTCAGAAATACGTAGAATGGTATGCTTCGGAGAGTCAGGAAGTGTACAAGGAGAGAGAGAGTTTTAGCCAAAGAAACTGGCATATGTGGGGACTACATGAAACAGTGTAATAGAAGAGGAATCCAGGGAGGACATTAGATACATACAGCTATCATACATGGAGGTGGTAAGAGGTAACTTACTTACTATTGGACAAAGTGGGAGGGAGGAGGGTTCCGGTTTGAACTGTAAGTATCTGCCCTATGGTCATGTGTTGAAGGCTTGGTCTCAACAAAGGTGGGATCTTTGAGGAAATGATTATATCAGAAGGTCTCAGACCTCCTCAGTGGATTAATTCTGGCCTAACAAGATGCTGGAAGGAAGTAGTCATCAGGGAAATGAACTTTCAAGTGATGTTTTGACATTAGGGCATGATCTCTCAGCTGCCCCCTTCCCATGTCTTTTTCTGTCTTCCCTTTCCTCACCCTACCCTTCTCCTTCTGTGTCTCCTCTTTCTTTGCTGACCATTCTGAGGTGGGCATCTTTGCTCCACCACACACTTCCTACCATGATGTCTGCCTAACTTCAGGCCCCAAACAATGGAGTCAGTGGACCCTGTAATGAAACCTCTGAAAACAAGAGCCAAATTAACCTTTCCTCTTCTGAGTTGATTTTCCCGGGTTTTCTGTCACAGGGATGGGAAGCTGACTAGCACAAGGATACACAGGAGAAAACCAAGAGGGCATAGGTGGGTGAGGAGGTCCTTGGTCCAGTGAAGGCTGGACACCCCAGTGTGGGGGAAATCGTGGGCGGGGAGGTGAGAGTGGGAGGGTGGGTAGGGGCATATCCTCATAGAAGCAGGAGGGGGGGTGGGATAGGGAGTTCCTGGGTGGGTGGGGGGCAAGGAGATTACATCTGAAATATAAATAAAATATCCAATAAATTTTTTTTTTTTTTAAAAAAGAAAACCAGGAGGGAAAGAAGATGCAGAGAAGGAGGCTCTTTGAACTGTAGTTATTTAGCCTGGAGCAGACATAGGACCTGAGTATGGGCAGTCATGTGCAATACAGCTGGGAAATGACAAATAACATGCAAGAGAGAAAGCCTGGAATACATCTGCCTATTGCATAATCGCTGCAGAAGGACACCAGAAATAGTGTGTGTGTACTGTGTGTGTACTGTGTGTGTGTGTGTGTGTGTGTGTGTGTGTGTGTGTGTGTGTGTGTATGCTGGGTGATGATGCATGTATAAATGTGTACGTGTGGGTGGGGGTGCATGCCTGTGTGCATGTGTATATGTGCATGTGTGTACACACCTGTGTGTATGTGCTTGTGTGTGTGAGTGTGTATGTGATGCATTGTGAATGTGCATGTGTATGTGTGTGGGGGAGGTGCATGCCTGTGTGCATATGTGTGTATGCGCATGTGGTGGGATGCATGTGTGCATGTGGTGGGATGCATGTGTGCATGTGGCAGATGCATGCCTATGTGTATGTGTATATGTAATGTGTGTGCAGATACCTGTGTGTATAAGCACGTGTATATGTATGTGCATGTAGTGGGATGCATGTGCATATGCATATAGGAGGTGCATGCCTGTGTGCATGTGGGTATGTGCATGTGTGTGAACATACATCAGTGTGTATGAGTGTGTGTGATTGTGTACGGTTATGTGTGCATGTGTGTGTGGGGGTGCATGCCTGTGTGCATGAGTCTGTGTTTGTATGTGCTTGTGGGGGGTCTGAGGAATAGAGGGTGGTTATACCTGGCAGGAGGATGGGCACTCCCAAGGAGACCGACTATGCATTTCATGGTGTGCACTCAAAAGACACTTTTAAAGGTGCGTGTTCAGTGGGATTCCAAGTCAAGAAATGCCCTGATGTGAGGCTCCTCTCGAGGGTGTCAGCCTATGATTTCTTGGACTGAATCTTCCATTCAGATCTTTGCTGGAGTCACATCAGTGTTCTGCTGTGCCAAACAGCCAGCCCTCATTGCTGACTTGCAGCTGGACACAGCCTGGGCTCTGGGATGTTTTCTTGGATCTACCCTCAGCTGTGTAGCATCAACAAAGTCCTGTTCCATTTCAGAGGGTCACGTCAGCCAGCTCTTAAGTAAGGTTGTGTTGCTCCCACCTGCCAGAGGAGATGCGGTCACCATAGTAATGGCCTTATTCTTGTGACAGAAATGGCGGTGTGGGCTTCTCAGCATGACTCTGTGGATACGGATATTGGAGGCAAGTGGATGACTGGATGACTCAGTACCCCGACCGCACACTGCAGCACTTGTCTGTTCAGATTCTCAGAATGGCGGAACCATGTCTCCACAGTCACAGCTGTGAGACCAGACAGGAGGCCTGAGACACTGGGAGGCTTCTGTTTGTATGCGGATGGTAGGGTGGGTAGCTCACAGAGGCTTCTCTGCCTTAGACACCAGGACACACTGAGAATTAAGGTCAGCTTTATCTTCTCCTTTGTATTCTGCTAGAAAATTATTAATTATGAAAAATATGTCGCTTCTCCCTCCTTGCCCTGAGGGACTTTACTTTAGGATAAAGTGAACAGTAAAGGTGTTCACATCTGCAGGAATGAAAACTAAAAAGAAAATATAATTTTTAAATGTTATTACAATTTGTTCTTTTATTAAAAAGATTTATTTATTTTATGTATACATATACACTGCAAATGTCTTCAGACACTCCGAAAGAGGGCATTCGTTCCCATTATAGATGGTTGTGAGCCACCATGTAGTTGCTGGGAATTGAACTCAGGACTTCTGGAAGAGCAGTCAGCGTTTTTTAACTGCTGAGCCGTTTCTCTAGCCAGAAAATGTAAATTTTTTATTGGATATTTTATTTACATTTCAGATGCCAATCCCTTTCCCCATTTCCCTTCCCCAGAAAACCCCTATCCCGTGCCCCCCCTTTTCAATTTGGCTTTTATACAATTTTTTAAATGTTAATCAAGGGCTTTGTAAGTATGGTAATGCTCAATCAGAAGTGTAACCTAATTTTTTAACTTAAAATGTTTTCCTTTTGTTCTTTTAATTTTCCTTTTTGAGACTATGAAACAATTATATCATTTTCCTACTCTCTGTCTCTCTGAGCTCTCCCATTTACTCATCCTTGCTCTCCTTCAAATTCATGACCTCTTTCTGTTGCTTAGTAATACATACATGCACACACACACACACACACACACACACACACACACACACACCTAAATACATAGGTACAACCTGCTTGGTCTGTACAGTGTTATTTTTATGTATATTTTCAGGACTGACCATATGGTATTGGATAACCAGTTGGTGTTCTCTTCCCCAGGAAAGACCATTTCTCCCACACTCAGCCTTCCTTAAGTTGCCTGTGGTTCTTTGTGTATGACTGAGGCCTTATGGCCTTTATATGTCCATGTTAACATTGTCTTTGTTTAGCTCATGTTTAGGCAGCTATGTCGGTAACATTTTAAAGGTATAATTCTTACATTAGTAGGAGACACAAACATACATAAAACTCCCAACTCTGTGGCTCTTACAGTCTTTCTTCCTTCTTCTCTTCCTCTTCTTTCTCTTCCTCCTCCTCTTCCTCCTCTTCTTCCATCACCACCCACTACCACCCACCACTACTATAACCTCCACCCTCCTGCAATGGATCCCTGAGACTTAGTTGTGGGAGATACTTTGTACATGTATCCATTGTGACTGGGCTTTACAACTCAGCATTTTGATTAGTTGCTGTTTTCTATATTGTCTCTGTTGCAAAGAAGTGTTTCCTTGATGAGGGGTAAGGACTACATTTATTGGTGGGTATAAGGAATAAGATTTAGAAGGTAGTGAGGGATTATGCTGGTTTAGTAAAATGAAAGTCATAGGTTTTCCAAGAGCCATGAATTCAATAGCCCCTGGTAGTTTCCAGTACAAGGCATAGGTTTTACTTTGTTGAGCAAGTCTTCTGTTGGCCACTGCTAAAGTATGCACACAACTACTGCATCCTTAGGGTTTTCATGCCATGCTGGCCACTGTTGTGGTTCATAGTCACCATATCTGGGTGAGACTGTTGGTTGCTTCCCTCCTTTGGAAGCTTGCACTGACCCCCTCTGGTATCATTAGAATTAGTCCTCAGGGAAGAGGCTTTCAGGTCAATTCTAAATTAGGGACTTCTAGGTCCTCTGTCTGAAATACATGCTATCTTATTTTCAACCCTTGGCACAACCTAGGGTAATAGCAATAACCTGTAATGTTTGGGGAATATTAGACAACCCTAGCCAACATCTCAAAGAGGGCTTATTATGCCTGGTGTTGGTTTTGTTAGATGACCTTTGGATCTTGGAGAGAGGATTGTCAGCCCAGGTGGGAAATTTTCATTTAGAATATTGACTTATATGTACTGCAGAGGCATAGTAATAAAAAAAATATGGAACTGGCACAAAGTGATTCATGTAGACCAGTGAAATATAACCAAAGACCCCAATATGAAGTGTTTAGTATTTGACAAAGATGCCAGAAACAAGGTGGATAAAAGAAAGTATTTTCAGTAACTACTGTCGGGAAAACTGGATGTTCACATGAAGAATGAAACTTAATCTATTACCTTGCACAAAAATGAACTCCAAAAGGATCAAAGACATGAGGAATGTGAAACACTGGGACTGTTAGAAGAACACACAGCCAGCAACCTACGTGATACAAGAGTAGGAGAGGACAGCCCGAATAGGACTCCATTTGTCCAAAGATTAAGACCAACCATTGGCAAGCAAAACTTCATAAATAAAAAGCTCTGCACAGCTAAAGAAAATGATCAACCTGTTGAAGACAAAATCTACAGAATGGGGTTGAATCTTTGCTAGCTATACATCTGACAGAGCACTAATAGTATCCACAATATATAAAGAACGCAAGATTTAAAAAAAAAAAACAATAAATGACTCCTTCAGAAAAAATGGGCCTGGGAGCTCAAAAGAAGAAAAAATGCCTAAGAAATATCAATTTTCATCATCCCTAATGATTAAGGAAATGGAAATTAAAACAACTCAAATTTCATCTTACTCCAGTCAGAATGGCAAAGATCACCAAAATGGCCAACACCAAATTCTGGACAGGATGTAGGGAGGAGGGAACTCTCGTTCACTGCTGTTGAGGTTACAAACTGGTTAAGCCATTCTGGATATCAATATGGAGAACTCCAAAAATGCTAAAAAATCTATTCTATATCACTGTACATACACTATCAGCTGTATCCCTTCTTGGTGTATGCCCAAAGAATGAGACAGTCTACTCCACAGATAATATGCTCAGCCATGGTCATTGTTTGCAATATCTAAGAAATGGAAACAACCTAAATATCCCTCAGCCATTGAAGAGAAAATGATAATGTGCACCATGGAGCACTTTTTAGCTGTAAAGAAAAATGAAAGCAAGACCTTTGTGTGTAAATACATGGAACTATAAAAGATCATATTGAGTGAAGTAACCCAGACCCAGAAAGACAAATGCCACATGTTTTCTCTCGTCTGAAGCTCCAAGCTTCACATCTTCAGATGTAAGTACATATCCTGGAGTAGCTTCAGAAACCAGGAAAGTAAAAGGGGGCCAATGTCAGGGTGTGTGGGCGGGGAGTGCAAGGGGAATAGAGAGGGATCGTAAGATATAAGTGATCTGGTCAGAGAAATGGAAAGGGGGCATCTAACTAGGGAGTGGGGGGGAAATAAATACAAAAGGAGGGTAAAATAGAATCCCCCCAAAGTCTTAAGAAATCTATTAATATTACTATTATTCATGTACCTGTATTTTTAAAGTCCCCCCATGTGTAATTTTTGTTTGATTCGCTGCTGCAGTTGCAGTGTTGGCTGGTTTTATATCAACTCTACACAAGTTAAACTCACTTGGGAAGAAGGCACCTCGATTGAGAAATGCCCCTCACAAGATTGGCCTGTGGTTCAACTTCTTGACGGATGATTGGTGTTGGAGGGTTCAGATGACTGTGGGTAGCACCATCCCTGGGTTGGTAATCCTGACTGCTATCATGAAACAAACTGAGTAAACCAGGAACGTCAATCCAGTCAGCAGCACTCCGTGTTCTCTGCATCAGCTCCTGCCTCAAGATTCCTGTCCCAACTTCCTTCAGTAATGGACCTTGAAGTGAAAGTGGAAGCAAAATAAAGCCTCTTCTCCCTGAGTTGCTCATGATCATGGTGTTTCACAACAATACAGACCCTAGCTAAGACAGACAGATACTGTTGACTCCTGTCAAAGGCTGAAAGAAATGGGTGAACCTTTTACTTTAATTGATTAGGTAGGTGCAAAAATAAGGTTTTTTTTTTTTTTGCTTTGCTAAAATTTGCCAATTGGTATTAGAATAAAAACCATACTTAATAAATACGGTTATATTATACATCATCTTAACATGCATTTATCTCCCATGCTACCATGCCTTTGTCCTGATGGCAGATCTAATCATCTATACCAGCTCAGACCTCACCTTGTGGTGCACATCCTAAATTCAGATGCTCATGTGAGCACATGGAGTCATGGAGCACCATACTGTCCCTGAGCTTCTGATGACTCTGCAGGCCACACACACTGGAAAATCTCAAATATGGGGCTTCAAGGAGCCTTTCTACACACACCAAGAAGCAATGCAAATAGCCAGGGCTTCCTGAGACTGGAGACTCCCACCAGGGCACAGGAAGTGACGGTGGGGAGAGCAGAAGCATCTGCAGCAGTCAGTGCTGGTCAAACAGAAACAGGTGCTCATGCTGCAGCATCCCAGTGAGCCTTTCTGCATTCTATTCAGCCATGCTCAATGCTGGACATGTGTGTGGTCTCTGATCACCACGCTCTCACAGGCACAGAACACAGCACTGCTCCTGAGGTATGTTCAAGTTCCCACTAAAGACTTGACCACTGCCCTTGATTTGTTAGGCTTTCATGTTGTGTTTCCTGATAGCTGATATTGGGCCTCCTCCTCAGAAACTGTACTCAGGATACTTTGTGTATGATGAGGAGACATGCCTTCTTGGGCAGTACCTGCTCTAGTCCAAACATTCTTGGCAGTGACAAACCGTGTTTTGATCCACTGTAATCGGAGGTATAATATCCAGAAGCACACCTTGTAATTCAGTTTACTACCCAACTCTGTATGCTCTACAGATGATGGTAAAATAATGTGTTAGTGATTTAGAGTTGCAAGCTGTGAGAGTTTATTAGAGTTGGTAACAAAGGGGACAAAATCTTTTCTAAACACAGTGACGCTCACAGGCCTGCTTGTTCTTCCTGTTCCCCTGCCAACCTCTTTTCTACATATTCTAGTGAATCCTACCTTGGAATTCAGATAACTCTCTGTCCAGGTCAGCTAGACAATCAAGTGGGACCCTTAGACCCCATGGAGAGGACTGAGATGCGAGAGAAAATAAGGAGGCACAGCAAGTCAAGAAGTCTGATCAAGCTGGCAAAATTTTTATTGTTCACACAGGTTATATACTCTAAAAACAGGATATGGGGAGGGGTAGGAAAGGAAAGAGGGCTTTGCAGGTGGAGGAAGCTAGCTGCAGCTGCAGGGTCTAACTAAGTTATTCTCACAAAACCTTTCTGTTACCAGGGGTTCTAAAAACACCTATCTAGCAGGATGTTGGCTAAATCTAAAGATCAGGAGGAAGGGTTACTGAGGTGGGTTGCTATAAGGCCTTGTTTGAAGTTCTGAGAACTGACAAGTGAATCATGGAAGGTAAGCAGAAAGAAGAATAGTAGATAGGAGAGCCAAGGTGAGTGTTTGCCAAGTGTAAGTCCTTGCCATGGCTTCCTACAACTCTCCAGGCTTTTGACAAAGATGCTTCTGTATCTAAGGGGTGTGTGTGTGTGTGTGTGTGTGTGTGTGTGTGTGTGTGTGTACATGTGTGTACATGTCTACACAACCTTTACAGTGGGACCTCACTCAGATCCCCTTTGGGAGGTGGAGAATTGGGTTATGTGTGGAATATTTTGCTTTTTTTTTTTTAAAGGAGACCCAAGGCAATATTATGAAACTTCCATAGGTGGGTGGCATTGAGAATGCTGGGTGCTCCTTTGGCTTTCTCTCATTGCATTGATAATGTTGTATTGACACCAGTGTGTGAGTTGCTTCTGAACTTACATGGATATGCTATCATCCTCTGTTCTTCTGATCACCAACAGCAAGTTTAGGCCTGCGTTACCTGGTCAGCCAGCTGAGTATGGATAGAGAAATCTTGACTAAAGGGACAGGGTGTGAAAACCATTGCTGCTTCCACTGAGACTTGCAGAGTGGTAGCTTCTGATCTAGTCCACAACCTTCTCACAGCCTATGGAGTCTTCAGTTTCGTCAGCTTCCTGTTGCTAAGGATCAATGATGGCTTACCTCTTCCTGACCCTGCCATGAATTTCTGTCTTCACACATTTAACACACATATGTGAGAACACACATGACAAGAAGCCAGAGGACATGGTGAGTTTACACACACACACGCACACACACATGCACATATATGCAGATACCCACAGCAAGTGTTAGGAGACCATGCTGGAAAGTTGGCTCAGAGGTTAAGAGCACTGACTACTCTTCTAGAGGTCATGAGTTCAATTCCCAGGAACCACATGGTGGCTCGCAACCACCTATAATAAGATCTGGTGCCCTCTTCTGGCAGGAAGAACACTGTATAATAAATAAATAAATAAATAGGATGAAAGAAAGAAAGAAAGAAAGAAAGAAAGAAAGAAAGAAAGAAAGGAAGAATGTGGTTATGAGAAGTCACTGTTGGGTTCCATGATCTTCAGATCAACACTGGGTCAGAAGTAGGATGTCCATGTCATGAGCCACTATAACTTGCCAAGCCCAGGAGGCAGCACTGCCGAGCTAAGGGTGGGGGCAAGCAACACAGGAATAAGATGACCCCTCTCTCATCAGGAGGAGCAGGACAGAGGGTCAGGGAGCCATGACCTGCACCTTGCACATGACTCTGCCACTACTACATGGGGGTCAGAGTGCCCTGGCATGCTTACCAGCCTTGGGACTTCTGTCTCCCCAATGACTCAAAGCACATGTAGCTTTAAGAATGTGGATTCCACATGTGCATGTATCTGCCAGAGGCTTAAATACTAAAACTCATGAAATTATAAATTCAGAGGGCATGAGGCTGGTTAGTTCCATTTCTTCCTTTTGTGTGGTGTCAGTGAACATTTGATAGTCTTGTGCATATTTTAAAGTGTTACTTTTTTAGGCATTTATCCCTTAGGCCTCAGGACCGGGACAAGGGTGTTCCCGACAGGAACTTTCACTCAAAACTTATTGTAGAAGGGTGTGTGCCATGTGTAAGGATGGAATTTGTCCATGAAAACAGGGGTTCCAGAAACAACTGCCTCTGATGGAGAGGTTAAAGGAGAAAGTTATTCTCACCACCCACCAAGATGTCATCATCATTCACATGCCAATAACCATCCATCCTAGCCTAGCATTAGTAAAGTAGCAGACACACGGACACATCTGTGTTCCTTTCACTCTTCACTCTCCCTCGGCCACTGTTCTCTTAGCTCCCACATGCGGCTCCAAGATGCCCTCTAGGTATTGTTGAACATAGGGAGGACAAGGGTCTCAGTAAGAGCTGTGGAAAGGGCTGAGTGCTAAATAACCAGAGACCAGAGTGTGGTTTTTAAAGTGAATGAAGCTTAGCCAGTACTTCCTGTCAGGACAGGAGCTCAGAGGCCTCCTGTTGAAACGCCTGTGGTAGTAAGGAACAGGTCCAGATCCCACATTTTACTTTACGTTCCAGAAGTGGTTTGTAAGTTAAGACTAAAAACAAACTAGCCCAGTTTCTATGGACACATTATGTTAAAAACAGCTAAGTGAATAGATATAGAGACCCTTGGGTTCTAATATATGTCTTAGCAAACATAACTAACTAGATAATAGATAACTAACTAGACTTCATTTACTTAAATGTAAATCTGACCTTCCTCCCGTGCCATTGGTGAACAGTTGAGTCTCACCACCACTTGAAAATTCTCTGCAGCCTGTAGTCAGTCATTAAGATCAGCTTTTTAAAGTTTGGAGGTGTGTTTATATTACATTCCTAAAGCAAAGCAGCTCGGGTAGGAGGGTGGTTAGTGGTCCTGGGTTTTCCTGCTGGTTTTCAAGCTCCAGAAAAGTCACTTGAGATGCCAGTGCCCTCCACGAAGGCAAGATGTTTCTGTCTCTTAGAAATAGATTATGGCAGGAAAATGCTTCATAAATCAGGATATGCCATGATTATTCTTTTAAATATATCACATTTAAATAAGCTAGGATTGGAAACTACAGATCATCAAAGGCCCAAGTCCTCAATAAAACACAGAACTAGAGAAGGTAGTATGAAGTCTGTCGCAGCTTGGCAAGTTGGCCTTTTACCATTCGATACAGTATTGAAGAGGAAAAGGAGGATGGTGGGAGATGCAGGAGGAATGAGCCAGAAACTACTTTATCCTGGCACAGGATTCTTTGAAATACAGGGAGCTGCTCAGTCCTGAGCAGAGCAGGGCAGGGCTTCACTGCTTTTCTCTTCATCTGAGCACATGGCGAGCAGCGAGCCCATCCATGTTTCTCCTCAGCAGGGACAAGCTATAAGATATGACTAGGTTTTCAATAACTAACATTTCAGAGAAAATGGATATTCAGTTAACTGTGCCCATAATGCTAAATAAATGAACAGAGAGGGGATTAATGTGGTTTCAGCCTATTTTCTGAAATTAGTATGCAGAGGCTCCCCTATGCAATGTCCGAGAGCAGATTCAGCGCACTGAAAAAGTGGCAAAGAGGATGCTAGGGGCCAGGGATGAAGAGGAACAGAGAGTATCTGGTTAGGTAGGGAACCTGAAGTATGAAAGCAGTAGTTGTATATTATATTATACGTTCTTAAGAACACTAAACTGTGTACTTAGAGATTATATTTTATTTGTATTTTAAGCACAACAAAAATGGAAAAAAATATAGAAATGCCACAACTTTAAAGACCCTCAGTAAGGCTATGAAAGAAGCCAGATACCACACATAAAAGCCACATATATAGCCTCATATTATTTGTAGGAAATGTCCAGAAGAGGCAGAGCTAGAGACAGAGGACTTCAGTTTAGGGCTTACAGGGGACTGCTGCTAAAGAGACAGGACATGGGGTTTTCTTTGTGGGTGTGAAAAAAATCCCGGCTTTAGATAAGAATCACACATTCTGAGTCATGAATTCCAATTTAGAGTAGACTTTGATTGATTGATTGATTGATTGATTGATTGACCTACAGCTAGATGAATGAATTGAGACAGAATGCTGCTCTATGGTCATGTCAGTCTTGAATTTGGAGTGATCTTTGTGTCTCAACCTCTTCAGTTCTAGGATTTCAAGATTGAGTCATCATGATTGGCTAAAGGGTGTATTTTTAAATGATTATAATTAAGAATTTTATGTGATACGTGTATTCTATTTTAACTTTCAAAATTAAGATAATTTAAACAACAACAACAATAAACTCTGAATCTTACTCAGCAGCAAATTATTAAAGGCCCAATTCCCATTTGTTAACAGAATGACAAGGACTGCCAGTGGCCTGAATGAAATCCCAGCTTCTTGCAGAGGCCAACGGCACTAGTGGCCTAATTAGTAAGTGTGGGAAACAGGGGTTGAGCTGGCCAGTTCAGGTCAAGACACTCAACTTTAGGGCTATATTTTCCCCAGTGTTATCTGCCTAGCTGTCATGAAAAGATGATTATTTTTGATTCTACTGGTTCTGCAGACCTGGGTATAAATGCTCTTACCAGACAGTGTTTTGAGAAAATAAACTCTACATCTGAAGCTTATCTCCTGAAAAATTGTATTTTTGTAGCATTTCTTTTCTTGCCTCTCTTCCTTTGTCCCAGCTCTGCTGCAGAGAGAGAGCGCTGTCAACTGGCAAAGTACTTGGAGAGAACCAATTCTCAAATCAGAGCTTTTGAAAAATTAGTGCTCTTCTCAAAGAAGACTAGTAAAAATAAAAGTAAATCAAAGCCTGAATTAATATAGCCTGTCTTATTCCTTTTTGGCATCTGAATATATCACTGTATTCTTCCATGTCAGATGGGCTCACTCAGAGTGTAAGAAACTCCTGGGAAAATAAATTATGCTTTTAGTAGCTTAAAGGAAAATTAAAGAAAACAAAATCTAAAACACTAAAATGAAGTCATTAAGGACAGTTGTAGCAGGTTCTGCTAACTTATATTGGCTGGAAAGATATTTAGAGTGTTGTGAATCTCATTTCAATCCTAAATTTTTAATAGTCAGGATTATGTAACCCAATATTTTATTAAGAATTTTTGAACACTTTTTGTAATTTTTTGAGATAACGGTTGAAACATCGGTGCTCAGAGGGTGTGGCTGGTGAAGTTTGGTTTTGGTGTGGGCTATGATCAAATATTCAGTGAATGCTCTGACTGTACCCAAGAACTGCAAGTGGCAGCTACCCCTCGCCTTAACTCCCCGAGTCTTCAGTTCTTCTATTTCTCAGTAGGGATAAACATTAATTTAAACATGGCAGCTATCCCTTGTCTTAGCCTCCTAACTCTTCAGACCTTCTATTTTTCAGTTAAGTTAAACATTGATTTAAATGCCTTCTTCTACTGCAAAAAAATGGATGCAATTTCCAAAAGACGAAGAAAGAGATGCTACTCAAAGTATTACAAAAGCACGAAGCGACTCTACTTACAATGTTAACACATACACATTTCTAGTTTCGCAAGGTTCAGTTGCCAATCTGAAACCTTTCAGCCCATGCGGATTTAAGAGATTACCAGATGTGGAAAAACGAATGTACAGCCCAAACAAGAGAAAGTCTTCCATTTTCTGCAGTTTGCATAGTCCAAGGAAGCAAAATATTTTCCACTTTGTTAAATATTTAAGGCCACTAGGGGAGAAGTCTGGCTCCTCTGCTGGAACAGAGAGGCTCTGCTCACCACATGGAAAATGCATCCGGAGACCAGATTTTTCCAGAAGTAACTCAGCGGGCGCTGGGCTCTGGCCCAAGGCTGCTAGCATCAGCAGCCTCAGGAGCACCTGGCCATCTTACAGCCTTCCAAGCCTCTGAAACTGCACAAGGATAAGGGAAGAGGCCACCTCTGCACACATAGACGTGTATACAGTAATGATTACGCTCTTCCCATTTCCCCGCTTAAGCTGACGCTTGAACGTTTTGAGTTGGTGAGAAAAATAACACAAAGCAGCTTTCTCTGCAGGCCTCATTCATGTAGATCAAAATCTTGAGAAGGAAAGAAGTAATTCACAGATTTGGGTAAAGTTCTGTTTAAAAATCAGATTCATATGTTTATTCAAATATTTGTGGATTTGTTGACCAAGTCACAATACTGGCTATGCCACTTATGTCCTAGTGACCTGGAGCTATGTTCCTGATGATTTAATGGGTTCTGATTCGCTGTACCATCTCTAGACAACCTCTTAGCTTCTCTCTGCTCCACCTGTTCTGAACACTATGAGGACTATACCAAGTTCTTTCCTACATTTCTAGGAGGAAACTCCTAGACCAACAACTCATCCATTCACAACATACTTGTTGCTATGCCTGGCTCTGATAAGTGTGTCAGAAGCCCTTGTTTCTTGGAGTCACTACTAACTCAAACAGGTGGTTTATTCTGTTCTATAATAGTATTGTAAATTTTTTCACTCCTATCAATAGCATTTATTCTGGCTAAGGAAACACTTTAAACATACTTACCTTATATTTTCAACTTAGCAAAATATTTGAGGTACATAAGTTACTGTATTTGACCTTAAAGTAAAATCAAATAGTCCTTCATAACAGTTGGGATTTTTCCACATTTTGAGATTCTACACGGATAACTGAATAAAGACTTATATATTCATCAGAATATTATTGAGGGTTTCTATTGCTGGGATTAAAAAAAAAAACATCATCAAAAGAAACCCAGGGAGGGGTTTATTTTTTTCTTAGAACCATCAGGTCATAACCCATCACTGAGGGAAGTCAAGGCAGGAACTCATGGGCAGAACCTGAAGCCAGGAACTGAAGCAGAGGTCATGGAAGGACATAGCTTACTGGCTAGATTGCTCTGATTTGGTCAGTTTGCTTTCTTATACATCACAGTGCCACCTTCCTTCTTCCTAAGTAGTGCACCTCCCATAGTAGGCTGGCCTCTTCCACGTTAGTCATAAGTCAAGAAAATACCCTACACACTTGCCTGTAGGCAATCTAGACGCAGGCATTTTCCTGTTCACAGATAACTCTAACTTGTGTCAAGTTCTCAAAACTGCAACCAAGACAGCTAGCACCTATAGGTGGGTATCAGACAGCATCTTATTGAGAGTGCAAGTCAGGGCCACTCTGTGGGCTTGTGAGCAGAGCTTCATGGATACCAGTCATCATTATGTATGTACCAGTCAGCATTAATATGACCATAAAGGCCACATCTCATTGTAGCTCCCAGTCAGTGCCCCAGTGCGGGAAGTAATCAGCATTGCTCTGTGAGCACAAGTTGACATCACTATGTGGGTAATAGTGTCAGTCTGTGGATGACAGTCAGCCTCACTGTGTGGACAGGTCATCAGGGTTATAGGAGTACCAGCCCATCAGAGGTTTCAGCTCAACGCTGAATAAGTGGGTAGTTTCATCCATGGAATTCCAGTTCTAGTTTACTCTGCAGAAAATTTGCTTGGCCCAGGAGAAAAACCCTTAGGATAACATCTGTCTAGCAAGTTGCAATAAAACTTCCACGGTCACCACCCCACCAAATTCAAATGAGGTCAGAGATACTCCCAAGGTTAGAAATTCAGACTGGAAGACATTCTAATAACCAAAGCTTCCATGTATAGACATGAATGATCATGAAGATGGACTGAGATGACTAAAGACAGGCGCTGGCCTGAATCAGAAAAGGCTCATGTTTCTCTCTTGAGAGTGAATCCAACAACCAGTAGATCTCAGCTCCCTATGTCTGATGTCATGCACAGCCAGCGACAGAAAGATTTTTACCTTTGGGATTTCTTTGCTCTGTTTCTCTCCTTCTCAAGAGTTTCATGGTTGCAAAGGCAAACTACAATGTTGTGAGCATGGTGTTAATTACTTCTGATTCTCAGTGACTGCAACACCTGACAAACAACCTAAGGAAAAAGTTATTTATTTTGTCTCCCATTTGTGTGTATGTTCCATCATGAAGGCAGGAGCTATGACAGAGAAAATAGTAGTTCATGCCATGATGAAACAGGAAGCAGAAAGGAAGTGGCCAGGGAGAATATATATGTACACACACACACACACACACACACACACACACACACACACACACATATATATATTCTAGAATACCCCAATCAAAAACATGAACCTGTGAGGGACATTTGAGATTTAAGCCGTAATTCCATCCCTGATCTCTTTTCTCACAATGCAAAATGCATTTAGCCCAATTTTGAGACTAAATAATATCACTTCCAGCATTACCCACAAGACTAAACCCAGAGTCTCTCTACTGAGCATCAAGACAATCTCCTGGCTGTCAGCACCTGTAAAATCAAAAGGGAATATAAAATATAAATTTAAATTGTTACCATATAAAATGTCACAGAGTAAATATTTTCTTTCCAAAAGGGAAAAATTGACCAACAGGTCAAACAGTACAACTTGTAGCTCCGTGACTGTCATCTAGGGTGTGTTGGACCAACTTGAGTTCCAACATGGATGGGCAGCCCAGTCAGCATGTCTTTGTTATAGAATCTCACATTGTCTCTCTTCTGGATTGAACCCACTCAGTGCCTATAGCTTTTCTTGAAAGACATTCCATGTTTCTGGTGTTTACAACATGCTAGGGCCTCCACTACAGCTTAAGCTTCACCCACACCACTTCATAATGACCTTTTCAGGGACTTGAGACATAGCTGTCTTTGCAGGCCTTCCTCTAAAGTCTGGTGGAAGCTTGTATGGTCCAAAAGTTCTTGCATTATGTCTTTAATCCCAACACCATGTTGATGACACCAAGCTTTGCCAGCTCGAGGAGTGTTAGGTTTTCATTTATCGCAATGGGGGCTTCTTAGCACCTTGGTGTTGAGCCTGTTGACTCTTTCTTTAAACAACCCTGTATGATCTTGGTATTATGGAGGCATTCTCTTACTACAAGGAAATTTGTTGAATGAATTTACTGTTTTACCCAGTGGAGACTGTGATGCTGAGGTTTCAACAATTCCTAAAATACCCTTAAGGTTCTTGTCTTGTTGTTCTAGTGAATGTGCTTCTCTCTCTCTCTCTCTCTCTCTCTCTCTCTCTCTCTCTCTCTCTCTCTCCCTCTCCCTCTCCCTCTCCCTCTCCCTCTCCCTCTCCCTCTCCCTCTCCCTCTCCCTCTCCCTCTCTCTCTCCTTCTCTCTGTAATTTAAATGTTTTTAAGATGACGATTTTAGTCTTGTTTGGATAAATGCCGATCAGAGGCCATTTTGCAGGTGTTAGTTCTTGTTTTTTACCATCATGCTACATTGATGGACCTCAGACTGCAAGGAGTCTTCTTAGTGGGACTAATCTCTTTTAACAACTTTCTGTCCACAATTTTCAAAGGGCTCAGGTTTCTCTTTTTGACGAAACTGCTGGCTTTTTACATTCTTCTGCTCTGACTTTTTCTCCTGATTCTCACTGTCAACTTGCCCTAAAGCAGCCAGCAATAACCATGTCACAACCTGAATGCTAAATGTGGTTGTGACATTTCCTGTTGTCAAATTGATTAGGCCATTACTTTTGAATTCAGCCTCAAAAACAGACAAGTTCTTTGCCAGAATGTGACACAGTCCACAGTACAGTTCCTAGCACAGTTCTCTAGTATAGTCCACAGTACAGTTTCAAGCACAGTCCTCTAGTATAGTCCACAGTACAGTTCCCAGCACAATCCTCTAGTACAGTCCACAGTACAGTACAGTTGCCATCACAGTCTTCATTTCTGTATGAAGCTTCATAAACTCAGTTCTTTATTGTTCACTTTTGTATCCATAACCTGGTCTTCTGAGCTCCAGAAGAACCACACATGAATCTGTCCCTATAACATTTCAGGACATCCTAATCTATATCTCCATACTTCTCTTTGATAAAGGCATAAGAGCCAGACAGGTTTAGTCACAACAGTTTCTCTATTGCTGCTGTGACCACAATACCTGACAGAACAAAGTTAAGGGAATAATTGTAGGGGAAATTCAATCCAACAACATGGCTTCTTTGGCAAGGGATCACATCCAAAGACCTTCTAGGTCTATACTATCTTGTCAGAATGCAGACATGCACTGGATTATAGTATGATCTGGCTGGAATGTAGACATGCCCTTCCTACACACAATTAATTCCTAATGTCATTTTGTAAAAGGAAGCAGCCATGTTTGAAAGTGATATCTAATTGATGGCCAGACAAAGTGACAAATCAGAGAAAGATTTGACAGAATCAGTCAGAAATAGGATGTACCTAACTCACAGAAGAAGAGCACAGGAAGGAGAGGCTACTTAAGAGCAGCTAGGGAGGAAAAAAGGTGTGGTGACTGTGTATGATGGTTTTACAAAGGCATATTGCAGAGACAACAAGCTAGACACTGGTGAAGACAGAACAAGCCAGAGAATGAGAAGGAACTAGAAGATTAGAATATATTGCTCAAGTTAGTATGAGTGCAAGCAAAACAATTCAGGCAGATCCAAGAGAAGCTGGATTGAATCAGTCAGCTCGAAAGATCAGATTGTGCAGAGGCTAGAAGCTTTCAGGCATAGACCTAAGGATAGAACAGAGAATGAAACACTCTGGGCTCATCCCAGGCTGTATATTGCCAAATCTTGAATATGGTTCTTATCTTACCTCTTCATCAGAGAAAATAAAAGAAATAGTTTAAATAATTCTTTATTTTGGATCATAGGTTCACAGGGTTCAGTCCATACTTGTTTGGCCCTATATTGGAACATTATGGCAGCAGTGTTATGTGGCAGGAGATAGGAATTCCCAACACGTCAGCCAGGAAACAGAGAGCAGTAGGTAGTAACCAGGGATTTTTAGTTACACTCAGGAAACCACCCCCAGTAAACTATGCTAGGTAGATTCCACCTCCTAAGAACCTCTAAAAATAGTGCCTCCAGGTAAGGCAAGCATCTGAGACAAGAGTTTGTTGGTGAACTCTGCAGATTCAGACCATAATAGCACTGCTGAAAGGAGCCATACAACACAGATGTGACTAAGCCCTCACTCCAAGGACTCTCAAAGGAAAGAGGCCTTCACCCTAACCATGGAGAATTGAAGACCTTAGTCCAGAAGCCGCTTGACACTGAAGTCCTCAGTCTAAAACCACTTCAGTGAATTTACAGTACATTCCTAAGGAGAACACATCCAAAGCATGAAACTTACCTGTTGTCATCAAGAAAGAACGGTGTAACAGGGCTGGCAGATAATAATCACATTTCTTTTTGCAATAGATTTTGTGACTCAGTAAATGTTTCTGTTTTTTTTTTTAAGCTGAGTTTATGATAATTCATTTCACAACAGTCAGTAGTCATACACATAGTGAGTTCCTCCACAACTGCACTGAGGGAGAATTCTGAAGGGCAGATGACCTTCTCTCTTTTCCTCAATGAAACACTGCCATTAGTATTAGGGAATCAATTGACAGAGTGTGTAGAAAAGCCAATGATGAGTCAGTGTACTTGGGGAGATGAAGTTCTTAGAGGTGAGTTTCTGGGAAACATCTGGCCCCAGCCTGGGTTACACTTTCATTGTTCAAGATTTTCTAAGAAGTATGGAATAAGCCTTCATATTATAGCTCTCAGTTTCCCCCTGTTATAGTTAAGGGAAGGTTCTAATTATGACACTGATGGAAAGAGAGAGAGGTTTTCTAAGAGAAAGCCCTGTAGTTTTACAGTAACAATATGACTTCTACCATTTTTTTTAAAAGTAAATTCACAAAGAGGGCTAGAATGTAGCTCTTTTGTTTTCCTAGAATGTACCATGGCCTGGTTTTGATCCCCAGAAAACTGGGTGTGGTGGTACATGCCTAGAACTTTATTAGATGAGAGGCAGAGGCAGAAGGATCAACCTGGATACATAGTATGTTTGAGGCCAGCCTTGGATGCATAGGACCTTAAACAAACAAACAATAACAGTGAGACTGGAACTTAAAGTGTAAAAAGGAAAAGTAGTATCATTTAAAGTCTAAAGAGTTTAAATCAAAAAGTAATATGTGGAGTGTTGAGAGAGGGAGGTAGGTATTCTCCAAAACCCAGAAAATCACTTCCAGAATTTCACATCACTAAATATGAGGTGATTATATCAACAAAGAAACAACCTAAAATGGAGGCAAAGGACAGAATGAAGGATTAAAATAAAGCATATTGGCTGTGAGAACTGCAGTGCATATCACTCTGGGCATGCTGGTTGGCAACATGGAGGACAGAGGTAAGTGGGTCTCTGTAATCAGAAGAGCATCAGAATGAGGCTTTAGTAGACATGTATGAGACAGGGTTGGTGATGACTGTTGGACCAACCTACAATGTTACAAAGGGAGCCCCCCCCCCCCCTCTCTCTCTCTCTCTCTGTGTGTGTGTGTGTGTGTGTGTGTGTGTGTGTGTATGAGTATTTGAGGGCCTAGATAAAGAGAGAACTTCATGGATAAATTTACTAAGACTACACTTAGATAAAAATATATTGTACTTAAAATTATTTTAAAAAGAAGAAAATATTTTCAACATTTTGACTGAAAACAAACAACATAATTAAAAACAGATCAACTATAAAAATCTGGCTGTCCTCTCTCAGTACAACAATAAATCCTGAAGCTAAAGAAACAACATGGCCAGACTCAAAAAAACAGCTGTGCCCACTTACCCAGCCAGGGTGCTCAGGTGAAAGGCTTGGGAAGTAAAGGTCGATGAGCCTTGTTGACACAGAATACAGAATGTCAACCCATTGCTGAATGAAAACCAGTGCTGCAACCAGTGCTGCAAAGAGATAGCTTCAACAAGGCTTTGAACTGGCAGATGGGTTAAAGAACTGTGCAGAATAGAAGGGATTCCCTTTCCGATGAACGGTCACATGCCCAACACCCAATACAAACCATCAGGTTGACTAGCAAAAACCATAGCATGTATGAGGTTTTGTTTTTGTCCATTCTGGAAAGTACCAGTTTTGCTTTTCTGTTTTTAAATAACTATTTTTTTTTTAAAATGACAAATATGAGTTATTAACATAGACTTTCAAAACCCACTATCAGTAAAAAAATACCTTGAAAAAAATTGGGGTTGGGAAAAAAAAAGCAATAAAAACTGTAACTGTAGTAATAAAACTTCCCACAGAAATGGCACTAGACTAGGCTTTGTGGGTCTAGACTATGATGGTTTTTAAAAATAGAAAATAGTTATAAATTTTCACATGTCTAGAGCCCCATGAATGTGGGAGAGGACACAGTGACCAGCTTTATGAGGCAGGTGTGAGTCAGTTAAATTCTGGTAAGAGCGAACTGCAACAACAAACGCAAAACAAACCTCTGAAATGGGTTGGGAAAGCATCACCACACCATGGGTAGGGGAATTCGGCATTAGCAAGGACAGGGTGACAGTTTATTATGACCTACGGTCACATTGACAGGGACTGAGGAAGTGTGAACTGTGAACAAATAATATTTAGAGTCTTAGGCCATCAGAGTAGAGACCGATTCCATCTAGTTCAAGGTCATCCTGAGAATCTGAGGACACTGACACCAAGCTAGATCAAGGCCATTCAAGTCCATGGCTGGAGAATATGGGATGGCTGAGGGAAATAGGGGAACAGAGGCGGTCAGTATTTTTAAAAGACATAGCTTCTTGGGAAACAGGAGTACTTATTCAGATATTATTGGAACCTTTACATGAAGCCTGTAAGACTTTCATTCACTTGTAATAGCACATCCCACAACAGATGCCCCTCCAGTGATGATCATGATCCAAAGCTCCTACACATACCTGCAATAGGAAAGACAGAGGTCTATTGTGGATAAAATGTAATAAACTTAGCACGGAGAAATTTTAGATGTTGGAGACAACACCGTGATGCCAGGATGTCCTGCTCTTCAGAAGAACCAGCAAGCTTTCTCGCTTGCTTCAAGTAAAGATCCAGATGGAATCTTGGAGTTGAGTGGGGAACTGATCTGAGGTCCCTGTGGAATAATAAAATACACATTGAAAGTCACCTTTAAGTAGAAGAATGAGGGCCTGTCCAGTCACCAGACAAAAAAAAAACAAAAAAAACAAAAACAAAAACAAAACAAAACAAAAAAAAAACCATTTAAGTAAAGAGCCACACAGACAGAGTACAGGAATGGGAAGGAAGCCTAGAAACACCCTCAGGAAACAGGAACTGACTGGGGAGTTTGTATGGTTCCAAATCATTGCAGAAGAAGTAAGGCTGACAGGGCTACCAGTGGCATGGGGCATTCTCAACCATCACCTGGCCAGAACCCTTTCCAGTTATATATGAATATTTGCCCACTCTGCAAGCACTGATGCAGTTTTAACCTCTACATTAGGTTTCAGAATGTGTGAAATATGGATGCTAAGTATTGTCCTGGTTTGTTCTTGTTGTATCAAGTTGTTTCATATACAATGGCTTAAATCACAGGCATCCTTGACCCAACAGTGCTAAATGCTAGGAGCCCTGACCTCATTAGAACCAACACAAGCTGGGAGATGACACCTTCCTTCCTTGAACTCTGAAGAGGTTCATTTGGGCTCTTACGGGCTCTTCTCTGTGAGAGTCTAGAACAAGAGGTACTGATGCTTTCAGTTGGGTGTGAGCATAGAGCCAGACCAGCCTTGAGGACTCATCCTGGCTTCCATCTGCATAGCCAGCAAGGTGGCCAGGTTCTCTCTGCACTTGTCCATTTCTGTCCTTCTCAGATCATGTGATCTGCTGGATCTACCTGGCTCTTTCAGGGCAGCCACCCATCTCAATCAACTGATCAGTACCCCCAATTCCATCTCTAATCTACTCTCTTTAGGTGTAAGACAGACATTTTTGTGGATGACAGGGAAAGGGATGTGGACTTTGGGCACATTACTATGTGAACTTTATTATGCGAACCATAAAAGAGATAGGTAGTTTCAGGCCTCAGTCAGAAAGCCCACCCAGTAGGAATGAAGTGCTGTGGAGAACACAGACACTCATTAGTCCTGGTTCAGGGAGGTGGGCAGGTGCTATGACTCAGAACAAAAGAAACAACACTGAGCTGATTTGGGCCCAGGAACTTCCAAGTGAGAAACCAGTGGTTGGGACTATGGGATATGGAAGGGGAGGTTATAGGCAGATTTCTAGCTGAGTTTCTTACAAAACCCATTACTAACTAACTCCATACCAAAAAAGACCTTGCTTTTCGCCCATCTGGGTATTTGCATTAACTCTAAGGAATGGCAGTTACTTCTTGCTTGGCCTGATATTTCAGTTCCTCTGTCTTGCCCAGTTAACCTCAGATACCTTCAGAGCCAGAGTGTTTCTGATGTGAATAGTTCCTGTAATAGTTGATGGTGCTTGTTCACTAGACAGGATCTAGAGACATTAAAGGCACAAGGCGTAGGGCATTTCTATGAGAACTTATCTAGACTAGATTAACTGAGGAAGGAAAAATTAATTTAGGGGAGGAAGACCCTAAGTGTAGATAGCCCCAGTCGATGGGTTGGTGTCCTGGACTGAATAAAAAGGAGAAATAAACCTACTAGTTCTCATTTGTCTCTGCTTCTTGACAGTAGATATGGTGTGACCAGCCACTGCACATTCCCTCTGCAATAACTTCCATGCCTAGAGTTGAACTAAATCCTTGATCTGGGAACCAGAATAAACCATGCCATCTTGAAGTGGTTTGGGTCAGGTATTTTGTTACAACAAGAAAAGAAATAAATAGTGATCACTTCAAGAAGCTGCAAAAAATTCTTGATGTTTGTACCTTAACAAATGAAGGTTGGAGAGACCACTGTTTAACCAAATTACAGTGTTCCAATATGTATGCATGCCTGGAGACATCACATGGTACTCAGTAAATAAGTAACATTTGAATGTCCTTTTGTATCAGTTAAAATTAATTTAACTAAAAGAAAAAAGAAAGAAAGTTCTTCATAAAAGGTCAGTTATCTTAGCCCAAAATAATGGGTAGAAAATCCTCTTTTCTGCTTTGAAAGAGCTTTGTGTCTCACCTGCGGCCTGGGGCTGGTTTTGTGGTCAGTGTCTCACCTGTGGCCTGTGGTGGATTCTGTGGTCACTGTCTTACCTGTGGCCTAGGAATGGTTCTGTGGTCAGTGTGTCACCTGTGGCTGAGGGCTGGTTCTGTGGTCAGTGTCTCACCTGTGGACAGGGCAGGTTCTGCAGACAATGTGTCTGTCTCATCTGTGGGCAGAACTGCCCCTGTGGACAGGACTGGTTCTACTGAACTCTTGCTCATTCTTTTCTATATTTGTAGTCTAGGATCTGGGGTCCAGCATGGCCACAGAGGATATGGCATGACATAGTTCTTGCCCATGGATCAGGGTCAGCGGGGTGTGTATCTCTTTGAGTGTGGATGTTGTTATAGGCATAAGGCTTGTTTGTATAATAATGTACATATTTTACTTCATGTTTCTCCTTTGGGGAATGTTCTCTTTGCCAAGGTTAATGACTCCATGATAATCAGAAACAACACAACTCTGGGAGGGGAGGGTGTATTTAATATTCCTTAACAAAATGGTAATGCTGTGATCTTCGGGACAACCATTAAGGCTGTGGGAAAGAACTCTGATAACATGAGTTCAAGAATATATAAACAGAATCTCTCAATTATGCAAAATATAAGGAAGCAATATGAATTGTATGAGGGCCTTCATGGACCTGAAAGAATGAAGGTAGTTACACTAGTGAGTCAGTAAAGGGAAATGAAAAAAGTTCATGGTTCAAGTAATAAGGACTACTAAAAAGTGAGGTAGTGGTGATCTCAAGGCAGGATCCCACCCAGTCAAGCTTATTGTTTGTGATTATGAATAGGCTGATCTCTGATCTCAAAGTCTGTCTACAGAGCAAGTTCCAGACAGACAAACTTAGGCAGTGAAGGGGTTGGAAAACAGAAAGCTTCTCACATAAAAATAGCCTGTATGTCTAGATTTGGCAACTATAAGTACTCTGCCCAGCAAACCATAGAGGACTTATTATGTTAAAAAAAATGTACTTTCTATCTTTTTCTAAGAGTCAAGGGGATAAGGTCATAAAAATCCTGATTTGTGGTATAATCAAAGGGAGCCTCAGGTTAATGACTAGATTGATATGAAAAAAAAAGAAGAGAAAGAAAAAGACTGGGTTTTGGCCTGCAAGAGCTGAACTATCCAGAGAGCTCATTTAGAAAATTTTCTAGCAGGTTTTCTGACCTTGGTAGAAAAATCCATGAGCTACCTAGAAAGCTGACTAGAGAGCTATGTCAGATAGACCTTAGAGCTATCAGTTTGCATGCATCAGTGACTTTGAGTCATTTCTTTTGCCACTCCCAAACACCCCTTCCTCAAGACCCCCAATCAAGCTGAGGCAGGTCCTTGGCAGGGAGGGGCTTTAAGAGTACTTGCTGTGAATAAGAGGAACTGAGCTCAAATTATTGGTGCTCACATGAAAGTTTGGCATGTTTTTAACTTTAGCACTGGTAGGAATGGAGACAGGAGGATCATGGGAGCTGGCTGGCTAACTAGCCTAGTCTAAATTAATAAACTTCATATTAAGTGAGAGATTCTAGCTCAAGAACTAAGGTGAAGAGCAGTAGAGGAAGACACTTAGATGTCTACTTTTGGCTTCCACACATGTACCCTCATGCCCCTGCATACTCCCTCAACATTCATGTGCATGCACATATACACACATGCATACACACATGCTCACACAGACACACACACATGTACACATGCACCCTCATGCCCCCATATAGTCCTCCAACATACACATGTGTGCATTTATGCATGCACACAAATACATATGCATGCACACACACCTATATGTATCACCTGCATGTACACATGCATGCACACACATGAATGCACACGCACTCATATGTATCACATGCATGCACACACATGCACACACACACTCATATGCATGCACATGCATCCACACATGTTCATGTGTACACAGGCATACACATATGCATGCGTGCATACACACATAAACTTTCAGTCTAAAAGAAGCTGTCTGATGTCCCTATTCATGTCATCCAGTCTTCACTATGCGTTCATATCATCTAGTTTACGAGATGCTCAGTTGCTCTTGGACCCAGTGTCCTCTTCAAGGACATGCCAGTTTTGATCTTTCTATCTAAGACGATAGCTGATTGAAGAATGAGAGACTGGCTTTCAGAAGTTCACTGTTCAAAATAAAATACTACAAACTCAAGGGATATCTGGCAGCACTGCCCTGTGTTGAATGGCATGATCTCATTGTAGTCTTAGTTCTGCACACATACACTTTGTTCTGCACACAAGTCACTTCATAAAATGTCAGCAAATGCTACTCAGCTTTGAGACTATTCTGCGTTGTGAAATGCAGTGTTTCCCCTTTATATAAGCTTCTGCTCTTACATAAACTGATGGTCTAATTGTGGAAAACAATGACCTTTCACTTTTGCTAACATCATTTCTCGGCATGTGAGTATGAAATCAGCATATCTATAGATATTTTTGCATGTGTTGGATGTTTAATTTTGAAAGTTACTGTTTGAGTTGATGATTTGGCTTTTCAGAAGAAAACATTTAATGAATTTTAACTTGGGGTTAGGAGAACATTTCCAACAATTTCTGGAATGGCCCTCAGCTCATTTCTTCTAGTTTGTGCTACATATTTATGCAAAACAGCCTTCTCGGCACTGAGAATTTTAAAATGAGAATATAGATTAGCTCTGAGAAGTGAAGCTGCTCTGTGTCTTGTAGTATCAACAATTCAGACAAGATTTAGTTCTTTATGTAAAAGTAACAAGGAAAATGTAGTTTGCAAATCTGGTTCTGTCTTTAATAAATGGCAAAATTGTATATATACAAGTAATTGTTTTAAAATACATTTATTTATGGTTTATTACAGTAGAATTTGACTTTTATGCCTATTTTATGCCTACATAATCGAGGCCTTGTGAAAATTTCTGGGAAAAAGTAAAATGTCCGTGGAAAATTTTGAAAAGCCTTTCTGTAGAGTCAGTTGGACGGTGGGTTCTTCACAGCCCAGAGGGAGCCTGAGTCTTTCTAGGTGGCACACTGGTGGCAAGGAGGTCTCAGACTCCCCAGAGCATGTCAGAGAAAGGCAACTGTTCAGTTCTGTGAAACTTTTGTGGTCTGCACACCCTGGAACAAGCAGCCAGCTCACTGGAATGCCAGATGGAATCCAGAAAGGTTAACAGAGAAGCAGCAGCCAGCATAGAGGAAGACACTTATGGAAGATCTGTGAGTTGAGAATCAGTATCACTGCTGGCCTACCGTGCCAACACACGTAACTCCAGTGTCTTCTATCCATACCTGCCCATGGTTTGTAAAGTTGAATCTTACAGTGACGAGAAGATAATGATGTGCTAATTGCTACCCTGACATCACAGGAGTGATGATATATGAATCTAGTCATCTGCACACTATACTTACTGAAGGAACTATTTATTCCCGAGTCCTCAACTACAGTCAAACGACTAGTTTCTAAGTCTCCTTTTCCTTTGCCAAGTGAACATTAACAATTCTACAATTAAGCAGAATAAATAGCTCCAGGGGATCATACTCACTGTTTGATAGCATGAAGCTGGATCTGACCTGAGCAAAGCATAGTGGGTAAGGAATTACGAGTTCAAACATTCAGCAACTCACCAGGCTGTATGCTAGGGAATACATGAGCACTAATAAAAATATCTAGGTCCTACTTCCAAGGAGTTTATTGGCCAGTATGGACATGGAGATGAGGTTGCCAACAATATAGAGAAGGAAGCTGTACCAATTATTTTCCAACACCCTCACAGATCTTGGTCATTTCACCCATGAAATTTTACTACTTTTTTATAGTAGGCCTTTCTTTCTCATTTAACTCTTACAGGGTCCTGGCATCTCCTTCTCTGTTTGTCCTGTGCTTCCATGTGATCTCAAACCCCCACCCCATTCCTTCACTGGCCACACTCTGCTGGTTAGCTTCAGGACTCCAGCTGTGGCCTGAAATCTGCTATCCAAGGTGCCATTTTGGGTTTTGAGGCTTTATAAAAGCTCCTGGATCCTCTGTCCTACAGGAAGGAAACCATTGGTTCTTCCACTTTGCTCCGTTTGGGATCACAGATGCCAGTGAAACTCACTGTGTGCTTGGGATCCAGACACAGCTACAGCACTGGCCTGCAAAGCTGGCTGGAGGCCCAGATAGAGGACAGAACTGTTCTTGAAGAGCACAGCTCTCACTTCAAAAGAGGACAAGAGTTTATCCTAAGTCAAATATGTAACCATGGATGGCAACATGACTTCAGGTTGCCCCTTCTTCCAATGTGGAAGCTATCACATAAGCTTTTATGACCTCATAATGAAAGAAAGTCTAAAGGCAATTTTCAAATGCATTGGTGTGAACAGTTGGTGTAGACAGGCTAGGGAAAATGGGAAATATCTGCTCTACACCTTAGAGGCTGTTAACATTTGCATCTTTTTGGTTGGTGAAAATTTGTGGTGGGTAAGTTAATATACTTTAAAAATTTAATTTGGTAATTAAAATTATTTTAGACACCGAGGTTGGCAATGAACAGCTCCTAAGGAGAACGAAGGTAGACCAACCCCTTTGGCTCTGGATCTATTGACAGTCCAACTTCCTACTATGTTGGAGTCCTAATTGGTCAATCATCCTTGTAAAGTATTATACACAGGTGTAGCTTTTCTCCTTGGAAGCTTCAGTTTGCTGGCCCCGGTATCCTCCTGGACACACATCACTATCTATCTCTTCCTGGTTCTGTATCACTGACACAACACCCTTCCCTCTGGAGCTCTACATGGAATTATTCAATATAGGCCTAGCCTGAAGCAAGAATGGAAAACACAACTTTAATAGAAGATAACATATTCTGAAGTGGCCAATTTAAGCAGTTTGGGTGACAATTTGCATGCAAGACTCTTTTTAGACAATCATTTTTCCTAGTTGTCATCTGATATCCTAGAAGAAAGAAAATAACAGTGAGGAAGGATGACAATAGTTGAATTACTCCCTAGTCCCCAGTTACCACTGTTGCCTCTCCTTCACTGTGATGTCCACTTCCAGATGGCTCCTGGCTCTCACGTCTGAGATGATACCTTGTAACTCAGGGGAGGAACCCACCAATACAGCCTAGCTTGCCTCCTCACTTGATATGTTGGCTAATCTTATGTCAGTTTGACACAACCTGGAGTTATCTGAAAGGAGGGAACTTCAATTGAGAAAATGCCCCCCTAAGATCCAGCTGTGAGGCATTTTCTTAATTAGTGATTGATAGGGGAGAGGACAGCCTATTGTGGGTGGGATCATCCCTGGGCTGGTAGTCCTGGATTCTGCAAGAAAGCAGGCTGAGCAAGCCATGGGGAGCAAGCCACTAAGCAGTATTCTTCCATGGCCTCTGCATCAGCTCCTGCCTCCAGGTTCCTGCCCTCTTTGAGTTCCTGTACTGATTTCCTTCATGATGAACAGTTAGATATTCCAACTAAACCCTTTTCTCCCCAACTTGATTTTTGGTTATGGTTTTTTGTTGAAGTCCGATACTCTGCCTACCCGGCTTGTGCTGCTGCTCGGGTCCACGGGGAATTGAGTCTCGAAGAATGGTGGCAAGGCAGAGGGTCCGTAGTCAAGTCTGTTTACTCCTTTATTCCCCTCTTTGACTCCTCTTAACTCTCTTTTACTCATACTCATATTCACTCCTCTTTATCGACATATATATATATATATATTCTTAACTCATATTGCTCTTAACTGTATTGACTGTATATATATCTCTTAACTCCTATTGATTCTCATTCACTCTAGTACAAGGAAATCTTGGGTATTTATAAGCACACGCAGGAGAACACAGGTGAAAACATTTTACCACGTGCACTATGCAGCTGGGGTCACTAACAGCAAAACAAGCTATGTGGGATAAACAAGATATTTGTTAGGGTGTGCTCAGCTGTTGTAGGCTGCTGAAAAACCAAGTCTCTATCAGGGTAAATGATTCCAGATGGCTGCAAAGATGATAGCTGCTTTCTAGCCACTTTCTGCTTAAAGTCAGCTCCCTACAGTTTTTTGTCACTGCAACAGAAACAGACACTCAGGCTGAGCAAAAGAGGCATGGATGCCTGCCCAAAGGACATCGTCCAGAGAAACCCTCTGAGGTTCGCAGCTAACAGGTGATCTTAGGGTT
Organism: Rhabdomys pumilio; assembly: GCA_030674055.1. Classification (NCBI taxonomy): domain Eukaryota; kingdom Metazoa; phylum Chordata; class Mammalia; order Rodentia; family Muridae; genus Rhabdomys; species Rhabdomys pumilio. The sequence continues at coordinate 154,893,244 of JANHMN010000004.1, forward strand.
ATATATCAATTCAGTCCACTGCACAGACCCAAGAATGACAGTGCAGCCAGGCTGGTCTTCAGATTAGTGTGGGCTGGTTATCGGTGCAGGCTTCATGCTTCCTGGGGAGGAGGAACTAGCTGTGGAACTTTACTGTAATGCACACCTCTGTCGCCAGTGTCAGTGGACCAGCTAGTGGTTCTACCTGATGTCCCAAGATAGTCAGAGGTTGACAATCATAGTTGAATTCTGTAGATGTGTTTGGCTCCCATTGGAAAGCTCCAGAGTTCTGCTTTGCTCTGCTCTGCCAGAGAGAGAGAGAGAGAGAGAGAGAGAGAGAGAGAGAGAGAGAGAGA
>JANHMN010000004.1:154902473-154915738 GCA_030674055.1 Rhabdomys pumilio
TGTGTGTGTGTGTGTGTGTGTGTGTGTGTGTGTGTGTGTGTGTGTGTTTGCGCACATGTGCGTGTGTGTGTGTGTGTGTTGGGGGTGGGCTGTATGAAGAACTTCTGGAGGTTTTAGACAGAGAAATAAAATCACAAAGACTAGAAGAGCCTCTGGGAATATCATCTCGATCAGGTTTACCTCTGGCCATGCCTGTTTGGGATTATCATGATTAGGTTAACTGACATCAGAAGACCTACTCTAAAGGTAGATGGTAGCCCACCCCTCTCTCATGAAATACATAAAAGAGAAGCTAGAGAGATGTCAGAGATCATGACTCCCTGATTTCCGACTGTGGATGCTCTGTGGCCAGCTGCCTTAAGATCCTACCACCAGGATCTCCCTTCCACGATAGGCTGTATCCTGGAATTATATTCCAAGATAAACTGTCTCCCTTAAGTTGCTTTTGTCAGGGTATTTTATCACAGAAACAAGAAAAGTAACTAATACAGATAATTGGTACCAGGAGTGGGATCAATTACAATAAACCTGACCATGTAGTTCATAGGCCTTTGGAATTCTCCTGGGTAGGAAAGGCATGAAGGACTAATCCAGACTTTGTGGTAGGAATATTCAAGAGTTTGTAACTTTGGATTAAAAAAAAACTATAAATGTGAGCAGAACATAATGTGAAAGTCCTGTGGGATCTTAGAAAAAAAATAATGTTAAGAGAAATGTGAACAGTAGAAGCCTAGCTCATTAAGTTTTAGGGGGGAACAAAGACCCTATAGAGGACATTCATGTTATATTCTGACAATGAATTTGGATACATTTTGCTTATATCCCAAGATCTTGAGTGAAGTTGAATTTAAAGGTTAAAATGGACTGATTTATTTGGCAAAGGAAATTTCAACACAGGACAGCATGTAAGATATGGGATAGCCACTGTTTACTGATGTACAGAGGCAGTGAGAGAAAACAGTGAACAAAGCAGAAATGTGCTGTGATGACTATTCTCCGTTGTCACTTTGACTGTATTTGAGATGAAGTGCAACCCAGAAATGAAGGGCACACCTGTGACCTGAATCTTGAAGCAGGAAGATAACATTCCTTTGATATGAATCTTGAGGCTAGAAGGCTTTTGATACAGATCTTGAGGTGGGATGACACATGCTGCTCTTAATACAGATGGACACACACCTTTAATCCTGATCTTGAGTCACACCCTTTTTCTGTGTCAGATCTTCTGCTGGAGGCCTACACAAGGACAATGGAAGAAGGAAGTGTTAGTTCTTCTTCACCTGCTCACACTTACTTTACCAGCACACCATTGCAGTCTACTTCTTCAGCATTCCAGTTCTACAGAAGACCAGCTGAACCACCTTGTCTCATGGCACTGAGCAACTACTAGGTTCTCGGACTTTCCATTCACAGCTGGCATAATTGGACTGCAGCCTGACCAATACAAATAATAAAAACATAAATTTGAGCAAAAAAAAGAGTATGAGCAAGTTTTACCTTAGAGACCAAGTAGTTTTGAAAGTGGCCATAATTGTTGAAGACATAAGCACCATTAAAAAAAGACCTGATACTCTGTATTGAGACAACAGGGCAAGACTCTACTCATCAAGAATTTCATTTTATGAGCATGCAAATTCAGTTGAGAGGAGAGAGCCTGAAATGATGCTGTCACTGAACTGGTTTCCTGATCCTTGAAAGTCGCTTCCCAGAGAACTGTTTCTTTGGAGTCATCACACACTGGTTGACAGTGGGAGGTGGCTTCATTCTGAGTTCAGAACATTGCCCATGAGGTACTAGTTTTGAAGTCATGGAAATTTAAAAATTGAGAGGATTATGGAGTTCATCACCTCAGCTCCAGAGAACTGCTAAAGCCAAGCGAAGTGTGGCAGAGTTGGAGCTCCTGAAACATCACTATGTGCAGCTGTGGGGATGATATATAGCTTGGAATGGAGATTCTAGAGTGTTGGAGATGCCAGGCATGGTATGAAAAAAACAACAGCTCCTCATAGGCCCATAGGGAGTGGCACTCTTAGGAAGTATGGTCTTGTTGGAGTAAGCGTGACCTTAGAGGAAGTGTGTCACAATTGGGGATTGGTCTTGAGGTTTCATATGCTGAAGCTATGCCCAGTGTGGTTAATAGTCTGCTGCATCCAGACTAAGGTGTAGAACTCTTGGCTCCAAGAAAAAGCCAGGTTCAAAACTAAGTCTTTTAGTCAAGAGACATGACAGAGGTTCTGGTTAGTCAACAAAAGGATGGACTGGGTATTAAGACTATCTTGTACTTCACTGGTACAAATAGGAATAATTATGCTCTAATTGTATTTTGAGAGAAAAGTTTTATTTTAACAGGAAGGGTAATATGTAGGAGGAGCTAAGGGGGAAGGAGCACCCAGAGGAAAAGATGGAGTAAAGAGAGGAGAAGATGAAGTAGATGAGAAGCTAGATAATGAGAGAGAAAAAGAGAGAGAAAGAGAGAGGGGGCAGGGAGGCAGAAGTTCACGTGTCTCCACCAGTCAAAGATAGTTTACATAGCTAGGTTGGGTATTAGGTTACACTTCTGATTGAGCATTACCATACTTATAAAGCCTTTGATTAACATTTAAAAAAATTGTATAAAAGCCAAATGGAAAAGGGGGCATGGGATAGGGGTTTTCTAGGGAGGGAAAATGGGGAAAGGGGATGGCATCTGAAATGTAAATAAAATATCCAATAAAAAAAAAAAGAACTCTTGGCTCCTTCTTCAGCATCATGTCTGCCTGCTTGCCACCATGATGATAATAGACTGAACCTCTTCATCAGCCCCAATTAAATGTTGTTTTTTATAAGAGTTGCTGTGGCCATGGTGTCTCTTCACCAGCAACTGAGCCCATAACTAAGACACCAAGATCATGAGACTTGCTGCATGGAAATCTAGAAATGTGGAGTAGGGCAGGCTGTATGTGCTAAGGTCAGCAGAATTGGAGGGGTGAGGCTTTCTAAGTATTTTGGGTCACAGATGATTCTATCATTGACTCCAAATGGTAAACATGGAGCTGAAGAATTTGGTGCAGTCTTTGTTAGGTTTTGGTCTTAATTTATGCTGATAATTCATTGGTATGACAATTTTATCCTTTTGGAAAAAAATGTTTGGAAGGGCCATTGCATGTTAGAGGTTTTTCTGTTTCCACCTCTCCCTCTGCCCATTTAACTCCTCCCAAGTCCATCCCCACTTCCCTCACCTTCATGATCTCCTCTTACTATTTTTACATGTATACATATGTACACACACATATATGTTTGTATATCATCTACTAAGTTCATTTGGTGTTGCTTATACATATATGTGGCTTATTCCTTCAGTTTAAATAAGCTTTGGGGGTCTCACATGGGCAAGACTGATTCTTCCTTTCCCAGCAGTCACTGGTTACTTATAGGTCTTCATCTAAAAGTGGAAATTTCCTCCAGCCCTGTTGATGTGTTAACTGGTGTTCTCATTATGCAAATCTTATTCAGGCAAACGTATTGGTTAGGTTTCATTGGTGCAGTTAACATGCTTGACTAGAAAAATGTTATCTCAACGCAAGAAAAAAATTAAAAAGTAGCTAAGGGTTTGAGTAGAGTTCTCAGAGGAAGAATGCAAATGGGCAGAATCAGCTTAAGACCTGTTCAACATTCTTAGCACTTAGGGAAGTAGAAACTAAAACAACTTTGACACGCCTCTTACTCTAGTTCAGTGAGATCAACAAAACAAGCAAAAAATAAATTCAAGTTTGTGCAGGGAAAGGGGATCTCATTTACTTTGGAGGGGCTGAAAACTAGTGTAGCCACCCTTGGAAATCAGTGTGGAGAAATCTCCAGAAGCTAAGAAGTAGATCTACCATATGATCTAGCCATATCACTCTTTAGCACATATCCAAAGAACTCAGTATCCAACTATATCAATTATGGCTCAGCCATGTGCATTGATGTGCTATTCCAGATAGGTAGTGTGATTGCTACTCTTGTCAACTTTATTACATCTGGGATTAACTAAAACCGAAGTGGCTGGGTTCACATGTAAGGATTTTTTTTTTTTAAGTTAAGCCATTTGAAGTGTGAAACTCTCTTCTTCATTGGCATTAGAGCCTACTTTTTTGGCGTTCTGGTGTGTACTGAAGACCAGCTGAGACCTTCAGTCCCATAGACTGGATAACTACTGGATTCTTGAACCTTTTATTGGTAGACAGCCACTGTTGGATTAGCTGGACCATAGTCTGTAAGCTATTCTAATAAATCTCTTCCCTCTCCCTTTCCACCCCCTTTCTCTCTTGGTTCTGTTCCTTTAGGGAACCATGATATACTAGTAGGTTATAGAAACAACCTAAATGTTCTTTAGCTGATGAATGGGTAATGAACATACGATACCCATCGATGATGCAGTTCTATTCAGCTATAAGGAAAAATACAGTGTGAAATGTGTAGGTGAATGGATGGAACTGGAAAACATTGTACTAAGAAAGGTAATCCAGACCCAGATAGACAAACAGCATATGCTCTGTTTGCCTTAGATACAAATCTTTAGCTATGAGCCCACAGCATGATGTAATGGAAGAAGCCAAGGATGCAACTTGGCTTTTGGTGTTACAAGAGTTCACATTTAAAGAGACTGCTTAGAGATTCAGATGAAACTTTGAACCTGGTACTTTTAAACAGAGTTGAAATTGTTGTTAAAGACTATGAGGGGACATTGCAAAGGGTGGGAGGTTGTGGCTTAAAAGTGATGTGTTTGGGTGTCAAGTTAGCAATTTATGGATTCGTGATGGTAATATTGTCAATTTGAGACAGGCTCTAGAATCACCTAGGAGACACACCTGTGAGGTAAAGTTATCTTGATTAGGCTAATTGCAGTGAGAGGGTCCAACTTGAAGGTGGGCAGCATCATTCTCTGGGCTTAAACCCTTGACTACATAAAGACAAGAAAGCTAGCTGACCACCGTCAACTACTGCTCTCTGTTTTCTGACTGTGTGCAGTGTGACCAGCTGCCTTATGTCCCTGCCTTCCAGGACTTCCAGGCCAGGGTAGACTGTAACCACAGCACACTGTGAGTCAAAAAGAAACTCTCCCTTCCTTAAGTTGCTTTTATCAGGATATCTTATCATAGGAACAAGAAAGTAACTAAGACAACCAGCAAACAAAGATATGTCTGACAGCTAATAACTGAAACAGATCTAAGAGCAGACCAGCCAATGGCAATAACACACTCATATTTAAAGTACTCTTGAGTCACCAAGCAGTAAGAAGTGTATTAGTAATTTTCACAAATACATTTCTCAAATAACACACTATTAGTGGTTATTACTAAGTTCTGTTGTGGTTACAGGTCATTCGGTGGGTACAGAATTCACTGAGATATATTTTTCAGTTTTTAGAGAAACATTTTATGTCTCAGCATGGAACATCTTGGTCAGCATTTCTTGTATACTTAAAGAGTGTGTACTGTGTACTGTACGGTAATGTCTTATACAGACATTGTCAAGTTTGGATCAATATTTACACAGATCTGCCTATCTAAAGTGCTTGTATCCACTCTTCATACTTGAATGTTGGTTCCGATATCTTATCAATATGCGGTGACTGACTGGCAAAGACAGCTAATAATAATGCAACTTAGGAAACATACTTGATGTAATTTTGCCAATTCCATTATTTTGCAAATTTAAACAGAACCTAGAACACCTGGGAGCTATCCAAAGTTTGTTAAACGTGGTGCCTGCCTACCTGAAATGCCTCCTGATATAAGCCTTACAACTAACTATAGCCCCCAGGACAATAGAGGGTGGAGGCCACATCCTGTGCCTGGGAGAGGGGATTCAGAAGAGGCATGAGTTATATGCCCTCCAACACAGTGGTTCTCAACCTCCCTAATGCTGTGACCTTTAATACAATTCCTCCTGTTGTGGTAACCCCAACCATAAAATTATTTTTACTGTTACTTCATAACTGGAATTTTGCTATTGTTATGAATCATAATGTAAATATCTGTGTTTTCCAATGGTCTTAGGTGATCTTCACGAACCCTCCCTCAACCCCTTACAGGCGTCTTGATCCACAGGTTGAGAATCACTGTTCTAATAAGCCCGTCACACTAACCCAGTACTGGGTAGTAATGATACGAGTCATCTGGTTATGACTAGTCCCCAGAGGACTGTCACATTGTTTCCAGAAACAACTTGAAGGGATTTTCTGGTTATCACCACTGTTCATAGGAAAGGATAACAGTTAGCAGACTGAAGCCCTGCGTATTTCGATATGTAGTGACTCGTTAGTGCAGCATGATCTTAAGGCTGGTTTTATCATCTAGACGTGACCCCAAAGCTTTTTCTGGGAGCCATTTTTTAACTTAAAGGATGGTATGTCCTCTCATGAAAAGCAAATTGCCCCTATTTCCTCCATTTTTAAGAGAGAAGTTCTCATGTAGCCAAAGATGGCCTTAAACCTGCTATGGAGTTGAGAATAACCTTGAACTTCTGATTCTCCTGCCTCTATCCTCTGACTACTGGGATTGCAATGATATGCCCCCACACCTTAGTTATTTATGAGGATTTAACCCAGTGTTTTGTATATATTAAGCAATCACTCTACCAACTGATCCCAGCCACAGCCCCTGCTGTTGGCTTTTTATGAAGGGTCTGCAGCTTTCTTCCAACCATGTAAATTATGGAATCTAGACCATGAGGGAGCCACATCTCCTCTTTCACCTTCTCAACTCCTCTTCAACATGGCAGATTGGATTTTCTTTGACTATGTGTCAGAATTTAAAGACTTGGCTGTAGTTAATCTCTCTGCTACTGCAGAGGGCCTAATGACAACCAGCTGAATGAAGAAAGAGGCTTAGACTTGGAAAGACAAACAGATCCTCAGCCGGGAGAAGGCTTACTGCCACAGCCCCAGGGTTGGGGGTGGTATGGGACTTTGGGTCAGAGAGGGATGTGCCTGGAAGCCTCTTGTTCTACTGTGGAGATGACCCATCCCAGGGCTGTCTGATGCTCTGAGGTTGGTCTGAGTTGACAAGAAGTATCCAAAAAAATTGAGTACACTTTGCACTGCTGTAGTCTCAGAGGACCAAACCAGCAGAAGAATAAAGTCAGTCAAAGTTTAATATTCTAAAGCCAATGTGTTTCTTAATAAGAAGATGAGTGGAAAACAGACCAGTCTTGCCAGCAACCCTCCCAGACGGCCATCATTCAACTCAGGAAAAATTCTATCCTAAAAATATCGAATTGACTCAAGATAAACACAAGCCACAAGTAATTCACTCACAGGTGAATTTACTAAATATTTTAGTAAATTAACTGACTTGGATGAAGTGAGGGTTGGCAGGCCCAGGTGGAACGTGCCGGCATCTCGTGCCTCCTTGTATCCATGGAGGCCCAAGAAAAACATAGAGCAGGCTCCGGAAAAAAATATTCTGCTCCTAGCTTGTCTATACAGATGTGGCTTTATTATTTTAAATACTGTATGGGTGATACATGGGATACTAATACGTATTGAGAGTGGTGAGATCTGTTTTAAAAGACTGTGCAGAAGAGACTCTAAACTTCTCAATTCATTGAATTCCTCATCTAAGAACTTTTATGTGTGTTCTCATTCAAGAGCAATAACCTAGACAATCCTGCTGACCTGTGCTATCAAGGAGCACCCCCATTTCCTCTTAAAAGAACCAGTCAACAAGGCCTGTGGGATCTCACAGTATAGGCACCTGGGGGCTGGAATAATAATCCTCTCTGAAAACAATCCTGTTTACCCTTCATCAACAGGACAGAGGTATTGATGAGTTCTTATGTCTTCATATCCATAGCAACACTGATAGGCCCCAGGCTACCAAAATCACCATGAAAGGTATAATACCCCGTGCAAATGGCTTGGTATTTACATAGAACCATGCCACTCAGTTCACCTCTAGACTCTTCATACTACCTGGCACAATGTGACGAGGTGTTGATTCAGATGAGAATGGCAAGGGAAAACTCTGTACATGCTGAGGGCAGACATGATTAACATACTTTCCATCCACATTGGCTGAACCCACAGATCCTGATAGCCAATTATATTTTTAAGTTGGGTGCAGGTCTCTTTAGGAAGTGTGTTTCTCTACTTTCACTCTTGTAGGTGGGTGGGAGGGAGGAGTGCACAGGAGCTCCTGCTCACTGGTGTACCACCCAGGGCCTGGTTCCTTTGAAAAGACAAAGTTTAAGCATTCATACTACATTCTCTGACCATTTTGTGTTGATTTTTATATGATCTGAGAAGGGATTAAATTATTTATTTTTAAACCTCCATGAAAACATAGCCCTGCGAATTCCAGGCCTGCTGTGATGAAGGTTTTGGGTCAGTTCATTCCAATTTTTGTCCCTACTTGAGAGACACCTCTCATAGGCCACTTGGAGGATACTTGGGTGTCTCGGAGCCAGTTTTAGCCTTTCTGTGCAGACTTCCTACGGCTGATGTGCCTTAACCTGTGCCTTTGTCTCAGCCTTGGTGTGAATCTCTGGATGACTTCACTGTGTAAAGATCACAACCCTCTGGCTGGGCTTTCTCTGTCCTCCCCATCTTTCTGTGGGACTTCATTGTGGGACTCTACTGAGCTGTAGAATGCCCTTTAATCCCATTTATTTCCTCAATCTGTCCAAAAGCTTTTGGGTTGTTGTAACCCCATTTCAACCTTTGCTTCTTGCCAGTCCTTTTGGGACCATATTAAAAAAACTCAGCTGCTCAGTTTATTTATCTGGAGCATTTCCCCCTCAGCTTCTTCCAGTTTAAGAATTTGAGCTGCACTCTCCAATTTGTTTTCTACATGATCTGAGAGTAAGGAGTTAAATTCATCTTTTTACACATGCTAGTTGTGTCTCGTTTCCTCAACACCAGCTATTGGAAAAGATTGAATCAATGTTGTTGATCAATATTTCTATTAAACTTTTAAACTTTTCAAGATCAAAAATTCATAGGCTGGAAAAGCCCAAGAATCTATTCATGTCTTTTATCTTCCAAATTTTTTTGCTATAGTAGTCTTTAGTAATATATTTCTGTGTTATCAATGATACTGTGTCCTGTTTTGGTGTATAAATTTATGTAATTGTTTATTTATTTATTGAAAGGTTTGGTGATTTTGTGTTTTCAAATAACAATTTTTTGATTTATTGATTTATTTATTTCTTATTATCCTTTAGTCTTGATTTTATTTCATTCAGCTCTAATCTTTATTATTTATTAATTTTTAGGTTTCAATTATTCTTTTAGTTATTTGAGTTGCATTATGTCTTAATTAGAGTTTAACTTTTGTGAACAGATGCCATGACCAGGGCAACTTTCATAAGAACAACATTTAATTGGGGCTGGTTTATAGGCATGGAGTTTCAGTCCATTATCATCAAGACAGGAGCATGGCAATATCCAGGCAGGCATGGTACAGGAGGAGCTGAGAGTTCTACATCTTCATCTGAAGGCTGCTATGAGAAGACTGGCTCCCCATGGTTAGGAGGAGGGTCTCATTACCTACCCCCACAGTGACACACTTCCTCCAACAAAGCCACATCTACTCCAACAAGGCCACACTTCTAATAGTGCCACTCCTTGGGCCAATAATATTCAAACCACCATATATTATTATGCTATTTGAAATCTATAACTATTTGCTTGAGGTAGACATTGATGATGATAGCATCTGCCCCAGCTTCTTAGGCTATGAATGTTGTTGGCTGTGACTAGTTGGCTGTTTGCTGAAACTAGTGATCGGAGCTGTCATCTTGTGTCTATAGGTCTGGACACAGGCACATATGCGTTGTGTGCTGGCCAGACATTCAGCAGGCTCACTCATTACAAGGACAAGGCATTGCCTGCCTGGCTGTTAGGCTGTTTTCTGTTATGGTGCGGTGCTCTGTGCTGATCAGCTGTGTAATTGGCCCTGTGGAGAGAGACAGAGTAGCCTAGCTGTTGAGTAGCGTGTAGGTGTATGTGAGCACATCAGGGCTCTGTCTGCTGTCTTTTCCTCTATGGGACTAATGGGGTTTGGAAATTTGGGGATTGGGCTTTGTAATTGACTGGTACCTGGACTTTGGAGTGATGGTGCTGTAGCCACTCTTGTAAGGATAACGGGATCTCAAGAGTAGAAATATACCATACTTCTGACTGCAGAGTGGGATGTATTCTAACCACGAATCAGTTTTAAGGTGAAAGCTTGAGTCATGCATATGTTAGAGTCTTTAACATGAACCCCTATTTGGGGAACACAGGTCCATGAACTCCAAGCAACTCTCCAAGATGTTTGGGGCCTGTGAGATTATCCCCGGTCTCTCCTCTAGGCAGATGCAGATCTACATAGGGAGACATGGCGAAGGAGGTGGTGGCCTCTCTTCAGTCTAAAGCTTTGCCCTGTTTGTTTCACTGCACAGAGGCTGCTCCTTGCCACTCCATTCAGAGTGCTGTTATTTATTCTCTCCTGTGGTCACTTTTGTGCCTGCTGGATGCAGTAGGCACCTGGCTCAGCGTGTGAACTTTTTGATTCTGCTTCTAGTCTTTGTTTTCCACAGAGCCTGACACAGACATGCAGTTCATGTTTCTCAAGTCAGGAAGTGCAGTACTGATTTGCTCAGAACCTGACTGCTGCTGATACTTCAGTGAAACACTTATGTTTATGTCTGCATCTAAGAAAGACCCTTAAGCCCATTACATTGTTATTATCCATAGTCAGAGACATAAGGCCGGATACTGCAGAGATGGTTTTTATTTCTATACATGGTCCTATGGCTACTCCTCACAAAGGACTGTGTCAGGGCCTACTGTCATTACAGAGGATATTCGGTTTAACTATTCAATCAGAATACTTAAGAATACGGGGTATATTTTGAGGCAAAAGGCATTAAAGCATTGGACAACTGTGGGTATGTGTGTGCTCAAATACCTTCTTTTCATTTCTGGAGAAGTCGTTATGGGCAAAATGGCCTGTGGTGGGAAGACAAATGAGCAAATGTCATCTGGGTGAGCTCATGTGGCCCTGGCCAGCCTGTGATGGGCACAGGGAGGAGCAAAGGGCTTCTTTTCAACACACGATCTGAAGTTTATATCTCTGTGGCAATCCATGTTTAATAACAGGAGACTTCCCTGAGCAGCATCCCAGCAGAGAGCAGCCTATAATCCTGTGTGCCGATCCCACAGCTGTGACTTCTTGTGGCTGTCTCTTATTTCCCCAAATGCTTAGAGAGAAGTTTTGCTTCTTAGTTAAAGGGCAAATGTAGAAAAATATCCCATTCTTTCCCTCTGTGTCACAGTTGGAACTGGCTCTTTGGGTTGTTACTTAAGGCTGTAATTATGGTCTCTTACAGGAGGGTCCAAATTTTCCCTTTAATTCTTCCTCACAAGGAACCAAAATCACCGCATTTCTTTACCCTACCACATTGGTTTCTTAAACATTCTTACACTTCTGTAGCTTTATTACGCTATGTCTAACACAAAATTGAGTTATTTTAAAGATGTCCTATGTGTTCATAAAGATGATTGACATTATTATAGATGTATCTTTTTATCAAGAGTTAGCAGTGTACATATAATTGTGGTATACAAGGATGATGTTCCTATAGTTTGTCATATCAGATGTGATATTCTGAGTGTCAGTTCCTTCTGTTCCCCAGATATAAGCTGGGACATAGCTAGGGGTAGGTGGGATTATCATACTGTGAATAAATCTAAGTGTTTATATAAGCTTTATGTTTTCTTTAAATGTGTAACTATCTGAATGCCCAGCTGGGGGCTGAAGAGACCTGCCTGGGAGCAGCATACCCAGGGTAGAGACACAGGAGGACAGTTCTCCAACAGAGGGTGAGCTGGAATCTAAGAAGCATACTGCATCCTGCAGATTAAGAACTCCAGTCTCAGGATATCATTATTGGATGAAAACTGTGTGTTACAAGTGGGTCTTAGCCATACTTGGGTTCACCTACCTAGGGAGCAGAGAAGGTGAGGAGAAAACATTATAGAACAAGGCAGAAACAAAGCCCCATTGGAACAGTGTACTTTCTGCAAGGGATGTAAACAACACACCAAAAATTTGAAGACAACAGGACGAAATGACGTCTGAGAAGGATGACTGAGTGGATAGAGTATGGGGACGTGTGTCCTGCCTGCTGGACTGCTCAGAACCTGCGTAAGGTCCTGTGCATGCATGTATAAGATTTGTGGAACCCAAGGTTCCCTTTAGTGACCACATCAATATAAATGACTCAACTAAAGTGAGAATAGTTTTAACCCAAATTGCTTCACTGGTATCCAAGAATGCCTGTGTTCATTCCACTGAATATAGCTGTTAACTACGTCTAGCTAACAGTGTCTCTATATTTTCAGGTGAAACATAGTCAGCTTCAGTTTTGAAGTTGCTCATCCATTTGCACATATACTTTCTGGGAAATTACCTCTTGCCCTACTTGTATAAGTTAGAATTAGAATTGCACAGAGGCAGACGCTTATGAGCAGAGACCAAAATTAATGGCTAGTTTGAAAAGTTGAGCTCAGGATTCATCTTCATCTATCCCAACAGTGACGTTCAGCTTTATGGGCACTGTGAGGATTGCAGTATCAAAATATGATGTAAAGCCCCAAAAGTGACTTTACACCTTGTATGAGGTCATTGGAATGTCACAGTGCAGTTTGTGATGTTGCTGGTAAAACTGAGAACACTGGGCCATATGAAAGTAAAACCTACACAACCACACACAGCATGTGGTAATTGTAAACATTACTGTCTTAGCTTTTACTGCTGTGAACAGACACCATGACTAAGGTGACTCTTATAAGGACAACATTTAATTGGGGCTGGCTTACAGGTTCAGAGGTTCAGTCCATTATCATCAAGGCAGGAACATGTCAGCATCCAGGCAGGCATGGTGCAGGAGGAGCTGAGAGTTCTGCATCTTCATCTGAAGACAAAAAAGGAGAAGACTGGCTTTCAGGGAGCTAGGATGAGGGTCTTAAAGCTCATGCCCACCATGACGCACTTCCTCCAACAAGGCCATACCTCCTTATAGTACCACTCCCTGGGCCAGAAACATTTAAACCATCACAATTACCAAAATAAAGAAGGAGCTGGGTCTGTTAAGCCCTAAGCAAACAAATAAGCACATTCATAAATAAACACATTGGGAATGTGATCTCACAAATGCATGTCTGACAGTAGCATTTTACAAAGACCCTGTCATTACACAGCTTTTTAGAGATACCTCCAATATCTCTCTCCCCTCTCTCTTCCACCATAAGCACA
>JANHMN010000004.1:154917743-154972984 GCA_030674055.1 Rhabdomys pumilio
ATATCTATATCTATATCTATATCTATATCTATATCTATATCTATATCATCTATATCTATACCTATCTATATCTATATCTATATGATAGCAGTGAAAGAAAACAAGGCTATGAATTTGAGAGAGCAGGAGGAGCTTTAGGGCAAAGGCTGGAGGGAAGAAAAGAAAGGAAAAGTACTACACTTATAATTTCAAAAAATGAAAGCAAATATTTAAATTTTTTGGTTTGTGACAAACAATTCAAGATTTTTCTTCCCTGACTTGTAGTAGAAATTTAAAATCTAAATGATCACATATAATTCTACATGTAAAAAATACAAGAATAAAATTATTATGTGTGCTTATAGAAGAAAGTCTAATGAAGGCATAAAAACCTATGAATTTTGTCTAGTTCGTATTTTTAAAGATTTTTTTAAAAATATAAATTTAAAGAAGGGAGCAAACCCAAGACAGGAAGGGATTGGTGGGTCATGGAGAGAGGTATCAAAAAGCCAAAAATGTAATGATGTTATTTCTTTCGGGAAAACTAAATGTAGAGAATATATATATATCAAATGTATTTTGTGTGGTAGAATAACTGGCTCTGAAGTTGTTTGGCTGCCTGGGTTTCCATAATGGGAAAAGGGAGATGCAGAGCAATACTAAAGCTTACTAGATCCAAAGCGTGCCCGTGGGTCTTAGAGCGGCATGAAGGACAGATCTTAACAAAGGAGTATGATCAATTTGGCCATAATTTAAAAAAAGTATCAAAAATTAATTCTTTCAAAAATTAATATCAGCATACTTATGTAGAACCAGAAACCAATTCTTTCTGTTTAAAAACAATACTTTCAGGCTGGAGAGATGGCTCGGTGGTTAAGAGCACTGATTGCTCTTCCAGAGATCCTGAGGTCAATTCCCAGCAACCACATGGTGGCTCACAACCATCTGTAATGGAATCTGATACCCTCTTCTGGTGTTTCTGAAGATAGCTACAGTGTATATATAAAAGAAAAACAATACTTTCTTGGAGTATTAATCTAGTCTCAGTAAAAAATTAGTTTTTTATTTTTAATTCTGAAACTGGATTTTTTTCAGAAACAGAATTGTCCTTTAATCAGAAAAAATGTAGGGTGACATTCTCTCCACCACGAGTGGAGACTATCATGGTGCAGGCAGTTGGGAGATTTATAGGGTACAAAAGGGAGCTATTGGGTTGAATTAAAATCTGATTATCTTTTTTAAAAAAAAACATTTTCTAAGGCAACGTTTCAATTAATTTGCAATCTTCCTCCTTATTCAGCGTCTGGAAGCTTTTCCTGTCCTGCTTTGACTGCCCTGGTGGCCTAACATGGAAAAGGCTGGTCTAGGCAAGCCTGGTTCTTCATTTCCACATTCTCACCTGGTTCACGTCAGTTCTCCTGCATTTCCTGTGCCCTGATGCCTTCTAAGATCTTGATGTCTTTTTTTTTTTTTTAAACCATCTTCTTTAAGAAGATACACACTCCTTGACTTGGCCATACTCTTACTGATTCAGGCCCCTCTCCAGGTTACCTCCCAGGGAAGCCCAGGGATTCTCAAAAGAATCATGCCTCAGGAGCTCGCCTGAACCTCTGACACATGACATAGAAAACAGAGGTTTTGTGTTTTGTCAAAAATAATGTCTTATATATAGTTATATACATGTATAACATGTCTATATATGACATACACACAGACTCTCACACACAAAGACACAGAAACACACATACACAAACATACATATAGATATATACAGATTCACACGCAGACAATATCAAAACACACACATACATACATAGACATATATATATACAGATTCACACACAGACAATATCAAAACACACACATACATACATAGACATATATACAGGTACATTACAGACCGATACAAACACAATATAGCCACAGATACAGACATATACACAGATACAAATACAGACACAATATGAACACACAGACACACATATATAAAAAGACACAGTGACACAGACATATATACAGACACATAGACATATATACAGACACAAACACATATATAGATACACGTGTTTTTGTATTTCCTTACTTAGAAAAATTGAACCTTGAAGAGCTAGGATTTTTTTCTTTTTATCTGTCTTTTGCTTTGAATTTTTAAATTATCATTGGCTAAATAAATATTATTTTCCAATGATTCACATGTCTTTTTTGATCATGTTTTATGCCTTTGGCATCTTTCCCAGTCTTCCTCGGTATGGACACTCTAATGAAGTCTTTCTGACATTTGGATTTCCCAGCTGAGTCTCTGCAAGATGCCCGCCCCACCCCCACCCCCAAATGGAGCATGCTACGTCATGAAATGTTCAGAATGCTGGCAAGACGCTGGTACTTTTGTAACACTGCTAATGAAGACCAAGCAAGAATTCATTACATGAGTGGTGACTGAACTGAGCGCATAAATAAATAAAAGTCTTGCTTTTGCTAGACTTTTATTTAACATACTGCTGGTTTTTTTACTTAAATATTTTTTATTTTCTAGACTTAAGAATAATTTCTTTCTTATGCTGTCTACAGTTTCCATGTAACTCAAAATCAACACATCAAATAAAGGATCCCATACGTACCACACCAGGGAGGATGGACGGTTCTTACATACCTGGCTTCGAGGGTACTAGTTATCCCCCTCCCAAACCTAGATTGCACCAGGGGTAGGGGAGGTGGGCCTCTGCTAGACTTGATATTCTGCATGTTTGTAACAAGCTTCAAATGAGCACGTGGTGCTGTGTCCTGGACAAACACATGGGGGGAGACCTCCACCTCACTCAGTGCCTCATAAGCTGGAGCAGAGCCAGGCAACCTCAGCACATTTAACCCAGGGCTCCTTCATCAAGGCTCTGACTCCAGGTACTTGCCTTGTGGCTGCTTCCTTTTTCCGTGGATTGGGGTCAGGATACCATTTCCCACTGGCAAGACTATCAAGTCCAACATCACTATGTCTGCTCAGTGATCAGTGGCATCCGCTGGTGTGGTAGCCACACCTGTCATCCCAGCAATTAGGAGCTGGGAGACCAAGAAGGAGCATCAAGAACTCAGGCTGAGGATGGTCAGCAGTTTTCAGCCTGTGGGCCATGATCCCTTTAAAGAATCAATGACCCTTTCACAGGAGTCACCTAAGACCATGGAAAAAGCACAAATATGTACATTGTGATTTTTGACAGTAGCAAATTTATAGTTATGAAGTAGCAACGAAAATAACTTTATGGTTGGGGGCGTCACCAAAACACGGGGAACTGTATTAAAGGGTTACAGTGTTAGGAAGGTTGAGAAATACTGATGTACACTATGAGGTCCTGTTTGAAAGGTGTTAGGTGTAGGGTCTGGATGTAGGAAAGAACTCAGCAGAGGTCACAGGCAATGCCTCAGGACACATGGTCTTCTGACTCACACAGCCTCAAGGCCATTGAGGAGTAGGCAGCTCATATTCTGCAGGCCCACCTGAGCCTCAGGAAGAGTGACTGGAGCCAACCTACCTCATCCCTCTCCAGTGCCACAGGAGGTCCTGCTTGCTCTGGGGTAGAAGACACCAACCTCAGTGTTTTCTTGGAAAAGCTTGTGAGAAAATGTTATGAAAGAGAAAGTGTGAGCAATCGTGATTTATTTCCATCTCTATCTTCAGAATCCACATTAGTGAGTGTAAGTAGCCAGAGGGGGATGACTGAGGAGGAGCTTCATGTGTGCCACCACTCTTCTCTATGCTCAGTTCCCAGAGGTTTTCTGTTGCTCAAACAGTAAATGCCACATCACTCCCAGGGTGCAGACCCCAATGACCTGTCTGTTCACTGAGCCCTGTCTTCTTCACTCGTGACTCCTGCCTTCTACCACACTTTGTGGCCTGTCCTCCTCCACTGGGCAGCTTTACACCCTATTCTACCTGAAAAGAGTTTTCTGTGCTGAAGTGGAAACTTAAGAGTTCTTTGGAAAGCTGTTTGGATGGTGATTTGCTCTTGCCCCACTGTCCTCCGAATTCACACACACAAACAAGGGGGGTATAACACTATTCTCTAGGAAGTATTTGTCCTGTGTGGCAAAACTTAATGGCACTTGCTTCAGGAAGCTTCCCAAAGTTCCTGCTTCATGGTCTTTGAGTGCTTTGGACACTTATCCCTAGAGTTTCTTACAGTTGCTGGTCAAGATGTATGGTTGGATGGTGTCAGTTTTTAAGATCTCTTTGTGACAACGTGGCCTGGTTTTTCTTGTCTACTGGGCTTCTGTTCCTGGCCCATCTGGACCAGAGGGAGTGCTACATAGTGTTTGTAAGTGACCAATGGGCACTTGCTGTATTCTACTGAACCCTGTCTCTGTCATGACCAGAGTGCCATGGGTTTCCACCTGTACTCGCGTGACACTGGACCAGGCAAGTTCTTTTCCTTTCCCCGAATTGCTCATCATGCCCTGTAAGCATGCACAGACAGGTCAGTGACTAATGTTCCCATCCTTCCCTCAGATACATCAGCATCTCTGCATGGGAGCAGCTAGATGCATGGTGACCTTGTAGTTTTCCTTATTAAGCATGTAAGAAAGCATCTAGGACATTTCCCAGTGTTCTCCCACAAAGACTTTTGTCCAGGTCTACACAGAAAATTGTTTCAGAAACTGGAACAAACGCTGTCTGGCATTTTCTTGGGAAGCAGAGGTGTGTCTGTTGCTACCTCTTTTGTAAGAGGTGTGGTTGCATGTTTGGGCAGCTGAACTGTGTGCGTGGCCAGAACAGGCGATTCATGCCTCTGCTCTTACCGGCAGATGTTACTCATCTTCCGTTGTTGAGGATGGCTTCTGTTTGATAACCACTGTTTCCCCACATGTCTGGAGATCGGCCAGGCGATTTCTCTTCTTCCAACTCTGGAACAGCGTGGCTGTTCCAGCACAGCTTGGAGCTATGGAAATTTTTAAGTAGAGAAAGTTTCCTGCTATCAGCCTTGAGAGATGATTGAGTAAAACCTCTAGTCTGATGTATAATTAAGACAACGATATCTAGTCTTTATGAAGAAGAGCAGCAGTTTTCTCTTGTAACCACGGTATCTCAGTTTGCCTCATTAAGACTCCATAGAAAAGCTAGGAGATTTGTGTGGGAATAGGGAACGTCTGGGCATGCTGAGAACCAGAGTTGCCATCAGCTGCTCTGGGTGAGGTATAGTTGCTGCACTTCCAGAACTCCAGAGCAGGCACATTGCTTACAATGTCAACTGTCCCTGGCTTACAGTGGCTTAACTTAGAATTCTCATCCTTACAATGGGATGACAGTGTTCTTACAGCTTTTCAGTATAGGATCTAACAAATCACAGGGGATCCTGAGCATGTTTTATATGATGGACTTTGAGTTGGATGACAGCTTCTGTGGACAAATGTAGGTATTCTGAGTGAGTTTAAGGCAGGCTGGGTGAAGCTGAGAGGTTATGTATGCCAGGTGGGTTAGTAGCACTTTTTGAGCTTGCAACAGATCTCTGTGTAGCCTCAGTGAAAGCTCAACCGTATTGTAGGGAACCCTTGACTCCCAGCTGAACCCTGTCAGAGCAGCTCAGTGTCTTTCCACACTCAGTCTTACTGAAGATATATGTAGGTCCTAGCAAGTCCAAGTGAAGGAGACATAACATCAGGCAACCAGTTCTGAGGACACCCTGATGCTTTCCTGCCACACAAATGGCAACACATGGGGGAACTTGAAATATGAAAGTTCGGAGAGGCAAGGTTAGCTTTACCTGGTCACTGTTATCCATTTAAGTTTCAGCCAATGACAGTCTACAGGTGAATCTTAGGGGTTCTCTGCTACATACCTTGGATGGTGGTGAGTCTTGGGGGTTCTCTGCTACACACCTTGGATGGTGGTGAGTCTTGGGGGTTCTCTGCTACACACCTTAGATGGTGGTGAGTCTTGGGGACTCTCTGCTACACACCTTGGATGGTTTGTGTTTTCATTCTCTTCTCCTTTAGTAGATTCACTGATGAAGACACAGCTGGCAGTGAGCCTCCCTCACACTTGCCTATGTCACACAGTGAGACCTGTAAGGACCCACAAGTCACACAGCCTCCAAACATCAGAGATACTGTCTGGTGTCCCTCAAGTCTACATCCTCAAGGCACAAGACAGAAGATGTTCACCAGACACACTCAGAACTTCTGGATTCTTAGGGTTCACTGTGTGAAGTTACATGTTTGGGCTCCCTAAGAATTCACACAAAGCTCCCCAAGCTAAGACAACACGTGAGTCTCTCAACAAAGCAGACTTTTTTATGAAGCCCATGTTCTAAGGAGAGGCAGGTCTTGTTCGGTTGCCCAGCTCTGTTAATTGGCTCAGCATTGCTATTTTAAAATTAGTTTTTAAAATAACCACATTTCAACCATGAGGTGTGTTAAAATACTTTCTAAAATTGATGCTAACATTTTAGATAGCCTCTTGACATTTCTGACGTCTCCTTTTCCTGGTTCCTCACACATGGCCCTTCCAGTGTGCTTAGCTGCCAATGTCAGTGGCTTAGAGTGAGATCTTTGGTCAATAGATTGTTGCTTCAGAGAAAAGACTATCATTATTTATTTTCCTAGATCCCAAGATGGAGATCCCTCCTTTTACCCACGCATGTATACACAGATATAGCTTTCTTACCAGATCTCCTGATTTTATAAAAGTCCAAATGAAGCCTCACACTGCAGGGGATCAAGTGGCCCAGTACTGTGCCTGGGTCAGGTAGATAGAAGAGCTAATGTATATTCCACTGAGCCAGCCTCATTGACCTGTGGGTTTGTGGTTTGCAGTTCTTGGTGATGTCATGAAAGGTAAATGACCTGGGGTTGATGTCTTCAAGGATAGAGGACTTAGCTGCTGTGAGTCTTAGAGAATACTCTTAGAGGAGTCATTGAGCACCAAGTTGTACCAATAAGAGTTTGAGATGACTCTGGATTTGTGGAAGAGAATGTGGTAGAGCACTGTCAGCCACCAGAGGAGTCATGCTGGTTTACCCAATACTTGCCTTGTAGGGAGCTGGAGGTTCTGAAAGTAATGGGAAGAAACAGGAGTGTGTGTGTGTGTGTGTGTGTGTGTGTGTGTGTGTGTGTGTGTGTAATTGTTCACTTGGGTTAGAAACAGGATCTTGTAGCCATTTTGAATATGTCCTAGGATTGGGGTTCAGCTCCTCTCATTCCACTGGCCTACAAAGAACTCTGGGCTCCAGGTGTTCTGGCTCAAAACTATGAAGGTGAAGCCACTGTCTGGTGTTCTGCCTGCTCTGAAGCCCATATGGCAGTTGAATGGCCACCCTGCTCAGATTTGCCTGTGTTCCTGGAGTGGCCAGAGTCTGCTAGTGGCTTTTTTGGTCCATCTATGCATGCAAAGTGATCCTGCAGAGTGAGAGGGACAAGGTTCAAGTGGCCCAAGCCTTTGGGGGGAACTTCTCCATCTGCTGACTTCCCTCTCCACAGAGCTGGTTTACATTAAGCTGTGAGCTCTGGAATGTGCTGGAAGAGATGCTAGACACTCGGCACAGCTCAGCTGCATCTGCACAGGGATAACCTTCCAGACAAGTGTGATGCTCCATTCACAGCCTGTAAGGGGGATCCACTGAGTTCTTCCAGACCCCTGCAGCTGTATGGAAGCCAGATGCTGAAGTTCCCTGTATTTTCCATATGAGCCCAGGACTGACACTACATGTGACTTGCAGTAATAGCAGAGTATGTAGTCCCACTGCATCTCCAAATGACAAACATGAAAAGATGGCTGTGTTAGACCCTCCCATGATTCCACAGGCTCAATAAAAAGCCACCATTAATGAGGAGACACCTCTCTGGTTTGGAGCCTGGTGTGAGACTTCAGTGAGAGCAGAGACACTGGGTTTATACTCTCAGGTATATAAATCCTGTCCTCTCCCATGTATACCTTGTCCAAGCATACTCTAAGGTAAGTGAGGAGCTATAGCTTCCCCATGAGGGACTCTGGAGCAGAGGGCAAGCCCCATCAGCCAGCAGAGCTAACAGCACTGTCTCTGATCTACTTACCAGAGTCTGAAGGCCACAGAATGTGGAGAGCTTGTTTCCAGGAAAGAAAACATAGATCTTGAGACCCTTTTAACCTGCTGATTTATACAATGGATGTATGGATGGCAGGTGGATGGAAGTGGTTCAAAGGTCAGAGCCCAGGTATGGACGCCAGAACCAATCTTCCCACCTAAGTGCCTGGGTCCTCTGTGTGAGTTCCCAGCTAGTTCCTATGTGCTTGTGAACATTTGGTGGTGGTGTGTGTTTGTGAACATTTGGTGGTATTCTACTCACACCACTCCTTCTTGTACCTAAAGGCCTGTTCACACCACTCCCTACTGTGCCTAAGGGCTTGGCCTGTTTAGTTTCAGAGATTTCAAATAAACGATGGGGTTGATTCCACAAGATGTGCATACTTTAAGCTAAGGATGTGCTCTAATTAAAGAAATATCCTAACAAGTTTGGGAACATATGCTAGGTCTTTTTCTTTTTAATCATGGTTTATATAACAAAATCAAACAAAGAAAGCACTTGAAGGTATAGAGAACATTTGGTGGTACTCCATTGCTCTAGCCACAAATTTAAAGAATTTGGGGTGAGTAAATTATACATGTTTTTATGGCACAAAAACCTCGCTGTCACTCTTGGGGGATTATAGGTTGCTGCAATTCCTTGGCCGAAGCCAGTAGTTTTGTTTGCAATTTTTCACCATCATAAAAGAAGCTTGTTTTTGTGATCATGCTGTACCCTGAGTGAGGACAGCTGACTCTTCTCCGCTGTCTCAGCCGAGTCTTCTCTGGAGTCTTCACCACATGTATAGCCTTGCCTCCAATCACCAGACTCTTCAGGGACAAGGGGTCAGCCAAGAACCGGAGGGAGCCATGTTGACTGATTCACCCAGAGTAGGAACTCTCTACCCTGACCCACTTTCGATAGCCTGGTCTCAAGTGTCATTGTTTTTAGATCTCAGTACAGGGACACTGGTAGGCTATGGTGTTTCAGTCTCTATGTATCTTATTTCGAACATGCTCAACACACTCTCTGTGGCCAATGCTGGTGGAGTCTAGGGCCTGTGGCAGTTCAGGCAGCCATGGGAGGCCCGGCAGCATTGTGACAAAGAACTGTAGCTTCGCTGAGCATTGCATGGGGCACCCACAGTGCTGCAGAAGGAGGGGGTGGGATCATTCTCAGTTTCTTCTTCTTGTTCTGGTCTCATGTTTCTATCTGGTGCTATGCCATCACAGGTTCCACGTCACCATCCACACCCCTTACATGTCTCCTTGCAAAATTATACTTTGCTTTGATTCTCATTAAGTAGGGTTTTGTGGGGGGAAAAAACCTTGAACAGTGGAAGTTATATCTGCTCTTTACATGGGAGAGAAAGCAGAGACAAAGAGAGGAATCCAAGATGCTAGTGGATGGTCCAAACGTGCTTACATGCGCTTGGAAAATCCATGTGCACTGGGGCCTAGTCAAAGCTGTTGCTGATAGCTTAGCTTGGTTTTCTGCCTGTGTAGCTCTAGCTGTGGGTGTCTGTATCTTTACCATGACAAGAGTTAAGAAGACCACCCTAGTGTGGCATCCTGCCCTGCTGTTCAAAGAGACAGGGGTTGACTCTGTGCATAGGCATTCCCAAGGATGGCTTAATTATAATGTGCACTTTATGTCAAGCGACTACATCTACATATCTGTAAATTTAAACCATGCTTTGTGGTTCTACATGTTTATATATGTAAGTTTTTCTAGACACAGAGCACAGCAATGGTCTGAAGACAAACCCAGAGCTGGAGTCTGGGTTCTGACCTGGAGACCAACTTGCTGGCTCTGACTGGCAGGGCAGG
Source organism: Rhabdomys pumilio (assembly GCA_030674055.1). Classification (NCBI taxonomy): domain Eukaryota; kingdom Metazoa; phylum Chordata; class Mammalia; order Rodentia; family Muridae; genus Rhabdomys; species Rhabdomys pumilio. The sequence goes on from JANHMN010000004.1 coordinate 154,927,580, forward strand.
TTGCTTCTTGCTCTCATTTTCTACCTCTGTAGGACAGGGTTGACAGTGACTGCTGCTGTATATGCCACACTTCCTGCATCTCATTGAGCCAGTGACACTTTTTGTATGTCTTGTTCTTCAGCAGGAGAGGTGTGAAGCCTGAGTGGCCTGAGGAGGTAGCCTGTAGCTTAGACCTGAACATTCAGGTGTCTGATCTAGCAGACTGCATCTCTCTGTGGTTGTGGTGACTTCTAAAGCACAAGGATAGTTTCTATCATTGTTGACTTGTAATAAAAGTCATATAGTGTATAATTAGTAGCTGTACTAATTTTTATTATTGTTACTGCAAGAGTTTTGTTTTATTATACCGAGCTATATAAGGCCATTTTCATGTACACGTAAAATGTATTTGGAGCATATTTGTTCCCCTAGACAACTGGCCTTTACTTCCATACATACACGGACTTATGTATGTATAAAGTCTAGGGCCCACAAATGAGAGAATATATGTGTGTGTCTCTCTGAAACTGACATACTTTGGTTAATACACTGATTCTCACTTGTACCCATTTTCCTATAAATGACCCAATGTCATTCTTCTTTTTGACTTAAAAATTCCCATCATGTGTACAGAATGCTCTTTCCATTCTGATGGGCACCCAGATTAGTTACATAACTCAGTTACTGTGGACAGTGCTGCAGTGAACGCTGATGTGCAGGTGTGTCTGTGGTATGTCAACTAAGGTCCTTTGGATAAATATCCAGGAGTGTCGCAGCTGGGTCAAGAGGCACACACGCTCATTTTTAGTTTTCTGGAGGAATTCTACACTGGTTGCCATGGTGGCCAGACTAATTTACACTCCCACCATTGGCACACCGTGTTCCCTTTTGTTCACATCTATAATTAACTTTATAATGAGCAGGTTGTTGGCTCTTAGGACACTCACATGTTCTGTAACTGTCACCACTATTCATTGATAATTCCATAATGTTTTACCCCCAATTGGGTAGTATTCTCAGACCCCAGGCCCTCATGGCTGCCAAACTTTTGTTGCTATGGGTTTGCTTACTCTCAGCAGTTCATTTAAATGTCAGAGGTGTTATGCTCCTGGCTTCATCTGGCATAAATTCACAAGGTCCAGTCATTTGTGCTGTGTATCAAAGCCCCGTTCCTTTTTTAAGGTTGGATAACATTCCACTGTAATGATACCACAATCTGTCCATTGATTCACTTTTGACGAACACTTAGGTATTTTCCCATCTTTTGACAACTGAGATTCATACTGTTATGAATATGCCTGTACATGTATTGGCTTGATTGTTAATGCTTTCAAACACTTTGCAAAGGGAATTCATATCTTTAGAATAGACCTTTAGCAGATGAGACATTCTTGTGCTTCTCGTGTGAAAATCTTAGGGGGTTGTAGGTTGTAAACTTGGTCCTTAACTTTAATATTCATTGTTAGCTGCAACTGGCATGCTATCCTGAATCTGCCCTCATCAGGAGTGAAGCGATTAAATGTTCTAAAGCACGAAGCACGGCCACTCTCTACTGAGAGCCCTTCATCTTTTGCCAGGAAGGTTGTTGTGGGGCCTCAGTGTCGGTTGTGAGTCACGAATTCAAAGTCATTCCAAACCCACATCCATAATACTGCTTAGCTTTTATAGACATACCCCAAGGTTGGCGGCCTACAAGATCAGATTCTGAAAATATTTAAACAACTTTATCTAGGTTTCCCAAGAAGATTTCTGAAAATAACAGGATAGGCAAACATGCTAAAAGGCACGGAATGCTCTATGGTAGTTTTTAAAAATAGGGAAATGGTTTTTGTTCTCTATATCTATGTAGAGACTATAGAGACTTAGAAAACGCCACACACACATGGGCATGCTGTCAAGCTTTCAAGTTTCCTTATAGACATGTGTGGTTAGATATTTAAGCATTGCAAGACTATGTAAAGTAAAGCCTTTATTTAGTGAGGGAACGAGAGCTGTCTTGACAGGTTGGGGAGAGTGACATTGTGTTGATTTAAAGTTCAGAGAACACACATTCAGAGGACGGAGTCGTTTTTTCTACAAGGTGAACAAACCTAAGCTGAGAAGACAAAGAGAAAAAAAGTGAAGCCTCACAAAATACACAGTTGCCAGAGAATCCTTCCATGCACCAGCCACTTTAAGATGTCTATGCCATCTTTTTGGAACCCACTGGCTTGCAGACACTTTCTGTCGAGTATATACGTCATGGGGGACAATGTTGCTCAGGTCTTTGCTTTCTGAAAACTGCTACATAGTAGAAGAGTTTTGAGTCACATGGGAGGCCTGGGCTTCCTGCTCGGTAGCCATGTATCTGGGATACACACAGAGGAGTCAGAGCAGCAATTTTGGAGGGGGTGCCTGATATTGCCCCTCTTTGATACCCCATACCTAATCTTAAAGAGACACTCTGAAGGTCAGTATCAAGTTCCCCGAAGCAGGAAGGACGAGATGGAGATGTACTGATGATGACTGCGGGTCGGTAATATGGAAATTGGATAGCTGTTGTGTGGGTGCCTGGCAGCTGTCAGGATGGGCCCCAAGAAGCTACTGACCTGGTAAAGATGAACTGGGGCTTCCCTGGGGAGAAGAACCTTGTATATAATATAGAAGCCTCAAGGGCATGCTTATACTTCTTGAGGAAAACTGTTAAACAAGGGACCCAACACTGGTCTCTGCCTTTGACAAGTAAACACAAGGGGAAGAGGATAGCAACCTATCCACAGGGTTAGTGGGAACTAAAACTTTTGCTATCATCCAAAATAGCCCTGTTCCTACCAGTCATCCACTGAGCTAGACTCTAGTGACCCATGGCACACTGTAAAGGTCACTACTTGAGCTGTCTTATCAATGGCAGAACTTCTCAAAGAGTACAGTTTGTGATAACAAGTTCTTCCATACACCATGGTCAGGATACCTTCTCATCATGACCAGGGGCCCACTCCACAGGGCAAGATGCCCACTCCACATGTAGGGCCCAGTCCATAGCATGGTACTCAATGAAGGACATGGCAGAGCATGTGCTTGTTGCAGAAGAACTTGTGGAAGAGCACCGAGAATGGTGTCTGACTTCTCCCATCTCTGTATGATGTCCTCTGAGATCATACAATGTCACAGACAAACAGGTCCTCATCAGGGGTTGAATCTGCCAGCACCTTGATCTTATTGTTAATGGCCTCCCCAGGTATGGAATTTTATCAAAGCAGTCCAGAGAAATTAAGAGGAAACTGGCTGTGGGAGCTGGTGCCACTGTAAAAAAAAATATTGAAGATGTGCGGGTGGCCTTGAGACAGGTGACAGGCAAATGGAAGAGTCTGAACCAGAAAACATCCACATTGCTATAAACCAGTGGTTTTCAGCCTTCTTTTAATACAGTTTCTCATGTTGTGGTGACCCCGACCATATCATTATTTTCATTGTTACTTCATAACTATACTGTTATGCATTGAAATGTAAGTATGTGTGTTTTCCAGTGGTCTTAGGCAACCCCTGTGAGAGTGTTCAGAGCCACTGCTATACACCCGAGGCAAGATGTTGTGAGGAAGCTCAGACATTGAGGAAACATGGAGCAAGTCTTCATTTTCCTGAAGATCACCAAAGTGGCCATCAGCAGAATATCAGTGCAACATGGGTTGGAACTCAGATGGAGGTGAGAAGGTGATTCCTAGGTGACCTGAGGTGCGGCCATATTGAAAATGGGAAGACTGGGAAGAGAAGCTGGCTGTTGGAGACTGTTGGAGACTGGCTGTTGTCTCAGGCCACACAGGAAGGAGCAGGAGGCAGGGATTGTCTAAGATTGGGAGGAATGGTCAGCGACTCACAGATGCAGTATCCCATGTCTGGACCGAATCATGAAGGACACTTTAGACACTCAGATTAAAGCTGCTCATTTTTGTGGACAGGCCTCCATGGTAGTTGACCTTACTGATGAAGGTAGGTTAGAGTGGGTTTTAATTATTTTGATTCTAGAGGATTAACTACAGCAGAAAGTTATTCTTGTGACTTGAAGGGAAAAAAAAAGATAAAATGAGATTAATTAAAAATAACTTCTGTTAATTTGTTAGCTACTTGTTGATTTAAAAGTGCCAGGCCTCTTGGACAAATCAGTTTTACATTTGACTCAATTTAAATGACAGGATTCTGTTTCACATACTGGGGAGGAGAGGAGGTCCTGAAGCTAGGTGTGGGAGTCCTGTCCTAGATAAAGTAGACTGTAATTGCAGAAAATGATCTTTATCTTCTTAACATGATATTATACGTTGAAGTGCCCCTCCCCCTCACCACAGAACACAGCAACCACACCTACACCAAAGATTCTACAAGACTGATTGACTGATTAGAATGTGGTGAAGGGGGGGTGGATCGGAATGCTGCAGGTCGAGAGACCCAGAGTTAAATAATCTTTTTAGATCTCTCTTTAGAGCTGTTTTTAGTTCTCTTAATCCTCATTCATTGCCTAGCTCTGTGTCTAACCTATTTATGACTATCTAATAATATCTTTGCAACGTATTAACTTCTAACAACTAACCACTAGTTTCCATTAACTTCAGAGCTAGGTCATCAGGAACATCTGAGACCTGTAGCAGAGACTTCCTTGCTTTTTTGTAACCCACTGGATTTGTTTGAAGAAAAAAAAAGTATTGTTGGCAAATGCATTTGTGTGGTAAGTATAAAAGTACTTGAAACTGCTTCTATGTTGAGACATAGATTTGGGGTTAACCTGAGTCTATGCTCCTGGATCATGTCCACTCATACCGGCACCAGAATAAATTCTCTTTTCCCTTTGTGGTGGAAGCTATGCTTTCTGTTGACGTTTTCATGCATGAAAATTTTAGAGACAATGTTAAAATTCTGAGTAAACTGAACTTTTCCTAGCCCTCTATTTCTGTCTTTCCTTGCCTGCCTTCTTGAGTCCGCCTCTACCTCACTACTCTCTCCTTCTGCTTTCTTTTCTAGAACTTCTAGAAGTTCTGTATCAAATGAAAAGATTGTTATGGCTCTTAAAGATCAACGTAGAGAGGGATGAGACCTTGGCGCTGTCTTTACTCTCAAGTCAAAGAGTCGGCAGGAATCCTTGACTATGGGCCTCCCTAATCCACATCTGGACCCTCTACTATTGCAAAATATTAAAAATCAAAAAGAAAAACAGAACAACACAAGAAAAAAAAAACCTCCCCTCAACAGAAGGGCTGGAAATCTAATTTCTAAAGTCATCTTTGTTTGCATGCATGGAATGCCCGTGACTCCATGACATTCTTCTAGAATACAAACGTAATTACATTTACTGGGCAACAGAGAAACTTGTTTCTTAGATTAAAAAAAAATGGAACCCCTCCTCCAACAATAGCTCACACAGTATATGCAGGATACTCTGCCCTAAGCACAACCCCAGTCAGCTACTTTATGGGGCACAAGGACATTTCCCATCACCATGTAAGTCATTTTGAAGCCTGGCAATTAGGTTTTATCCAAGTGCCTCTGACACAGGTCTATAAATATATTTTAATGTTAGCTTGTATGTTTTCCTACTGAGTTAAAGCTTTCCCTTAATGGAAAGCTACTGCCTTAGTGTTAGGAAAAAAATCTGTTAGAAGAAAAAATCCCTACTGGGAGCATTCCTGCTGGATTACATAGTGATCGTGGAAGTCATTTTATTGGATGAGGGTTTAAATTTCTAAAGGGATCAGGGAGACAGCTCAGTCTGCAAACATCTGCTGAACAAGCATGAGGTCCCGAGTTTGATACCCAGCACCCATGTAAAAAGCTGGCTGTGATCTTTGATCCCAGTAATAGGGGAGTGGAGAAAGCAAGGAAGTCCTTGGAGTTTACTGGCTAGCTAGCCAAACCTAATGGGAAAGTTTTAGGTTCAATTGAGACCATCTCTTAAAAAACAAAGGGAGGTATATCTTGAGGAATGACTACAGATACTAACCTCTGCCTTCCATATGCATATGCATATGCATATGCATATGAGTGTATGTCACCTGTACATGTACAGCGTCACACTCTTCCCCGGAACACCTATACGTACACCTGTCCATACAAAGATATTTATAAAATTTTGCCTGCTGAACAGCATTTTCATTGAGTCTGCTGTCTTAAATACGCAGGACTGGTTGAGCGAATGAGCAGCACCACGAAGTGTCAATTGACAAAATTAACTGTTTCAAGTGGAGCTCAGTCTTTGCTTCTACTCTGCTGTGTCCAAATCACAAATTTCCTACCAGTGAACACTCTTCAAAGCCCAAAGACTGCATTCCCGGAGCCAGGAAGCAGTAAATTACCGGAAATAAGATTAATAAAAGAAGATAATAGGAACTGGGTCATGCATGCCTCAAATGCTCAGCTCTCATCTGCTGCCAGCTCCAAAAATTTCCTGTGAGGAACAGGCAACTAATTGGAAATGAAAGCAAGCACTGGCGGGGAAGCCTATGGAGGTGCTCCCCTGCTGAGACTAGTCGCCAGAATCCTGAGCCGGATCACACATAAGCTTGGAACTTGATCTTCATCTATGAAAGCAGCCCAAGAGAAGAAAGTTGGTGTGTTGATAATGTTATTAGCATGGCTTTCTGGCCTGGAGCTATGCTAGGATACTAGATTCTTACCGTTACCTGCTGTAAGGATCTCCCCTCTTGCCCTCTCTTCCTCCTTGTTCCTCCCTCCCTTCCATGAATTTTACAGCTCTGGATATTACATTTTGATTATTTGAAAGACTGTTTGGGTTTGCATGAGTATTGAAATGGACTGACTAGAGAATCATCTGGTGCCATAATCCCCTTCCCCCATGGTTATGGGATGGCTCTGTTCTAGGCACAGGACAGTTAGGTCCCTACTCATGCCTCTGGGACTGTGTCCCCTGTTGTGAGGAATGTTGGTCTTCATGTCTACCGATAGCCTGATAGCCTGACACTTTGCTCCCTAATAATGGGAGCTTCATTTTCAGGAGAGAGACATCATTCTGACACTGAGGAACTTCCATGTCCCAGGGTTGGATTGTGCATAGACAGACTTACAGATACACCATCATTACAAATTCTTTGCTGTCTTCAATCTGGTACCCACAGCTGATAAAAATGACCAAGTGAGAAAGAGCTTATTCCTTAACAGGTATGGTTGGAAGATGAGTCTAATGCCTTCCATGGTATGTAAATGCAGAAGCTGAAACAAGGGCTACAGAGTTTCATCAGCTGGTGTGGTATGTCTTAGTTTCCCTAGGGGTTATCCCTCAGATGTGAGAATAGGACTCTGTTGTCTTTCTTATGATGTCATATACCTTCCCATTCATATGTTGTAGTTGCTACTTAGACAAAGAAACACATAGCCATCTTTATGGTCTAAACACAAAACAGTCCTATTGCTGTCTACTGAATGGTGAAATACTATGAGATGTTAGGCCAGATCCAGCAAGACTGACAAGAACACGGTTCTCACCAGATTAACAAGCACCAGAACCAGACATGACTTTTATCAGTTGCTGAATATATAGGTTGAGAGACACACATGATGATCTTGGTCTTTCTGGCATGTTTAGTTTGTGCTCAGTGTGATTCCTGGTATGTGCCAGTCCACGCTGTCCCTTGAGCTGCCTTAGCCTTTGCTTTGCCAGCCACGCAATGTATAGGGAAGACACCAGTGTCTGAGGACAGGCCAATCTGAGGACTGTGTTAACTGTGTGTCATCTTGTGGAGCCATAGGAAGCTCCAAGCATATGGAGACTAGCAAGGGCCTAGGGACATTCTTTGTCATGGAGGTTGGCTAGTCAGGCGTGAGACTTTCATGAGACACAAACAACTTTCTGTCTATGAAGTGTTTGGCTTGTAAGTAGTTTATAGAAATAACATCTTCCCTGTGGTAGAAAAGCCTGCACGGCCTCTTAAGTCACATATGTGCCCAGCTTTTTTTTTTCCCAACAAAATATTTTTTATTAACTATTTGGGAATTTCACAAAATGCACCTTAATCACACTCAGTTCCCAATCCTCCTAGATCCATTCTCCCACCCTTGTGACCTCCTCCCAGAAAAAAGAAGTAAGAAAAAAAAATTACCAAGTCAATGCCCATACACTCACTGGAGCATCATCAAACTCCCAGTGGCCAGCCCCTAAAAGAAAACTGAGTCCTTCCCCACCCCCACAGCTGCCAGAAGCCATCAACTGCAGAGAGCTCACTTCAGCATCCTTACCACAATTTGTATGAGTTCTCTTTAATGGCTTCCTGTATAATCTGGTTTTTTTGGGGGGTGGGAGGGGAGGAGTGTGTGGGTTGTCATAGAAACCTATGTCTCTCATTCTCAACTTTGGGCTCAAAGTCATTGATATCACTGCAAAAGAAGCTTCCTTGCTCTTTACAGCCTGAAGTGGCATGGACTATGGATATCCACATGGCCTCCAGGGACATTTACTGTGAGACCACAGACCTCAGAGTGATCTCCATGGACATCAACATAGCCCTGACTATAGTACTATGGGCACCATCGTGGTCTTCAGTGGCAGCACAAGCCATGAACACCAACATGGCTCCTGGTGGCAGCATCATGTGTCTAATCTTCATATGTCCTACATCTTTCCTATTTCCACTCTCAGGCATGAGGCACAGATGTAGCTGCATCTCCAGCCCCTCACAGACAGGCTGGCTCCCATCTGATCCTCATGCAATCACAGAGGCCAGTGCAACTCTGCCTGTAGCCTTGAGAGAATTTCAGAAATCCCTTGGCTTCTTCAGAGAACAGCAAAGGTAAGTCCCAATCCAAACAGAAAGGATGCTGGGTGATATTACAGCAGTGTCCTGGTGGCCAGTGATTCTTGCTCAGCAACACCGCAGTGCTTTAAGCAGCGAATAGTTTAAAACAAAAGAAGATGTCTTCATTACACTGTGTATATCACTCTAAGATGTAGCCTGGGAGCCCTGGAGGTATCTGTTAGGGTCTGGGCCCTGGGATTTACAGACTGGAAACCTAGTTTAGGAAGTGTTGGCCAGGATCTGTGGAAGAACTCCTGTCAGTCAGCCTCATGAAGACCGATAGGCGTGCACCATGCTCATCACCAGGATATAAGGAAAGGGGTGTGAGTAGTAATAGCTGAGGAAGAGACTCTGCCAGCATCTGTTTATATCAGCTAACAATTATCCTTCCCAGAGAGACCCTTCCTATGTTCTCCAGGCTTCCAGACAGAAAGCAGGGAACTTGGCAGTGTAAACTCCTCTAGGAAAAAGGATTGTATGGATCTGTGATGAGATCCTGGGCCACAATTCCAACTGAGGGATGACACTGGGGTCCACACAGGATGATGGCAGCTTCAGGGACAGGAAGGGACAGTCCTCCATGGCTTCATGTCTGTGCTATGTGGTACCTCCAGCTACTCTCACTTCATAACAGTGATCAGTGACCCACAGAATTCTTCCCTTGAGTGCTTAGGACATGCTTATTTTATGGTGGTTTTGCTCACAGAGAAATGTTGTAAGACCTGTTGCTTCTGAGAGCAGCTTTCTTTCTAGAACCCCATGCTGTTCTAAAAGCCCATAGTCTTTCTTCTAGTCCTTGGGTGATTCAGAAATACTTTGGCATCCACTTGTCCACATTGGTTTGGTGAGGGTACACAAGAAATGGAATCTGAGGCCATGGAAAACACCCAGAATGCAAAAGGCCATTAACAGAAATCCAGCCCATATGGCAGTTTCCACAAGGACTTGATTTCAAAGTTAGACCAAGACTCTGAATTCTTCATTCCTGAGCTACTGCTGGAAACAAAAACTGGAAAGTAACACCTACCACGTAAGATGGGGAGTCGTGCTGATTCCCATCCTGGAGGGATGGCTGCTGCTCACTTAGGGTACCAGAGTGAGCTAGTGTCTGGAGTATTCCATTGGACTTTGGACTTAAAAGGGTACATTTGAGATTATCTTGGAAAATAAAGAAAATGCTAAATAATACTGAGATAAAAATAAGTGATTTGTCTCAAAGTATCAGTTTTTCCCAAACAAACAGACAGCAGGTACTGTCACAAGCACTGGAGTGAGGGTGGTCTTGATCTGGTGCTGTTCGGGGAAGCTGCTGCTTTTCCTTGAAGATCACCAACAGAGGCAGGAGGAAAGGCTGCCTCCTCTTTGGTTGTCTTCACAAACAATAAGGGGTGGATTGTTGTGCTGGCCAGGGCCTACAGGAGAGCACTGAAGTGTGTGTGTGTGTGTGTGTGTGTGTGTGTGTGTGTGTATTTGTGTGCACACATGCATGCACATGCATGTATAAAAACATGCAAACACCTGTGTATAAAGTGCAAGTGTGAGACTATGAACGTGTGTGCACACCTGTAAAAAGGTGTAGTGCATTTGCTTCTGTGTGTGTATGTGTGTACACTGCTGCAAGCATGCTGTGTGTGTGCTTTGCTCTAAGAGTTTGGCAACTCTTTCAAGAATCCAGTCACTGTGTCTATTTGACCTCAGGTTAGGGCAAATAAAGCTTTGGATGAAGCTTAAACATCAAAACTATCCCCTGTGGTAACAACCAGCTTCCCCTGCCCCTGATTACCTAAGGAAGATGAGTATCTCTCTTAAGATTGACAGGATTTCCTACAACTATATAACTTTCTGTATTTGATTTTAGATCTTTTTGTAACTTTGGGAAACCAAGCATGGCTCCATGGTGACTTGTAATCTTACTTAATAAAGTGTTTTAAACCTCTCACCATGAAATTGTAAACAGAGTTCTTTGGATACTAACTCTAGGGTATCTCAGAGGGCTCCTAGGATGTCTCAAAGTAGTTAACATGCTTAACTTTCTACTACTGGGCAGCTCAGAGAATCCTTGTGAAAGTTGCAACTAACTAGACATATACCATGTGGTAAGCCAGAAGCCTTCCTGCACTCCTGTAAATACCTAAGTCATGTTTAACGAACCTAAATTAACTTGGTCTTACTGTGACAACTCTGGTAGAAATGAGGATAGTTATAGAGACAATATTATACTTCCATAGGGAATGGCAGTATGCCTTATGATGTCATTTCCTGGTTCTATTGCTTCCCTACAGTGCCAGCATCTATGGATTGAGCTGCTTCTAAAGCCCTACATAATGGAGCTGGATAGCTGAGTGGCACTTGTCATGGCTGCAGCCACTGAAGGAGCTTCTGAAGACAGACTTCCTCAGCCAGAGCCCTTCAAACTATATAGCCAGGAAGATGGGACTGTGGTCATATCTTGGACTCTCAGGTCATGTCCTCTGCACTCAGAGATGTCTGTAGTTTTCTCCGAGGGACTAATATCTAACTGTCTTTTGTTTCTATCATTTGGTTATTGAAGCCTGGATGGCAGCCAAGCCTCCTATACCTAGAAGGAATCTTCTGAGTTCCACCTGTAGCTTCTGCTGCCCTGTATTCTGTCCACATAATCACATGCAGATTTTCAGTCACCGGCAGCACGCTAGAGAGCTGAGTGGATTAACATAAGGCTTTCTTGGTGACCTGGTATGCCTTGTGGGTCTCACTTAGAGACAGAGGCAAAGCATCGATGCTGGTGACTGAGTGGCTCCTATACTATCCTCTTGGTCAGTAGGTCAAGACTCAGAGGGGATTTGAGACTAGACTGGAAAAACAGGTCAGAAGGAGGCCTCAGTCTGGGCTGGTTCTGTGAACCCTGACATTGTCAAATGTGAACTTTGTGGCACCTCACAACTGAATAATTGTGAATCATGATTCAACCAGTGAGCTAATCGTGTCCATGTGGCAGACCATGGCAGCACAGAGCAGACTTCCAGAGGTGGCCATCTGGTTGTTTTCTCTTGTGCTTTTGTACCCGGCCTGGGAAGCCTGGGAATCAGAGGCCATAACCTCCTTCGGGTCTTAGCACAGATTTGAAAGGAGATCATGAGTCAAATCATGAATCACCCTTTGCTCATATAAACGCTTAACTTTTATTTGGTGTCATTCCTCCTTTAACAGTTATAACCCAGCTGTTTTTTTATAGGCAACTATATGAATATATCTGGGGGTTTATTTCACTCTGCAGAGATCAGGTAACAAACTCCCCTTTATTCTCAGGTTGGCACATGCTGGAACTGCAGTGTTTCACTAGTGTTTCCTGATCTCAGGGTGAGATAAACATACCCAGAACCCACCTTCTTAGTTAACACATTGTAATCCGGCTGTCATGACTCAATTGCTAATTCTGTTTTTCTACTGATCTTTTTAAGAGCAGAGTGTGCACCTTATTCACCTCTCCGAAACATGACCATTTGTCTACCACTCAACATGGAACAGGCTCTGATGTGTGTTTCATTCTAGAGTTTAAATTATCATCTAGTATTTAATCGATCCTTTGGGAATTTTGTTACATAGATAAAAGAAACCACACAGGCTACACCACCATGGGGAGGGAAATCCTGCTATGTCTGTTTCCCCAGGTGTCAGAAATCTTTATTCTTTAATAGTTAATACTGTAGGGATGCACTTCACACACACACACACACACACACACACACACATACACACACGCACACGCAAACACGCACATCACACTTACACAATCACAGATACATAGATAGGTGCACACACAAACTTTTAGCACATACACACATATAAACACCTTTGAGCACACACACATATGCACCTATCTATGTATCTGTTACTGTGTGTGTACATATGGAGTGCATATGCACACTTTTAGCACACACGTAGAAACACATGTGAGCACACACACATACACACACACACACACCACACTTACACACACAGTAACAGATACAGATAGGTGCATAATATGCTGTTAGAACACACACACATAGAAACACATTTGAGCACACACACACACACACACACACACACACACACACACACACGAATAGGCCAGTCATAAACCAATGTTCCCTCTGAATGATTTGGTCTTAGCTCAGGGTTCAGGCTGTGGCTTTAAGGTAACTTGTGCTCAATGTCTGTCTTGTACTTCTCAGACTTACTGTTCACCCCATCATGAGTTAGGCTACTGAGAGCCTATGACATGTTGATTAGCTTTATGAAGCTGCTAGGCAGTAGTTCCCTAGGATAAAAGCCACAAAAATCGTTTTTCAGTTCTACTTTTAATATTTCTTTGTGTGTGGCAAGGATCTGTGGAGCATGTGTGTGTTTATAAAAACCCAGTGAATGTCTCTGCTGGGCTCTCAGTGGGATTTCTTTGATGAGGCTCCATTCACTAACTGTCAGAGCCTGTTTCTGAGTCGGGTCTCATCCCTTCAGCAGGAGGCAGACATACAGAATATTTTTCTGGGTTTTTCAATAACACTCTTGGAGTTTGAGTCAGGCTGAGAGCTTGTTTGTGGCTTAGAAGCCTGTACAAGGGGGCGTTCATCAGTTGTTCCCACACACATGTCTGTCTCCTGAAATCATCCTCTGGAGTGCCACACAGGAAACAAATTGAGTTTAACACTGGTTTTATCTTTTTGGAAATTGTACAGAAGAGCATAAGTCTACAGTATGAGTCACTCCTTTAGGAGATCAAAGCAGAACGCATTTGGTAAATGTGACAATGGAAACTGAAAATGGAAGACAGGTTGTCGCGGCACAAAGGAAAGTAAAGACATCTCCTTGGGCTTGGAGAGATGCCAAGGAGTATATGAGATATCACAGCTACAGCCAAACTGCTGTGCAACCCTGCAGTGCACTGTGCAAAGGAATCGGCTTCTTCTGGCACTAGGCCTGTGACTTGTGGACAAATGCCTCTGATGGTCAATTTTGTCAACTTGAACTTAGAGACAGAAATCCCTACTTGATAAGTTCACTTCGTGAAATAAAGGAGAAGAAATACACAAGTACTGTCACATAGCATATCAAAACTGACAGCCCAGCGTTGTGGCTGAAGAGATGGCTCAGCAGTAGAGCTCTCCCTGCTCTTGCAGAGGATTGGAGCTCAGTTCCCAGCACCCATGCCAGGTGGCTCACAAGCACCTTTAATTCTAATTCCAGGGAGTCTGATGTTCTCTTCTGGCCTCTGGCACTCACATGACAATATACTCACACAAAGATATAAATAAAAATTACCAGCTTCTTTCTGTTTGCTGTGGGACATTCTTTTCGGAACGTGAACTCAATGTGATGCTCTCTGGTTCTGTGATACACAGCTCTTCCTCATTAAAGGTAATAGGATGAAAATGGAAACAGGACTATACATGTGTCTTTTTTTATTAGAGAAGTTTGAGAGTGTTACATTAAAAGTGGAACATTCAGGTTTGCTTTCTGTTGTGATAAATACCATAGCCAAAAGCAACTTGGGGAAGAAAGGGCTGACTCAGCTTATTGTTTCCAGTCACAGCCCCATCTTTGAGGAGAGTCAAGAGCTCAAGGAAGGAAGGCTGCTTACTGGCTCACCCTATCACTGCTTACCTAGTTTATATAGCCCGGTTATGGATAGCCAATTTAGTTTATATAGCCCAGTTATAGATAGCCAGTCTAGTTTATGTACCCCAGTGATAGATAGCCAGTCTAGTGATGGCACTGCTTAAGGTGATCTGGGTCATGATACATTAATTGGCAATAAAGACAATTCCATGGGCCAATACAATGAAGACAAATTCCCAACTGAGGTGCTCTTCTCCCAGGTGACTTTAGGTTTTTAGAGGTTCAATAAATAGAGAATTACAGTGGTACCAGAATCAATCCCATATCAAGGCTTCCTTTACAGCCTGTGACCCACTTCTGCTAATGCGGTCATAGTCTCAAACACCCCAGACCTCTCAAAAGCAGTACTACCAAATGAGAACCAGGTATTCAGCCACACGAGCCTCTAAAGAGTATTTCACGTTCTAACCACAGCAGTTTGCTTCTAATTGCCATTACCTGATGGCTATCCTCATGATGTAACATATACTCAGGCCAATGTCAAAAGTCTCCATAATCTTAAAAGGCCCAACAGTGTTCAAACATTCAGTACCTTCTAAGGAGGGATTTGATGGAGACATTCCATTAAGTATCGAGTGTTCTAAGGTCAAGACAATCTCTTAAGTGTGATCACTTGTACAATCAAAATCAACTTATATACATCCAATACACTGTGACATAATGAATATTCCCACTTTAAAGAATAAAAAGATAGCAAGGAGATACCAGGCCAATGCAATAATTACACTCAACAGAGCAAACAGAAATCCTTGGAACCTCATGTCCAGTATCTAGGGCTCATGATGACATCACGTCGGCTCCTGATGACTCTAAAAGGAATTGCAAATTCTAGCTAGCCCATTGAAAAACGCACAACCCAGGTATTTTATTTACAAGCTCTAAGCCTAGATTGGGAAGGTTTCAGAGCTGTTTTAGCTTACACACCATCCATATGTCCCTGGTTACTTGCGTTTTTCCTGGTAATGTGTTCATGATTCATGTCTTCTCATAGTGGCATCCTTTTCTCTCTGTGTGACCCCCACCCAGGTAACTGAAAACCCACCTACCTCTATTCCCTTCAGTAATTAATTGGCTGTAGACATTTTTGTTTAGTCAATAGTTTTAAATTAAGGGGCCAGGTTTGCACAATAAAAGCTGGTTGTGAGAATCTTGAGGTAAGTAGACCTTGGGATACAGAATTTAGCATTACAATACATAGCAGCAGACCAAACCTCAACAGATGACATCATGTGCACTCCTGATGACACCTTGTGTATAGCCAGTCACATCTCCACAGACCTGTCAGCATGGCACTTATGGACTTAACTCTTGGACCAGCTCCATTCTATGCCTGAAGCTTTCTTTAGAGGACAGCTTGTGTTCCTGGAGCCCTCAGTGTTTCCACTGCAGTGTAGGCCTCATCCTTATAGCTTTATCACACTCTCAGAACTTTAATACAGAAGATCTTCCCTGCAACACATTACCTGGCTTCACTGAAGTTTGTTTGGAACTTAGCTGTAAGCTTCAGTGATGCTATAGCTCTCGGACTCTGTACATTTGGAAACACAGCAGCATGTGGAAGACTCCAACTGCTGTTGCTCAGTCTGTAGCTTGGCCACCTTGAACCACAGATGCAGTGGTCTCTGATTGCCCACAGGGAAAATAATACCCTAAGTGGTCCTGTTCAGAAATGGTACCGCTAAGAAGCACCCTCTTTTTAAATGAGAATCATTAAAGCGGGTTTTCATTCTTATATCCCAACGAGCTGGTCTTGCCATGGCACCTTTCTGATTGTCCTGGTAATAAGTATGTGGCTTCTTCTCTTTCCTTGGACCAGTCTCTTCAATATTTACAGCTATTGTGTCTACAACTACCTTCTCTATAGTTTCAACTGCACCTGTGCTCCTAAACTACACACTTGCCACAACTTGCTGCTTTGATATTTCACTATAAACATGACTAAATGCAGCCAGTGCTAACGATTCTACAGTCTGACTCCTGTGCCGTTTTGAAATTTTCTCCAACAAGTTAATGTCCTATTACTTTTAAATTCAAAATTACTCAGAACATGAAAAACATACTTCAGTGTTTCATCAGAGTACAACAAGAATGATCTCTAACCTAATTCTCAGTACATTCCCTACCCTACCATGAAATTTCATTAACACAGTCCTTTCTACCTGTCTTTCTATCTGCATTCTAGACTCTAACTAGATTGGCCCACTAAGCTCAGCTTTCAGCCAGTGTGTCCATATATTGGACATGTCTGGCTCCCAGCATTCTCTAGCTTCTCTAATCTTCAGCTCCAAACCTCCTTCTTGCATTCACACACACACACACACACACACACACACACACACACACACCCCTTTAACTTTTTAAATTTTCTTATAGTGAATATATTAAAAATTCATATATATATATATATATATATATATATATATATATATATATATATTTACAATTGGTGACCTGAATAAACATTTCTCATAAGAATAAATAAAAAGGCAAGAAAGTATAAGAAAAAATACTAGCATCACTAATTATGGAAATTCACCTAAAAATCATAATGAGTCTCCACATTGTACCTGAATTGCAATAATTATAAAAAAAACTCACAAATAAACCAAAGTATGGGTGAGAATGCAAAGAGATAACTCTCATGCACTATAGAGGAAGTATAGATTAATTCAGCTACTATGGAGTTACAGTATTTGTGTGTCTCAAGAACCTGTCAAGAGAAGAGACATCTGTGTTCTCATATTTACTTTGGCACTATTCAGAAAAGCCAGGGTAAAGAATAAACTGCATCAATCAATTAGAATAAAAATGATACCCACTGTAGACAAATGCATGCAGAAAGAGGACAGGTTTTTCTGATGGCTCATGCAGATACTGCTCTCATTCCCAGGAGTTGTTAAAATTACAAAATTTATTAAAGTAGTTGCTTTAATGAGTAAATTGCATATGTGGAAATGCCTCTCAAATGTTCTGTTCTTTGCTTTCTGTGCCCCGCGCAATCGTCTTGCCAGCAAGAATGCACGTGGGCACCAGGATCCTTCTGCAGCAAGCGTTTATTGCGATGAAAGGAGGAAGAGAAGGAAGAGCCCCAAAATGGCACCGCTTATATACACCCTAGGGTGGCGTGGACATATCTGATTGGCTGATTCCTCAAAACCCTGTATGATGCCCCAGGCTGGGCAGTGACTTGGCGCGCTTTCACCACTTGCACATGCACAATTTGCTTGTTTACCCACGGGAGCACCGGATGCCAGCGCCATCTTGTAATGGCGAATGCTGTCACCGCTCGCCGCGGCTCTCTACAGCTTTCAAAGTACAACAGCTACACTGCCAATGTACCTTCTTAGATGGCTCTACTTGTCACTTCTCTTATTTGATGCATCAATATATTTTCCAATCTTAAAGGTATTTAGGTTGTTAGGTGGTTAGATATTGAGAAAAAAATGAAGTCAACCAATCTCTTACTTATGAAAATAAACTTTTTGTTTGTATGATCATTGAAAATATATAGTATAATCCTTTTGCTCTTGAAACAAGAGGAAACAATTTATTGGTTTAAAAAACAATGCAGGTAAATAGGACCACAGGTTTGCACACGTGTGCTTCTCCACTTAGCATGCTTATTAGAAAGTTCTTACCGCCACGGTTTCCGACTGAGGTTATCTTGCTTTTCATTTCTGACATCACTGCCAAATGTATTGTTATTGTCGAATAAACAAGATAACAGGGAACTGGCATCAGAGAGAGTTCAAATAAATCTTCCTCACAAAGATATGCTTCAGGTAAACCTGGGTTTCAAGCTTATCTCTCTGCCTGAGTTTTCTCTTCTATTTCTAAGCAAGATGTGACAAAGAACATCTATAAGCAACTTTAAAATGTTTTCTTTAGGAACCTAATGTTAAATATCCTAACTTAAGGATATTGTTGTCTCTGAAATTCAGATTTTAAGTTATCAACTTTTTTTTAAATTTTTATCTTTTTTTCTTCTTTATTGGATATTTTATTTAAATTTCAGATGTTATCCCTTTCCTCATTTCCCCCACCCAGAAACCCCTATCCCATTCCTCCTCCTCCTGCTTCTACGAGAATGTGTCCCTACCCATTCACCCACTCCCACCTCCTCACCCTGGAATTTCTCCACACTGGGGCATCCAGCCTTCACAGGACCAAGGACCTTCTCTCCCACCTATGCCCAACAAGGCCATCCTCTCTTACATACACACCTGGAGCCATGGGTCCCTCCCTATGTGCTCCAGGCTGGTGGTTTAGACCCTGGGACCTCTGGCTGGTTGGTATTGTTGCTCTTCTCATGAGGCTGCAAACTCTTTCTGCTCCTTCAGTCTTCTCTCTAACTCTTCCATTGGGAGCCCCATGATCAGCTCAATGGTTGGCTGTGAACATCTGCCTCTGTATATGTCAGGCTCTGGCAGACCTCTAAGAAGACAGCTACATCAGGATCCTGTCAGCATGCACTTCCTGGCATCCAACATCAGCGTCTGCCTTTGGTGACTGCACAAGGGATAGATACCCTGGTGGAGCAGTCTCTAGAAGGCCCCTCCTTCGGTTTCTATCTCACGCTTTGTCTCCATATTTGCTCTCATGAGTGTTTTGTTACTCTTCTAAGAAGGATGGAAGCACCCACACTTTGTTCTTCTTTCTTCATGAGCTCAATTTGGTCTTGAGTTGTATTTTGGGTGTTGTGAGCTTTTGGGCTAATATCCACTTATCAGTGAGTGCATACCATGTGCGTTCTTTTGTGACTGGGTTACCTCACTCAGGATGATATTTTCTAGTTCCATCCATTTGCCAGCAAATTTCATGAATTTATCATTTTTAATAGCTGAGTAATACTCCACTGTGTAAATGTACCACATTTTCTGTATCCATTCCTCTATTGAAGGACATCTGGGTTCTTTCTAGCTTCTGGCTATTATAAATAATACTGCTATGAACATAGTGGAGCATATGTCCTTGTTATATGTTGGAGCATCTTTTGGGTATATGCCCAGGAGTGGTATACTTGGGTTCTCAAGTAATGGTATGTCCAATTTTTTGAGGAGCCAACATACTGATTTCCAGAGTGGTTGTACCAGTTTGCAATCCCACCAACAATGGAGGCATGGTCCTCTTTCTCCACATCCTCGCCAGCATTTGCTATCACCTGAGTTTTTGATCTTTGCAATTCTGACTGGTGTGAGGTGAAATCGCAGGGTTGTTTTGATTTGCATTTCCCTGATGACTAAGGATGTTGAACATTTCTTTAGGTGCTTCTCAGCCATTTGAGTTTCCTCAATTGAGAATTCTTTGTTTAGCTATTTTAATATAAAGTGAAACATGGAGAGCCTTTGGTTGAGGACTTAGAAAAAATCACATGGAAAGTACCGAGCTAAAAAATAATTATTTCTTTTCTTTTATTTATTTATTTTTTGCGTTTACAATATAACTACATCACTTTCCCCTTTCCTTTCCTCCCTCCAGATCTTTCCATATACCTCTCTTTTCTCTCTTTCAAATTCATGGCCTCTTCTTTTTATTAATTGTCGTTACATGCATATATATGTGTTTCCAAGTACACGAACACCACCTTTTCAGTCTTATGTTACTTGTACGTATGGTTTCAGAGCTAGCCAGTTGGTGTTGAATAACCAGTTGGTGGGCTTTTTCCAAGGAAAGACTATTCTTCCCACTTTCAGTATTCCATAGTGACCTGTAGCTCTTGTGTTGGGTCGAGGCCTCCTGGGCTTTCTCCTGTTCATATTAGCATGTCTGTTGTTCCTATTTAGCTCATGCTCACTCAGTCATGTTAGTGAGACTTTATAAGTGTAGCTTCTGACATCTTTAGGAGACAGTCTCCTGGGAAATCTTCTGGGTCTTACATTCAGTCCAGTCCCTCCTCTGCAATATTGTCAATCAACTATTATTTCATATAGTAACAGCATTACTAATTGTAGTAACTAACCACAAAATTTTCTAAAACCTATATTGATTCATTGCTAAGTTATTCGTATATCAAAGAGAATTTACTCGTGCTTTGCAAACTCCTGCAAAACATAAGAGATAACAACAACATCAACAGCAACAACAACTTCCCACCATATTCTGCAATGCTAATGTTACCCTCATAGCCAAACCAGACAAAAGTCAACACAAGAAAACTATAAGAGAGAAATTATGTGACTATAGAAGGAAAAAAAACTCAACCAAACCTTAGAAAAAGAAAGGTTACTTCCCAAGGGTTACTGTCCATGACTAAGTGGAATTTAGAAAAATTGACTTAACGTGCAGGAGCCATTATTGTAGCACATCCCATTAATAGAACAGAAAGCACTCTCAGCCTCTTGGCCATCTGATTAGTAAGGGCTGTGGCTTGAATCTCCTGTTGTGTGGGGAGTCATAGAACCAGTAAGCCAGGGAAACTCATAACACTCAGGAACCTCATAAAGCTATGAGACTCAGGAAATTCAGAAAATGTTGAGTATCTTAGGCTCTTATTTAAGTTTATTTAAACAGCAAACAATTGCCAGGGGAAAGAAGATTTTCCAGCAGAGCTGTCTGCAAAATGGACAGGGAGCTCCAGGAAAGCAACTTTCATGGGACACACTTATGCTGTGTGAACCTCTCAGTGAGGCACCAACATTCTTGTAAATAACCCCAATAAACTCATTAGGAATTGGGAAATTTCAATCTATTGCTGTTATCTCCAGAACATTCTAAGCCAATGAGAGAATAATACATATATTTTACTACATTCTGGGGAGCATTCTCTAAAACAGATCATGCATAAAAAGCAGAATACTAAGTCAAAACATCTTGCTTCATGGTGACTGCCTTGAAGGAGTATATCTCAAAATGGTAAAGGCTGTATTTAACAAAGCTATGGCCAGCATTATATTAAATGGGGAAAAAAATGAAAACATTTATGCTAAATCAGGAAATTAATGAGCTTGTCCAATCACAACTCTTATTCTAATGTAATTCTTAGCAAAGAAATCAAGAAAAATAAATAAATAGATAGATAGATAGATAGATAGATAGATAGATAGATAGATAGATAGATAGATAGAAAAGGGATAAATAGGAAAGGAAGAAGACAGAATGTTTTTCTTCTTCTTCATAGATGATTTGATTTTATGCTTAAGAGACCCCAAAGACTCCTCCAGAAAACTGATAGTTCTGATAAACATGTTTAACAAAGTAGCAGGATATAATCAAGGTACTTAAGTCAGGAAATTTTTTACATACCAATAATGAACAGGTTGAGAAGGAAATCAGGGTTTCAGCCCCATTTACAATGGCCTCAAACACCACCTCCTAGAAGATAGCATCTTACAGTCAGGCTTTCCAGTTTCTCCCTCCTACTTCTGGGATATTTTGTTGTCCATTTCATTTATCCACATGTTGTGGACACACAGCTAGGATCCCTTTTAAAAAAATCATTCTCTTAGCTCAATTAAAAATATTAAAGCATAGGCTTTCCCCATTGTTCAGTTGTCTCCAGTATTCTCTCCTTTAGACACAAGCTTCTGTTTTGTGTTATTTTCCTTTGCCAGCAGTGCCTTTGCACACCCCTTGTATGGGACTGTTGGTGATGAACTTTTTCAGATTTTGTTCATGTTCCCTTACTATTGAAATGTGACTTTGCAAAATGTTGAATATTTTTCTTCTGGTTTGTAAGGCTTCCCAGGGAATCCTATGGTAGCGTTTTATTCTTGTTCCCCTAGATAATTTGCCCTGATTTCTTCCGAGGTTTTCTGTTTAGCTTATGAAATGCCTGCACATTAGTGTTAATCATCTTCATGATTCTTGGTCTTTGACAAGTGGTTTGTTGTTATTGTTATAGTTGGTAAATTTTTGGTCCTTTCTACTTCAAATATTTATTCTGTCTCTCCTTTACCTTTCTGCTTATACTGTCCTAATTAAACATATCTCAGTCCTTTTAAATTGCCTCAATTATTTTGATATTCTTTTATGTCTTTGTCTTATTAGCTCTCATAATTTTATATCAAACTTCTTTCCTCCATGAGCAAGTCAAGTCCAGTCTCCTGGTGAAGTGGTAGTTTTCGTTTCTGCTCTATTTCTTTAAACCTCCCTAAAGTGTCTGGGTCTCCTCACATCACCTCTGTTATTTTGATTTTCTTTTCCTGTCTTCTCTGTTAAGCCTCTTACACTATTAACCAAGATTATTTTAAAGTTACTATCTGATGATTCCAAGATTTACTTGCAGCTGTCTGGCAAGTCAGCCTCTTGTCCTTGTACACACCACTTCTTGGTGTTGGTGTGCCTTGTAACTTGTAGTTTGTTTATTTAAAGCCACTCAATAATGGATTTCATAATAGAAAGAGAAACATGAGAATTTCAGTGGGCCATTGTATTAATAGCTGCTCAGACTGGAGGCGCTAGAGTATTCACATTCACCCTTATCACACCTCTCTGATGGCTGACTTCCACAACTCTGCCCAGGTAGAATTCGGGTCTTATGACTTTAAGCTGTGTTGAACTGGTTTGGTTCTGGGTCCCTGTTAGACCCATGGGTGGGTGTGGCTGTGGGGAAAGGAAGCTTTTTCTAACTTTGGTGTGTTCCTGAACAGTGACCTCCACAAGCGTGTCTAGCCATGGTGATCTCAGGGGGCTGGGCCAAGCATGTGCCTCCCCATTGGAATAGGCTCTGTCCGGTCTTTTTCCGGGAGAAGAACTCTCTGCTGCAGAGATTTCCCTGGGTGTTTCAATGGAGTTAGTTTTCTTCTCTCTTTGCCAAAAGTTTTCTTGGCTTTTAATGTGAGAAGCTGCTTGAATTCTGGGAGGTAAAACCATGGCCGTGTGAATCCCTCCCAAGGCCTGTTTCCCAGGGGTCTCATCTCGGCTGATGCTCAGCTCCCAGCAATTCATCAAAGTTATTATGGACTTATCACACCAGGTCATGACTTCAGAAGCTTCCAGAGCTACCTTCAAGTGACTCTGAGGACACTTGTCCCAGCAGGCTTCATGGCCATGGTATCTCCTCGGAAAGAATTAACAAGGTTTGTTTCTAATTAGGTTAAACCTATCTTGTTTTCCAAGTTCTAAATGATACACGACACTTGGGCTGAACATATTTGCATACCCTATCTGAGCAAGAGCTTGTACCCACATATAAAGAACTCACCCAAAATTGAACAGCAAAACCCAAGCACTCTAATTAAGGATAGATATCTAAGAGGCACTTCATCTAGAAGGTTGGATAAGCGACAAGCATGTAGCACTATCTAGCAGGAACATGTTCACTAAGACAGTGCTGCACACGGTGACCAGAGTGAGTACTGACGAGGTGTGGTAACACATCACTCATCCACATTTAGTGGACATGTGGAGTAACAGCTGCTTGGAAACAGCCTGGACATTTCTTGAGATAGTTAAGTGAGCCCGCCCAATGACGGGCTGTTTCCGCCACTTAGCATTTTCCCAGGAGAGATGCAAGCATGTGTCTTGGCAAAGATTCGTATGAGAACACTAGCAGAAGCTTGATCAACTGAGAGTTGGAAGTAAGGAAGACAGGGCTTTTTATTAAAAGGTGAATGGGTAAACTGTGTGGAACGCCTGCCTACATGATGGGATGTGGCATGGCAGTAAAAACACATGGTCAATGCTCCTCCATGCCACACAGATGAGTAAAGTCTTCTACACTGAGAGTGAAGCCAGACCAAAGACTCATACAATCACGATTTCATCTACATAAAATTGTAGAATAAGAAGCTAATCTATAGTGACAGAAAGTCAACGAACCATTTCCTAAGGACCAGTGGCAAGAACCAGAGGGAAGGGATACTTACCAGGGAGGTGACAGATTTTCCCCATCATCTTAGAGATGGCTTTCCAATTTGGTGGCTCAGTATTTATCAAGTCATGCATTGCAAGTATGTGCAGCTTATTTTAACTCTATGAAAACTATTTAATATTGGAATTAACAAAAATTCACAGTATATACAAAGTTCCAGAAAAGAGAAAGTAATCTGTAGAGACACAAAAAATCAGTATTTGCTGGGTCAAGACTGAATGCCACAGAGTGAAGGAGGATCTTCGGAGTGGGGAAATGTTTGTGGAATGCGCAACTGAAGTCGGGGAATCTTCAGCACATATAAATCATACCTCACTGTGCCTCATTCAAAACATCAAGTATAATCCCCACCTTTGGTTCTCCAAGGTATTCTTTTCAGAGACCACATTTTAATAGTATTGAGAGTTCTAGAGGAAGGAGTAAAGACAACTAGAACATCAATTTCACCCATTTATTTATTTTTATTGAGGAACTATTCTTACAAATACATATTTCTGAGTCATTATGAAATATATCTGTATTGAAGAAATGTTCTTAAACATGTGAAATTATGGAAATTTTCCTTTCTGTAGGAAACTCCACCTTAGGAAGACTGAGGATAGAAACCATTTAAGTTTTAGAAAGTTCAAGGGAGATGGCCTTGTCGGGCATAGGTGGGAGAGGAGATTCTTGGTCCCGTGTAGGATGAACACTGAGTGGGAGGGAATGTGAGGGTGGAGAGGTGGGAGTGGAGGGGTAGGTGGAGGCACATCCTCATCGAAGCATGAGGAGGGAGGATGGGATAGGAGGTTCCTGGGTTGGGGGGGTGGGGTAAGGGGATAAAATCTGAAATGTAAATATAATACTCAATAAAAATAAATTTAAAAAAAGTTCAAGGGAACAAAACACGTGCTTTGCTGCAAGAGTTTGACCTTAGTCACCTATTCCTAATTATTACCCTGCAAAGGATGAATTAGAACCATTAATCAAATGGTTATATTTGTAGGATGTTTGTATGAACAACTCCTTAGAAATTTCTAATTGTTTCTTTTTATAATCATTTGGTAATAATTCCCCCTTTAATAGTTTAAATGTCACACTCAGATGTCAAATGACTAATGTAAAAGATTTGAGTGTATACAATAGCCATGTGTGATGGCCGGAAACATCCCATTATACTCTTTGCAGGCTGCTCCCACCCAGAGAGGATATGGGTGGTTTTAATTATTTGTTGAAGAACACAAGTCTATAAAATATTAGCTATGATGAAATGGAGAGAATATTTTGAGGCAGCTACAGACAAAACGCTGCTGTCAAGAAGATAAAAGGCTGGATGAGTCACCTTGTGTAGGGAAAGCTGACCCCATTTCCCAAGTGGGGAGCTCGTCATCTCCTGGGTGATTGCACAATGGGGTAGCAGCTCACACAGAGTCCTAGGGGCCCTTTGTGAGCTCACTGTCCATACTGTGTTATATATCACTGAATAATGGCTGGGGGCCAAGTGCCCCAAACCTAAGAAAGCCTAGATTACCAAAAGCTATCTCCACAGTAACTGTCACACCACGGAGAGGATCCAGTGCTGAGGCATGAATATTAATGAGCTATTAAATGGAAGCCAGTTTCACCCCAACCTTGTTTCACGACACAGTGAAATTATGGGACACCTAGAGCAACAAGAATGTGTTATTTTTATTCAGGCCTTTTAGAGGTAAACTGAGTAAATAAAGATGAGAAATTCTATGAAAGATGATGGAGGTATTTCCTGGAGGCGAGCCAATGAGCCCATGCTTCAATAGCCCATCCCACTCCAGCAGCAACACAGGAAGTGAGCAGTGAAATTAAGAGATGTAGGTCGCACTGGAACAAGAGCAAGCAGATGAACTGGGCTCAGATCAAATCTAACTGCAGAAGGGGCCACACTCTGGGGGTGGGGGGGGGAGGAGCGTCTATGGCCTGAGCCCCAACAGAAAGAGCTGTAAAGACAAAATGCAGAAATGTTGACTTAAGAATAGATGGGTCATTTCTCTCAGAAGAGACGCAGGAGCCAACAATGCACCCTGGGTGAAAAAACTCTTCTCATTTACCTCTTGTTTTGTTTCATTTAAAATTTCTTAACCCTGAGCTGACACAGAGTTTCTTCCCAGATGTCCACTCTTTATTGTCAGCCCACTCTATTCCTAAATGGGGGGTAGGGCAGAAACTCATTGGATATAGCAGATAGGTAGGATTTTGACTTCATAGCTGGCTGTATACCTCTGGAGCTGCCCTTCACTCTTCTCGGCCCATTCAGGTGCTCTCTGCTCAGGCTTGCCCTGCTGCTTTGTGTTGGTGGTCACCTGACACTCTGAGTCATGGCTCTTTATGTGGACACAAGAGTTGGCAAGTTTCTGGTTCATAAATATGAGCTGTGCTGCAGGCTAGTTTGGTACCCTGCTGCCCTAGGCTGTAATTGGGCTGGTCTAGGTCTTGAGTTTACAAGTGTGAGCTGCATAGCTCAGAGGTTTTACTCTTACTGTTTTGGGCTTTGTTCAGGTGAGTCAATCCCTTGGGTTCTCTTCTCTGTGACTGGTGAATCACCAACACTCAACTTTTAAAATTGATGTGAGGTTTAACCAGGCAGTGCTAAACTGTAGCAATGAGAATCATTCAAGGAGCACTTCCGCCTTGAGTAGCCCTTCTTTCCTGAGTGCTGATTCGGGGAGACCTTCGAGGACAAGGACAAGATAGAGGGGCAGAGCTGGAGTGTGCAGTGAAGGAACTCATACCACAATCGTGTAGTTCACAAGACCCAAGGGAAGATTGAGAAGATTAAAAACAAACAAACAAACAAACAAACAAACCCTTTTCTTCCTTTTTTTTTTTCACTGAGATGAATCAGAGGAACCAGGAAACATCTGCCGATAGATGTTTTCATGTATAACCAGAAATATAAAACTGTGAAAAGCATTTGAATCTGGGGCTACATAAGTCTAAGTTGAGATTATGGGAGACAGTCAATTTATGCGGAAGTGAGAAGAGGGAGTGATTTCAAAAGACAGAGAGGTCTCTATGCAGGGGATTGGGGCGGGGTGCTGATGGGATAGAAGAGAAGCCGGCATGTGAGGTAAACAGTGGCCAGGATTCCACAGGCTTCCTCAGTGGGAGAACCCTGCCACAAAATGTCAGTGTGAGAACATCACAGCCCCCAGCCTAGGCTAGGCTGGCTTAGGCTTCATTACTTCTTCCTTAGTTAAATGTCGTATCCCTGTCGTATGGGGAATCAAACCTGCTTATGATAAATTTGGGCTTCAACAGTCTCAGACTCAGATTAAAACACATCCAGGTTCCCTAGGAAGCATCCAAACCTCTCATGCTAGTGACAGCTAAATTAGGCTTGTGTTTCTGGCTGCAGGTATTGGAGGAAGTTTCTGGGACTAGGAAGTCAATCCCCATACTGTTAGAAGCGGCCACACATTCTCTTTCACAGTTACTCACTGACCTGTGCTGTTTGGCTTTGTTTTCTTGCCTTTCCTATTCCAGCTCATAGGCAGGAGATAAATGAGGCAAAACAGACAACTGGATCTGTACAGGCCTGCAAGTCTCGTGCAGCTGGTGGGAAAAGCTGGGCGTGCATAACCTGGGCTTTCTGGTGTGAGGTGCCTGCAGTTATGGCTGCTTAGAAAAAAAAACAGATATCTCTTGTCCTGGTTGGGTGGCACAATGGCTCCCTTTATAGAGGATTATGTGTGCTTGTGTCCTGAACTGTGGGGATAGGGAGAAGCTAAGTTCCTTCATAAGGCATCTTTCAGGACTTGACACTCAGCAATTGAGAGAGTGACAGGTTTGGCCAGAGTCAATCCCAGAATGTATCTACACATGTGTATACACATACATATACAAGATTAGTGTATATGCAACCATGGCATTAGTTACAGTTGTTATTGCTACCCACAGAAGCATCTAATAAAGGAGAGGGTTATTCGATTTACACTTTACAGGGCATAGTCTATCATAGTGGGAAGGGTATAGCAGCCAGAGTGGCTTAGTCCATGGCAATAGAAACTTCTGACCATTCCATCTCACATCTTGGTAGCTCAGAAAGCAGAGTGAGTTTGTGTTTGAAACTGGACTGGGTCATGACTTTCAAAGGCTAGCACAAATAATTCCAGTTGTCATCTGTGGGCTCTCAGTGGCAGCAAATACTCTTCACCAAGTCCTGCCTGAGCCAGCTTTACTGCTGCACTGTAAGCTGGCATGGAAGTCTAGCAACAGGCAAATTCTATACACAGTTCTACTGTCAACAGCCCTGTTGGAGATTGACTCTAATACTTTGATTCAACCGAGAATCTGTATGTCCAAAAGGTAAAGGTTCTTCTCCCCCATTGGTTTTAGAATGATCAATAAAAATGCCAGCGGCCAATGGTTGGACAAAGAAAGATGGGGCGGGGCCCTTAGAGTTGTGAGGGTTATGACACAGTGGGGAGGAGAAGGAGAAATTACCATGAAGTGGTGGGATAAGGATGAATTTAGGAGATGCAGGAGATAAAGCCAATGAGCCATGTAAGAATTTGGGTAACTGGCCACTGGCCACTTCCCCATTGAGCCTAGGGTAGGAGGGGAAAATCTAGGAGTATCCAGCCTTCGAGATAGCCAAGGCATTTTAAAATTAACTGGTGTGTGTGTGTGTCTTCCATTTGAGAACCCAGATAGCTCCTGGGTGGGTGCACGAGTACAATTTAATAGGAACCAGAGTAGTGTAGCCCAAACTCACAGCTACACAGTCCTTAGTCTCTATGGTTTTGTCAGCACATTCCAAACAACTGGAACTTCTCTGACCCTTGCTCTCCTTCCTTTTTTCCCTTTCTGTTCCATCTGTTGGCTTGGATGTATTATGTTCTTCAACCCAGTGTTACAGTAGGAAGAGTTGGTAGAACCCTAGAGAAATGGAGCCTGATTAAAGCTGATTGCAAAGTGGGGTGCTTCTCTTAGAATTAATGTAGTTCTGTGGGACTCCAGTTCCTTCCCATGAAGGT
The DNA here is from genome assembly GCA_030674055.1 of Rhabdomys pumilio. Taxonomy (NCBI): domain Eukaryota; kingdom Metazoa; phylum Chordata; class Mammalia; order Rodentia; family Muridae; genus Rhabdomys; species Rhabdomys pumilio. The sequence continues at coordinate 154,956,769 of JANHMN010000004.1, forward strand.
GGGTTGCTATTAAAAGAGTAAGAACAGCTCCTTCCTAATCTCTGTTTCTTCCTGTCATCATGTGCTTTCTCCTTCATAGATATGCTGGTTGTGGTACTACCTAAAATGTTGAATTGTTGGTCACCAATTTCCCTCAAAGGACAAATCTATGAGGAAGTTAAATGGTAGACTTTCAGCTCCCAAATCTGAGCTTAATTAATGCTCCAAATTTAGTTTTTGAGACTGCACATCTCTCCCTGAACCTGAATTCATTCTCTTGGCCAGATCAGCTGATCAATCATCCCCAGGAATCATCCTGCCTTTGTTCTCCTAATGAAACCCTGGGGCTATAGGTGTGTGCTGCCTTGTCTGGCTTTTTATTCGGGTAAGTATTTGAACTCAGACCTTTATCTATCAAGACTCTGATCATCTTCTCTATCTCTTACTTACTTACTGTGAAAGGCAGCTTTCTGGGGTTATAGGAAGCTTTAGGTATCCAGGCAACATCTCTTGTGTCATCAGAGGAGTTCCTTCTTGCTCACTTCTCTCCCTATGGAAGCCTAGGTGATTTGGTATCTGTCTTCTCTCTAATCTTCAGGAATTCTGCCCTCAAGTTACTTTAGTGGACATGGCCACCCAAATAGCAAGTTCTTAGGTTTAGTTACTGGATCTTGTGACTGTCACCTTACATAACAAAGGAGACTCAAAGTGGTGGCTGTAGTCAGGGCCTCCAGACAGATAAGTGATCCTTTATGTCTACATTGATGCTAAATGCATCAAAGGGAGGTTATAAACGGGAGGTAGGGGGCATTCCACAGCACCAGAGAGGATGCTGGACACTGAGCATAGACCATACTCTGGAATAGAAGGTAGAGGAAGGGGCTATATAGGAGCCACAGGACTGAGAATCTGAGAGAGATAAGGGAATAATTTCTTGTTGTTCTGGGGCAGTCAGTCTCTGTTAAGGAAATCTTAAATTGAGGTCCACAATCATAAGAACAAGGGACTGTGTGCCAAAAGCTTCAGTCTGTGGCTACTTGTTACAATGGCCATAGACGAGTTGCCCAGTGGATGAAGAGTCTAAGTGAGGACGAATTTCCCAGTTCCCGCCACAGGCACTGTGATCTTAATAGTCAGACTCTTAAGATGTGAGTGAAAACAGGATGTGACCTCCAGAAAGTACTCATAAGGAGGGGGGCTGTCTTCTGCTCCCACTTGTCTCCCTGCTGGCTCCTGGCAGGGCTTACAGTCATCCTGGACCATGACCCATATTTTGGAGTTGAGTCAATGCATGCTGGGCCAGCCAAGCAGAGTAGGCTTGGGTAGGATGCTTCAGAGCAGGGGCCTACACAACATTTAATAAGAGGAAAAAGGAACTGTTCTAGTTAGAAATGTTAGGTGGGCCTCTGTTACTTGGTCACAATGACAGCAAACAGAAATACTGAACTATCGTAAACACAGGACTGATTCTATCTCTCTCAAGCGTCCTGGGTAAACAAGAGTCTATTTGTCTCGCTCACTGAACCCTTTATCATAATGTTAGTAGTGGATGATGGATGAGAAGCCATGTCTAAGGTACTTAGCTTACAGGGTGGTGTCATGTATAGCTGACTAATAACTTTTCCAAGATTAAACTCTAAGCTTGGTCTGCCTTCTAGGACATTTTAACCATGTCCCTCCAAGGTGAATGCCCAGACTTTGAGAGGAGATCAGCAGGGAGGTGAATGAACTGCATACCCATGAGTGATGTGGAACTGAGTGTTCAAAGTTCTCTGACATACTTCCTATCAGTAGTTACTTCTAGGTTCTATTTAATTTACATGCTCTATCTTATTCACAAGGACAGGTGGTTTTCTGTGTGGATATTTCCGAGCTCCGCACATTCTCGGTTCAATGCGAAGTGTGCTTCGACGCCTTGCTGGGCTCTCCAGATGTGCAGCCACTTGACTTTTTCACGGAATTCCCAATGGTGCCTTAAAATACAGCAGTGGAGAAAATCATAAAGTTTAAGCCTTGTCCAGTCTTGTTCTCCCTTCTATTTATGAGAGAAAACTCTCAGTTGTTTCTGGAAGTTGGCTTCCTTATCCATCTGTCCCTGAGAGGCCCGAAGAGGTGGAGTTTCTAATGTTGGCCCCAGGCCTGGATGTCCAGTCCCCGATCTTCTTGCTTAGAATGAAAGATTAAAGCTGGTGCTTGACTGCTGGTAGTAGCAGACTTTCTGAAAAAAAAATTCTAAAATTAAAAGCAGTAATTTATTCTGTGTAGACTGTTGCCCTGCACTGAGGGGGTATGTGGGCACCTGTGGATTAGATCTTGATGATTGGCCCTACGCTAAAAGAAGCACACTGGCTGCCAAGGAAGGAGATGTTAGTGAGTACCTATGCCTTCTGGTCTTTACTAAAGACAGAAAGAGAGAAGTTTGGTTCGCCCCCTCTCCTCTGCTTTTCTCAACATTTTGGCTTCTTACAGGCCCATCTAAAACCTAAACATAATAAACATTAGGAAAAGAAAAACAAAAGCTACAATGGTGGGCTAAAACTTGGTATTAAATTTCAACTCAAAGTCATTCATTAGCATTGTTTCAATGACTTTGAAACAATGACACCTTGTTTCAATGGCTTTGATACATTGCTTCAATGGCTTTGATACGTTGTTTCAATGGCTTTGATACACTGTTTCAATGGCTTTGATACATTGGTTCAATGGCTTTGATACATTGGTTCAGTAGTTTGGATTCATTGTTTCAATGGCTTTGATGCATGATTTCAGTGGCTTTGATTTATTGTTCAGATGGCTTTGATAACTGCTTTGGGGAAAATGATGACATCCTTGCTCTCTCAGGGTATCCTCAATGTCTACAACAGGATGTTTTCAAGTGAATAGACACTCCACCGTGAATGAATAGTCCTTTCTAGAAATCGCAAAAGGGAGCACATGTTTCTATTCCAATTTTATATCTAAATTCTAAACAAATTTAAATTATTCATACTTCTAAAATATGTATGCTATTCATATGACTATTTCTCCTTTTGAGAGAAATTCTAAATGTACCCCTGACATTGAGTGAGGCTTGTGTCTAGAAGTATCTGTGAACAGATACTTTTTGAAGAGCCTTTTGATGGAGCAGAAGCCAAGGAATTCTCAGGTCAAAAACTAACTGCATGGTCCAAAGTGGAGAGATGGTTCAGTGTTGGAACTCAGATGGGCAACAGCATATCTGTCAGCACCTCGTCCAACACTGAAATTCCAATATGGGAGTATCTTCACTTTGCACATAGTATCTTCCATGATTTAATTAATCAGAATTTAATGAATTAGAATTATTGTGCAGTTTTCAGTGAACATGTATTTTGTCTGATTTGTCTCTGAAGATTTCACATTTCTCATGATGTTATAGAACTTTAAATTTTTTAACTTTCTGATGGCTTCATGGTGGTTTTGATAGAGTTCATTCAGTTACCTACATGGATGACCTTGCTCTCCACAGGAGCTCTGGCCTTCCTGCTGAGTGTTCTGTGCTTTCCACCTGACTAGAGCTCCTAGCACAACCCCATTCAGAGATGATTCCGACAACCTTTGTTCTGTACTTAGGACTTATGATTTTCTCACTGAGAATGATGTCACTTACAAGGCTGTACAGATGCCCTTAAGGTGGCCATAAACTCTCAAATTCTCTTTCTCTCTCTTTATTTTTCCCTATATGAGTGTTTCACAGTGTAGGTAGAAGAGGGTGGGTCAGTTTCATGTTAAACCAAAAATGGTTCCAGCTGAGGCAAGATGGAGGAAACTTTGCTCTGTCATATACACCAGCTGGAAAGGGTCTTCTGCCTCCATATACCTGAAAATATCTTTCTTATGTTTGGATTTGAAAAGTAAGATTGGGGGTGGGTGGGTATAAAAATCTGGGCTGTCTTTCTTTTGTGGAAGGTGAGGTCTTGTATTCTTATTTATATAGATGGGTTCTTAGAGGAATCTGCTCATTCCCACTCTTTCTCACATCATGTGCCCCCACAGAACTCTTCTTTCTTGTTCTCTCTCTCTCTCTCTCTCTCTCTCTCTCTCTCTCTCTCTCTCTTTTTCTGTACTTTGACACCACTCATCAGTATGGTTTTCCTGTTGTTCCTCGTGGGTGGTGTGCTGCATCAGGCTGAGTGACACATTTCTGCCCTGCTGGCTGTGCTGCCCACTTTCTCTGGGACTTCAACTGTAAGCAGATAGGTCTGCTGGAGTTAATTAATCATCCAATGGCTAATTAATAATGTACTTATCATACATTTCTGCTCCTGCGTTTCCTATGGAGGCTAGATCTTTTAGCTGCCTGACTTTCCTCTGCAGTGTCTAGTCTGCATGTGTGCTTCTTCTGTATCACATTGTGGTTTGCATCCAGAAGTTTGCTCTAGACTTGTATGTGTGCATCAGTGTGGGTTGGTATCACTGTGTGGAGTGTCCTCTGGGATGTGGGTTCCTGTTTTCTTCATCTCATTGTACATTCCTGGAGATCTCTGGTCAAATAACAACAAATTGTATTTTTACCTTGAGAACACCAAGTATTCTTTTTTATTTGCTCAGTTTTGCATTTGTCCTTTGAGACAGGGTCTCATTATGTAGCTCTGACTGTATCTAGACCAGGCTGGCCTCAAACTCACAGAGCTCTGCCTCCTTTGCTTCCCAAGTGCTGGGATTAAAAGCATGAGCAACCACTCCTGTGAACTCCCATCAGACTCCTATTCTGACTTTGGGTCCAGCAAAACTTGTAAAATAGTTAAATGTTTTCTATTCTTCCCTTTTGAGATTTATGGGGTGGAGATGAACACAATATAGCTTGGGACTAATTTGTTCAGTGACAGAGGCTAGAGTTTTCTAAGTCTTCATTCCCAGCAACACAAGTTACAGTCATGCTGGTGGGAAAAGCAGGTGCCTGGTGTCATCTAAACCCTGGGTATCTGCATGTTATCAATTTCTACATGGATGCTGTGGTGAGGACTAGGCTTAAAGACTTGGGACACTGCATTTCCACAAGGAACTGCAGTTTCCTGCACTCTAAGTGTTTCACTTCGGATCCCCACCCTGTGCATTCTCACCTTCTCCTCTCTAGGACCTTATGTGTGTTGGTTCAGCGCAGAGCATCTTAGGCTATGTCACAGCTGGGCACTCTTCCCAGGTCTGTGACAGGGAGGAGGGGAACCATCTTAGCAGTTCTCTCACAGCCTAATACCACAACCCTCTGTTCTTGATGTCCAGAATCTTAAAGACTGTAATCTCATATGATCTGGCTTTTCCATATCTTTCATATATACTGTGGTTTTAGTTGCTTGATTATTTTGAATTTTGCCTGGATGTTTTCAGAAGGCTCCTCTGTTTCTCTTGATTAGGGCAGAAAATTGATGGCTTCTCAGATGGCTTCTGCAGGACATGAAATGGCTCCCACTAGCAAAGTTGCTTCCAGACATCTTTTCCTAGCCAGCTTTGGACTCCAGGGTTGGCATATGGCCCACTAGCTTCCCCATAGCTTCTTGGGAGGAGCTAGTTAGGACTGGCTCTGGCCTAGCCTTGAGTATAGGGTGGTGCCCCTATGAATTTAAGAGGAACATTTGATACAAGAATGGCTATCTGTCATCATGGTGCTACAGTGTAAATGTGGAAGGCCTGATAAAGCACTCAGGTACCAGCAAGCCCCTTGCAGGTGTGTGTGGGTAGGCAGAGATAGGAGGACTTCAGACTCAACTTCTAATTCCCTGTGCCATGATCTCATATTTAGCGTTGGCTCACTGCTCTGAAGCAGCTCTGGAGGCCTGGACTAGCATGATGAGCCTGGTTTGAAGTTAGAAAACACTGCCCATCTTTGAGCACATGATACCTCTTGCTTGATGGAGGAGCTGAGTCATAGTTTTTGCTTCCAACTTTCTAGCTTTCACATCTACAAAGGTCTCCAAGTTTTCCTTCTTCTCTGACTTCAACTACTTATTCTGGAGTCCTCTGTGGCTGTGAATCCCAAACTCATGAGTATATGAGCCTCTTTTTGTGCTTGCTCCAGCTGAGGTTCTCCATCTAGATCTTGCATGGCCAACTGTAGGAAATTCAGGAGAGAGCCTGGACATCCTGCATTTATCATTCAGGCACAGAACACAGAAGGACTGAAACATGGGTCATAGGCATTGGATAGTGGAGTCCCAGAGAGTGGATCCATGCATAGACTTAACTCTGTTACACTCCACATCACCCAATACATAGATACTGTTTTCATTGCCATGGGAATCAGGGAGTCTACCCATGCCTTGATCATCCTTTCCACAACCCGTCTGTCCTAGTCTTGAGCACTGTACCATGACTGTGACCCACAGGGCCTGAGCTGGGATTGCAGAGAGGAGGTGGCATGGTCCTAGAGTTTAATGCTTACTTTAGGCTTCTGATGTTTCTGTACTGGTGAGAATGTGTCTCTCAAAGTAGGCATAGGAACTAAAGTGAAAAAACCACAGAGACCCCATTCTCTGTGTCCTTGACCTGTGGTCATGCAGACAAAAAAGGCAAAAATGTCTATGTGACAAAGCTGAGTTTGGAATAGTGGCCCCTATGTTGAAGCAGATGCTGAGGGAAAGCTCTTCACAGGCTTTCTAGATGATTCTACGACAGTGACAGTTGATGCAATGGGAACCATGGGCCTTTCTAATGGGTGCTTGTTCTTACCTTTTGAGTGAATTAAGCAGAACACTTTGTACAACTATGATCATAAACCCCCACACTTTTGATAGCTTTAAAAGTCATAACAGAGTGAATACGGTAAAAAGTACTTTCAGGATCAAAGGTTTAACCCAAGGGTTCTATTTAAATGGGCTTTAATATTAGCTCATTTTGATCTTTCCCAATCACAGAGGTTTCAAGGTGATCCTATGAAGAATGATCTACCCCAGACATGAATACTGTCTTTACGGCCCTTTTCTGACGTGTGTCCTTTGAGTATCTGCAAAACCCAGTAATCACCATGCTCCTTTAGTCTTTGGCCACAAGGTATCATGGTTCATTTTATATGTCAACTTGACTGGCCATGGGGTGCCCAGATATTTGGCCAAACACTGTGGGTGAGCTTGAGAGTGATTCTGCTAAGTTGATGCTTGGTTCTGTGGACAAGGAATCATTGTGGTGAGCATGCTCCAATGTGGTGAGCATCCAATGTATCTCTAAGGGACATTTGCTTTTCTCTTTACTTTTGAGTGGAAATGCTTTTCCTGGATTTGGAGCCTACTGACCTCTGGTGAGAGCTCCACCTTCATCTCTCCTGGTTCTCCTGCTCACAGAATCAGATGTCAGTACCTCTTTAATCACATGGCCTATTATTTTAATGATCAGTCCAACCATATACACACTGTGTACAACACAAAACTGGTTCTGTCTTTCTTGAGAGACTTTACTATGTACACAACTAGGCAAGCACTTTTCAAAAGAATTCAGAATTGAGGTGAGAACATAGTACCCCAGATGTCCTTATTGGGTTCTGTGGTTAATCACATCTGGAAAAACTTGATCTTATTGAACTCTGATGACGTGCAGAGGAAAGAAGGCCCTAGACTCAGGCCACAGTCATGTTTTCTTAAAGGTTCCACTTGCTTAATATGGGAGAATCAGACTTGTATCTGTTGTGCTGACTGGGATATTTCATAGTCATCGGACTTCTGCCTTCTTGACTGGCTCATGGGTCCCCTGGTAACAAGGTGACACACACATGCACTCAGCAAGTGAGTATGATTCTGAGGCCATTGGCTGGGGCCTTCTACTTGGTCTCCATGTACAAATTCCTGCCTAATCACAAAAACATTGTGCAAATGTCAGTCACATGAGTCTGTTTGTGAAATCCCAGATGCCATGTGCACATTCTCTTGGGACGATGTGGTGAGTGATTCAGCCCCAGATCTTCCCTACACAGAGACATCCTCAGAGAAACATGCTAAGGCCAAGCAAACAAGGGACATGTTGCAGCACTGTGCTCAGCTGTCATGTGCAATGGCATCAACACAGTTTGAGTATACTGAAACAGTATCCCCACACCCGGCTTTTGTGTGGATACCCTGGATTCTTCTTTCTGTGCTGTATAAGAGAATTGGCACCTGGCAGGATTCAGAAAAATCAAAGCACTCATAAACACCAGGCAACATTTCAGCTAATATCCAGCTTCCTGGGCAAACACAATCTGAGAGTGAGCAGAAACAATTTCACTCACAGCAGAGATGGTGTGGTGACCTCCTGGGACATTAGCAAGTGTGTTTGCAGTGGGTGAATGAATCCTTATGTGTCTCAGCCTAGGCTGCATGGGTTCTGTCTTTTGAGAGTAAAGAACATTTAAAGTCCATGTGTAAAGTCCAGCTGCTGAGACTACCCCATGTCTGTCTACCAGTCTACCTTGCTTGCTTTCTGTGTTCACTTCTTGTCCTCCCTCCTCCAACTTTCGAAGCCCCTTAGATGTGCAAATGGCCCAGAGTCCAGCCCCCTCCCATGCTAGAGTCTGTAGGTGGTAGAGTCAAGTAGGGTGGCAGCTGTGGTCCCACCGCCTCTGTGCCTCCCTCCCCTGGGACCACTTCCCTGTGTACCCATGATTCTACAGGATCCCACATTCATTTTCTGTCTTGAACCTGAAGCCCTTTGTGAGCTTTCTGTGTTTACCCCTTCTACCTGACTTTCTCCTCTCCTTATTCTTTTGCACTGGGCATAGTCCTGTTCCAGGCCTCTCCCAGCACATTTCTAATGGTTGAGTGATTGCCCAGCCTTCCCTGCTACCCTGGCTTCTTTCTCTGTGTGCCCCATCAGCTCACCGAAGGTTCTGCTCCCAGCACACTTTGTTTTTATTGAGTTCCTGCCCTTTGTCTCCACCACCAGGCCACATTCCCAACCTCCATCTGCTCTGCACCAGCTCCCTCTTCTTGCACCTGCTTAGCCTTGGCCCTGGGCATGCTCATAACTGCTGTGATCAAACAGTGGCATGACTCAAGGACAGAAGTTAGTGCCGGAAGAGCCAACAGCCAGGAAACACACACACACACACACACACGCACACGCACACGCGCACACGCACACGCACACGCACACACGCACACACGCTCACACGCTCACACATGCACATGCACACGCATGCACATGCACACACATGCATACACATGTGACAGGCACACACATTCATACACACACATTTACACACACAACATGAAAGTACAAAGGGACCTATTTGGGAAGAGGAACAGGCATATCTGAGGACAGACAGGAGAGGATATGGCAGTGAATATGCTCAAAGTGAATAACGTATTAGAATGGACATGAAACCTGGCACTATGTACAGTGAACCCTGTTAACAAACAGTTTTTAAAAGGAGTCAGTGAGTGACAGTCATCTCAGCACTTTACCTAGTGGAAGCTTCCAAATGCAGTCTTCAGATTTTCTTTGGATTCACTCTTTACTTTGGATTCTCCTGATGGTGACTCAGAAGACCTGAGGGACATGCAAGTTCCTCAGATGTCTCTGTTTGCTAGTTAGTGTAGCAAAGTGCCAACCCTGGGACTAGGAGAAAGGGCACTCAAATGATCTTCACAATTAGGGACACATGCATCTGTCTTGGATATGTAATATGGCGTATGTTCTCAGCCTTGATATCTCCCAGGTTCCCTGTGATGCTCTCTTTGGCATGTCCCACATTCACCACTTTTATATTTCCAGGGACGGCAAACACTTTCAGACCCAGAGTGTGCTGAGAATTCCTTAGGCTGTCTCAGACAGGTCCATGTAATCAGGTTAGCAGGTGTTAGCCCACAAAGGCTAATTAACTTTCTTAGTTTATATAAAAGATGATGTTTTTATCTATTCACAGATATATAATAAAGCTTATAAAATAATAAAAAAAATAAAATGTTCTGGCTATGAAGTGGTCAGACTGTATGCTTGGAGTGATTGAAACCAAGCAGGAGATGACCATCATGCAGGATCCCTATGGTCATCTTTAAGATGAGTAAAGGTTTCAGAGGAAGATGATGGATTCTCTTCTCTACTAGCACTTGAATGTGTGTCAGGACTCTTTGGAAGAACAAAGACTATGCCCTGGTATGGGCCTTGGGGTAGCAAACTCGATTGGCATACTAGGACAAGAAATTTGGGTGCAGCAGCCTTTGGTGCTGGGCAAGAGTTTCGCATTTGGACAGATGAATCTAAAGCTAAGCACATGATTAGTGTCTGGAGGTGATGTTTCAACCATAGGCAGGGCAAGGCCACTGGAAAACCTGAAAACAGGAGAGTGGTGGCCACATTGCAGGATAGTTGAGGTCCACACAGAGGCTAACGTGATCTTACCAGAAAGAAGTCCTATGCCTGAGCTGCAGGTCAGCCCATCTGTCCCTAAGTCTCTCTCTCTCTCTCTCTCTCTCTCTCTCTCTCTCTATATATATATATATATATATACATATATATATATATATATATATATATACAAATATATATATATTTATATATATCATACTTCCCTAACCACTCTGAGTTTTAGATGATTTGAAAAGAAAGAGCTACATGGTGTGTAAGGCTCAGATACTACTGAATATCTTGACTCAAAACATCTCACCTGAGGATCAGCACCCATGTTCCCACCCATGTCTCAATCACCTCTTTGCATGCTGGGAAATTCTGAGATGGCTGCGATGGTCACTAGAGCAAGTGCACAATTTCTGTGCGGTTCCCTCCGCTGGAGCATGCACAGAACCAGGCAATGGCCCAGAGAACTAGGCTGGGGACAGTGTTGTAAGGACAGAGCCATGTTCTCATGAGTGCTAAAGCTCACAGATCAAATCTTCTCAGTGTACCCATTGCCTGGGAGAAAAGGCCAGGTTTTGCTTCAGAATATGACAAGCTGGCCTGTTTCTCATCTCATCTTACACAATATTGCTTCCTCCAGGAGGGGTCTTCTTCATTCTGAGGCAAGCAGGAGAATGAACTGCAGTTTGATTCACAGGGAGGGAAAGCAGCCCTAGCCTGACCCATCCCATGAGCCTTTTAAGTAGTTTCTTGCTTTTGCTACCAACCTTGGGGTGCTCACACTGGATTCCCAGTCTTTGGCTCCCCTTGGTTGCTTGTCAAAGGAGAGCTGGTTCCCGTAACTCTCTCCCAGAGGAGGGACTCGAGTCTGTTACTTACTCACTAAGCCCAGGACAAGCTAAGAGGAAACAGATGTTTAGAGCTGTGACTTTGAAGCCCAGCAGCTTTTGGACTCATTGTCCATAGCTCTTTGAGTGCCAGGATCTGTAGGGCATCCCCAAGACACAGTGTCAGCAGATGGATGTTGTCTCAGGCCCTTCACACCTCCTCGTTACAAAGCAGAGAAGACAACATTGTCTCTGGAGCCCACTGACTTGGCTCTTTCTGGCACAGGACCCTGGGGTTCTTCCACCAGTGCTGGGCCAGTTAGCCTTCTTCCTCTGGCACTATCTACACTTTACTGACTCAGTGCTCATTTGGAAACTAGAAGCCATTCTGCTTATTCATTTATAAATCTTTTCATTTATTCTTTTTAAAAAAAAAAATATGTGAGGCTCTACCACATATAATTCAAAGGAAATATTGTTCCAAGACACTGAGTCTCCAGATATGACACTGAGTGTCAGAGTCCTTGACCTTTTGGGCTCATCTCTGTTTACCAAGTCATGTGCCCAAATCATATGTACCCAAGTCTTGAGTCATTGCAGCCATAGTTCATGGTGGACACTTAGATATTCCCTGTGAATAGAGCCTCAGGGTGCTGGGATAGATGGGCAGGGCTCATTTGCCTGTCTCCTTGTGCATGTATCCTATTTATCACTTTTTATTTTTCTGAGACGTGATCTTAATAAGTGGCCCACTGGTACCAAGCCAATCATCTCTATGTTTGCATCTCTGAACTGCTGTACCACCACACTAAGGTAAGACACTGGTTTGTCTCCTGCAGTTTTGCCTTCTTTGACAGCAAAGAAATTCTTGGGCCCTGTCACCAGACACCTGCACATGGTCTCTTAGTGTCCCTTCCCTTTCCTTTCTCTGTCAGTGATCAAGTCCTTCCTTATACTGTGCCTGAGAATGTCTTCCCAGGGTGGCAAAGGTGAACAAGCACAGTCATGTAGAGATGACCACGTGGGTATTGCCAAGCCTCCTCCCCACTTCCTGTCTGGGATGCCCTGATAGCATGCAGGAGTTTGAACCAATGTGAAGATGTTCACTCTCACTCTATGTATTGGGCTTTCTGATGTTCTATTTTTTCCAACTCATATATCTCTTAGTTTCTATCTTCAGAGTTAACTTTGATACAGTAGCCAGAAAACCCCATTAGGGAGGGATTGGTGTTGTCCAGATATTGAACTGGTCCTGATTATAGGAAACAATCCCCTGGGGATTTTCTTGCTCTCCCTGTTCCCTTTCTGTGCTCATGTGTGACTTTTTCTACTGCAAGGGCTTGTGACCATCTATATTCAGTTGACAACGAAGTCATATACCCAAAGCAGACCTGTACACACTCTATGAGACAGCATCAAGCATTAGTTGGTGCCACCTGCAGAGATGTAATAGGTGACTACGTCAAGAAGGAAGCTCAGCCCAACAAAAGCCTCAACATACAAATATTCTGTCCCTTCCCACTACGATGCTCAATATCTGCACCCCAGCTTCCTCAGTGCCCCTTACACCAGCTGGTAAATGGGTGAGGGGCCCTCAGGCCACACTCCAGGTACCTCCATATTCTTCCAGGGCCCTATCACCACTGGTCAAACACACTCCTACCACTCCACGTCTACTTGACTTTTCTTTCATTTGCTCTGTCGACTCACAGTGGCTTTCCGGAAATGTGACTGTGAACACAAAGGTCAGGTAATTAGGACCCAGATTCTCAATTTTGAACTTCTGATCCTCTTTCCAGGATCCTTATGCTCTGCTCCTTCTGCCCACAGCCTAAGCCACAACCTCTTCTTAGATCCTGGTCACTCTGAGCAATACTGGTCATACACTTGGGTGTGTGGAAGACCTGTCCTCCAAGACCTCCAAGACTGCTGAGCTGGCTGTCTTCCTCCTTTAAGTACTGTGGACCCTAGGTATGAAGGAGACCATCTTATCCCTCCCTTACAAATATCCTACTGTGCCACATGGACATTCGACTCAGAACTGAACTCAGCCGATCACTGGTTAGGCCTGTCTCCTGTTCTGCCCAGTCTCGGGATCTGGAGGGGATGCGGATGGGGTCTGGTTGTTCCATTGTCCTGTCCACACTATCCTCGTTGCTTTCGAAAGATGAACTTGTACTCTCCCTTCTGTGGGACACAGTCCAGCCACATGTGGGCGTCTGGTGCCCATGTTCTGAAAGCATTGATGTGACAGAATTTGTGGCCTGTGGAGATCACACTGACCTCCAGCTCTGGGGCAGAGTTTATATGATTAGAACAGCTCATCTTGTCAGCCTGCCAGGGCCTCTTGCTTCATGGCCAACGCCTTCTATATCTGTCTTGCACTGGTATAAACTTTTATCCCGCTTTTTAAAAATGTTCCCAGCAGGGTTGTGTGGGGTGCTATAGTTTCTCCTCCAACTTCTCACCACTTACTGCTTTGTTCTCTCCCTGCCTCCCGCTGCCATCAGGCCAGCATCGCTGGCTACCTTGCTTTTCCTTCTGGAGCTGAACTAAGATTCTGAAGGTCAGTAGGACTTGTCCTCTGTGGGATATAATGGGAAGTCCCATTATGCTCGTTGCATAGTATTGTAGGGTTGCCTTTTAAATGGTATCTGTAGTACTAAACTTGAGGCAAAGTATCTATGAGGCCGAATGTTTGTCATGACAGGTCTCTGTCAGGCAGTGTCTCTGTCAGGTAAGGGTTAAATGACAAAAATTGTCCCACAGTTCTGGAGGCCAAAAGTCTGAATTCATGGTGTGACTAGGCCAGGCTCCAATGCCTGGGGACCATTCCTGTCTCCTATGGCCTTAATGTGCCTAGAAATCCTTGATGATGCTCAGACCGAATAAGTACTACCCTAGGATCCACCTGCTTTATTATATGTATCCTGGTTATAATCATCTGGTTGAGTCCTTTAACTAAACACAGATGGAAATTATGAGTGGTGGACTTGCTTGTTTAGTGCTGGCAGACCCGGGCTCATGAATACCAAAGGGTTGTGAGCATTCTTCGATGGGACTCCAGGTTCTTGTGTTTATACTTTCACTGTTCTGACCCTCTCTGGAACTCTCTGACCGTCCTTCTTGCTGCTATGTGCCTCATAGTTGTCTCTGCTGCTACTGTTGTTACCTCTCTGTGATCTCTTCTTTGTTTTTCCAGTTCAGGCTGCTCTATTTTTGACAAAGTCTAAAGTAGACAAAGACATGATCACTTGATAGAAGACTTTCACTGAGCCCAGTGCTTCAGTACCAGGAGGAGCATGGAAGTATGTCCTCCAGTTGACTTGAAAAGTGAACCTGTTTATCTAACCAGAAAGGGATATGACAAGGGTATTTTAATCATTCATGATTAGCTCTTCATGAAAGTGAATCGTGGCATTGTACTGATCCCAGCCCTTCTATTGGGCAACCAGGGGAAGTGCTTTCCTCTGGTCTGGATGAATATAACTAGAGAGTTAACTAAAGCTTACTACTGTGGGCTTTCTTGAGTGATCACAGATGGAGCATGTCTTCGGCCATGTCCTGACCCTCTGAGAATGCTGGAGGATCCTTAGAATTACTGTAAAATGTACAAAGCCACCAACTCACGGTGTAGACAGTATGGCTGGTCGCCAGAAAATGGGTGGTTTGGCTGACAGTTCTCTGCCCAAAGCTGCCAGACACAGGGAAGGGCCTGTCAATGGCCACTTGTGACAGTTTCAGTTACTCACAGAAAGCACTGGTGGTGTGTCCTCAGAATGGACCTAGTGAGGGCTCTACACAGAGCTGACCACCCTGCAGCATTGAACTGTGTTTTACAGTCCTGAACTCTTGTAGCTGCCCAGCCAATGATGGACAAGTCCCTCTGGTCATTATCATTCCTGTCAGGGGGTTGAAATTCTTCTCTTCTAATGAAGGCAGAGGCAGCTGGTGAGAACAGACATGCCTCATCTTAATGTTCTTCTATATGCAGACTCTGGTCCAGCAAATTAGCATCCACAGGGTCCAGTGGACACACTTGCTTGGACCTTCTTCTGTCCACTCCTTTCTGTGTCATGTGCCTTCCTCACATGTTACTTGAATAACTCCAGCTGTTCCATTATCTTTCTACCGGCTCTGTTGCTACATCATACCCCTTTCAAGGGCACTGAGTAAGACGGCTGGGAGAGTCCCCTTTTTGCTGTAGAGCAGACATGAGGGACAATGTCACCAGCTCT
Source organism: Rhabdomys pumilio (assembly GCA_030674055.1). NCBI lineage: Eukaryota > Metazoa > Chordata > Mammalia > Rodentia > Muridae > Rhabdomys > Rhabdomys pumilio. Next base: position 154,972,091 of record JANHMN010000004.1, read on the forward strand.
ATAACTTTTTGCCTAGGATATTCCTGTGGTCATGGCTGGGCTCACCCATGGCTCTCAGCAGCCACTGCCTTAGGAGCTCATTTTGACACTGATTCTACTACTCCTCTGTCTCTGCAGGCAGGTCTGTCCCTGGCTTTCCCAGTGTTCCATCCACATCATGGACTGTCAGCTCACGTCACCTCTTCCATCAAACCCTCTTGATTGCTTTTTTTCCCTGTCTTTTGTGATATTTCAAATGTGAAACCTTTCTACACTTTAGCAGCAGCAGGAAGCCCTGCAGGCTTCACAGTGTACACTTCCTGTACTCTATGCTCTCTGCTCTACTCTGTAATCTCTGCCATAGAGGGTCCCACTATGAGTAGCAGAGGAGCAGTTAGGTACTGAAACCTCTTCAGGGAGCCTGGTGACATCTCTCTTCAGGCTCTAAATCCAAATATGAATTTTAGTCTAATTATTTTAGTTAGAATGAAGGTTTTTGCCACTAATTCGATAATCCAAAGCAATGTATCTTCCTTCAAAGATGTACTGTTGGAGGCTAATCTCTTGTCTTTGTAAATTAGAAAATAATATTTATTTTAAAATTTTATTATATTTGACTGATTGATTTGTGTATGGAGGTAGGTGTATGTGTTTGGGTGAGTGTACACTTGTATTACAGCATGTGAGTCAGAGGACAGTTCTGAGGGTGAGTTTTCCCCTTCTACCATGTAGGTGTGAGGCTTCCTGACAAGTGCCTTTATTTCTAAGCTATGTTGTAGGTCTAGAAACTAATATTTCTTAGAGAGTGATATTTCTTATGAAGAAGAAGAAGAAGAAGAAGAAGAAGAAGAAGAAGAAGAAGAAGGAGAAGGAGAAGGAGAAGGAGAAGGAGAAGGAGAAGGAGAAGGAGATGTT
>JANHMN010000004.1:154980240-155000351 GCA_030674055.1 Rhabdomys pumilio
GTGTGTGTGTGTGTGTGTGTGTGTGTGTGTGTGTGTGTGTGTGTGTGATAGCAACATTTTCAAAATAACAGGACTAGGGTAACTGGTAACTGGTAACTTCAGACTGTTGGATAAAGTAGAGGTGACCCAGTGCTACTGGAATCTTGTATTCTGCATTTGTAGAATGCTACCAGCTTCCAGCAAGCTTATGATTTATCTGCAGCCCTGTTCCTCTCTTCCTCTAGGGCTTGCTGCAGAATGTCCATCTCGTGTTTGCAGATTCTGTGGAAGATATTCTGAGCAAGAAAGGATGTCAACATAGCCAGGGAGGTGGGTAAGCTCTGCTCTAGGAGTTTCTGTTCTGTCCTAGTGGGTTGCTGCTGGGCCATGTGTGTTTGTGCCCTGGTGGAGATTTGGGTCAAGTGTTTTTATTCTCTGTGGGTGAGTTTGCTGGTCAGTTTAGTCTTCCAGTCCTTAAAAATGATAAATTGTCAAAGATCAATTCTGAATAGATTTTCAGAATAACAATCTAAATTTTGGGGTTCTGAGGAGATATTCCAGTCTGTTATCAAGACCATTCATATTTTTTGTGGCTTTTGAACATATTCTAACACACAAATTTTTTCAGCAGGATAATTTGGCTCAGAGCTACACAAAGAACTACTAAAAGCAAACTCTCAAACTTATCTGGAAGTTCTGAGCCCTCCTTAATAAAACACACTTACACAGAAGTCTAAATCTGTTCTCTTAATATGGGGAGTAAGACTGGACTAGCTGGATTTATGAGCATTCATCTGGAAGTCAGGACTTGTTGTGAATTCTCCACTATGAGCTTAGGCCTGGCAGAGACTTCTACTCTCTTCCAATGGTCACACCAGGCTTGAATATTCTATTCATTCAGAGAATGAGCTCATGAGCCTGGTCTCAGAGTATGGCACTTTTTGATGTTTGTTAAAATAGGAATTTCTCCGTTTCAAGGCTAAGCCACTCAAATTTCACAGCTGTAGAACTTGGTATAGATCTGGGGGAGTTCACGCTTTCTCAAAAAATTTTCTATCATCAGTCCAAACCCCTCCATGGCAGAGGCAGGGTCCAACAAAGGCACGCACTGGTTTGTTTTGCTTAACTCTAAGATATGAAAAAGAAGTATCTTAGATAAGGTAAAGGTTTAAAAACATAAATGAAGATAAATGATGAATAAAATCCTCCTAAATCCACAATTTAAGAGTGTCCCTGTCTACTTGGGTATAAAAAAATACTTATACTAGCATGGCTGTTTATAGTTAATAGCACACTGGAATTTAGCAGCTCCCAGGAGTCATGTGGAGTGTAACAAGATTTTGAGCCCAAGTAATGAACACTCAGTTGTGTCATTCTGTCTATCTGTCCTTCCCTGAAGCCTGTCCTTCCCTGGAGCCCTACACTCCAGTTTGACTGGGGATAACTCTGTTTCTGGACTTGTCTTAGAGCTACTTGGGAATCAAGGAGTCTATGCATGCATGGTCCAGGCAGATTCCCTATGATTGCATCAAGACTATAAGTGTCTGCATATGAGTGGAAGCAGAGCATAGTGTGTGGAGAGAAGACAGTGTGTCTTGGGGGTGTATGTCTCTGGTGTGAAGATACCTGAGTTGGCTTTTATTCTGAAAGGAAGCCCATGAGTGGGCACTCAGTGGGTTGAAATGGTACATAAGACAGCTGGAGGGGAGGGGTGAGTACATGGACTATGTGTTGGAGGAACAGACCTGGGGTTGAAGATGAGGAAAAGACAGTGTCTCTCAACTCAGTTTGATTGAGCTATGTGATATATGGTCCTGCATTACAAATGACTTGTCTCTTATTGTCATTGACCTCTGTCCTGCCAGGGAATCATACAAAGTGGGACAGGTTCATCTTGCCAAGCATGGGTCTTAATTGGAAGCAGTCACCACCAAATGTTTTTGTGTTGATGGATAGTATTTAACATGTGGCCACTCCAAGACAGCAGAGATTTTTATGGGTGCAGGTTTATAGCTGCAGAGGTGACACGTGCTCTGATAACCATGTCAATGGGTGCCAGCTTACAGTTGCAAGTCTGACTGTCCTCCACTAAAATGTTCTCTTTCCTTTAGCTGAAGTCAACGCCATCAGTGAACATACAGAGACGCTCCACCTGAGCCCTCATGTCACAACAGATCTGGTGGTGCAGAGTGTGGAGAAGGCACAGGAAGTGTGTACGCATTCATGTGAAGAGCTGAGCAACATGATGAATGAGCTGTCTGGATTGCATGTCATGGTGAATCAGCTGAGCAAGAACCTGGAGAGAGTGGTGGGTACCTGGTGGACGGTAGAAGTGGCAAGTGAGGGTAGTGGGGACAGACAGAAGTCTGTCAGGAAAGCCTCATCAGGGGGATACCCAGGTCAGGCCCTTCAGGAATCCTGGCCTACCACAAGTTAGTGAGAGGGAAGACGGAGAGATATAAGAAGTGGTGCAAATAAAAACACAGTCGGAGGACACATGTGCTCCACAAGGAATCTGTGGTTCTGGGAAATATATCTCCCGAAGAGTAAGACAGTCATATAGAGGAAGACACTTTATATGAGTCATTGAGTGTTGAGAAGAGCAGCCACCAGGCTTTAGAAATGTCTCTGCCTTACAGACATTTCTCTGCAAATTCATGTCTCTGCAAACAAGGCTGACAGACATGAATGCGTGCCCCAAAGTGTGTGGAAGCAGGGGACAGTCACATGATACAAAGTGAGAATTCTGTGGCTTTGAAAAGGGAGAGGAGAATCGTCTTCCAACTGTACCTCCCTGTAATGCCTGTGAAATCGTGAGGTGAAGAACGGACAGGGAGAACTCTTCTCAAACACTTCCTGAAAGGCTCCTTTTATCATCAGGGGAGAAAGCTCTACTGGTCCTGCCCCCAAGGCCTGTGCAGGGTGCTCTGGGAGGCTGTCTTTTGGGAAGAGTCCTCTTCTACTTCAGTTTGCCTCTTAGTACGGGACCCCCAGTGGCATCACGTAATTCCTTACTACACCAGAAAATCCTGGGGCTCACATGTGGTGGTGTTCCTGCCTGGCTTGCCAGGTGACCTGGCAACAGAGTTCAGGAGAAACAGGAGCTGAGCACAGGGGCTGACAGCTTCTCTATAGCTGGAATGTATTCCAGTCTGGGTCCCTTAATATGAGGTCAAGGGAATGTGTGAACCCCTGAAGCTGCACAAAGCCACAGCTGTAGTGTGTTTCTGTGTGTGCTTGTAGTAGAAGGTTTACAACACTCATCTGATCCCTAAGGCCTAGTATTCTGGTTCACCTTGGGTGAACCTTGGGAGAAACCTATAGAGTGCTGAGCTGGAAAAGGCAAATACATACATGCTTAGTAGCATTTCAATTCGAGTTTATCTGATTTGTAAAATTTACCTCCTTTCCCTGGTATAATGTCTAGATGGGCGGAATTGTGACTGTTCTTCTGTTTCAATCATGAATGGGTCCCTCCTCTCTCCCCTGACATCTGCCCACTGTGCACAGTGGTGGCTTTTCTTTCATGTATGAGGCATGGTTAGCCCAGGGGTTGAGGAGACATCATTTATGGATGACTATGCATTTGATATTATCTGTGAGAAGGGAAGAGGTGGGGTAGCCGTAGAGACAGACAGTGTGCGTAGCTCAACTCTGTAGTGTAGTCTTTGTTGCAAAGTCTCTGTAGGTTTGCAGTACCATCTGTCTGAACCAGGCCCTAGTGTCTGTGTGGAGTATCACACCTACACCTGATGGTTGCTCTGCTTGACCTAAACTCCTCAGTGAAAGAGGGCCATTGAGTCTTACCCTAACTCTCACCTCTGTTTCCAGTCCAGTGATAACCAGTTCCTTTTGGAGCTTATCGGGGGCCCTCTGAAGACAAGAAACATGTCAGCCTGTGTTCAGGAGGGCCGAATCTTTGCAGAAAATGAAACCTGGGTTGTGGACAGTTGTACTACATGTACCTGCAAGGTGAGTTCCAGAGACAAGTCCTCCTGGAGACAGAAATGCCCCACACAGGGCAGGCATGTTCAAATTGACATGCAAAGATCCTAACGACTGGCAATGGCCTGCTCAGCACAGAAGTATAAATGATACTCAAATATACAGGAGGCTCAATAAGAGAGCCTTAGACATGGAGGTTCACGCAAATGAAACTTAAATCGACCTCTTTGTACTGTGAATAAAGAAACCACAACCCAGATGGTTAAACGGCTTGTCCAGCATTGTCCTATGGAGAGGAACAGTGGGAACAGAGCTGCCTCAGTGTTCCTCTGGTTTGCATTTGATCCCACTCATCTCTGACAGGGCCTCAGTGCTCAGCAGAGATGTCTTGGAAGCCTAGTTATCATGGAGAGAATGCAGATGGTTTAGTTTCTCCTGCTTGTTCTCTGTCTGTATGTTGACCTCAGTTATGGGGCAATCAGGAAATACTCTTCTCCACCCAGAGAACTCAAAAGCTGGTGCTGTCATCTCTCTGCTCATGGTGGGAGAACAGAGCATCAGTGCTCACAGAGTACCCCTGGGCCTGGTCAAACCCTACATTTGAAATAGGATTTGGAGTCAGAAAAATACCTAGCCATCCTACTTTCCCCATCCAGTTCCTGAGACTATGTCCATTATGGTAAAAGATTGTTTTCCATTTATTTTCTATGCTTTCAGAAATTTAAAACAGTGTGCCATCAGATCACCTGCTCACCTGCAACGTGTGCCAACCCATCTTTTGTGGAAGGCGAGTGCTGTCCATCTTGCTCCCACTGTAAGTCCCCTGTGTCCCCTGTGGTGTGCATGTTGTAAGTCTTAGCATCTGTTTATTTGTTTTGTGGCTTGAATAGAGGAGGGTGAGGCTCAAATTCCTAGAGATAAGCAGTGGAGGGGAGCAGAGGGTAGCTAGGCCCTGCTTCAGCTACTAGCCAGTGGCCAGGAAGCCATTGAGAATTCTAGAAGTTAAGTGTCTGCAGCTGTCCTGTTCTGGCTCATCCCAGACAAGGAGGGCCCCAGTGATTCTGAGGGGACCAAAGTTCCAACTCCCAGGCCAAGAACAGGGCCCTCGTGTCAGTAGCTGCTGTGAGTCAGGAGCTGCAGCTAGACCTGGGCCGAGTGAACAGTTGCTTTGAAACCTATAATACAGTAAATAAACACAAAATTCAGAAACTTACTCGGTGAGGGATTCAAGTAACAGAGGTCCCAAGTGACCCAGACTGGGACCATGGAGGAGCCAGTTCTGTGAAGTCCGACTCTGTGGAGACAGAGCAGGGCTGACATCAGGAGTCCTGGAGGTACTCTAGAAGTGCCTAACCTGCCCCACCCAGAATTCCCAAAATTAGTCTGTGAATCCCTATGTCCGTGCTCTGGATCTGGCCTGAAGAAATGCTCAGCTGTGGTTTCCTGGCATGAGTGGGCAGCCCTTCCTACCCAGTTACCATCGCTGAGTGTTCAGGATGCCTCTGGTCTGTTTTTATCCTGGTCTTTCCTTTTGGTGTGTTTCCAGAATCCCAGCTACCTGCTCAACACAGCAATGCCACTACCACAGTGCTGGGTGCCTGAGTCTGCTTCCCCTATCTTGACAAGGGCAAGGGTACAATAGGCAGCTTGGGTATGACAGCTAGGATGTCTGCGCTCAGTATTGACTGTGTGGCTGCTTTTCTTCCTTCATTACTCAAAGGGACCCTGCTGAGAGGCTCCTACCAAGGGACACCTACGAAGAGACCTACTATGTACTTTACCTTTAGCCCAGGGTCCAGGACTGGCACACAATATCCTATGTATCTATAAAAAAATTGATTCCAGAAAGTTGCCTTTTTATTGAATTTTCTTTAATTTAAAGTGTTCGGAAATAAACTATACAGCCTCTGATTTCAACCAGTGGTTGGCGTGTTGTTACCTTATACAAGTCAACAGAAGCTGTATATGGTCTCTTGTGACCTTGAAAATGTCTCCTGTAGATAAAATTCAGCATTCGTTTTTGGAGCCAGCTTCCCCACACAGATCTAGATCACTTGTGGCTCACCACTCAGCGTTGTTCTTTTCCTTTTGAAGACACTTAAGCTCTTGCTCAGGTGCTGGGCTCTTCCCATAGAACGTTTCTCCTGCCAAGCCCTTCCCTATTAAGAAGTCCCCAAAGCAGGCCCCATATGGTTATAGTGCCTGACCTCCCTGGGCATATGGAGAGGGAGGTCCCAACCTCATGTGTTTGTCTGCCTTCTTGGCTAGCTGCAGACAACGATGAGGGCTGGTCTCCGTGGGCAGAGTGGACCGAGTGTTCTGTCACCTGTGGCTCTGGGACCCAGCAGAGAGGCCGGTCTTGTGATGTCACCAGCAACACCTGCCTGGGCCCCTCCATTCAGACAAGGACATGCAGCCTGGGCAAATGTGATACAAGAAGTGAGTGTCCAGGGCAGGGTGGATGGATCCCATGTGGGTGTGCCATCAGCAGCTATTTGATGGTGTTTGGAGGCTGTGTGACCTCGGGGAAGGTTTTGCCAGGTGAGAAGCTTTCCCCTGGGTGAGGCCATGTTCTCCCTATATCCCTCTCCAGTGAAAACAAGGATTAGCTGGGAAGGCAGATCTTGGGGCTTGCCCAGTGCAGGGTCATAGCCTGGGATGTTGACTTCTTTGTGTTTCCTGTGCCAGTCCGTCAGAATGGAGGCTGGAGTCACTGGTCACCCTGGTCTTCATGCTCTGTGACTTGTGGAGTTGGCAATGTAACCCGCATACGTCTCTGCAACTCACCGGTGCCCCAAATGGGTGGCAAGAACTGCAAGGGCAGTGGCCGGGAAACCAAGGCCTGCCAGCGTGCTCCGTGCCCAAGTGAGTAGGTGCTGCTGGGAGTGTCATGGGGCTGAAAGCTAGCGGCTGGTCACTAAGGCCTGTTCCAACCTAATCTGGTTACTATATCAAAAGCCAGTGCAGCTTTGCAGTGAGGGTGGTGTGGCTGCCCTGTTGCTCTGACACCAGTGACTACCCTGATTCCACACCCTGATTTCCTGAGTTGGCCCAAAGACCTCTGGACCTTGCACAGATCAGTCACACGGACAGAGATTGTCACCTACAGAAAAATAAGCCAGAATGCAAACTTGGACCCGAAGCTCAGGACAGGGCTTTGCCTGTCTTAGTCACACCAAGGTGCAGCTTAGGGGACTCACAGCTTAGTATACCGGGACCTCCCCAGGGAGGCTGGGTTTTCACAGTACATTGTATGCAGGGGAATTGCTTCTACAACAGGTAATCCATCAGTTCTTCACTGCCCACCTGCCCAATGCAATAAGAATCAGTCCCACAAAGTGTTTCAGATTGGAGGCTGGTCACCTGCAGGCCTGGCAAGGAAACTCAGGCTTCTGGCTATAAAAGATTGTAAGGATTTTATTTCAGAGGCAAAGCGATCTATCGGCAACTCTGTAATCAATATGGCTCCCTGAATCATGGCTGTGGAAATCATACTAGACCAGCCCATTTCCCTTATACCCCAGTTTCCTCAACTACACTGGAATAGCCAGGACATCTGCTTCATCTTCCCTCTCTTCTCTCAGCCACCTTCCCTTCTTCTCTCTACAGTTGATGGCCGCTGGAGCCCCTGGTCTCCTTGGTCAGCCTGCACAGTTACCTGTGCTGGAGGGATTCGTGAGCGCACACGTGTTTGCAACAGCCCTGAGCCCCAGTATGGAGGGAAGGACTGTGTTGGGGATGTGACAGAACACCAAATGTGCAACAAAAGGAGCTGCCCTATTGGTGAGTGTGTGTGTGTGTGTGTGTGTGTGTGTGTGTGTGTGTGTGTGTGTGTGTGAAAGGAGCTGCCCCATGGGTGGCAGGACTTGAATGTGTGCATGGATGTGTGCCCACATGGAGGTGTGTGTGTGTGTGTGTGTGTGTGTGTGTGTGTGTGTGTGTGTGAGAGAGAGAGAGAGAGAGAGAGAGAGAGAGAGAGAGAGAGAGAGATCTTGTCTTAGCCCTGTCTTTCATCCTCCATGCAGATGGGTGCTTATCCAACCCGTGTTTTCCTGGAGCCAAGTGCAACAGCTTTCCCGATGGGTCCTGGTCTTGTGGCTCCTGCCCAGTGGGCTTTCTGGGCAATGGTACCCACTGTGAGGATCTGGATGAGGTTGGTACCTCTGCCTTGGGCAGCAGGGTATCCTATGGAGATCTGGAGAAAGACTCATTTCTGTTTGTCTTCACAGTGTGCTGTGGTCACAGATATCTGCTTCTCAATTAACAAAGCTCCTCGCTGTGTCAACACCAACCCTGGCTTCCATTGCCTGCCTTGTCCACCACGCTACAAGGGGAGCCAACCTTTCGGGGTTGGCCTGGAGGATGCTAGGACAGAAAAACAAGTAAGTGGTTCTGGCCTTGCCTGTGTTTCTAAAGACTTGAAAGAGTCAGCCAAGTCTAGGCAAGTGCAGATGGAATGGAAGGGAAGGCAAAGGGAAAGGGAGAGGAATGCGGAGGGGAGCCTTGCTTACAGAAGCCTCTCAGGTTCATCTGCAGTCTCTCCTGCTGGCATAGAAGAATCCAAATGTCTTCATGCAGAGGTCCTATGAACTTCAGGGTAGCAATGACATCTCGGTCAGTTCTAGGGTGCTATAGCAGAATACCTAAGGTGGGCGGTAGGGATATAGGACAAAGACATATTTCTCACAATTTTGAGTCTGGAAACACAAGATTGAGGACCAAATACCTAGTTCACGTCTCTGAATTGTCATTGTGTGGCAGAAGCCAGAGAGAGGAGGGAGAGAGAGAGAGAGAGACGGGGAGAGAGAGAGAGAGAGGGAGAGAGAGACAGAGACAGAGACAGACAGAGATAGACACACAGAGACAGACAGAGAGAGACAGAGACAGACACACAAACACACACACAGACAGAGAGACAGAGAGACAGAGATAGACAAACACACACAGAGACAGACAGATACACATACAGAGAGAGAGAGAGAGAGAGAGAGAGAGAGAGAGAGAGATTGAGCATTGACAAGCTGAAGTGGGAGGGTCTCTGATGACTATAACACCTCCAATGAAGCTTCTGAAGCCATGACACTTGGATATGGATTCTAACCCATGCCTTGGGGGTCACAACAAAGTTATGGCAGCAGGTGTCACATGGTAAGTTCAGAAACGATATCTATCTAAGCCAGATATCTGGCTTAGATAACTACTAAAAAATACTCAAGTCAGCTTCCTGAGAAATTAGTACTTTAAGAACCCAGCGTGATGCCAAACTCTCCATGTCCTTTCACAGTGAGCTAGTCCCTGGATTCTCAGGGGTGCCCGTGGCCAACTTCTTCCCTAATAAGTCCTGTCTGTAGCTCATATTTCTCTTGATATTCTTCTAGATATGTGAGCCAGAGAATCCATGCAAAGACAAGACTCATAGCTGCCACAAGAATGCAGAGTGCATCTACCTGGGCCACTTCAGTGACCCCATGTACAAGTGTGAATGCCAGACTGGCTACGCAGGTGATGGACTCATCTGTGGGGAGGACTCAGACCTGGATGGCTGGCCCAACAGCAACTTGGTGTGTGCTACCAATGCCACTTACCACTGCGTCAAGGTGAGAGTCACTGTCACCTCAGGCTGAGAGCCAGGACTTTGCACTTCAGTCCCTTCTTGAGTAATTGTCAGGGGTCTATGTCTTAACCCTTCTTCAGCCAGTTTAGGGAGCTGTGCCTCAGCCCCTCTCATCAGTGCAGGGTTCTGCTTCTCCATCCAGCTTTATCAGTGAGGAGTCTGCCCCTCAGTTCGATTCAGTCAGTGCAAAGGGCTGCCCCACCCCCACCCAGTGCTTCTTCAGCGATTCACTGCCAGGAATGATTGGGCCAATTGGAAGCAATGATCTAAACAATGAGAAACTCCAAATTATCTTGTTCCCTCCTACACTCTGCATGAACTTCCTACTACGAGACTGGACTATGTTAGAGCTACACATCTTCTCACAGCTGAAGGGATGAAGAGAGCATGGGTCTGATGTGCGCTGTGCACAGGTGTCCACTCAGGAGTCCACCTGAAGCACTGAATGCAGCTGGACTCTTTTTTCTTCCTATTCCAGACATTACGATGAAAAGCAGCACATGTTATAAAAAGAGTATATATGTACACACATGCACATGTGCACACACACACTATGTAGGTATACACATGCATACACACGTGCACACACACATTATGTTTGTATAAACACACATGCAAATACATGCTGTATGTATACACACACTATATATGTATACATACACGTGCATACACACATACACTATGTATATACACACAAGCACATACAGTGTGTATGTACACACATGTGCATATACTATGTATATACACATGTGAAAATATGCACATGTGCATACACACACACACACACACACACACACACACACACACACACACACGAAAAGGCATCAATGTGGTTGAAACCAAAACTGCCCTTCCCTGCTCTGCCCTTCTTCAGTCCCTTAGTTGGGTCCCTGTGGCTCATTTGGGTCACAGCACGGTGACAGTCTATCGAACGTGGAGTGCTGGAGTGAAGCTCTTTTTCCTCCTTCTAAGCTTCCTTTCAGTGCAGGAATTGCAAAGCTTAGACTGTGCACACATGTAAGAGGGCTTCTCCCTTTGAGACCTGCTGGCCAGTGAGGCCTGAGCTTGCATGCACACTGGAGCTCTTAGTTCTTTTGATGAGCTTGTGGGAAAGACCAGGGTGCTATGCATCTGGCACTCCACCTCTCCTGGGACTGGCAGCCTCACCTTCCTCTGTTCTCCCAGGTGTCTGATCCCTTCCTGGGGATCCTGGGCTCGGAACAGGGCTCCTTTTGTCTCTACTCACGTGCAGCAATGACATAATTCCCAGGGTAGGACTCAGAACAGCACATATCCAGGCCAGCTGGCTCTGAGGCTCACTCTGCTTCTATCTGATGACTTGTATCAGATATTTATATCCGTAGCTCCCTGAGTCTTGTTTTATTTTCCCTGGTTTGGAAAGGAGGACACTTTGGAATGCTTTCATGGTTGTTATTTCCTCCCCCAAATCACAGGACAACTGCCCCAAACTGCCAAATTCTGGGCAGGAGGACTTTGATAAGGACGGAATCGGAGATGCTTGTGATGAGGATGATGACAATGACGGTGTGAGCGATGAGAAGGTAGGATGGGCGCTGCCCTCAACCACAGAGAAGTTGGGAGAGATGAGGGATCTGAGGCTGCTCTTCTGCCATATTTGTGAACAGCTCCCAAAGACCACCAATAGAGAAAGTAGTCACTGCAGATGCTGATTAGCTGGTGCGTGGGGCTCCCTGGGGTACAACGCAGAAAGTACTCAGTAACTTCACTTTCCTCAGTTGCCTCAAATGACCTTATTAGCTTCCTTTTCTTCTGGTGAGTTGTGCTCAATACTACAATCAGAAGGTTGAACGTGGGCTCATCTAGCTCCCCGAGCATGGGTTCTCTATGGTGAAATTCCATGCTCTCCCCTCCTTGCACCCATCTACTCACACACTCACTTACTGCCTCAGGAGTGAAGGAGAGGAGACTGCCACTTTGCAATAGAAAATCTCAACAATCACGGGGCAGGACAGCTGTGTATGGAACTGCAAAATCACACAATGCTGAGCCGGGCTAACTGGCACATTTTCTTTACTCCCTTGCTGGTGGTCGGCTTTGAAGTACTGAACAGTCTTATGGCAGTCTGTGCTTTTTCTGATGTCTTTTTCTGGTGGTTTTAGGACAATTGCCAGCTTCTCTTCAATCCCCGTCAATTAGACTATGACAAGGATGAGGTTGGAGACCGTTGTGACAATTGCCCCTATGTGCACAACCCAGCACAGATTGACACAGATAACAACGGCGAGGGAGATGCCTGCTCTGTGGACATCGATGGGGACGGTCAGTGGCTCTGCTCACTTTAGTGACACAGATCAGGGATCATGGCTGTAAGTGCTGAGTCAGCACTTTGTGTACTCAGGTTCACAGCCACAAATCAACTAACCATAGGGAAAGAGCATGTACAGAACATGCACAGATTTCTAAATTTTAATTTATTCATGTGTGCATGTGCATGTGTGTGTAAGGCAGAGGGTGCTGCCCTGGTGTGTGTGTAGGTCAGAAAATAGCATTCAGGAGTTGGTTCTCCATCCACCTTCTTGAGGCAGGATCTCTCTGGGCACTGTTGTACTGTGCACTGTAGGCAAGCTGTTCTGGGAACATGTAGGTGACTCTCCTATGTCTTCCATACATCTTGATGTAGAGGTGCTACCACCACAGATGCTCACTGCTGCGTCTGTTTCTTATTTGTTTTGTTTTAATGTGGGTTCTGAGGATTGAACTTGGGTCATCAGGCTTCTGCTGCAAGCTCTTTTAGCCACAGAGCCATCTTACTAAACCCCTAGACCTTCACCATGACGTTCATCTAAACAACAAAACTACAATATAGAGATGACTTTTAAGTCTGTAGGGGATTGTAACCAGATGGCTTGTAAACATCACTCCATTTTGTGTAATGAATTTGGACATCTGGATTTTGATATCTTTGTGGGTCCTGGTAGCAGCCTTCCATGAGTGCCAGGAGCACTGCAATTCTGAACATTTTAGAAGAGTTCAATTTATCTATATGCTTACGAAAATGAATCCTTAAATAGCCTGCCTTTTCCCACAAGCCTCAGGTCCATTCTTAAAAAAGAAAAAATCACAGTTTTCTGTGTTTTCTTCCCTTGCGGTAAGCCCCAGAGCTGCCTCACCTGACTCTTTCACTTCATCTTCTGCAGTGAATATTCCATTTAAATCATCTAAAACCTGGACCTCTTGCCACATCCATCTGCTCATCCAAGGGCATGAGGAGGGCTGTTTGTCTTACTTCCACTCACATTTCTTATTGTTTATTGATAAGGTATAACCATGGAACCTAGGTCCCTAGGCAGGTAGAACGACACAGGTGTACCCTGTGAGCTCTGACATATCACTGCAGGCTGAAATTTAACCCTGAGACCTGGCATCCTGTATACAAGAGCCCAGAGACCTACCACACCATCCTTGGAACTCAGTCACTGCTCTCTCAGGGTGTTGCTGTAGAGCCAGGAGACACTCGGATCACTGCCCTGCTTGACTCCTCTGTGTACCCATGGATCTCCCTTCACTCCTCATCCATCCGCAGCCTGGAGCTCCTTCATCTCCTCTGACTCTACCCTGCTACATGGACCCATCTCAAAGTATATGTTCTTGTAGAACTTTCCAGTCAGCTTCGGCATTCAACCTTATCCTCAGGGCAGTCTCGATCATGCTGCCTTCTAGAAGGTTGATGCAGTCAGCAGGCACCTTGTGTCGGTCCTAATGTAGGCTCTGCTGAGCCAGCTGGGGTCTCAGTTCCTATACCCTGTCATTTTAAGGGTCCTTTCTGTTGACCTTCCCACTCCCCAAAGTGGCTTCTTCTTCCTTGGGCTTCATCTTCCTTCAGTTTGCCAGTGGTTCTTTTTTTTTTTTTTTTAATTATTATTTCATTAGTACTGGTGGACTTTGTTCCCTATTTTCAGATTTCTAAGACCCTGGCTGATTTATCTGCACCATCATTTCTCTCCCACTGTGTGTGGGTGATGAGGCAACATCTCCCTGAGGCTCTCACGTTCACATGGACTTAACTCACACTTTCTGAGATCTCTGTGGGAACAGCCAAAACAGCAAGCTCAGAGGACACACCACACCCACCCTCTTTTGACTGGGTAGCATGGCCCAGAGAATCCCAAACATTCATCTCTTAGGTTAAGGCAATGAGACTTTTGTTGTTGTTGTAGTTGTTTTGTTTTGTTTTGGAGAAAGGGTCTCACTAGGAATTTGAATTTGAATGGAAAATATATTATACACTCTCCCATGAATCTAATAATCTTTAAATTTTTGCCATTTTCCTAGTGAACGTTTGTATGTTATCCAGTATGATGGAAAAATGATTCACCTTCTCTAAACTCAGTCACTGCTTTCTTTTTTCACCAACAGATGTTTTCAATGAGCGAGACAACTGTCCATATGTCTACAACACTGACCAGAGAGACACAGACGGTGATGGCGTGGGTGACCACTGCGACAATTGTCCCCTGATGCACAACCCAGATCAGGTGATGAGATGTGTCCAAGCAGGGCTCTGTGATCCCCAGCTGCTGCCTGGAGATGAGCCTTTGAGGGCGACCCCCATTCAGAGCAGGGCGTTCCTCATCCTCAAGCAGCTTCATCAAGATGCTCCTGTGTGGTTCTCATCTGCCCTGCCAAGCATGACAACATAGTTTGCTATAAGCTCAGTTGGAACCTCTTACAGAGACCAAATCTAAGCACATTATAGCTAGGTGGCCGCAGGCCAAGGGAGGAAGTGACTTCCCCATACTGTCTGGGGGAAAATTAGTCTCCATGGTTATCCTGAGGCAAACCCAGAACTAGCTACATTTCCAGGCTTGCCTTTGGAATGAACCTGAAGAATGGGACCAGGAATATGGTCTGCAGACTATACAGTGATGGTGGAGAAAGTCTTTCCCACGATAACTGAGTGGTAGTTATCTATAAGAAGTCCCCTGTGTGATGGGGCACAGGCTAGGAGAGCCTGAACCCAGGAGTCTCCATTTCAAATTTTCTTCTGTGTGGACAGCAAGTGAGCTAGCATACCCCAGTTTTGCACCTTGGCCCCCAGTGCTATCCTGTACCATGAGAGGGTAGGTCTCTAGTCTAGTACCCAAGTGTTCATGTACTTCATCAGGGAATATTCATGGTGTTCACTTCCTGCATTGTCCTCCAGACCGATCAGGACAATGATCTCGTTGGAGACCAGTGTGATAATAATGAGGACATAGATGATGACGGCCACCAGAACAACCAAGACAACTGCCCATACATCTCCAACTCCAACCAGGCTGACCATGACAATGATGGCAAAGGTGATGCCTGTGACTCTGATGATGACAATGATGGTGTTCCAGATGACAGAGATAACTGCCGGCTTGTGTTCAATCCAGACCAGGAAGACTCAGATGGTGGGTGCCTTCCTCAGTTCACATGTGCATTGCAAACTGCATGAGCAGTCCCACAGAGGCAGGACTTCTCTGGTTTGGAAGCTCAAAAATCAGCAGGGTGGTTATCTCAGGGTCCTAGGCATGGAGATGTCTGATCTTCTGTCTAGCCTGCTGCAAGTTTCAGCTTCTTCATGTGTGTTTATTATCCTACCAATGATAGAAGTGAGGTTTGTTTGTGGGAGCCAGGATGAGGAAACCTATCAGCATCCAGGTACTTTTGAAAACCTTTGGCAAACACTTAGAAAGAAATAGGTTCACTGAATGCAGCCAGTGACAGAATGGTGGGGGTCAGGGAAGGGGATTTATTGCTTTTTATCTATTATAGAAAACAGGGAAGGTGCGAAATGGAAGGTTTTGAGCACATTAGTGGTCTGTAGCTGTGAAAGCTCCGAGGATGTCACACCCTAGATAGACCGAAGTTCTGAATAACAAAGCACGCAGCTGTGCTTGCTGATAGGCTGGTCACTAACTCCCTCCCAATGGGCAGGGTGATCCAAGCTCTCCTTGGAAGACACTTATCCTGAACAAATGGAGACCAGGAGTCCTGGGGTGTTGAGCCAATATGACTCAGAAGCACGTGAAAAGACTGGCCAAAGCCCAAGGGCAGCTGCAGGACTCTCCCTGCACAGGAAAGAATGCTTTCAGCAGAGAGCCCCCAGCTTGAAGCAGACACTAGTGCAGACAGTGGGAGGTGGCCTTTGGCTCACCTAGGAAGGGGGCTGGGAAGGAGAGGCAAGGGGTACTTTTATTACTTTTGAGATGCTGAGGCTGGGGAATAGATTAATTGGTAAAGCACTTGCCTAGCATGAAAACTCAGTACTACAAAGAGAAGGCATAGTGATGAATACTTATAACTCAGGAGAGAGAAGCTGAAGGACAATTCAAAATCATCCTTGGTTCCGTATAGCCAGTTTGAAGTGTGCCTGTGCTGAGACCCTGTATCAAGAAAAGAAAATGCTTGTGCATCTAATTATGTGTTTCACACAGTAAGGGAGCCTATGATATTTGATAACAGAACTAAAAACTGGTTTGAAGAATGGGGAAATCACGATATCAATCTAGATACCAAATATGGTTTTTTTTTGTTTCTTTTTAATAAGAGGTCACAGCAGAGCGCCTGGTATACTTCATTGCCTCTGCCTTTGGGCATTTCACTGTGGCCAAGGACAGGGCAGCTGTAAGGTCACAAGCATGACCTAGCCCTCTTTGCAGACCAAGCTCACTGGTCAGATCTCCTTAGGGGAAGTCATGTGTGCTGGAAAGGTTCTGTTTTTTAAATGCCAAACAAATTAAAATGGCTCCAGTGACTGAGGATGACAGCGAGGAGTGAGCTTAGAGGACATTGGCAGCAGCCAACTTTCTGTTTTCAACTCTGAATATAGGAAGCAGAGCTCTTGAAAGGGCTTGATGGCCAGTGCTATCCTTGGCTGTAGTATTTGCAGTGAGGGTGTTTTTAAAAGCATCCCTGGGATTCCTTATAGCTTTACAAGCTCAATATTTTAGAGGCAGTTGACCCTAAATCCACAATTAACCACACGGTGCACAGCCGCAGATCTTATGGACCCAGAGGTCTCTGTTTATACACACAAAGGGAAATGCAAACCACCTAACTTGTCCCCTTGTGTTTGTTTCTTCCTTATATGTAGGCGACGGCCGAGGTGATATTTGTAAAGATGACTTTGACAATGATAACGTCCCAGATATTGATGATGTGTGTCCCGAGAACAATGCCATCACCGAGACAGACTTTAGAAACTTCCAGATGGTCCCTCTGGATCCCAAGGGGACCACACAAATTGATCCCAACTGGGTAATTCGTCACCAAGGCAAAGAGCTGGTGCAGACAGCAAACTCGGACCCTGGCATCGCTGTAGGTGAGCCTGAGATCCCGTAGGTGGTTAAGTGAGGCCATGTGGACAGGATTCAGAATTATTTTTCTGGTATCCTTATCCTTGCTTGGTCTGTAGAATAGTCTCCCTTCATAATCTGGCTAAGGGATCTGGGAAAGCACAGGTTTGCAACTCTCTGGCCAATGGAATTTGGTGTCCAGTAAGCCAGTTCACATGTGGTCTCTCTGAAACAAATGATATGTGATACACTGGAGCCACAAAACTGTCAACAGGGTCACAAGTCCTTTTGCTGATCTCTCAGTGAAGAATATGGGTTATCTAAGCTACTCTAAGCTCTTCAGATCCATGTTTCTGTGAAATGGACTCCTGAGGAGTCCCCATGTGCGTTTCCCTGGACCTCCAGACCATTCATGTTTCCTCTACACTCAGGTTTCGATGAGTTTGGGTCTGTGGACTTCAGTGGTACTTTCTATGTCAACACTGACCGGGATGATGACTATGCTGGCTTCGTCTTTGGCTATCAGTCAAGCAGCCGATTCTATGTGGTGATGTGGAAGCAGGTGACCCAGACCTACTGGGAAGATAAGCCCAGTCGGGCTTATGGCTACTCTGGTGTGTCACTCAAAGTGGTAAACTCCACGACTGGTACTGGCGAGCACCTGAGGAATGCCCTGTGGCACACAGGAAACACAGAAGGCCAGGTGAGAAACAGGGCAGTTGATGACCTCTTCTGGACAGACGCTGCACTCCTAACCCATTCCAGAGAGATACCCTTCTGCCCTCATTTTTAATCAAATAGCAATCATTTTCATAGTTGGTGTCAAATACCTACTTCCTTAAACACAGAATGCCCAGTGCTTCTGAAAACATGGTTGGCAAGATTGAACACATGTTCAGTCTCTTGCAGAGACGGGACTTGACAGTGCCAGTCCTGTTCATAGCTCCACACTCAAGAAGCAGAAGATATGAATTCAGATTCATGACTGTCTGGGTCATGTTCGCGCTCTTAGCGTTAACTGTGACACACCGTACAGTGGACTTAGATGCACACTGTATTATCTCATAGCTGTGCATTGTAGGGTAGATGCTAAGCAGTGTTTGAAAATAGAGCATACAAAACAAAATGTACTAGGAAGTAAGTACAACAAGTGGGGTATTACTCTGCACAGTCTAGGGGGAGAAGAACGATAGAGAGGTGCACATCTCACCCTTCAACAATGCTGATTTTCCACAGGTGCGAACTCTATGGCATGACCCCAAAAACATTGGCTGGAAAGACTACACCGCCTACAGGTGGCACCTGATTCACAGGCCTAAGACAGGCTACATGAGGTAAGGGCAGTTGTACATTTCTGTCCGGAGACAGGCCTCATCCCAGTGGGTAGGCTAATCTTTCCCATTAAACGACCAGTCGGCCTTCCCATTGGATAGCTGTTGTGTCTAGTTTTAAATGCTTTTGCACGGGATCTGACCAGAACCGGACCGTACTCTGGCCCTTCCCAGCTTACCTTTTTTTTCTTTTACCTGTCTTTGGTTCTGAGAGGTGACTGTGCTACCAGTCCTCTCCAAGTGGATAAAAGAAAGACACACACACACACACACACACACACACACACACACATCAGAGTTTGTTACTTTAGAACTTGCCCCCCTAGGCACAATTGCTGGGCGTTAAACTACCCACAACAGATATCCAGATAGCTTTTACATCAGATGGAAAATCTGCTTCCCATTGCATAGACAGACTACTTTTCCATTAGATGGACAATTTGCCTTCTCTGTCTACCTTTACACTAAAGTGTATCAATAAATAACTATGCTGTAATGAGTTCTTTTATATTCTTCACTGGATTTCTGTGTTTAAATGCCCTTTCTCAGCCGGGTGGTGGTGGCGCACGCCTTTAATCCTAGCACTTAGGAAGCAGAGGCAGGCAGATTTCTGAGTTCAAGGCCAGCCTGGTCTACAGAGTGAGTTCCAGGACAGCCAGGACTACACAGAGAAACCCTGTCTCGAAAAAATAAATAAATAAATAAATAAATAAATAAATAAATAAATAAATGCCCTTTCTCATCTATTTTGCATCCTTCCTATACATTACTTACTTTAAAAACCTGAAAAGTAAACCATATCTTAAATACTTGCTGGCTGGTATACAAACCATCTTATATCCATCTGGATGGAATCTAGTTTATTGTATATGATAAGCAAATGCCCTCCCACTCAGTCTCACCCCTGATGGCTAGGTGGTGTCTGCAGATCCCTGAGGGTCTGGGTGGATGGGTCTGGACTGGTGTGTGGGGAGTAATGTCCCTGCAAAGAGGTCCCATCTGTCATGTGCTCCATAAGGAAATTCTGTGGCATCACTTGCCATTCTGAGCCAGGAAGATAGAGTCCTGTCCCCACTCTCAGGCACCTCTTACAATGGGACAAAGATGAGACTCAGAATCTTCAGGGAAAATGAAAGCTTTGGAAACCACACTCAGGGAAGACCTGGCTCTAAGTAAGAGAAACAGGTACCCAGCCCCTCACAAGCAGTCTGAAAACACCTTTTATTCTTTACACTGCCTTGGCTCTTAAAGGTAACCTACTGCAGTTTGTAGGCACTGGCCAATTGCAGTCCCACACAGCAAGTGTATAGCAGCTTTGCCTGTGAGAAGAAATGGACTCTTCAGAGTCTGCTGCATGACAGGAGTCAGTACTTCTAAAGGGAAAGCAAGTCCTGCTCAGTCCCTGAGCAGAAGGTAGGGCTACAGATCCCTCTTTGTTTGTCTGGGTGTATCTCAATAGTAGATCAGAGAACATTGGTCGGCATACACAAGGTCATGCTTTCATCCTCAGTTCTAAACAGGAAAAATAGATTCCTCTTAGCCAACAGCTGGCATCCAAAACTAACCACAAGTCTCTGGTGACTGTGCTTCAGAGTTCAAGTTCTCTTTTGACCTTTATTTCCTTACCTGTTTTAGAGTCTTAGTTCATGAAGGAAAGCAGGTCATGGCTGACTCAGGACCAATTTATGACCAAACCTATGCTGGTGGACGGCTGGGCCTGTTTGTCTTCTCCCAAGAAATGGTCTACTTCTCAGACCTCAAGTATGAGTGCAGAGGTGAGTATGTGCTCCTATCAGGGGATGGTCCCTCAGGACCAGGACGGACTGGCATCCATTCTTCTGCCTACACAGGCTAAATTCCAGAGAAATGAACTGTTGCTATGAGCTTTCTTTCTTTCTTTCTTTCTTTCTTTCTTTCTTTCTTTCTTTCTTTCTT
>JANHMN010000004.1:155000361-155038722 GCA_030674055.1 Rhabdomys pumilio
CTTTCTTTCTTTCTTTCTTTCTTTCTTTCTTTCTTTCTTTCTTTCTTCCTTTCCTCCTTCCTTCCTTCCTTCCTTCTTTCCTTCCTTCTTTCTTTCTTTTTTCTTCTTTCTTTCTTTATTTCTTTCTTCTCTTTTTCCCTTCCTTCTTTCCTTATTCTCCTCCTCCTCTTCCTTCTCTTTCTTTCTTGATGGATTCTTTTGTTTTAAATTGAATCTGAGTGTCTTTGGTAGTATAAATACTTTCTGATCCACCACAGGCTGTATCTGACACTGTATTGAGCCCTAGCACTTTTTGATTCCATACTTTCTGAATTTCTAGGGTCATTTTAGATTGCTATTTTTACTAAAAATTGAAATGAGAAAGGAAAGGAGGGGTAGCGGGAAGGAAAGAAAGAGGAATAGAAGTGAGGGAGAAAGGCAGCCCCTTCTTATTTATATTGCTAGAAGTTAATTTATCTGAATCAAAATATAAACCTGAAAGAAAGCTTGACAAGTCTCATCTAATAATATGCCTTTTACAGAGGAGATTAGTAAAGTTCAAAAATATTTCTCAACACTCATACATTGAAAATAATACACAAAACAAGGAGAAGCAAAATCAAGAACATTGTTTCCTCTCCTTTTCCCACTGAAGGTGTTTTCTCATGTTATGATTCCATTGAAGATATTTCTTTTTTCTTAATGTATCCACTCATTAATACATCCATCACCACATGCATCCTTCCTTCCAAATGGCTATTTATCTACCTGTCCATCTGAATGCCTATCTATTCATCTGTCCACCCACCCTCTGCCTTTCCATTCATTCACTCATCTCTCATCTACTCGTTCATCCAAACACCTCTCTGTCATTTATTAATCTGTTCTACACATCTATCTCATATACGTAATTTTAAAATTAAAATGGTGGTATCTGAGGTCATGCATGTAGCATTAGCACTTGGGAGACAGAGGCAGGAGGATCACTTCATTTGAGGCCAGTCTGAGCTACATAGTGAGTTCTGGGCTACAACTATAAGATGGAAACAAAGAAACACAGTAAAATACCCCCGGGGTTGTTTCTTCCTCATCCAGTTGCTCCTTCTCTTCTAGACGTCTAGCGAGCAGGACTCCAGTTCCAGCAGTGTGCTGCCAACACCCTCCAAGACACATCGGTCCATCTTGGCACTTGCGGCTTTTCTGCCATGCGGCATTTCCTGTTTCTTGATCTTAACTGAGCGGATCTTCACCTCCTTCATCAGCACCAAGTCCAAGTGCCTTCAGAGGATAAACATCAAGGGAGCTCCAGGATGAGCATCTAGTCTGCGGCGGGCAAACAGTTGAATGAGATTTGAGGCTCACGGTGGAGCAAAACCCAAGCATGTCGCTGCGTTGCCTTTTCTTGTCTGTTTTAAAAAAAGAATGACGTTTACATGTAAAATGTAATTACTTGCAGTATTTATGTGTATATGGAGTTGAAGGGAATATTGTGTATAAGTCATTCTCATAAATTAAGCATGAAAAATATTGCTCACCTACTTTCAGTGCTTAATGTTGTCACTGTTCTTGGGATTCGTGCTGTTCTACAATAACACACAAATCCTGTGAGGCTGAACAGAAAGGAAGATCAGGTAAACTCGGCTGCAGTAAGGAAGAGGCCAGAAGACAGTGGCCTGAGACTGTGGCGCTTTGTCCAGGGATTTGAAACATTAAATAATTAGAACATAGAAAGTGAATGGAAAGTTAGAAGAAAAGCAGTTCTCACTTGGCCACAGTTAAAGCTGACTTGACAGAGACAGGAAGCTGTGTCCTTGCAAAGGGGAGTATTTCAGGCTTCCAGTTGTAGGCTTCTCAGAGCTTTCAGAAGAAAAACTCAACAGAGGCAATGTCCTTTTAAAGTGGCTGCCTGGGTTGGGCCCTATGGAAAGCATACCCGGCTGGGAGTCTTCAGGCTCTGCCTACTGACTACTGGGATCTCTGTCTGGGCATCCTTCCCTGTCCCTGCTACTAGGAAACAGATTGGCAGATAAGTTGACAGATGCACTTTGGTGCCCTACTCCTGCTCTAGAATGATGCAAAAGTTGCTTTTGCCGAATTTGGTAATGCATTTAATTAAGGTTCCAGGTACAGCTGTTTTATTAATATTTATTAAATAATTTGGAATATAGCTCCACTCACCAATAATTTATTTTAAACATACAAAGTAACAAGTATGTAGTCTGATTTCTAGAAATAAGCATATGACAAGGATATAATGGTATAAAGACACACTTACAAATATCTACTGTTTGAAATACAAGGCTTTATGTCATGATAAAATAGAACCTTAATATGCATAATTAACAATAATTTTAATTCAGTTCTTTTTACTATTATCTATTTGCTGTATATAGGATTTTTTTATTTTAATGCTGAAGGAAACATCATTTGTTCTTTTTTCCAGACACACCCATTAATCAGTCACACCATTATAGACATACGCTTGGTTTATTTGATTTGATTTTATTCTTATTTTTTTGCTTTAAGCTGCATGAACTCCCAGCAGGAAGTACTGTCTCTTTTACTCCACATGAGTTCAGTGGAAGTATATTTTGTCTGTCTGATGGGGGTGGTTCACAGTCCCCTTTCTGGTAATGGCAACTGCATTTCTAAGTCAGATAGAAAGAATCCATGATGTTGATCTGAGTTCCCACAATTCATCTTGATGCAGTTACTTGTGTTGAAATCTCTGAGGGTGAGTTTTCTGGTGTCTTGTTATCCTGCACTTTTTAGATTTTTGTGGAACTGAATTCCCAAGGCCAGCACAGGGTTGGGAGACTTCCGAGCATGAGGATGTGGAGAACATTTAGGCTCTCAGATGGACATTTGGTTCAATGGTACAAGGTGGTGGGGGCAATGTGA
Source organism: Rhabdomys pumilio (assembly GCA_030674055.1). Classification (NCBI taxonomy): domain Eukaryota; kingdom Metazoa; phylum Chordata; class Mammalia; order Rodentia; family Muridae; genus Rhabdomys; species Rhabdomys pumilio. The sequence goes on from JANHMN010000004.1 coordinate 155,003,242, forward strand.
ATACATTCAATGTACCATATTATTTTTGTAAATTATTTATGTAGTTTTAAGAAAACAAAGTCTTCTCATATACGTTAATGGAACATTGTTTTTTTTTTTCCAAAGATTGTAAATAGTTATTTATTTGTTCATTGGGTTAAATTTCACCACCGAGCCCCTGCATTAGCTAGAGCTTCATTTTTATACCAAAGATTATCAACAGCAAATAAATTATAAAAAGGTTTCTATAAATGAATCTCTCTCCCTTTTTTAAAAGAATTAGTGGTATTCCTTCTGGAGGGTATTGGGCATCTGACCCAGGCAGAATGGCATTTAGCATCTTGAAACTGGCTGCAAATTTTCCTGGTATGTGTAGGTTCAAGGTTCAAAGCAGTTGTCTTTGACATAGGTCTTCCTTCGGCAGAAGTCACCAGGGCGCACATTACTCAGTCACTCAGAGGTGCCCCAGATGCTGGTTCTCATTGTCAGACAGGAGCAGAACCTTTCAATGACTCAAGCAAAAATCCCTAAAGGACTCAGAAAAGGCTGAGACACAAGGGGTAGCTCATGAACATTCAGTCTCTGCTGCCTCTGCTGATCCCAAGTAGAGTAAAGAGCAAAGGCCAGACAACACACAGCAAAACGAGTCTTGGTCTAGTGCGGAGTCTGGTGATCACAGCACTGCAGCCTGGGATTTTGTCAGTATCCAACTGATGGGATGATGTTTGCATGGTGAAGTTAATCAAATGAAGACACAAGAGACCAACACAAACATAAAGGAGAAATGGCCAGGAGCAAAGAGAGAGGCAGAATGGGTGTCTTAGGCTGCAGTAGTGAGTCTGACAGCAAGTAGTGAGATGGTGAGACATAAGGACCATTCCCTGTGTTGACGTGTTGGGTGTTGAAGCCTCTAGTATTGGTCTTGTTGAGCAGGTGAAGTTGAATCCATAGCTATAGAGGAAAAGGCATGTGTGCATCAGTGAGCAAGACTTTCAAAGCTTAGAACGGCAGGGAGAAGGGGTGGGACATAGCTTTAGTTGGTCAATGGAGAAGTCTGGAAGGATACTTAACAAGAAAAGGTCCAGGTAAGGAATGAGCAGTGCCCAAAAGCCAGTCTTAAGGTGGAACATTGCTCAACTGCTCATTTGTACATATTACTATTTTTTTGATCTACAAACATATATAAGTTCTCTGACAGCACCCCTCCACCACCACATGGTCCTTGGCATGGAGTCACTGTCTTCAGGATTAAGTCTTGTGTATCCAAGACCTGACAGGAAGTGAGGGGGGATCTGTGACTTACGTGAGAGAATGTCCCCACGTATCTTATCTCTTCTGCTTTTCATAGATTCTGCATGACTTTCAGTCTGCACACTTTCAGCCTATGGTTGAAAGCCATGATTTCTGGGAGCTGAGACCATCTGCTGTAGGTGTTAAAGGACTGGAACACCAGTGTGAACTCTGGGTGCACACTGTGACTCTGTGCAATGAAGGAGTCCATGTTATAACAGACATCTTGTTCCCCAGTGACTGATCTTGGAGTATGTGACTACCAGGAAAGGGAGAAAGCTTTGGGGACAGAATCATGATATAATGATTTAACAATATAATAGTTTAACATAATGCTTTAACCATCTTCAGTTAATTGTATTTAATTAATATAATGGTTTAACAAATCCTAAATTTGTGCTTCTCCCAATGTTAGGCCTGACTGTTTTATGGTTATGAAAGATATTAGAACCTCTATGGCCGTGGGAGGTTTTGGAAACTCAGGCTGACTCCTCTTGTTTACTCTGGGTTTTAGGGCTCTGCCCCAGGAGCAGAATGGTCACCGGGGTTGCATGAATCAGTTTTGGGGAGTCAGGATAACTTTGCTAGCTAGTTCTGGGGCAACAGTGGAATGGAACTGTTGGCACATATATTGGGGGTTCTGCTGAAACATGAAAGCAGACATGAGCATGTATGTGGCAGTTCCCTTCCTCACTCAGTTTTCCACAGCTAACACCCCAGTGCTAGTGAGGCAGCTGAGAGAACTGACAGTACTGTTGGCCATGTCAGCTGCCTCCTAGGGAGGGGTGCTGCTCTGCTCCCAGGGAAGATGCTTGGCAGAGCATACTGTTCTGATGAGAGAACCCGCTGCCAAGGTAGCCAGGACAGTAGCTTTGGAACTCTCTTGAGTATTTTTGTCAAGAATCCTGTGCTGCAGCCACCAGTGTCTGTCCTAAGGACCTCTTACCTTTCATTGCATCTGTACAACATGGGAGGAGAGAGGCTTGCCTCCGACCTTTCTCATTACAAGTGAGGTTCTGAGAGGCTTTGGAGCATGGGTCAGCATTGAGACTAGGCAGCCATCCCCTCCTTGCCTCCTCAGAAGCACAGAATGTTGCTGTTAGCTGTGGCAGGACCTCACCCACCACTCACAGGCTGAACTCAGGTTTTCATGCTTGGATGTCCTTTGCATCATATGATGGTCTTGTCATTCCAAGCAGGTCATGTTATGAGGAGTGATATTTTAACACGTGGCTTCCTACAAAGACTCACTTTGCACATGCCTTAGCTCAGAAAGCCAGAGGATCCAATACAAACTGAGCACCTTGCCAACAGGTGTTGGATGTTTATCTGCTGACAGAGGCAGGCAGCAGCTGTGGACGGGAAGGTTGAGGCAGAGAGGAACACCGTAGAATGTCAAAGCTCATGGTTCTGGAGCAGATTCTTCTGAGAAACCACAGGAGCCATTGTGTTTGTATCTGTGACTGGATGAAGTGCATGTTTGTGCATGCTTGTGTGGAACAGGTGTACAGATGTGTGCTTAATGAGTCAGACTGTGCTCATCATCAGGGTAGATGCTACACACACACACACACACACACACACACACACACACACACACTTTAAATCATTTCTGTGGCTTCTGTTTTTTCTCAGTGTATACACAAATAAACTGGAGAAGAAATGGGCCAGCATTAGCCAGGCATCAGAGTGCAGTGTGTGGGTCTGTAGGGTATGCAGTGGAGTCTAGGCTCCTATTCTTTGGGGGAGGGAAGCATGTGTTCAGATGAGTCACCTATTTAGCTTGGAGTGAGCAACCAGCTCTGGCTCTCTCGGCCTTATGTGAGGAGAGGGCAGACATTTAACATACTCAGTGAGGGCTTTGATGTCTAAGCCATACAGTTATACCTGGAGGAGTCTGGGATGCTCTGGCACACAAATCTATAGTGAAAATTGGTTTTTAATTATTTTCTCCTGCATAGAAGTGTGCTATTGATCTTACCTTTAAAGAAACTAGAAATTCTTCGGCCATGGAAACTGCTCAGAAGTCCTGCCCTCTCTCATAGCCTGACTTGGCTCAGATGAACTGTGAAACGCTGGTCAAGCTACTTAGATATTCTGAGTGTTTTGTCTATTACAGAGCAGGAATAACCCTTTGCTTAGTGGAGGTGCACTGGGTAGTTTTAGGTCAACTTGATACAAGCAAGAGCCATCAAGTGAAGAGAACACCATTTGGGAAAATACTTCCATAAGATTAGCGTGTATGCAAGCCTGTAGGGCATTTTCTTAATTAGTGATTGATAGGGGAGGGCCCAGCTCATTATGGGTGGGCCACCACTGGCCTGGTAATCTTGGGTTCTATAAGAAAGCAAGCTGAGCAAGCCATGGGGAACAAGCCAGTAAGTAGAACCTCCATGGTCTCTGCATCAGGGGACCCCTATGGTTGAATTAGGGAAAGGCTGGAAGAAGCTGAAGGGGAAGGGAGCCCCATAGGAAGACCAGCAGTCTCAACTAACCTGGACCTCAGGATGTTGCCAGATACCAGGCAACATACATGAGCTTGTCCAAGGCCCCCAGCACATATATAGCAGAGGATTGCCTGGTCTGACCTCAGTGGGAGAAGATGCACCCTAACTCTCAAGGGACTTGAGTCCCCAGGGAAGGGGGAGGTCTGGTTGCAGGGTGGGGGGACTACCCTTTCAGAGGCAAGGGGGAGGAGGAATGACGAGAAACTGTGGGGTGGGCAATGGCTAGAATGTAAATAAATAAAATAATAAAAAAAGAGAGAGGGGTTATTGTGAAAGTTGATTGAAATAAATAGTAAAAGACATACTCTTTGTTTGGATGTTTTGAAGTAGATAGGTGAAAACGAAACTAGTGTGAAGATGAGAGAGGGTCCCAAACAGACCTGAGACATGAGACACAATGTGGGTCCATAACAGACATGGGACAGGAGACACACTGTGGGTCCATAACAGACATGGGACAGGAGACACACTGTGGGTTCATAACAGACCTGGCACAGGGCACACACTTTGGGTCTATAACAGACCCGGGACAGGGCACACACTGTGCATCACACAGTGATGGGGTAGTGTGAGGACCAGCAGCCATGAGAAGCTCTGAGCAACACCATCATTGGGATCATGAAAAGTGAGGCAAGCTTGAGCCACGGGCATGGACATTGAGGTCAGGGAGGTTAAGGAAAACTCCCCACGAATATCTCCGAGGGGAATGCTCAAACATCCAATGGTAATCAAACCCTCCCGGGGTGCATTTCCAGAGGAATTTTATGTTCTAAGTTCAAATGAGTTTCCCTGTGAGCTAATGCATTTTGGAAAATAACTGTATGGATGGGAAAAGATAGTGAAGTCTGGAGCTGAGGGCTGCAGTGGAGCTGGGAGGGAGCCAGAGTCATCAGAGCCATCATGGAGTATGCCCCAACAGGGACACGTTCTGGTGACTGGACAAGCATGACCTCGTGTTTGTCCCATATCCATGACTAGAGTTATTACACAGTAAACCAGATTCCTGTGCAGTTGTCCATCACCCATGGCAGCGTTTTGACTGGGGCCCACCTTAGCTTGGAGCTGAGTACCCTTGTATCCATGGGTCCGTTTGTTTGGTATGGAAGTGACCCAGGGACCTGAAGAATGATAAAGAAACTGAGGTGGATGTCACTTACTGGGCCACCAATGTGAACAGGTGAATTTCTGGATCTACCTGTGGATCAGGATGGGGGCTGTTCTCTGAAGGAAGGAGCCTAGGACAGGCCTCTCTTTATTATCTGGGCTTCCCACCCTGGCCTTTCAATACTTCCTCTAGGGAAACCAAACAAACAAACAAAACAATATTGGAGTCAGAATCTGGGTATAGGCAAGCCTGGCTTAGATTCCATCCCCTGTAGGACAATTGAAGAGAGAAATAAGGAACAGAGAAAGGGAATCTATTTGATGTGAAGACCTGTGCCGTAACATGCAAGTTCAAGGTCCTTCCTGGAAGGTTCAGAGGGTCCATGTTTAAACAGTAAGGAAAGAGGCCTGCACTGCTAAACAGTCCTGAAGGTGTGGTCCAGCCCATCATTGTTGTTTAAGCATTTTGCAAGACAGCTTGACAAATGGTCAGAACAGTGTGAAATCTTTGCTGGGAGGAAAGTCCCCTTTGTAGCTGACTCCAGCCCTCTCAGATGTCCCTTCTCCCAATAAGAGATTCCTGAGGAAAGTGTAATTTCTTGGGCCTGTTATTTCAATAGTCTGACGGCCACAGGGAGGGGCGCACGTGTCTCTTTAGAATATTTTCATTCCTATCAGAACTACCACAGAATGAGTCAGAATGTGAGGGGCGTTTCCCACATCAGTTGCTCTGCATCTCAGTTTGGATGTAGCTCAGGAGGCTCAGCCTCTCTTCTCTCCCCTTGGTGCAAATTGTATGCACTGGGAGACAGCTCGGACTTGACGATCTGTCCTGGACTGCATAGTTCAAGTCCTGAATCCAGGCTTACATCCTGGATTTTTAGCTAAGTTCTCTGGGCCAAAAAGAACTTTAATGCTACAAGCTGATTCTGGTTTCCAAGTTGTCTTTCTACCACTTTCATCCAAAGGAGCAGGACCCTCACATTCCTGACACAGCAGAGCCTTGAGAGTCATTTTGAGCCAGAAAACAATTTATGCTTTGGGATTCTGGGAAAGTACCAAATTCAGTTTTTTCTTTTTTTTTGTTAAGGAATTTCCAGTTTCTGGCAAGGGAACAATGACCTCCAGAAAGAGGGGTTGATGTGCTGCAGCAAGGGCTGGAATTAAAGATATGAAGGTCTCATTTAGTGTAGATTGCTCTGCTCCTAAGGTATAAAACATTCAAGGGTTTTTGCAAGGCTGAGTAAACTTGGCATGCAGGCTATGCTAAATCAGAGGCCCTGTGATGGCTACTAGGTATCTAGCTGTTTATGGCTACTGTAGTTTGCTCTTTCCATCTCCTCTCCCAGCTTAGTATCTCCTCCTTGGTAGGTTGACTCAGTCAACTCCAACTGGAAGGCTTAGAGAGCTCTTTTTTCAGCAAAGAAAAGGACCAAGGTCCCCTAACCTGATGAGAGACAGAGATGCTGTCCCACCAGGAGAAAGGCTGACTGGGGCACTCAGGAGGGATGTTCTAGTAGACACCAAGGGGTAGATCCAATAACTGAGGCCAAGGAGAACAGGCCTGAAAGGAAAAGATTAAGTGTAGAAGTGAAATCAAACAGGTGCAGTACATACAGTGTGGATTCTTGAGAAGCAAAGTGCCAGGTGGGTGACATGTGGAGATGAAATAGACTGAGTCCTGAGGCGGCAGATGGCAGGAGGAGGGAAGAAAACACATAGACCCTGCACCTCAGCAGGGTTAGGCTGAGAGAAGGCATAGGCTTTCAGTGCAGCTGGCTGCAAGGAGAACCAGATAAAATCAGAGGGCTGTGGAAGAACCTTTGCAGGTACAGATGTAGCCGAGACTTGTGTGGGTCTGTATCTGGGGCTCAGGTCCTGATGATCTCTCAGAACCATGCGAGGAGGTGCATGGATAGCATACCTCAGGACAGGAAACTAAATCAGAGGCCAACAGGAGGCTTCCTGTAGAAAGCAGGAGGATCTTCAGAACAAGTAAGACATTTGCTGCTACAGGTCATAGGAACACCGTGAATGAAAGTGAGGATATACCCATCCTGGTCTGTCTGCTCTTCCTATCTCTAGTCACCTGTAATGTATTTCTAGATACCAGTTCAATGATGGAAGGGAAAATGAAATCCAGACAGAATAACGTCATATTTGAAATACAATTCAGTTATACAAACTATCTTGACATCTACTTTCTCTCTTTATTTTAGCAGCAAGGGAGTTGGTTCAGGTAGGTGGCATCCCCCTTTCTGCTAATGAGGACTCTGTCTAGAGAGGGGAATGACCAGAGCTGAGAGAGATGAGCCAAGAGGACATGAAGCTAGGTATTAGAGAGGCAAGCCAACTCCCATTTCATCATTTTTCTCTAACAACAACAAAACAACAACAACAACATAATCTTCCAGGCATGTAAAGAATTAATTTTGAAAAAGTAAGCCACTATTTTATAATAAGCAACAAAAATTCCTTCTTACCCACTATGATCCTAGCTGTCTTCAAACTCATAGAAATCCACTTTCTGTTTGGCACAATGGAATAGTACATTAATGATGAAGAGAGTTTGAGGGCATTCATGACTTCCAGTGGGTCAACATGTTCTTTATTATCCAGTTTCTTTAGAACTTTCTCAAACTCCACCCCCATCAGGCTCTTGGAGGCTGCAGAGACCCTACCTACTCAGGATTGAAATTTTGTGTTGGGTGTTTCTATGCTTCAGTTGTAGCTCCCAGTATCTGGCTCATTTTGAGTTGAGTGTCTCCTTGTAGTTTTGCTCACTTTAATACCCCCGTTGTGTAGTGCTAATCTTTGTATAATGTCCTTTACTCAAGTAGCTTTCAAAAGTTTAAATACGGAATCTTTATTCAAGAAAATCCCCCCTCCCAGGAGGAAGAGTTGTATTTCTAGCCAAAAGCAAGACAAAATATATATTTGGGGGAAAAATCAGCTAACCATTTGTGGTTTGCTTAGTGGTTAGTAAGACTATAGCCAGCTGTTATTTGATTATGAAATGGAAAGTTTTAACATTTATCTTAAAGAATTACCATAAACTTCATCAGACAACTAAGATTTTAAACTTCTCAGAGAAGTTCAAAGGGATGATCTAAGACAGAAAGCTTGTAGACACCCAGCCCAAGGCTCCAGCAGCTCACAAACCTCCTTGCAAAGCAAATTCCAAGCTGGCCTTTCTGCTGACCCCAGGCTTGGGGAAGTTGGGAGACATTCCTTTCTAGCCAGGACTGTTCTTAACTCAGAGTCCACAGAGACTTTGGGCAGAACGTGCATTGATTAATGTATAAATGGTGATCCAGGGACTGAGGCTAATCTTGCCCTAAAAAAGCTTCACATTGACAGGGAGAAGTTGAGGATAAATGAAAGGCGGAGAAGGTCTGAAAACCTCTGACTAAAAATGAACTGAAATGCAATGATTATTTCACTTGCCCCTGGGCAGCATCTTGCAGGATGGCACCTGAGTTCTTGATTCTCTGTGGGAACTTGGGCTGCGGTGTAAAGACACAAGAACAGCTCTGCCCTCTTGGATGTCTGGGTTGTGTATCTTAAGGGGTGGTAGGCTCTAAGCAGAGCAGAGATGACTCTACATTCGTGTTTCTATACTATTCTATTCTAGTCCCAATAAAGCGTCATTCATGAAGAAGCTTTGCAACATTTGACAAAGCAAAAACATTGGAAACTATAAGCAGCAGCCGGGAGATGGCACCGAGCCAGGCTTGGGTAAGCCCAGGCTACTCTGTAAAGAAATATAGTCACCATGACAAGAAGAATGTGGTCTCTTGTGCTAGGCACAAATCATGTTCTTCAAACCAAACTGTGTGGTTCATTGAACAATATCAGCATGCCTACTCTCTTCAAGCTGGATGAGTAGACCAGCCTGGGCTCATCTGACCCAAGATGTGTCACAAGATATGGTCCACTGGTGTGACCCTGTGCTCTGTGTCTGATCAACCTTCTTCTCTAAAAGCAGGAGGACAATATTCTTCTGAGTCTACACAACACAGCAGGGAATCTGTGGGGTTTCCTCCAATTTCCACGTATCAGTTGAAATGGAATACCATACTCTAGTGTGTATTCTACTGTCACATTGAGAGTGCCACTCTATATCTTCCTTTCACCATTGGCGGGTCTAGTACTCTGTCACTTGGAAGGACTCTCTTGGGACCTGACCTCTGTGCTGTGATCCAAAATCCATGACCCCTGGCTACTCATTTCCTGCTGCCCTGGTGCTGGTCAAAGGCTTGGATGCCTGGCAGTGTGAGTGTCCTGACTAGACTCTTAGGCTCCGCACACCTATGTAGGCTGGAAATGTAAAGCATGTCACAGTGAAGGCTGGTTTCCTTTCCTTTGTTGAACTGCTGAGAGAGACTGAAGTTCAGAGGCCTAGAGGCTTCTCTTTGACATAAAATGACCCAACTCTGTCTGAGCATGTCTGGCTAAGAATTAATTACTTTAAAATACTGGTAAAGTCATTAGTTTATGATAAGTCATTACAGCTAGCCCATTTTAATGTTTAATCTTCTAATCTGAATGGTTGGAGGGCTAAGACAACTTGACCCTCTGATTATTAACTGTCAGCAAAGCCTTGTAGCCTTGAGCGTGGAGCTATTGATGAAGACTGCCCTCTTGCTGACTGGTAGTAATGTCATCATGGCTTCTTGACTGCTTATAATGCTTCATAGACACTGAGGAAACTTTAGTTAGCTTTATGGAATGTGGAACTGTAATGGTCCAGGGTTATGGAGGAAGGATGGAGGGATCTTCAACCCAGTACACTTCAAACATGAGAATGGTAAGAGTTGGCTACCCCTTCGCCCCCAAAGCCGGCAGCCATTATGCCAGCTTCCTGACCATCAACCCTAGCAGGAATTTATTACCCTGACAGTTAATCAGGTTTCTCTCCTTGTTTGACTTTATAAGGCACCCGCCTCCAGGCTACAGACCCTGAGTATGTAAATGGAGTGTCTTCCAACATCTTTACTCTTGCCCCAGAGACCCTAGCCACCTACCCAGGGACGTAGATACCCTCTGTCAATACATGAACCAGTTCCCAAAGCTGTCCCAGGGTGGGTTTTTTGCACACCAACATCCTGCATTGCACCCACCTGAGCCTGACTTAGCTTCCCCCGCTTTAGACCAGCCTTATGCTCAACAGGCATGGCTACCCTCAGGAAGAAGCAGAAGCAGACACTGGACAGCAATGGAACACTATAAACCACTCAAATCCTAGAACCACAGGCTTCTCCTCCTGACCGCCATGCTCCAGCCACATCTTCAGCTGATGATTCTAGACTGCTCACTCTGCAGCTCTTCTCAGTACATCTCCCTAGTGACTCAGCCACTTTCCCAGTAGGTCTAAGGGGGTTTCCTGTATGTATGAATTGTGCCAGAACACTAGATCCCAATAAAGACTTCTCCCAAAAGGTCTTTTGTCTACTTGTGGTATTTTCCAATGGACAGAGTAGGCTGAGCTGGCTGCACAAAACCCAGACAAATTCTTGGCATTTCTAGTTCCAGAAACAGCAAAGAGGAGATCGCTCAAGAGTTTCTGGGGGCTCAGAATTACCATACTAGGGAGCAGCTGAGAGTCCCAGGGAGCCACTTAGGGCAGACACTGCAAGCAGGTAAGGAGAGAAGCAGGTAAGGGAGGGAAGCTGAAGCCATAGAAGATGAGACAAGACGAACCAAAGGTGGGACCTGAAGCTAGGCGACTGTGAGCCTAGTCACTGGAAAGGTTAGAGAAAGCTGACAGGCATCATGGGGAGGAGGGTTATGAACTTTACGGTCAAGAACTGTCACTCTGGTCTATGGGTATCTGTGTTGTCAACCTGACCAGTGAGTCTCTGCCTTGAGCACTCAGAGAGGTGAGCCCCAACTGCTTCAAAATGCTAGAACCTTCAGCTTCTAGTTCTTAAAGCTTAGGGCTTGTGGTGTGAAAGCTCAGTCTGTGGGATGCTGGAACTCAGGGTCAGCAACACAAAGGAGGCTGCCTCTTACCCATTCCAAGATCTCTCTCCAAGTAGGGTGAAGGAACACAGCCAGCTGCTTTCATATTTCCACTCTCCAAGGGCACAGCAGGAGATGGAGACCACTCCCAATGTAACAACCTCAGGAGGAAATCGTCTTGTAGGAAGCACACAGCACAGGGCATGAAAGCAAGTCGCAGACAAAGCACATCTTTGAATCCTCGTTTCTGTTCTGAAAGCCAGCTTCTACCCCTGCTCCCTTTCAACATGAATGCCATTATCCAGAGATGTGTTTGTATGTGCTCACAAAATATGTACTTTGCTATGTTAGGCTTTAATGCTTGCCTGGAAACAAACAAGACACCCTTGTTTGCTTTTGATGGCAAGTCTGTCACATCCCTCAGGATTTAATGACATGCATAGATGTTTTTATAATTGATTTGAGATGAACCTTCAGATTTACAGAGGATCTGTAAAACATCGGCAGGCTCACATATTTCTGAACATGGAGTGACAGTTGCTAATATAAATTGCTCTCTCGCTTATTACAAACACTAGTTCACAAATAAGTATATACATTACAGAGAAAACACCAGTCAGAACTTACTAGCTGACTCATGTAATTTAACAAGTGGGTCAGTTTTTTCTCTGGCACCTCTCTGAGGATAAAATTGAATGTCTTGTCATTTTGAAAGACACAAAACAGTAGCCAACGAGAAGGAAAGTATTGGTAACTGTAAAAGTCCCGCTTACTGGAGCCCCACGTCAGGCGCCAAACTGTAAAAGACCTTTCTGCCCCTAGCTTGGCGCCAAACTGTAAAAGCCCCGCTTACTGGAGCCCCACATCAGGCGCCAAACTGTAAAAACCCCGAGCTAACTGTAACGGACCACTCTTGCCCACGTTTGGGGGCCAAACTATAGCGGCCCGCTCTGTTCCGCAGGTCCGGGTTTGGCAAGAGAGAGAGTGGGGGGAAGAAGGGGAAGAGCCGCGAAGAATAGAGACAAGCCAGAGGATCTGTAGTAAAGTCTTCTTTACTGTCTCCACCATACACACACCACTACACCTACTACTACTACACCACACATACGCACACACACACCAACACATACTACAAGGAAATCCTGGGTATTTATAGGCTTTTGCCATGTGCCTTGTAGGCACATGGATACCACGTGCCTTGCAGGTGTGGATATGACATAAGCCTTACAGGCGTGGACAGCACGTGCGCCTTACAGGCATATATGGTGTAGATAGCACGTGGACAACACGTGCACCGCATGCCTTGTAGGCATGGATACCACGTGCTCCTTGCAGCTGGGGGCACTAAACAGCAAAACAAGCTATATGGGATATCAGAGTGTGCTTCAGCTGTTGTAGGCTGTTGGAAACCAAGTCTCATGTCAGGGTATATGGCTCAAGATGGCTGCAAAGCTCATAGCTGCTTTCTAGCCGCTTTTTGCTTAAAGTCGGCTCCCAACAGGTAACATTTTTCCCAGGAGTACAGAATCTCAAACTCCTTGTGGAAGGGATTTTTATATTCTGGTTATTAAAACTAAGGGTTAATAGGTGTAATCACTTCTTTGGTGCCTAAATTGTTATTCAAGGTTGAACAAAAACCTATGACCTATTTCCAAAATCCTTCTTCCCACGGCTAAAATGGACATATCATGTACTTTCATAAAAACAAATGTGATTGTGAATAATTTGAAAAATTGAAAAGGCCATGGAAATTCTTATTTTTCCTGCAATTTCATGCATAAGAAGTTATGCATAGGGACTGGAGAGATGGCTCAGTGTTTAAGAGCACTGACTGATCTTCCAGAAGTCCTAAGTTCAATTCCCAGCAACCACATGGTGGCTCACATTCATCTCTAGTGGTATCCGATGCCCTCTTCTGGCCTGTCTGAGGAGAGCTACAGTGTTACTCATGTACATTAAATAAATAAATATCTTTTAAAAAAAAGTTATGTATAATTCTACTTGTTCCCCAGAGGATGTGGTAAGCTAGTGGATTGTACCAAAGTAAAATTTTACATACACATAACATGAACGAGACATATGTTCACATTTTCACACAGATAAAGCACTGGTGATTCTAGGTATATCGATAAGAACAAGTTGCAAATGCAAGATATTCATTCTTATTAATTATTATTCTATCTCTAGGATGGAATAAAACACCTTACTAAAATGAACCATCGACCATTCAGAACATTGAGGTGGGCTTCTACTTTTCAGTTTAGATTTATACAAGCAAATTTTATCTTATATAATAATTTAAATGTGTACAGCAATCATCTTGAAATAATACTTTCAAGGATAGTTTGTTTTTACACAGTCCCTAAAATCACCAGTCACTGCAATGACAGTCAGTGAGTCTAGCTTTCTCAGGAGAGATTTTAAGAAGAAAGGGACATGGCTTGCCTATATCTGTGTAAGTTGTCTTTCTTGGCACAGGTCAAAGAAATGCAGGCCGCTGACTCAGGGCATGCGGATAGTAGAGCCCTAGGATGGGGAGGAGGCAGCTCCATTTTCAAGGCCCTTCTGCCCTAGGCAAGATGCTACCTCAGGTTCTTAAGACATAAACATTTTCTGAAAGAGGGCCTAAGGTAGTACTGTGCCTGTGTACCTATGTAGCAGTGGCACAAACCTGTGACAGTGTGACCAATGCCCTGTGGCAGTGTGATAAGCACTGTTTAATGGTGCAAATGTCCCTGGTGTGAATGGAGTGTTGCTGTGGTGGTCCACAGTGAGTGACAATGTGAGATTTGCAGCTGCACCAGTGCAAGAGTGAGACATGTAGGCTGACATTCTCCACCAAGTCTGCGCAAAGACTAACCCTCTTGTGGAGTAACATTCAAATTAATGGGTATGGGACAAGAACCATTCAGGTAGCCAAACAATCTCTTTTTGTAATTAATCTTAAAAAAAGCATAAACTGCCCTGGGAGAGAAAAATACATGGTGTGATGGTTAATGGTAATTGTCAATTTAGAGTGTTTAGAACCACCATGAAAACTGATCTCTTGAGATATTGTTGGGAGCCGATTTTAAGCAGAAAGCGGCTAGAAAGCAGCTATCAGCTTTGCAGCCACCTGGAGCCATTTACCCTGATAGAGACTTGGTTTTCAACAGCCTACAACAGCTGAGCACACTCTAACAAATATCTTGTTTATCTCACATAGCTTGTTTTGCTGTTTAGTGACCCCAGCTGCATAGTGCACGTGGTAAAATGTTTTCACCTGTGTTCTCCTGCGGGTGCTTATAAATATCCAGGATTTCCTTGTAATAGAGTTAAGAGGGGTGAACAAGAGTGAATATGCGTTAGTAGAGAGTCAAGAGGAGTCAAAGAGGGGAATAAAGGAGTAACCAGACTTGACTACACACATGTTGTTTTGCCTCCATTCTTCTCGTCTCTTGCCCCTGCAGCCCCACTCTCTCTCTCTCTTGACCAGAGCACTTAGCCCCAAGCCAGCCAGAGTACGGTTGCAACATTTTGGCGTCAAACGTGGGGCAGCTCAGGCCACAACATTTTGGCGCCCAACGTGGGGTTCCAGTACTAAGCCAGCCAGAGAGCTTGGGTCTCAACAGTTTTGGCACCAAGCGTGGGGCAGAACGGTCCTCAACATTTTGGCGCCCAATGTGGGGCAGAGCGGGTCCGCAACAAGATATACCTTGTGATGGATTTTTCTAGATTGGGTTAATTGAATAGGAAATACCTATGCTAAATGTGGGTTGCTGATCCATGAGCCGGGGGTTCCAGAAAATAAAACAAGAAAGCAAGTTGAGCACCAACATGAATTCCTGTTTATTTTCTAACTGCAGACACCACGTGACTGGCTGTTCTTATAGCCGCCATTTCCAGGCATGGTAGATTGCATGCCCTGGCTCAGTAAGCCAGGGGACTTCTGCCTTATGTTGCTTTGTCATGTGTTTTGCTGCAGCAAGAAGGCAAATAACTAATAAGGCTGGTGGAGGACAGGGAGGTTGTTAGTCCCTTCTCTTGCCTGTGTCTTTTTGCCTTGATGTGATAAGGCTCAGTTGAGGTCAGAGCATAGGTACACAGGCCCACTTAAGGACTTAGCCTGGAAAGTTCCTTCTGGAGCTACAGAGGGTGGAAGGAAGTTCAACCCTACCTTTAGAGTGACCTCTACCTATAGGTGACACTACCTTTACATGACCCTTATATTTAGGTGTTTAGGTGACCTCTACCTTGAAAGTGACCAGAATGACCCCTACCTTTGCAACTTGGACTATTGAATGGATCAAACTAGTTATAGTTCAGCAATTGCCTCAGCAAAACCTGATTATAAAGGGAGAAATATTTTGACAGTCAGCTGTCCCCAGTGACATGTGAACAACATTGCCTGTAGACACCCACCACAGACACATGTTAGCACATGTTGGGAGTAGCAACAAACGTACCAAATTCCATATGTCTTGCATCCAATGGCAGTCATATCTGAATTTCATGCAACTATTTGAGAGGGTCTGAAGAGGCTGCCACTTTACTTGTGTTTCCCATTTGGAAGGCATAAAAGCCAGGTGGAATGCAGAGAAACCTGATGCATGATAGACCAGGCGCCATCTAATTAGCTGAGACACCAACTTTGGCTTGAGCTTCTGGCATGCCAGCGAACCTAACTCCACTGCAGAGGGTCATGTAACACACACTCTGCTGACTAGGAGAACTCCCAAACCAGAGCAATAAAACAGAACGAGCTCATTGAAAGGAGATGACAAGCCACAGAAGTGATGGTTTACCCTGAGCTACCCCCCCCGTCTGCCTTTGCTGAAGCTTAGGAACCAGGGACTGTGTTCAGTGTGCTACAGATCATTCCTCCACCCTCCAACCTTGTGTTTATCCAATAACAAAACATACTCTGACTTTTTTTGTATGAAACATGCTAAAGCACAAATATGGGAACATATATTAACTATATGTGTAAGGAGATCAAATCCATTCTCTGTTTCTGCTTAGCTAGAATGAGAAAGGGCTTATCCTGGAGGCAGGTTCAGAATCTTTCTGCCGCCAGAGTAAGAGTGCTGTGTGCTGACAAGATACTGCTAAAGCTCATCCTTGTATTAATGGCAGAACACTGACTCTTTTTCACACCTGCTTCATAAAATAGCACACGCCTTCCTGGGGAGAAGTCCTCTGCATGGAGCTCAAGACCGTCTCATAAGACTTTTCCACTCTAACCAGTGGCTAGCCATGAGCAAAGGACTTGCATCTAGTCGTCACCCAAGCCTCCCATCTAAAAGCCAAGGCTTATTCTAAATAATGCCATTCCCTGATTCTCTGAGATGTTGATTCTATAACAGGAGACTTAGAGGAGACCTTCCCCAGTGTCCTGCTCTGTGCTTATTTGGGACTTCTAGTGGTCCTGTGGTGATCTTCTACATACAAAGCCACCTGCCGTCTAGTGCTGCCATTGCACGTATCCAACACTGCTCAGAAGCCTAAGTGTCTTCCCACTCCATCTGTCCTCTCCCAACATCTCTCTCAGTATCAATCACCTTAACCTATCATGTCAAAGGTGTTTCTTTTCTTCTCCACATGACAGCTAGTGTAAGCCTATGAACACACAGTAATGATTGTGTTTCCTATTCCTTTAATCCTCCACAGTCTTCCCTTGGCTCAGAGAGCCAAGGGTGTCCCCTGGGTGACTTCATCTCGCTTTGCTTTTCTGTAGCAGTTTCATAATATTGTAATGCTCTCTGCTTCTGGGGTATAGAAACTCCCACCTCCGAGCCCTCTGGAACATCTTCTTTCCCTGTATCCTTGTGTTGCCTGCAGAGAGGTGTGGGAGATGAGCCATATGCTCTCCAAGGCTGTTGAATTTCTTCTTGTCTATGTTGAGGGTAATCTTCCTGCAGAAGAGGCCTGGAGCTAAGAGTGTATGTCTGTGCATAGGATGCTGTATACCCTAAGCCACTTGCTGTTTCTGGCCATAATCTATTCTGGCAGATATTCTATTTTTTCTACCCTGAGAAAACACAGAAGAGCACAAAGGCCTCCAATAAGAGTGGATCCACACGTGGAGGGAACTTTGAGTCCCTACATGATCTAAGTGACCAGAAACTCTTTATCACCCAATCACTGGATGGTGGTGAATGAGAAGTTGACTCCATTGGCCTTTTGCTGCTAAAATTTGGGGTTCTTCACAAAGCCATCTACACAGACCTCTCTATGTTTGGTAAGATCTTCTCCCTAGTCTCATGGATATTGGTGTTTCTTTTCCCTTCATTATATTACATACTATGACTTATTAACTCTGGGAGCACAAACAAGTTGTTGATTCAAACTTGTCTAGCATTCCACTACCTTAAACGGATACAGGTAAATAGAAACACTATCTTGAAGGTTCTTATTTTATTCCTAGAGAGGATTAAGTATTCTTTGTACCCAATGACTCTAGGGGCATAGATCTTTGTTCACTTTGGGAAAGTGGCATCATATATAAAAGGATGATAGGCAGATAGTGATAATAGAAAGCTAATAAATAAATAATAAATAAATGATATGAGGTAGATGGTAGCTACATGATATATAGAATGGAAGGATACACTATCTACTTATCTATGATATCACTTGTAGGTGTTGTGTGGTGCTCGGTCACTGAGGCAGAGTGGACACAGCATCGATGGCCCGTAAGTCAAAGTGGTTTGCATGATCTTGGAACTTACTAGATCCAGTACCTACAAGGATGCAGTAGACATGACTCTCCCTCTGAGATGACATTACAGACCACGAGGTTCCATGTGGTCTGTAATGACATGACAAGAAGTAAGACACCCCTCTGGAGTGCCATGGGCTACATGAGTGATAGAGCTAATGGCATGTTCCAAACCTGAGACAATATGACCTGTAGCTTTTAAACCAGAGACAGTTCAGCTAAAAAAAAGGAGGTGCCACTGGTTATTGGAGTATGGAAATCCTGTTATAGTTAGGAGCAAGGAAGCAGGGACTAAGAAATTAGCCAAAGATGGAAAAATAGCTAGAGGAGCCCAGATCACAGCAAGTATAGGAAGAGGTGTGACCTGAGGTGTTAAAAGACAGAAGGATGAAATCTTTTGGTTGCTATTTTGAGACCTAGTTCTGTGCTCGAGGCTAGCCTCCAGCTCACAGCGTTTGTCTCTTTGGTGATGATTACAGGCAATGAGTGCCTTTCCTAACCAAGATGAAGAGACCATCAGATGACATAACTGAAAGGGATGCTGCTGCCCCTGAGCTTAGAGGGGACTGCGTTTGATGGAAGTCCAGGGGGAAGAAGAAAGAGGGAAATGTGGAAAAGCAGCTGGTGGTGGTACACAGAGCATAGGCAGGTCTGCTGTGGAGTGGCAGAGGAGGCCTTCCCCTCCCCAGGTACTGAGTAGGAGCTGCTTTCAGAGCAAGGTGTGCCCAGTACCATAGCACTGGTAGCAGATGAGTCAAGAAGGAAGATCTGGGTTCTCACAGCATCCCTAGAAACAGGTCTGGTGGTGATCACTGCTTCCCCAGAAACAGATTCAGAACCTCACAACCCATGGAGTTTCTGCTTTAGAAGCAGCTATTTATCTGTACCCTGTTGAGATGTCCAGTCTTCCACACCACTTTCCCATTACCTTGTCCCATGGCAACTTTCCAGTACTGCAAAGCAATCTCTGGCATCCACACTGGATGTATCAGAGGTCAGGAATGACTGCTTTCCCATTCCCTCGCTGGCTTCCGTATAATTCAGGATGTTCCTTGCTACAGGAGAGAGGCCTCCACACAAGAGCTCCAGGTTAACACTATCATGGGTTGCCAAGCATGTCTAGAAAGACTAGTAAGGGTTTGGAGTGACATTTATACATGATGTTAAGATGTCAGCCGAGTTATGAGGTCAGACACACCATGGGCATGGCTGTCTATGAAATATGTGTAACTTCGACAGCACAGGACACATACTCTCAAGGCTCCATGAGATCATTCATTTTTGTCCACAGATATAGGGCTGAAGTTGCACTGCAGAAGGGAGTTAGAGTAGAGCCAACCAATCTTCAGCAGCTGGCTGGGGACTGTTCTCGGCAGTTCTCCATCTCCAATGTCTCAGAGAGAGCTGGAAAGACTCAAAAGCACTGGACTCACTCACAGGTGCCAGGTGTGGGCAGGGTCTCAGTGTCCTTATTCTTAGCTTGGAGAGGTTTCTGCTGGGTAATGTCCAAGTACTATTAAGTCTGCAAACTTGAAAATCTCCCAGGCAGCATCCATCTACCCCTAAGAACCATAATCTGCAGGAGAGTCTGGGCCATATACTCAAGAATTCATTATCTCCAGGGATCATTTGCATGCTAGAAGGAATTTGCTAGGAAAACACATTTAGTAGCTAGCATGAGAAAGGATGAGACATGGGACCCAGAGAATATCCAACATTCCTATGACAATGAAACTAATTCTCTGTGAATGTTCCTGGGAAATAAAGCTTTGCACAGGAAACTGATCCATAAAGTTGACCCACAGTGCAATATTTAAGACACAGAATATGGAGAGGAGATAATTCTGTGCCTCAGAAACACAATAAGGAGTGAACAGTGAGTATGACACAGCCCTGGACCTTTGCTTTAACAGAGTTCTAGCAGAATTTAAATTAAAGCCACTAGGGTAGAAGTGGAAGGAAGAGGGCAAACAGAACTGGCTGGAAAATCATGAATTCTTGACATTGCTTATTGTATGACGATTGTGCCACTATCCAGAAGACCTAATGTTCATCAGGGTTTGGATTAAATAGGAGGAAGGGATGCTGGTAGCCTCCAGCTCAGTGTGCAGGTCTTTTGTAGTTTGACAAAGGTTATCAGCCTCCATTAAGTTCAATGTTTCCTAATTTTGCTCTCAGGGAATATCAAAAGCAAACACTACCACTTTCAGGATTGGATTGTCCACACCTGCTTTTGTGTGAGTGTGTGTGTGTGTGTGTGTGTGTGTGTGTGTGTGTGTGTGTGTACTTGCTTGTATGTGCTGGAAGCCAATGAGGTGTCTCTGCAAGTGTTCTCCTCCTCATTTTTGAGACAGTCTCTCATTGAACTTTGTGCTTAGCAATTCAGCTAGACAGGCTGGCCAGCAAGTTCTAGTGACCCTGATGGATCTCCACCCTGGTGCTGGGATGACAGGTGTGTTAACACGCTCAGGTTTACAAGGATACTTGGACCTGAACGCGGGTCCTCGTGCTCACATCGCCACACTTTACCTGCTGAGCCACCTCCACAGGCCCCAGATATTCTACTTGTGGGATTTGAGGAATGGATTTTCTGCTTGTCACCCAACTTTGGTTGTTGTTATGGCCATGTGACTGTGGATTTTAAAAAACTAATATTAAAGATGACAAGCTGTTGCTACTACTATGAATGACCCTTTGCTGAAGGTGAAGTTTTATCCTTTGAGTTGGGCTTGGTTGCTAGAATGATACAAGCTCTGCTCTCTTTAAATAAGTCGTGCTGAGAGGTGGCAATGCTGCTGTAGAGCAAAATGGTTACAGGAGAGCACAGAGTAGTTAACACATAGGTTACTTTCATTTACCCTAACAGTTCTAATTACAATTCCTACTTGTATGTATTGCCAAAAGTCTGTTCGGGCATCCAGGTACCCAAGGAAGGCAGCTAGGGGGTATGGCATTAGTGATTGGGTTGATGTTAATAGGAGCCAATGCCCACTCCCATGGGTGATTTATGAGGTCAGCACTACTGACAAAACAAAACTTATCTGGGGCCAGGAAGAATGCCCAGCAAGAAAGAAAAGAATAGAGAGAAAGTGATGCACACACACACAAACACACACACATACACACAACACACACACACATATGCACACATGAATACATATACATATACACAAACACACATACATATACATATGTGCATACATATATACACATACACATATACACACATGAACACACATAGACACATGCATACACATCACACACAGATACTCAACATACACATACAAACATATGTACACAAACACAGACATATACACACATATACACATATACACAGACACACACACACACAAACACACAGACACACACATATATACACACAGACATACAACACAAACATAGACATACACACAGACACAGAAACACACAACATACATATATATGCACATATACCCAGACACACACACATATATACAACACACACATACACACACATGAACACACATACATATGCACAAACACACATACATACACATATATGCATACACACACATACACATATACACATACACACACATACACGTAAACACATACATATACATATATTCATACACACATATACATATATATACACATACACACACAGACACATACATAAAAATCACACACAGACACACAACATACACATACATATACACATAAATACACTCATATATACACACAGACACACACATATACACACATACACAGGCAGAGACACATTACACACATATACACACAGACACACATACAGACACACACACATATATACACACAGACATACAGCACACACATAGACATACACACAGAGACAGACACACACATACATATACATGCACATATACACAGACACACACACATACACGCTGGCTGAACACAAGTTTCATAAATTTCACAAGTATGCAGGCATATTTATATACATACACATATATCTACATATGTATGTACATATAGACAGACATATATACAAATATACACATTTAGTGGATGGACCAGAAATCCACAGCCACACTTTATTTTTTCTCTCAGCTTCATTTATACCTTCTTAGACAGAAGTTCTTTATAAAATTACCTCATAGATAAAATATTACACAAAAGGGGAGTTACAGAAAATGTTGATAGTAAGTTCAAAGCAGTGCTTCATTCTGTAAGCTCATTATAAGTTCAAAGCAACAGTTTCACATGGCCTTGCTTTATCATGGTGCACACCTGTGACTTTATCCTTGTCCCTGACCAAGAATGAATGTCCTTCCTTGATCACACATAGGTCCCAAGCCTATTTCTCTTCTTAGTGCAATTTATGAAAGTTCATTGTATTCCTTATTATGCAGCTTTTACTTTTTATTCTATGAGGAGGGGGCACATTCTATTCTTGATTCTAACTTTATTACATCTTTCTGGCAAAACAATTAAAACCATCTCTTTAAACTTTCTTCCTAAAATTATTTGAATCAAATCAGGAATTCTATAAAGTCATTAATTCATCTGAGCAGCATTAATTCATGAGAGGTTCATCTTAATGTTGATCTGCAGGAAATTTGCCCAATGTGGTGGGCTATCTTCAGGAAGTAATCACACCAGGCTATAGCAGTAAGGATCTCCAGATGTTCATTCACACCAAGCCACATAAATGAGGAGTATGGCCGTGACAAACACGAGAAAACACATCAGCAGCAAGAGGCAATCCTAGGCCAAATCCTCCAGAGCTCACCCATTACAGCTGAGCAAGATGGCAGACCATCTCCAGGGAGCTCACTTGCCCATTGCAGCTCTTCTTGCATGGCATCTGGCTATGTGTCATAAAAAAAAGAGGTGATGTGAGCCTTACTGAAGGGTCTTTAGTTACTGGCAGTGTTGCCTTGAGGAGAGAACCATGAATTTTAGCAAGAGTGAGCAATTATAAAACAAACCCAATCTATGGATTGTTTTCTACCTTCCTGATTTGAGATATGATCATTTTTTTCCTGAACATGCCTACCAGGATGTCATCCACCAGGGCCCTCTCCCCAGAGTCAAGAGGGTAAGGACAACCAACTTTCAGCTCAGTTTCCAAAATGGAGGACCGAGTATCTTTCCTCTGTTGTGTCCATATGCCTCAGCCATTTTCTTATTGTTACACCAAACCTACTGATGGGTTGGTTTGTTGTTTTGCTCAGTAACTTACAGAACTTAGCAGAGACCCAACTTCTTCATCAACCACTGCAACTGGCCTCACAACTGAGACACTGGGCTGGGGATGTAGCTCAGTTGGTAGAGGGATTGCCTAGTATGCATAAAACCCTGGGTTTAATACCCAGTATTGTGTAGGTGGCATGGTGCCACATACATAAAATACCAACACTTGAGAGGTGGAGGCAAGAGCATCAGAAGTTAGAGATCATTATTAGAACATAGCTGCTTGGTATGACATGGCATTTGTGAACTTATGATGCATGATATGGCACATATAAAACCATTGCTGCTTCAACAGGACATGAAACCATTACATCTCCTCACTACTAAGGGGACACATAAAACGTAGTCTCTGATAAGCCAACCACAGTCCAGTGGAAGACCACACATCCAAGAATATTTCAGCACCACAAACTGGTCTTGAGCTTAAAGACAAAAAAGATACAAATTTGTATGGGGGTAAAGGAGAATGGACCTGGGAAGAGTTAGTGGACGAATATGATTGAAACACTTTGTATGAAACTCTCAAAAAAAAAAAAAACCCAGTAAAATATTTTTTAAATGAGTGACATAAAACCATCCAGTATTTGGCCTTAAATGAAAACTACTTCTTCATCCAGAGTAGAGAAATGTTTTTAAAGGTTGCAGACATGGTATTAAAAACAAATGGCAAGATGAGATTTCAGGAGATTATAAACTAATTTAAGCTTTTAAAATATAAAGTACAGACCTGGGCCCACAAGTATAATTTGGCCAGACAAAATTGCTGGGAGTTTGCCTTCTCTTAACTCATTTTGCAACAAAACACTAGTCTTTCTTTCCATTTCCCCTGTGCTCCCTTTCCTGGGCTGGTCCTCAGAGAGGGCTGCCACGTTGTCCTTGCCTGGGGCTGACTTAGCCAGAGGAGAATGTGCCTGGCTCTTTCTGTCAGTGGCCTCCAAGCACAGCCTTCATGAGCCCTGGAAAATGATGCCCAGCCCCAGTAGAGAACTCAAAAGGTTTGATGCTTGGAGATTTCATAGCATAACCATTGTCAAAGGTTCCTTTTCCAAATGACTCTTGGCAAGAAGTTTTTCCAGGACTTGTCTACTCAAATTCATCAGAAACCAGAAGCCTAAGCTAAAATGAGACTTCTGAGTTTGTGATGCCTTCTGCTTCCATCCTGTTAATATGAAAACTGGGTCTGTCATGGCTGTCTGTGTCTCCCCCAATTTATCCCCACAACCTTCTGTGAGCCCCAAGTCCCTATTCCCCAGAAACACTGGCTCCTATAGCACTGTGCTCAATCCTCTATAGTTACTGTGGGGCCACAGAACCATCTAGAAATTGGTTGAGGAAAAGGCCCACGTGTTGGACTCTTCACCTGAATGTCAAGGTGTTCTAAACATTTACATACTAGTTAAAATGTGGGGGAAAAGTTTTTTTCACTTTCCTCCTAGTGATAAAAAGCAATGGGCATATTCTGTGCCTTCTCTCCATTACTTGCTGGAGGAGTACCCTAGCCTTTCTCCCTCCCCTCCTCCCCCCATCCTTTCTTTTCTCTTCCTGCACTGGAAGCATATTTCTTCATGGACATTTTCTGAAGATGAATCTTGACCTCCATTTCCTTCTTTCTGGTCCTTTACTAGAGGGGCACCATTCGGGTTTTTTCCTACCCCTACACTTGGCAGCCCTATCAAACCTTCACTGTGTTGCCATCTGCCATTGCAGATGTCCTAGTCTGGTATTTGGATTGATCGTGTTCCATCAAGTGCTTTGATAACTGCTTGGAGCTTTAACCCCCATGTGCTCAGGAGCCAGGGTGGATATAGATGAGAGAGTCTGGTTTAATCAAATTCAACACAAGATTTATAAAAGTGGAGACTCCAGTTAGTCAAAGTGTTGAAAGTAACTAATCACGGTATTTAGAACATGTAGAGTGGTGATACTGGATGTCAAGAGAGAAGAGAATTTCTCCATAAACGTGAGCACATCAGTGGGGTAGGGCTTACAGAAGAAATGATGGATAGACAATAAATTGCCAAAGAAAGGAGAGTGGAATGGTTACAACCCTCAGGTTGTTCCTCAGCAGGGTGGAACTTCTTGTCCTTCACAGAGAGTCTTCTGCATCACAGAGGGAAGATGGGTCATCCAGAAGTTTGGCAAGTATCTGGAGTCAATTGTTAGTCCTAAACTGAAGCCACAGTCAATGGCTGTACTTGGAAACTAAGTCTTCAGACATAAGGACACCCATATGATGACTTATGAGGCCATAAACTTATGGAATCTATGTCTCTAAGAAGAGAATGAGGCCACCAAGTATCACAAAGAGGAAAGAGAATGTGAGGATGCTTCTAGGCTGAGGTAGTCTGGAAGCTGGGAAAAGGAGCCAGTCAACTGTCCCTGACTTTGGTCCTAGCCTCCAGAGCTATGAAAAGGAGCCATGCTCTGTGTAAACTGCTCAACTCTAGAACTGAGTACAACTGACAGCTTCCCTTGGTTATACATCCTGAGCCTGCCACTCTAACCACACAGTGAGAAAGAGTTAGAGATGTCAAAGAAATAAAGAACCCAAACTCCAGTTCCATAAACTTTAGGGAACACAAGAGTGTGTCTTTCAATAGTCCAGAAGTGGTCCTCAGTATTCAGGGTCACATCAGCTCTAATGCACCCCAGGGCTGACTTCTGAAAACCTGGTTCTCCTCTTTATAAAATCTGGAGGACAGAAGTCCTTGCTGGTTCACTTGTGAGAACTGAATGAGGTGATGGAGGGAGGAGGCTCTGCTGGGAGCTCATGTCACTACAGGTTGGTCATGGCCTGAGGGTCTACACTCAAAGTCCCACAGCCTAGGTGCCAGTACTCCCACAGCAGGTGAATGGCTTTAGTGTGCTAAGATGCTAGTGCCTAGGTCCCTCTTTCCTGGATCCTCTTAAGAGTAGAGTCCTCATTAGGTCATGCCTACTTCATGACTATTTGTCTAAGACCAAGTCTATAGGAAGACCAAGTTAATGGTGGTGGACATATCCATTCATACTTTATTTTGCCATGTAAATCTAAGTTCTTTTAACTTTGCCTGCCTCTCTTTTTGTGGGGTCACCCTGTTCTGGTTCCTTAAGTTGGAAACAGAGCTGTGATGGTGGTCGTTATAGATGAGATCTTACACAATTCTACTTGACAAAGACACAGGAAGACATCACTTCTAAAGTGGGAAACACTGAAGGAAAAGGCAGCACCGACCACCAGTGTCATGGTTTTGTTATAAACGACAGGAGACTTCATGGAGTTTGGTAAAGCAAGTTAGCATCGGTGCAAGTCTCAAGGACAGAAACCCTATGGACGCCCATGATGAGTCCTGAGAGTCAATGTCTGTGCATGTCTCAAGGATAGAAACCTTATGAATGTCCATGATGGGTCCTGGGAGTCAACATTGAGTCATTTTGGAAGTTTGGAAGTTACCGATCCTATGCTACCTACGGCAGAGGGGATGAACACTTCCCTGTGGAGGGCAGCAATCTGACACTGAAGATTTCAATTGTATAGCAATTAAAACTGTCAGGAATGGTTTTGTTGGGGGAAGTGCTTCAGTGGAACACTAGTCCTCACGCTCCTGTTAGCTACATCCCTAGTGAAAGTGATCCTAAGAGAAGGCTCGCTTCCTGGGTTTGGAGTCTGGTTTTTGCGCTCAGCTAGCTGCTGCCTGACCTCGGAGCCTGGCTTCCAGCTGCCACGCTGTAGTTGTCAGTAAGGCCTGGTCTCTGCTCTCAGAGCCTGGTCTCTGCTTGCCACGTAGCACTTCTGGCAGAGGGAGGTTAAAACCCCGTGCACTGGCGCAGCTCCCGGAGCGGCAGGAAATCTCTCAATGTTTGTCTTTGCTCTTAACAGTCAAAATTCTTTGACTCCAAAATGATTTCCAGGAATTACAGTATGAGAACTTAATGTGGGTGCTTTTATTTTCGTCTTCAAATAAAATAAAATAAAATAATAAAAATGAGACCAAGGCAGAGGTCATAAGCGGGTGTCTGCGTGCTGGCATGTTCTGCTTTGGAGTTGGCACACATTTACCCATGGTCTGCTCAGACGGGCATTTTCAGTTTAATAGCTTTTCTTCTGGAAGCAATTCAAGCAGTTCGAATAATGCTGGTTTAGGAGGAGCAGGAAGGACTTGGGAGATGGCCCTGATTCTTCCTTGTCTTAGAACTCTCAGCCAAATGGTCTGGAGTTCCTCAGTGCTTGGTGTCAACTTTCTCCACTTTCCCATGTCAGAGTTACTGCAGGGAAAGGTCTCCAGCCTTAACAACTAACTCGTGGTGACTGCTGAGTCGCCAAGCAGGGTTGAAAGGTTTCTTGATATGAGGACTCTGAATGAGGCAAGCTTGGCCAGGGGGCCTTGGGGAAATCATGTGGCCAATTTCTTCTCTTTTTCTTGGTTTTAAAAAAGTGACATTTTCCAGGGGACCTGCCTTCTGCTGCCCGTCCACCCCAGCCTCTCTTTGTTCTTTTCTCTTTTATTGACGTAGCTTTCCTGGTTACTAAGTTACTCATCTCCCTTTCTCCCCAATAGTAACATGTCTTTATGAGGAAGATACTCCTTTTCTTACCTGAATTTGCGTTCAACGACCTTGGCATATAAAGGTTTCCTGTGAAGATTTGTGAATGGACCAGATACAGAGTGGCAGGCAGTCTGGGGCTCTGCAGTAGGGCCCAGATGAATGACTTTCAGCAACTTCCCATTAGGAAAGGGAAGTATCTGTGATCTCAATCTGCAGGTCTCACAGACTGTCACCCACCTCTGCCCTGCACTGGAAACTGTCCACATTGTTATTTCATTCAGAAGTTTTGAAACTCAGCAGGGGAAAACCAGAACCTCTCAAAAGGGTAAAGGGCCTGGACAGACATTTTCCCAGAGGAGAAATTAGCTTATTTGTAAGTTGATAAACGGTAGTTAACCCAACCAGCCCTTAGAGAAATCCAAACCAAATCTACTCATACGAAAACTAAAAGTCTAAATGAGACAGGATGACATTGATGATGACCACACCCATAAAGGAGGAAGAAGAGGAGGAGGAGGACCAGAAAGAGGACAGTAATGAGGATGGTAGGAGCTGCAGACACACACTGACACATCACAAGACACCATGTGGTAGTTAAGTGTTGAAATGCAGCAACTGGCAGTAAGACTATTCTTCAACCACAAAGATAAGAAGAATTTTCAGGCAAACATTTAAGAGAATTTTTCTGTATCAGCCCCCATGTCATTGTTCAGTTCAAAATGTTCAGAGGCAGAAGGAAAATGGTCATCAGAACAACTCGGGTCGATATGAGCCCACAGCAGACCTTCTCCTGATGATGATCAATTCAGTTTTGATGATCCTAAAATCACGAAGAATTAAACATGTTCGGAACCCAAGAGGAGGGTTGTCATGTCATGTTGAAGTGTCATGAAGTTCTGGCAACCTTAATAGCATATATTAATCAGAATTAAACTCAGAATATATGTCTTACTCTTTGGACTATGCTTTAAAAGAACAGCAAAGAGTGATAAATAATTAAAATTAGCATAGTTGATTAATGTAGAAAGAGTGAGAATAGTGAATGGAAAGTGACTGAAAGAGAATAAATGGAAACAAGATGAGAGGGTTTAAATACAAGTATAGTGGGGACGACGCTATGCCAATCCATCAAAATGTTGTTGGACTGGATAAAACAGCAATGAAAAATTTATGCAGACCTCAATGGTAAGAAAAAATATCACAGAAAGGAAAGACATTCCTAGCATTACTAGATAGGAAAGATGGTTTTATGATAAATATATTTTTTCTAAGAAAGTCCTTAGCAGATATACTGTTTCTCAATATAAATAAAATTTAGGTTTTAATATAATAGAAGTCCATTTAGAGCAACCAAAAGTGGTTTCCCATTACATGCAGCAAGGATGAATACAATATAAGAATCCATAACCACATGAGAGCAATCCAGTACTATAACTGAGGAAACAGGCCAAGAAACAGGGCAGTAAAATCTAGTGACAAGCATCTGGGGTGACAGCCTTCACCTGGCAGACCCTGGGTCTCAGGCTACTGGAGCCATCAGGAACCACTAGGCTGAGTGAATCAGAGCAGAGACTTGCTTCCTGGTTCTGGAGGTAGCCAGAGAGGTACCCTAGAATCAGAGCTGTTCATGGTGTTCAGTAAATGTACTTCCCCACCTCCTCCTTGTACAATGGCATTTTTCTGTCCTAGTACCATTTCACTGTGGCCCACAGTGAGAGGTACCTTGTAAAGTGGCATCAATCACAGTCAGGACCTCCATCCTATGACCTCATCACCATGCCAGGAGTGAGAAATTCAACATTTGAACTTGAGTTGGGACAGACTGCCCACAGCACCCAGCACACACAGACAAACATGGAAGGTGTGTACCCCTGTTGATGCAAACAGAAGATTTTCCCCCAAACTAACTATGCCAAAACACAGAGAATGTCCATCACTGGACTGAAACCACCCCAGGATTCTTCATTTTCTCCATGTCTTTTGCCCATCCATACCCAGCTCTGTTTCTTGCCCTTGGCGCATTGGTTCACCAGAAGAATTCTCTGGAGTGATTCAGCAAACCATAACTCTCTTCTATGATGCTGTTGTTGGTGACTCCGTTACTTCAGTCAACTCCCTTGTTCACTTCAGCTTTGCCTCTCAGGCCTCTCTTGGTTGCCCCCTCTCCTATGGCATTGGGAAAGGAAGCTGCCATGTTGCACTGGACCCTGTAGAACCTTTGTGCCTTCCACATCTTCTCTAGGCTCCTGTTAAGTCAGCATCCATATTGCATTCATGATAGTGGCCAGGCATGCAGTACTGGCCTCAAAGACTTCAGCATCATCTTCACTGGCATCTAGCCAATGTCAGCTCTCACTTCATCACCATCCTGTAGCAGCATGTGGAACTCTTGAACACTGTTTCTGTGTCAGTTCCCTGACCCACTTGGCCTGTTCCTGTTTGCACATGTTTTCTACCCTAATAGAGCCCTTTCACTTATATCACTATTCCAGTTCCATGGTGGTTTGAGTAAGTATGGCCCCCATAGACTCATCTGTTTGAATGCTTGCCCATAGAGAGTACTCTTAAGAGGTGTGGCTTTATTGGAGTAGATGTGGCCTGATGAAGGAAGTGTGTCACTGTGGAGGTGGATCTTGAAGTCATATATGTTCAAGCTATGGCCAGTGTGACACAGTCTCCTTCTGCTGCTGGTTGAACAAGATGTAGAACTCTTAGCTTTTCCTCCAGCATGATGTCTGTCTGGACACTGTCATGCTTCCCACCATGATGACAATGAACTAAACTTCTGGAAAACTGTAAGCTAGCCCCAATCAAATATTTTTTTTATAAGAGTTGGCATGTTCCTGGTGTCTCTTCACAGTGATGGAAACCTTCATTAAGACAATTTCTCCTGTAGCACTTCCTGGGTTCCTAAACTGGTCTTGTTTCTGATTCTCCCTCCTCTCTCTTCCTCCAACATTTTTCTCTCTCTTCCCTTTTTCCTCCCGCATTCTTCTCTCTTCATCCCTTCTCCCCCATATTTCTCTAATTTTTTATCTCTTCTTATCTGGAAAAGTCCATTTCTCTATCCCTTTCCTTGCTCTTTTCCACATTCTCAGATCTATATCACAATGTCAACTCTAGTCTTCGTTTAAAGGTGGGTCCCCCAGAGTGGACCCAAAGCACACTGCAGTCACAGTAAATTAGAAAAACAATGCTCAGGAATTGTAGACATCATAATTTTGAAAATTTAGTAACTTTGATAATACTCAGATAAAAGAGTCTATTCTCAGTCCTGTAATTCATCTTTAGCAAGATTGATTTCCCGGGATCTAAGGCGTGCCTGGTTTTCAGGTATCACTCTCGACTTGTGCATCTGCTTTGATCTCACCAGGGTAGGAGGTTCTAGTTTTTATTCGTACTTATTATGTTAAGTGTACTTGTGCATCTTTACTCACATAAGAGCCCTCCCAAAGCATGAGTTCTCTTGCAGTCTTTTCATGATGGAGATTTTATTTGATTATTTTTATTATTTCCACTTTTTAGCAGGTGGTTTCACCTTTATATTATTTCAGTGGTGTTTATTCTTGCTGGATGAAGCATGATATAATGGCTGCTGTACACTTAATCAAATAATTCCTATGTCTGTCATCTCTGCATGGCATTTGCTGACCATCCTTTCTGTTCGGTTTTCGCTGAGATGCTCCTAGTTCTCTGTATGGTTAAGAAGTTTAGTTGTATTTGGCCATTTTGTTAAGAAACTCTGGAGCCTGATGGACTTCTACACAGGAAACATTTTGGTGGCTTGTTTAATTAGCAGCCAACCCATCCACTGCCTTTGCTGCTATATACACACCCTGTCTTTTCCAACCTTCATTTCTCCTTGTTCTTTGGGTAAAGTCTGGGCCTTTCTCGTTTCTCAGTCACATACTTGACTGCTTGTCTCTCGTCCCCCCACAATGGCTCCTTTTTCAGAGTTTGCCATGTTGCTTTCGTGATAACTACATCACAAAATAATTTTGTGCAATGTTCTTCAAAACAGTTAGTTTTACTATGGCAACCCAGATAAGAAGGTACGTCAGAGATAAAAGGGTCATCTATCTTAAGAACATCATCCCATCTGGGCATCCCAGCTGGGTGGCATGACATCCATGATGCATCTATAAATTCTGAATGACACACAGATAAATTTATATGTATATTTTGTGGACATAAAGGTTGATACAAACTTCCGTCTTTCCTCTCAGAAGGCAAAGGCATTTCTGCATCTTTAATGTTACGATTACATGACTATTCATAGCTAATATTGCTTAAGTCCTAGCAGTTCATGAGACAGGGGCAGCCTGACATGACTTGCTACTACGCCCTGTAATGCCAATTTAAATTTTGAGTTTGTTTTCTTGGTTCATGTTAATATAATATTGCTTCACACTGTGTTAAGATCTTGCTAAGGGAAAAATACATTGGTTTAGCACTAAGATGCTAAGAAATGAGTAAAAGATGTTCAAAGCTCATAAAATTCCTTTTAACTTAGAACACATGTATAGACAATGACAAGAGTATGTGCTGATTTATAGAGACACTTTGGGAATGTGATAGCTTTAAAAATATTTTTGTTGGGCTGTTCGGCTGCATTTCTGAAATGTATATTCAGAAGCTTTTGAAATATTACAGGTGACAGATGTTCCAAAGTATGAATCCAATTCAGTTTTCCATAGGACCCTTCCAGCAGTTTCCCTATGTGAGTTTCTTAGTCTTCTCTACTGGCTGTTTTGAATATGCCTTTCCCCAGGGGGTAAGTCATTTCTCTGTCTGGAAATTGCTTTTCTTTGAGCATTCAGCTTCTGGAAGGCGGCCTATGCAGTGAAAAGCAAACAGCAAATGCTATTTAATTTGTCAAAACAATCCAAGTGAAGTCTGTGACCAAGAAAAAAATTATAGTTTGGCCCTCTGGCAGGTATAGTTTCCTCTTCCTGGAGAGCCTTTGCTTCTAGTTGTCCATTAAGTTGTTTATATCTACCAGTCGATACGGCTTCATCCCACTCTGTACCAGCAGAATGCATTACTCACATTTTATATTTCCATGGACAGTAGCTCCCTACGCATACTGAAGATGACTCTGGGCATCATGCAGGCCAGGCAAGCACTCCACTGTAGACCTGCCCAGCCCAAAGTTGGCTTTTATTAGTCACTTCTTATCCGTTTCTTCTTTCTCCTGCTGCACTTGGTGAACTGGTAAATTCAGGATATCATCATCACATCTCTGTTTTCCCTCAAACCTATTCTATAGAAGCAACATGTGAGTTAGTGAGTAGAGTTGGTGGTGGCTTGAAGACATGGCTGTGGGACATGTCAGGGGCAACTACATCCCAGCTCAGGGGCAGCCCATTTGGTCATCCTGTATGATGAGAGTGACTAATTGCCCAGCTTATTTCTGGCTGACTTGCAGCATGTATCACAAACAATAATACATATTAATAATATATACTCTATATTATTCAGGATATCACTGTCACCACAAGGTCAGTTAAGCTTCCTTGATATGCTCCCTTGGAAGTGCTCCCTTCCAGCCTTCTAGGAATCTGAGCTATAATGGAGATATGAAGGACCA
The DNA here is from genome assembly GCA_030674055.1 of Rhabdomys pumilio. Lineage (NCBI taxonomy): Eukaryota > Metazoa > Chordata > Mammalia > Rodentia > Muridae > Rhabdomys > Rhabdomys pumilio. The sequence goes on from JANHMN010000004.1 coordinate 155,036,117, forward strand.
CTTTCTGAGGATCTCCTGGATGCCTTCTCTAGCAGAAAGATGCAAAGACCACATTAGGCGCAGGTGTGTCTACCCTGTCTGCTGCACTTGAATGTGTCTGCACCACTCTGATTGTCCTGTGACATCTATGTCACAGAGGTCTATGGATTTTAATTTTAAATTCATAAGCTCATCATATTCTACAAATGCATTATGTATTTTAATTAACAAGAGCTACTTTTCACCAGAGTACTTACACGTGAGTCACTTCTGCATTGACAGAATGTTAATGTGGGCTTGGTGGACTCTTTCTCTTTTCCCTCAAACTGGTTCTATAGAAGCAACATGTGAGTTAGTGAGTAGAGTTGGTGGTTTGAAGACATGGCTGTGGGGACTCCAGCTCAGGGGCACCACATTTGGTCACCCTGTCTGATGAGAGTGACTAATTGCCCAACCTATTTCTGCCTGACTTTCATCATGTATCACAAACAATAATATAGATTAATAATACATAGTATATGTTATTATATATAAAAATATGTATTATTGTTTGTAATACATGATGCAAATAGTTTCAATAATATATGTTGATTCAATAATATATTGTTTCAATTATATATATATGTATATATATTATTGTTTAAGCTAAAGCTACTTAATGTTTTACTCAGTCATATTTGTCTCCAATTATACATTATATTTTTTTAATTTAATTTTTTACTTATTCACTTTATATTCCTTTCCCTGCCACCCTCCTGGTCTCACCCTCTCACAATCTTTCCTCCATTTCTCCTCGCCTTCCCCTCTGAGCAGGTGGGGGCTCCCTCAGTATCCCCCAACTTTGGCACTTTAAGTCTCTGCATGGCTAGGTGCTTCCTGTCCCACTGACTTTTGTGAGTAGAGGCTGTCAATTAAAATCTATAATTATGTCTGAGAGCTGAGTTGTTGAGTGAAGAGATAGAAATGCGCATTAGCTCTGCTCATCGAAACTCCTCTGCTCTTGTGTGTCTCTTCTTTGCATTTCTGCAAACCTCATGTACACATTTGATGGATTACTACTCCTATGAGAGGGTCACAACAGAACGTGTTTGGGGACCAGGTCTGTAGTATAAAATGGTGCAAACTATACCCTTTTGAGCTTTTGAAAGCGTTCCATATAACGCAAAGCAAAGAAAACTTAGATTAAGTGTATCTTTCAATTAAGTCTGAGCATAATTACTTTTCATACAATATCTCTCAGCAACATTCAGAATTGCCTCCACAGATAACACCTTACAACTGAGTTTTGAAAGTTTGTCCAGATATAAGAAAAGAAGCAGAAAGTCACTACAAAAAGATTTCTTGTTTTAGGGACTTGCTAGCACTGGTCTACCACACCCAGTTCCCAGTCGATATTAAGGTAGGTGGGAATCAAGGCACTCCCCTGCCCCACACACACGCTTTAAGAGCAGAGAATCCCATCTCCGACCATAGTTAGGCAGCTCAGATGAGAGTGGAGCACTTAGTGTGGCTAAGAGCGTTCTGTGGAAAACAGGATGGTGAATAAACAAGTCATATTGTCAGTGAAGTCTTTAACTTTGTCTTCACGATGCTAAGAATTGGTTCTAATCAAAACAACGCTCTGTTAAATATGATGTGTGAGTCCCTCAGTCTTTTACTTCCCGTCATCTGCGTTCACTTCCACAGATAGTTGTCAACTCCATGGAGTATGCATTATTGTATTTTTAGCAAGCATACTGAGGTAATATTGACAGGAAATAAATTACACGTGTCTGGAGTATACAATTTGCTAGTTTAATGCAGGTCAGCCCACATGAGACAGACGGCGTGATCTGTGTAGTGAAACTGCTGCCTCCCCTTAAGTACCTCTCTCCTTGAAAATGCCCCTCTCCCATGGCTCCTACTCCAAGCCTGACTCTAGGAAAACACACAGTCCTTTCTACCCAAAGTGTACTTTCTTTTGTATCGCTATTGAAGATGAAGTCTCATCTGTGTTTTTTTCTGACATTGTAATCATTTTGAATTATTTGTATAACGGTGTGGTCCAATAGTTTCAATGTTACTTATCTTCATTGCATTGCATGGTGAATGGTGTCATTCCAACTAGCAGGGTGTGATCAATAACCCATCAGTTTGCTGGCCACCCATGACTAGGGTGCCTGTACAGCTGATAATTGGCTCAATACCAGACTTTCCTATAATCTGCATATTAAGGATGTGGTTACATTAACAAAGCATATGGAAACATTTTTCATGTGTCTCATGATTAAACAGCATATAAAAATGTGGCATGTATTCAATAAATATTTGCAGAATCCCTCAATCAACATTTTACAGATAGTCAAATGTAAGTTAGTCATTTTTAGAATTAACAGAAAAATCCTTTAACAGTAAAAAATTTGAAATTTATTTGAGTCACTCATTGACTGACTCTATAGTTTTACTTGTTCTGAAAGCTGTAAAGCTCTTTTTCAAGAGTTATATTTGGGGGAAAATCTTCCATTCATTTCACAGAGTCTCAATAGGTGTGTATTCTGCATCAAACTGGATGTACAAGGCAGCCCACCTAGAAGAACATACCCCATGGACAGGCAACAGCTTTTGGGACAGCCTCATTCCAGTTGTTC
>JANHMN010000004.1:155041348-155069367 GCA_030674055.1 Rhabdomys pumilio
CCACAACACAACACAATCCACAATACCACACAACACACACCATGGCACAACCCACAACACAACACAACCCACAACACAAAACACATCACAGAACAACCCTCAGCATAACACAATCCACATCACATTACAACCCACATCACACATGGCACAACCCACAACACAACCCACGTCACAACTCACATTATAATAGAAACCACAACACAACATAACCCAAAACACACTACAACCCACAAAATGGCACAACCCACACATGGCACAACTCACACCATGGCACAATCCACAGCATAACACAACCCACATTGTAATACAATGCACATAACACAGCCTACAACATACCCTCAATACGACACAACCTACCACACAACCCACATCATAACACAAACCATAACACACCACAACTTGTACAACAGCACAACTCACACAATTACACAACCTACATCACGGCACAATCCACCCAATCATGGGCATCAGAGGTTAAAACGTGAAGTATCTGAGGCTTAGGCCATGACTGTCGAGGAGCCCAAGGCAGATACACAGCTCCTCTATCATTCCATGCCAGAATCCTGCTCTGTGCTCCAGCTTCTGGCTACTTATCATCCTCCACAATCTACATGTGTTCCTTCTTCCTGCTCACAGGTCTGTGAGCCGCCTGAGGAATACCATGCCTCACGGTTTGGAACGGTCATATTAATAGTTATCACATGTGACTTCAAATTATTTTTATCTTGGAAAGGAAAATTTTGACCAAGAAATCATTACATATTTATTTTAACATTTCGTGAGTAGAAACACATTTTCTTGGTTTTTATTTTGCCCTTCAGCATTTTGGAAAAGTTGAGAGGAAAAGGGATTTGGAAGACATAAAAAGGAGAGATTTTTTTTTCTTTTTGGCTTTAAATATGTTGGGAGTATTAAACTATTTTTTGGAATCTTATCAGAAATATCATCCTGAAGCTTCTACCCGGTTATTGTCACCGTGATGAACCTCAGCTTTCTCTGTGATGAATTGTGTACTTGTATTTCTGAGGAATTCCTGCCTGCACCCCCATAAATCTCAGAATCAACCCATCCTTTGGGATCTCTGAAAAATTGCGACAGCAGAAACAGGACCACATGACCAGCCTGGTACTCTCTCATCGATCGCAAGTCCTCTGGTGTGTTTACTTCCTTGCTCAGAATCTGTGTTACTTAAGCAATTTATAATCCTTATTTTAAGAAAGTGAAGCTGAGGCTTGAAAAAAAAATAATTGATAATCTTAAACATAGCGAGATCTCAGCACTTCATCTCATGAGCCGCTTCTATGGTGAGAAGCAAATGTGACCGATGTGTGGGGCAAAATCAGCAAGAGCAGGTCTGATCTGCATCAGTGACTAACGAGCTGCGTGAAGGAAAACAGATTCCGTCCTGGACGCCTGTGGAACAGGGGTAAAGCCATGAAGGACACAGGGCCAAAAACCAACCGAACTTCCTTCACAGGAACAGTCTCTCCAATCATTCCTACGGAAAGAGCTAGTTTCTCCTCGGCATGGGCCAGGATCTGCAAACTCCCTCCTGTCAAAGTTCCCTGTACATAGTAGAAGCCCCATTTTGTCACTCGGCTTTACAGCTTCCATTGTGTCTCTCATGAAGCATGAAGCAGCGGCCAGCCGGCCAGCCGTGGGCGCAGTGTGAGACAGCCTTCCCTCGTGACCAACCTCCTTCCAGCTTCATTTCCTGCTCCACAGTCTTTCCTCATTCCACCACATCCTTCCTTAGCTCTGAAAAGACTTCAAACCTGTTTTCATTTCTGGACTTATAAGTCTAACTCCCAAGTATCAGAGCAGTAACTGGACCCAGGTGTTTATTTTTGTTTCCTTGCACTGTTACATGAAGCTTCTTTACTTTGGAATTCAGTGGAGGGATTTCCTTTATTCCTATTTGTTAGAAACACAGGGTGTAGTAGGAGAAGTTGAACAGAAAAAAAAAGTGTATTGATTGCCTTTGTTAATGGTGATTAAAATAGTGGTTAATATATAATTTGATTATGAGTATTGAAAATCCTCCTTCTAAAATGAACATGTCAAGATAGATGTTGTACTTAATATAAGGAATTATATTCTGCAGCAATGGCTGCCTTTAGTAGGCCACGAGAAGGTTCCTCAGAGTAAGAAGCCTGGGAGAGGCCGAGGCCTCAGTTGTGTGCAAGACCCAGGTGACCCTCAGGAACCACGTGACCACTTCCCAAATGATGTTTCTCTCAGAGGGCCAAACTGGCTCTATCCCACCCCTTTCCTGTGATTTCATGTGAGCCCAGCCTTGAGTTAGGCACCAAGACTTAAGGGCAGGAGAGCAACTGGGCTGCACTGCTCACAGCTGCTCACAGCTTGACTTCTGAGCCAGTATCCAACAACTTTGGACTTTTATTGGCAGGCTGAAGCACAAGAGGCCTTCCCAGTGTGGGGAATAAGTCTGATACTCACTGCCAGCTGCCTTGGAAGAGACAGAGACACTGGGTGCAGAGGAGGAATCACAAAGGGGTCGGTGCAATGGACTTCTGAGCGTGGGAGAATTAGGAAGTCAGGGAAATGCTACCTCATTCTTTATTGCTTGAGGGAGCAACATATTCCCAATATTTAGAAGGTAAAGAGAAAAATCTGTTGATCTTGATGAAATAGCCTTTGAGCCCTTGGTTCTAATAGGTATTTATCAAGTCACACAATCTATGCCCAGCTGTTTGTTCAGTGAAGTCTCCGTGTTGAAGGATGAAGGGAGAAAAATGTGTACGTGGCATGTTGGTTGGAATTATTTGTACTTATCTCAGTACTGAAAACCTCTGTGGAGAGGGTTCGAAGCAGGGTTAGAATGCTTTGGAATTAGAGGAGTCGTTGAAATGTCCCTCTAACTGGCACAGCTGATTTTTGAATGTCACCTTGCTCAATGCTGCCAGGCCTCCATAGTTTCTTCTGCTCTTTCCTCTGATGGTTTTTTTCTGTGAACACAAACCATGGGGCATGGCTTGTGTCTTACCTCTTGGACCCAGGGAAGTGGAGCTCTGCCTCAAGGCTGGCGCACAGTAGGCCCACAGAATGCCTGGTCTCCTAGCATCCACAATCCCTGGATTGTGTTGTCTTGCTCCAGGGACAACAACTTCTGGGATAGTGTTAATGACTCTTAGTATTTTATTGCACAATTTCTTGAATTTATTTTTGCAGTGAAACAAATACAGTCTAGAAAATAATTTTACGCTGATGAGATACATTTTTTTAAAAAAATCTTATTTATATTACAACATTGTCATAATGCTGAAATGCTGCAAAGCAAAATAAGGGTCAAAACCTTACACACACACACACACACACACACACACACACGCACACACACACAGTCACACACACACAGTCACACACACACAGTCACATATACCAATCCTCATTTTTTTATGATCCATTATAAACAAAAATCAAAAATTTTCTCACAATTCTTTCAAAAGCAAAATTAACATCCATCTTTCTGAATGTGTTTTTAATAAATTCCCCAGGGCCCTGGAAGCTACAACAGATTCAAACAAAGTTCCTCACACTGTCATTGTTTTGTATGGGAGCCAGACGGAGGAGCTCAGAGAAAGGGGCGGATCCTTATGTTTACACAGCAACCCCACAAAAAATGTGGGTTTGGAAGGATTGCGAGTACCAACTTCACAGTGGAAATTCTTGCTCCACGCTCCTTTATTAGGGACAACAGGAAGGATCGTTTGAATTCCGTGTGTTTCCCATTTCCTACACAGTTTCTTTCCTTTGTTTGTTTTTAGTGAAATGTTCCTTTTTTCAAGGTGCTGTGGGTGTGGGAAGAAGAGAGAGGGATGGAGAACAGATTCTGGTGGGATTCAGGAGCAGGGTCACAGGCTGGTTTAGGAGGTTCTCAGTCTCTTTTCCTCTCAGTCAACAATTAGACACAGCTGCAGCTTTCCCCTCTGCTCTCTCTCCGTCTATCAAAACCATTGGTTCTTCCTGCCAACATTCTAATATTTAATGAATTTATTAATCACTTAAAGAAACTTGAAGGAGACCGTGCTCTTTGTAGATTCTTCGCGATACCCACTTTTTTGGTGTGTCTAAAGAAAAACATTGTCAGCACCATACACACATAAACACAGAAGCACAGAAACTAATCGTAGTGAGTTTTATCAAAAACTCTGCTGTTTCTAGCTCTTAAATGTCCTGGGTTCCATATCAGCCAACTCAGTATGATGTGGCATACAGAGAAACTATTTTTAGCATGTTCCTGAAACTTGGGGCAGACTCTGAAATTAGGTAGATGTTGCTGTTTGATAAGTCGGCAGTTTCATTGCACAGTGATCAAGTCCGAATGGTGTGGAATTGAACACAGTAGCTTCTTAGATGATGTTGTCTTGTAAGATGTGTCTTCAGCCTTTATTGTAGACCTCACAAAGTCGAAAACTTGTTATAACAGATGCATGCATTTCCAAATATTGAAAATGCCAAGTGAGATATTCGGACATCACTGAAAATGCTAGAAAACTAGCCAGTGCTGTGTGAGTCTTGGTGTGACCTCTAGTCTTCTGAATAGATGCATGAGACCACATCTTCACCATGTGGGTTAGTGTTGAGGGTCCAAGTGACTTGTAGCCTGTCTTTACAGCCTACTAAGAGAAAGGAAGGCAGGTGGATTTCTTGTTCCAAATGACTGGAGACTGGGAGAATTCATGGCTGGAGAGGCTGAGTGTGTTTCTCCTGTCTTCATATACGTATGAGATGAGGTCAGCATGTAATTCTGACTGTTCCCAGAGTTGCTAGGGTTAGACCCTGGGCCCTGGTAACACTAATGAGTCAGGCTCAGCAGACATCTTCAATGGGCCAATTAAGAAAACAATACTGAAAAGCAGAGAAAGAAAGTGTATTCAATGTGGCTGTGTTGGGAAGAGGGACAAAGGTCCAGTGGACAATCCTACACAAGTCCGTTTTCAATCCTGAGGTCCTGATGTGAGGGTCAGGTTCAAATACAAGTGCAGAGCCATGCATACCTGAGCAACTCTGGTCTCTGTAGTCTGCCCTAGTCATCACTATCGCCTCCACTTCAAGATGATCTGACAAGCTGTAAGACAGCATGCGATCTCTTCCCCTCCGTCTCATACTAGGCACTAGGCTTCCATCTTTTCTTTCTCCCAACACAAGATTCCTGGGAAATTGCACTTTTTAAAACAATATAAATACACACACACACACACACACACACACACACACACATGAGTGTACAACCATGTGGTTGCTGGACATTGAACTCAGGATCTTTGGAAGGACAGTCAGTGCTCTTCACCACTGAGCCATCTCTCCAGCAAGAAACTGCAGTTTTTTTGGAGGCCATTGCTTTAACCGAGTGTCAGTGATAGGGAAGGACTCTGTGTCTCTTTGGATCATCTCCCTTCCTGCCATATGGTCACATAATGTTTCACAGACAAGTGCTTAAGAACATGTGCCCTGGGCCGGATGGTGTCGGAACAGAAGTGGTCATCAGTTAATAAACTGACTATATAAAATACAGATGTCTCTTTCTTTCCCCTAGAAATTCTGTTTGCTTCTCCCTCACCATTCCTATTGGATGAAAAAGTTGTCCAGTCTTGTCTGGGGTGATTTTAGTGGAAAATCTAACATGGCTGTCATTGCAGAGTTAGGGCCTGGCTGTAGGGTGCTAAGTATCAATGCTTCTTTTAACTTCCCACGTTACCTATTTTCTGACATGTGGTCTTGCCCTAGCACCTGTTTTGAGAGATTAAAGCTACACAAAGTCCCACAAACAAACAAACAAACAAACAACAGAGCATAGGATAAGTAATTAGCCTGATGTCAAGGTAAAAAGGGACCAGAGACAGACAAAGTCCAGGACCTGAAGACCTTTAAGAGTCAAACAATAAAAATATCATAGTTTGCAGTATCTTTGGGAATCAGAACATGTGGAATCGTCCCTGGATCAGCCCATCAGCACTTGGGCCCTCACTCACCATGAACACCTGCTGTAGAGCCAGAAGCAATTGCCCCAAGGTTTTGTTGTGATACTAAGGCTTTGAGGAGGAGAGCACTGGCCTCGGTGTCGCCCAGAGGCTGACAAGGAAAAGAGGGGCTTCTCTATATGCTTCTCCTTGTGTGCACCTCTCAAGTCTTACAGTCAGGAACAGCAGATACAGGCATGGCTGTCTGAATTACTGTTGTGCGAGAGCCTCTAAATATTAAAAGTGATGTACTTCTTTTTTATAAATAGATTTTATTTGAAATAGAATTATATCACCACTGTCCTTCTATTCTGTCTCTCCATCCTCCCCCAGATACCCTCCATTTAACCCCTCTGATGTTCCTCCTTTTAAATTAATAGCTTCTTTTCCTTTATTATTGGTACATGTGTGTATGTATATGTATGTATAAATGTATATATGTATATAACTACATATATTTGCATACAGGTATATATGTATATACATACATCTATATTTGTACATACGTGTATAATACATATAAGCATGTATGTATACATACATATATATGTATTTGTACATATATATGTATGTATATACATACACATACATACACAACCGGCTGAGTAAGTTTTTTGTTGTTTATTTATATATGGTTTCAAGGTGACTACTTTGTATTGGACAACCAGTAAGGGGGCTCATTCCTGATACAGGCGAATTCTTTTGCAATTATGCAAAATCAGTTGTAAGCACACCAAAAAGCTGTATCTTAAAGGAATGGTTTATGTGTAGGTTTTCTTTTAAAAAGATCTATTTGTTTATAATTATATGTATGTCTGTGCATCTGCGTGGGGATATGTTTACATGAATGAGTGAAATTTTGTGTGGAGACTGGAAGAGGGGAGCAGATCCCCTGGGAAATAAACAAAGATCTGTTAGAAGAGTAAGGAGCCATCTCTCCAACCCTCAAGTGTAGTTTTTGAATACTACAAACTTAGATGCACAACAAGAAAAAAAAAACCTGTAAGAATCTGATACAGAGTTTCCCAAGTTTTCTAATTTATCTGTAGTAGGATACATTTTAATAAAGCACAAATATCTGAATACATGTTTTACTACAGTATTTAATGTAATACAGCAAACATTTACAAAGACTGCAGATGTAGGTTTGCATACTCTTCGATATATTCCAATTCACTCTCAGATGTTTTAGGGACTTGGTGGGAAGGCAAAGAGAGGACAGGAAAAAAAGCTTTTTAGAAGGAGTTAACATTAAATTTGCGTGTAAGCTGTGATAATTAATGTTGTCAGTTTTATGTTTGGACAGGGTCTAGAGTCAAACCTCTGTACATTTAGGGGAGGCCCTATCTCACAGTCTGAGTTCCTACGGAGAATACAAGTAAGAAAGCAAGCTTGAGACTAGCACTAAACTACCTGCTACCTAATTGCAAAAATGTCCAAAGTCCCTACCTGGTCTGGCTATGAACTGTCTTCCAGTCCTGCCTAACTTCCCTATACTCATTGCTAGCATTGAGCTAGAAGAGCCTGGATGGTGGACCCTTTCCCATTCATTCCTTCTCTTCTGTCACCCAGTATCCCACACAAGGTCATTCCATGCTTCAGCCTTCAGTGTTTCAGCATGCCCAACTCTCTCAGATATCCTCAGCTGTCTCTTGGCAAATCCGTATACACCTTGCTTATAGAATCAACGAGAAACTCCTCAATCTACCACCCAATGACTCAAGTCACCCTCTGTCACCTTCCTAAGTTTCTCATCTAGAGCATACCTGTGATCTTTGCCATCCCTGTAGGCTAGCTCCATTGACTCCTCCACTCCTGTCAATCACTGCAGGGATGCTGACACAGCATCCTGCTGACAGGGCAGAATTAAACTGCTCGGGAAAACGGACTGCTTTACTTTCTTTCTGCTGATGCTCAGTCTCATTTCTATTGAAAATGAAAGACTGTGTTCAACTCATCCATAGCCCTCAGCTGTTGCGTAGGCAGTGTCTTTGTGTGAGCTGTGAACGTTTTCTTTTTGTCTGTCAATGTTGCCAGTGAGAGGAAAACAAGCAGGCCATGTGTGGTGACTTTAGGACAACCTCCTCTCCCTGTGCTAACATGTCACAGCTGAGGAGTGAGTCTACTCTTGACCGGGATGTTGGCCACATGTTAAAAACAACACCAAGATGAGTTTCCATGGTCCTCTAAAACAGCAGTCCAGCCTCCAGCCTCTGACAAATGCCATCTTAAGAGTCTGAGTGGTTACGTGAGTGAAGCCTATTGCTTTAGTCGATAGGTCTAATCTCTCTGATTGCTCATATGGGCACTGTTATAGCTGGATCTATTGAATAGAAGTTCTTTGAAAACAAAGACTTCACAGGAGGAATATGTAACGGTTTTCAGTGACTATTTAACTACTACTTTATTTAATTGTTCGTAGCTAACGTGTAGCCACAGATAATGAATCTTCACTAATCTTTGAATATGCTCTGATCTTTCACAGTGATCTTATATAGAAATGTCCTTGCCTGATTTCCAAGACTGTAATCCAAGTGGGGTGGAAGTAATTACCTTGACTCATCCCCAAATATTCGGAGCATAGGGTAGCCCTTGGCTTACTCTCAAGTTGCCCAATATGCTTTGTTTATTTTTTCTGACTATATTGAAGCCAACTTTCCCCAAAGAAGGAATGATACATCTACACAGTTTATTTATGGCTTCTCCAAGCGACTGGGTCTGAAGTCACAGAAGTAAGCAGTGCCAGTGGATATCTAAGAGAACATCCTAGCTTGGCACTGCTTATTCAGGGTCTGTCACAGTCAGTCCTCAAAATGTGCATGAGGCCATGTCCCTTGTAGACAGGGGACTTCATTTTATTTTTGTGTGATGGGTATTTTGCCTACATGTATGTCTGTGCACTTGTGTGTGCCTACAGCCTGGGGAGGCCAGAAGATGGCATCAGACCCACCAGGGACTCGAGTTACAGGTAGTTTTGACTTGCCATGTAGGTGCTGGGTCCTTTGGGAAGAGTAGCCAGGGCTTTTTAACCACTGAGCTATCTCTCCAACTCTGAGGGACTTAGTTTTGCTTGTGAAGTGCATACAAATGCCCCATAGGAAAGTGGTGTGTGGCTATTTAAGGGAGGCACACGGGGAGTATTCCCACAGGCTGATCTCTATTGCTTCCACAGACTGTACTCGACAGCATGATACATGGTCTATAGAAATCATCTTATTGGTCTTGGTATTCTGTTCTTAAAAATCCACTTTACAATATTTCCTTGATAAAAGGTTTACTTTCTACAAATCGTTTCTCTGCTGTATTCAGAAATTCAGTAAATTCTCTCAGGTGATCCAGACTGGGAGATCAGTGGTCTGAGAGGAAGAAGGACTTTTTCCTGGATTCTTCCCAGCCTATTTGCTGTGGGGCAGGCCACAGTTATCTGAGTTTACAATACAATCATTTTTTAGGGCAAAGCTGCAGAATTAAGGAAGAGAGACAGCTGGGATATTTTGGCTGATGCCCAAATACTTTTATAATCCTTATGCATTTATTAAGATCCAGGGTAATGGTCAAAATTCCTGGTAGATGTTGGGAGAACTCCATTTGACCCAACTCCCATGCCACTCGTTCTGTTCAGCTGTAGCTTCGCAGGACTAGGCCATTATCTAGGACATGAAAGCCAGACCCAAGTCTGTCTCTTTGAGCTACAGGGCATTCAGAGCTGTCAAGGAGGCTGGTGTGGGAACGCTAGCCTTTGCCGGTACAGCTTTAAAGGAAATACAATCAGCTTTTTCAACAGACATCCTCAGGCCCCAAGCTTATTTTGGAAAGTGAAAGTGATTCCATCCCTAGTCCAAGATTTTATCCTGGCCATATTGGTTATTTTAAATTGTTTTGCAAACACACATTTGAACACAAATAAATGTTAGTTCTCTTTGTTAATCCCTGCATACAAGGCCAAAGCACTTCAAAATGTGTGCTGCAGCAGTGGTAAACTTGGGGCAGCTCAAGTAGGGCCATCCTGGGGTTTGTGTGTGTGTATATGTGTGTGTGTGTGTGTGTGTGTGTGTTGGCAGGAGGTGGGGAGGTGTGTGGGTGTAAGGACATACAGGTGCCATGGCTCATACATACCTTCAATTCAGTGAGATCTTTGCTTCCCAGTAACCTCCACAAAGCTTGAGACAACCCTTTCAAACTCTGGCCTTTCTCTTCAAATTTTGGATCCCTTCCTTATCTGTTTTTTCTGAAAGCAAAGACTCCTCAGAACTTGAGAAAGAAAAATCACAGTTATTCAAAAGAATCCTTACAGATTTCTAATGGCAAGTAGTCTTATTGATATGTAGTATAGCTCTTTTTTATTTTTTAAATTTTTAAATTAAATTAAGATGTATTTTTGAATAATTTTATTTTGATCAAATCCCCTTTTATGTTTCACCTCCAGCTTCTCCTAGACTCTCTTCCCACACCTCACTCCCAACCTCTTGTCCTTATTTAAATATATTTATATACCCCACCAAGACTAATTAGTACTACCTATATGGACATGTGTATATTGTTGTCCAGTATAGCATCTGTTTGTACCCCTGTCAGGGACACTAACTTTCTTTCCTCCAGCAGTCATCAACTGCCTTTAGCCTCTCCACAAACTCACGGTGAGACCCTTGCTACCCATCTGAAATTCTGACTAGACTGAGCTTTGGCAGAACCTGGGTAGTTGCTGTAGGGAGCCGACTTTAAGCAGAAAGCGGCTAGAAAGCAGTTATCATCTTTGCAGCCATCTGGAACCATTTACCCTGATAGAGACTTGGTTTTTCAGCAGCCTACAACAGCTGAGCACACTCTAACAAATATCTTGTTTATTCCACATAGCTTGTTTTGCTGTTTAGTGACCCCAGCTGCATAGTACACGTGGTAAAATGTTTTCACCTGTGTTCTCCTGTGTGTGCTTATAAATACCCAGGATTCCCTTGTAATTGGGTTAAGGATATATTTACAGTCAATAGAGTTAAGAGGTATATGAGTAAATAGGGTTAAGAGGAATGAACAAGAGTGAATATGTGCCAATAGAAGAGAAACAATAAAGGAGACTTGAGACTTCAGAACCTCTGCCTTGTCTCTATTCTTCGAGACCCTGACCCCTTGACCAGAACAGCAGCTCGGTCTTCAACAGTTTGGCGCCAAGCTTGGGGCAGAAGGGACCTCAACAGAGTGGTGCCCAAAGTGAGGCTCCAGTAAGTGGGGTACAGTGAAGGACACTGCAGGAATTAGAAGCGGCCATCCTCGCTCCTGCGCTGGAGAACCAGTCAACTGACAGAGCTGGCTGAATTCAGAAGTGAAATAAAGGTGATTATAGGGAGACTAGTAGGTCATAGTAACGAAAATGGGGCAAGAAATAAGTGAATAGAAATAGATAAATAGATGAAAAAAAGGCTTTAAAGATATGAGGAGTAAATTGCAGGCCGCTCTGAGTTAAGAGAGTCAAACAGATAAATAAAGGTTATAGAAATGAAAATGGGGCAAGAAATAAGTGAGTAGAAACAGATGAAAAAGGCTTTAAAGACAAAAGGAGTAAATTACAGGCTGCTCTGAATCAAGAGAGCCAAACAGATAAATAGATAAAATAGAAGGTTGCTCTAGACAGAGAACTGAGCAGAATGATAATGTTAATTGATTTAACTTTTAAAATGTGTGTGATTCTGAGTTGTGTAGTTATATTTTTCCTCTGGATAAAAACTCAATGTAAAGGTTTTTCTGGTTACTAGCTTAAGGAAAGGCTGATTTTGGGAAAAAGGTTTTTCTATGAGTTTTCTGATGAGGTCATTAAGGTAGTAGTTATATCTTCCAGAATTATATGGATCAGACATGACAGAGGTAGGCCTCCAGGACACTAGATTCCAGAGAATCAAAATAATTATCTTGATACTAAAACTTGTTTTGAGATTTGTATATTGCAGAATACACAGCCTTGGTGAATGAATCTTATCACCTGCATGTTCACTGATGCCCTGGACTTCTGCTGGATGCAGTTAAGACAGACATCAGAGGCTTATCAACTTACCCTTCCCCTCATCCCTCTTCTAATATCTCAATGCCCATATTCAGCTTGAAGAAGTTAATGAAGAGTCAGTGCCCCAATTCCCTGAACTTGGGGACTGAGGTGGTTAATATTAGGCTGTCTTTCTAGGGAAAAGTTAATGGTTGTATTGGAACAGGAAGAAAGAGCTAAAATTGACTACACAGCCATAATCCATTGGTAGAAATTTGTATAATTGTTACTAAGTTGATACAAATTCAAGGATTTCATTGGTATAATTTCTTCTATTGAAAATTTGTGGGTACAAGGCTTAGACCTTTTACTTCTCCAACAGGGGAAGTTGTGTTGCCTTAAAGAGTGTTGCTTTTATACCAACTATTTAGACATTATTAAGTCTCTTGTCTCTCGGGTTCATGCTGTTCAACAGACTGATGGCTTTTGTATGGCAACAGATAGATGCTATTCAATTGAAACCCATACAGGTCCATTATTACAGGATGGAAGTGTAGGGGACTCTGAAACCTCTGTCATCAAGACTGACGAGGATTAACCCCTAACTTACGCTCTAAGCTGGATAGTCAATGACGGGTAAGAGAACATATCGAGACCCTTGCCCCTAAAAAGGGAGGCCTCACCATCTTAAGGGAGGCTGGGGTCCTTTGTTCCAACCAAGGACAGGCACGGTTTCTGTAAGTTTTCCCAGCCTTCCCTTTTGAAAAAAAGATTTAAAGGGGGACCTGTAGGGAGCCGACTTTAAGCAGAAAGCGGCTAGAAAGCAGTTATCATCTTTGCAGCCATCTGGAATCATTTACCCTGATAGAGACTTGGTTTTTCAGCAGCCTACAACAGCTGAGCACACTCTAACAAATATCTTGTTTATCCCACATAGCTTGTTTTGCTGTTTAGTGACTCCAGCTGCATAGTGCACGTGGTAAAATGTTTTCACCTGTGTTCTCTTGTGTGTGCTTATAAATACCCAAGATTTCCTTGTACTAGGGTGAATGAGAATCAATAGGAGTTAAGAGAAATATACACAGTCAATACGGTTAAGAGCAATATGAGTGAAGAATGAATATGCGTTAATAGAGAGTCAAGAGGAGTCAAAGAGGGGAATAAACCAGACTTGACTACGGACCCTCTGCCTTGTTACCATTCTTCTCATCTCCTGACCCATGGACCGAAACAGCATCGCAACCCAAGCCAGCCAGAGAACGGTCCTCAACAAGTTGCCACAGTTTAGCACCTAAAGGTACAACTGGGTGTTATCTCTGGAAGACACTGTTTTATGACAGTCTTCCATAACTTCTGACTTTCTGCTCCATTCTCTGGGGTATGCCAGAGCCTTGGGATTGTGGTGGGGCATGATACAGATGCCCAGTTTGGGGATGAGCCTTAGGGTTGGGGTTAGGCATGATATAGATTCCCAGTTTGGGGTTGAGCACTCCACAGACTCTTGTTCTGTGCCCTTTGATCATTTGTGGTTCTTTGTTAATATCTTTAGCTTTCAGAGGGACAAGGAGCTCTTAAGATGAGGGAGTCAGAGCTATACTATCCTAAAGGTAAAAAGATAAATTTTCAGGCAGTTGGATCAGTTTATCAGTTTAGCAAAATTATAGTAACAGATTCTCTCTTAGGGTCTATGACTTCCCTAGCCATGGATTCTTAGCTAGGCAGGAGTTCTTTTCTATTGAGTGAGTCTTAAATCCAACGACACAACTGTTGATTACCCTTAAGTCATTTGTGCTGCCATCACACCAATGGGCATAGCTAGCTGGGCAAGTCATTATTATGGTTCACTGGTTTCACACCTAGATAAAATGATGGATAACTTGTCTCTCTTAGCAGCCAGGATAGCATCGTCTGGCACAATGAAAGCTATCTCCTAGTAGGACACTTCCAGCTCAGTTCTAGCTTGATTTCTCCAGGTCCTGTGACCAAGGTATGTGATATTTTCAGCAATAGTACTAGTACAAGTACCATCAAGTACTAGTGGGCAACAAAGAGCAGCAGCAGTGACCTGTATGATTTTGGTGATCTCTTGGATACCCCTGACCAACAACCCAAAGGAAGATATTCAACATCTGGCACTGGTTGATGGTCTGTACTATCTTGGTATATCCTTTCCTGTTTGCAGAGAGATTATTGGAGCATGACTAGCCCTTAGCCCTGTCTTTTCTGTTCCTTGTTGTGGATGGGTAGGATATTTCTGGACACACATTTATTGTTTTTTTTTTCTTTGATAGTTATATGTGTTGTTTACGAGCACTTGGTTGTTTTCCATTGGGTTGTACTAATCTGTTGTACAGATGCACCATACTTTATTCATTTTCCTATCAGCTGACACTGGGTTCTTTTTCAGTATGAGGTTCTCAGTTGAAATAAAGCGTATAATGTTTCTTTTGATGAATATGTATGAGTTTCTTTTGGATTGTATCATTTTTTTTTTAGTTTGAATAGCAAACAACTACATTTTATGGATGACTTAAAACAGTGCCCATTAGTTAACTCCAAGTTTCTGCAAATCCAGCATTAGACTCACCTAGACTGTGTCATTAGCTTAGGACCTTGGGAGGCCACAGATCCAATGCCAGCAGTTAAGCACCTTTATGGAGTTAGGGTTGCTAGGAGATGTGTAACAGTTGTCAGCATAATTCAGTTCCTTGAAGCTGTGGATTGAGATGCCTAGAGCCACATGGAGCTCTCTGCCCCAGAGATCACAGCGTAGCAGTGATTGTCACATCAGAATGCTTATTTAAGGCAATGCATACCCTCTTCAAGCAGCCTTCTCGCAGCCTGTGGAGTGGAGTGTAGAGATGAAGAGTCAGGTCTCTCCCACGTGACATGGTTAGAAACCAGTCACCAGGCCCATAGCACTCAAGGCAGAACATTACATCAGGGACGGGAGATACAGAGTTGTCCTCATGCCTATTGGTCATAATGAGAAAAGTGACTAACATGTGACTCTTGGATTGGAATTGTGAGGTTGTTATGGTAACCTGCAGTGAGTTTCAGGGGCCACTGTCCACTGACTTCCACTTTGCCTGTGGTCACCTGCCTATCTAGCAGCAACACACTAGGGACAATCTCATATCTTATGCACCACAGTTGATAGAGTTCTTTATAAATATCTCTTTGTGACACATGGGGCACTTGATCTACTGGGGCTCAGGGCGTATATCCACATACCCCCAGGACACTTGCCATCTTTCTTTTCAGAGCCCTGTTCCCAAATGATAGAACCATGTGATTAAAGCAGAAGCAATGTGAGGACACATTCTTAGACTCTAAGTAAAATTAATAAGGCCAAACTACAGACTAAACTGCATTTCACATGTCATAAACCACACAAGTAAAACCAATGCTAAGAACCTGGATTTTCAGTGATTATGGTATCATACAGTTTACATATGTTCCAGCTATATTACTCCTTGACATAGTCCCAAAGGACTGGACATTTGACTCCACAGACATTTGACTCAGTCATATTTGCTATTGTTTATTAACAATAGATGGGATATGGGAACAACCTAAACGTCCTTCACCTGACATACTGAAAATGAAAATGTGGTACATCTGTGCTGTGGGATACTATCCACCTATAAAAATGAAATCATGAACTTTGCAGGTAAATAAATAAAACTAGAACAAATCATATTGAGTGAGGTAACACAGATCCAAATAGAAAAAGTCACATTTTCTTTCATGTGAGACACTTAACTCCAATCCTTCATAGACAAATGCATATACTAGAGTAACTGCAGGAGCCAGGAATGTAAAGAGAGACCAAGGTTAAGGTAAGGAAGCAATAAAATATTGGAGGATATTAGAATACAAGCGATCTGATGGGGTTATTAGAAAATAGAAAGCTCTAATTAGAGAAAGAGAGGAGATAGATACAGAAGGAGGGGGGAAAGTAAAATAACAATAAGGATGTCTGAAAAGGCCAAAAAGAATCTACCTAAAACACACATAATATACATAAGTCTGTGCATAGATATTCATATATAGCTTAAATGAAAATTTCCCATCTGGGCTGACAGTGGTTCCTCTCAGAGCTAAAACCATCTAACAAAACCCCAGCATCAGGCACAAGCAACTCTCTTTTAGCTGTTGGTCTAAGATATCCCCTAAATATTAAAGGCATTGGTACTAACCTTGCTTGCCCTGGTAAATCCTAGCAATGAATAGCTTGGTATTGTAACCCTAAGGGTGCAATAGCGACATACATACCTTGGTAATAACCAACAACTCTCTAATTAGACTTAAGACTTGCTCAACAAGAGGAAAATCATGCCTGGTACTGGAAACATACACTGGGCTAGTGAAGTCATGGATCTTAGAGGGGAACCTACAATCATTACTTTATTAAACCAGCATAAGCTCTAAGTACATATAAACATTTGTCTTTATAGCCACAGATGAATGTAGTTCTGCCTCAAGGAAACATCCCTTTTCAACAGGCAGAGACCATTACAGGAAACCAAATGCAATCAAAATGCAGAGTTGTGGAGCTCAATCCTGATGTATACATCTTCAGCAAACTCTCCTGCACCAAGGCCCAGGGATCATGGTGGAGAGAAGCAGAGGTACAGTAAGTATATTGTATACTATGTCTCCTGGGAAGTTCAGAAGCTACACTCATGTGGCAGAAATTTCCTACCCAATGTATTTGCAGCATGAGTCCTGTCATTGGACAGGGAAGAGGGAGGCGTTGGGAGTTGGGAGGAGAGAGAGAGGACATGAAGGAAGGAGGGAGAGGCGAGATGACTGCTGATGTATACCCACGGGGTTTCTAGCAGTCTCAGGTAGCTATTCATATCAAAAGGTTAGTATAGATGGAATAACTTGTCTAATATGTGTGGACATCTTGTAATTTGAGTATTTGCTGATATATAAATCTGTTTGGTTAATCTTAAGCTTTAGAGTTTTACTTTACTGGGTTACTAGGTTTTGCTGTATCTAATCTTGAGGACGACGGGTTATTGTCTGGGGCTAAGCTGAACTTCGTGTGGGAGCGTTGGAGTTGGCCCAGGGGCCATGCCTAGAGCTGTAGAGACTGCAGAGCTGGTGGGCGGAGGCAACAGCCACGCCAGTGTCCCGTGGGTCCCAGGCTGGCGCTACTGAGGTAGCCCATTAGTGCGGGAACTTAGTGCTGGGAGCCAGCGGCCCTCCATTTTGAATATTTCCCACTACATACCTATACCATCTTATCAACATGACTTCTGAACCATGAGCAGAACATGGACAACAACAAACAGGCTAACGTGGATTGGGGGAAGGGGAGTCAACCCTACACAAAGATCACAGAAAGCTAAGGAATGCTGAAAGTGGAAGAATTAGCTTTCCCCAGGGAAGAGCATACGACTTGGTTATACAATATCAAATATTCAGCCCTGAAAACATGCATACAAATATTTTTTTACAGACTGAAAAAGACATATATGTACAAGTATATGTATGTATTTGGTATCTGCAGATGGGATGGATCTGTAAGTAGTGCAGTCTCTGGATGGCCTTTCCTTCAGTCTCTACTCTACTCTTTGTCCCTGCATTTCTTTAGAAAGAGCAATTTTGGGTTAATATTTTTTGAGATGGGTGGATGGCCTCATCCCTCAACAGGGAGCCGTGCCTAACCTCTGGATATGGTCTCTGCAGGTTCTCTCTCCCTTTTGTTGGTTATTTCAGCTAATGTCATCCTCTTTGGGTCCTGTGGAGCCACTTACTTTCCTGGTATCTGGGACTTTCTAGTGGCTATGCCCAGTTCCCCATCACGTACTGCTACACACTTCTTTTCAGTTTCCTGAAATTTTGTACATCTCCCCTATCTCCTCCCACACCTGAACTCATCCCCCATTTTTCTTCCCTTCTTTCTCCCTTCCAGGTTCCTCCCTTCCTCTACCTCCTGTGATTATTTTGTTTTCCCTTCTAAGTCGGACTGAAGCCCCCACACTTTGGTCTTCTTTCTTCTTGAGCTTCATATGGTCTGTGAGTTGTGTCATGGGTATTCTGAGCTTTTTTGCCTAATATCTACTTAACAGTGAGTACATGCCATGTGTGTTCTTTTGTGACTGGGTTACGTCACTCAGGGTGATATTTTCTAGTTCTATCTATTTGCCTGCAAATTTCATGAAGTCATTGTTTTTAACAGATGAATAGTACTCCACTGTGTAAATGTACTACATTTTCTGTATCCATGCCTCTGCTGAAGGACATCTGGGTTTATTCCAGCTTCAGACTTTATAAATAAGGCTGATATGAACATAGTAGAGCACGTGCCCTTGTTATATGTTGGAGAATCTTTTGGGTATATGCCCAGGAGTGATATAGCTATTACTGATATCAAGAAATGCTTGCTGACAGGAGCCTGATATGGCTGTCTCCTGAGAGGTTCTGTCAGAGCCTGACCAATACAGATGTGGATGCTCACAGCCAACCACTGGACTGAGCATGGGGAACCCAGTGGAAAAGTTAGGGGAAGGAATGAAGGAGCTGAAGGAGTTTGCAACCTCATAGGGAGAACATTAATATCAACCAATCAGATACCCTTCAGAGCTCCCAGGGACTAAACCACCAACTAAGGAGTACACATGGAGGGACCCATGGCTCCTGCTGCATATGTAGCAGAGGATGGCCTTATCTGGCATCAATGAAAGGGGAAGCCCTTTGTCCTGTGGAGGCTTGATGCTCCAGCCTGGGGAAATGCTAGGGCGGTGAGGCAGGAATGGGTAGGTTGTGGGAGCACCCACATAAAAAACAGGGGGAGGGGGATGGGATAGGGAGTTTTCTGAGGAGAAACTGGGAAGGGAGATAAACATTTAAAATGTAAATAAATAAAATAACCAACAAAAATAAGTATATGTATGTAATTACAATTAATTTAAAAGATGCATACATTTTTAAAAAGCAAGTAGACATATTTGGGAGGGTTTGGAGGAAGAAAGGCAAAAGGGAAAAATGATGGAATTATATTATAATCTTAAAAATAAAAGGCATTTTAATGTATAATTAAAGTAAAAAATTTAATGAGAAACAGCAAATAAAAAAACTGGTAAACACAGAACATCAAAGAGACAAAAATACAAAGTGTGGAGGCTGTACAATGTTCATGGATCAAACTGTAGACTTAGCACAGTGATCGTCAATAATACAATCACGTTCTCTGTTCAAGTGGATAAAGTAAGTCTCATATGCAATCTAGAATGGAAGGTCAGAGAGATTGCAGTCTGGCTATGGTGATCCTGGACAGACAGGGGAGCAACAAAATCTGTTGTTCTAGTGACCACCATGAGTTCTGTGGTCAGTGGGTGGAGAAGACAGGATAAAGCAGAGGCCAAAGCAGGTGACACTGGTGCTTCAGGTGATATCACAGCCTCAGTATGATCTATAAAAGAGCTGTGGATAAGCCCTGGAGGACGTGTCTCTCGCTGCTGTCTATGCCGCTCTGCCTCGGAATGCCTTCTGTTGAAGTGTGGCACTCCAGAACTTAGCAGCAAACAGACTGGAAAATGGATAGTCTAAAGTAAGTTAGTGTTAAATGGGGTAGACTGGGCCCAATAGGAACCGGAAGTCCCTGTGAGTTTAGGTGTATGGTTGTCTGGAGATCAGCATCAGGTTAGATGAACCAAGTATTTAGCAGGATGCCCCCACCAAAAAAAAAAAAAGAAAGGCAGAGAGAGTTTGAGTCAGATTAAATTCTAGCCTAATGGAGGACAGAGATAAGAGATTAGGTGTCCCAGGGTGTGGTGATTTGGAGGTACCTTTAGAATGTCATTCATTCTGGTAAGAACAAAAACTCACACAGTTTTTCCACATGGGACTTGTGGTCAACTCTGGTAGTGCAGATAGAGTTTGGAGACGTATGATTCAATTCTGCATACACTGCTCTTTGCTACTTTAAACATCAGAACATGACCGTATCTCCATTCCTACTAGACATGTGAACTTGTTCATGGTAGTTTCATTTGTTATATCTCTAGACTGAGGACAAATTGTATTTCAGTCAACTTTTGTATGGGTCAATAAGTTAGGGTGCCTTTTAAATATCATGTTGCCTTACAGGAAAGCCCTGTGAAGCTTGGATGCATGCCGTAAGCATCAAGCTGAATGTAAGAGTCTGTAGAAAGGACCAGATGCGATGCTATACCTGTGTCCATAGTTTTAGGCACACAGATGAGAGACATTCTTTCTAGATAAGGGGGAGGGGTTGTGATTAGAAGGGTGATGGGTAGCGTTGGGGTGTGGATAGCTCTGTTTCTGATTACCACCTACATATCTTCTAAAGGTGAGCTACTCATGAAATACTGACAGACACTTCATATGTGAGTTCAGTTTTATAACATTTGATACTGCTATCTCTTAGTGTAGGATCAGAGTTCCAACTAATCACACAGTATCTAAATATTTAAGTCTAACATTCAATCTTTGGAGCCCCCAAAATGAGGCCCTTGACTTTTCCATCCTGGCTGGTGATACAGTGTGTTGTATGTTTCAGAAGTGACTGAGAGCCTATGTGCTTAGTGAACAGATACTCTGGGGTTGCAATGACTTGTGTTGGTGGGCTCAACATCAAGCTGAGTGTAAGAGTCTGTAGAAAGGACCAGATGCGATGCTATACCTGTGTCCATAGTTTTAGGCACACAGATGAGAGACATTCTTTCTAGATAAGGGGGAGGGGTTGTGATTAGAAGGGTGATGGGTTTTTATTTTCAGCATGTTGCTAAGCATGTCATGGAATGCTGTGCAAAGTTTCATTTGAGAATGCCAGAAGTGAGTGTTGACATCGTGTCTTGCAGAGTGGTGCCTGAGTCTGGATTTGTGGTCTCCTCAGATCAGATTCCTTTCCTCAGGATGTGTTGCCTAGATTGTTCCTGACAGACCTTATCTGTGTATCATGCAATGTAATGGAATCTGTGTGGCTACATCAAGTCAAACAACTGGTATCAGCCCCAGCTCTCTTCTGCTGCCCCAGCCACCACATCCTAGCCACATGAGGCTGTAAAACATGATGGTAAGAGGGGTTTGGGCTTTGCTGGTAGCTAGGTTGACTCACCATTCACTTCTCACCACAGAATGACCTCAGTCTGACTCACAGCAGGCCCAAATGCTCTCCAAATTCCTCCAGGGCTGTCCAGGGCCCTATGCATTTGAACCTTGTGAGCAGGCCCTTCTCCACTAGCAGAGGCAAGCGCCCGGGCTTGTTTCTTTAAAGGTACTCCAGTTTGGCACATGCGAACCCTCAGAGAAATTGCTCAGAACATGACCCGAGTTCTCCACATCTCTCTCCCAGAAAACACGTGTGCATCTGACATTTGGTTTTTATTATGCTGAGAGTACAAGGAGCATCAGAGTTTTATTCAAAGCCCATGACATGATTGGATGTATATATCCTGATATACACACACAGCAGTCAATGTCACTAAGTATGTCATGGAATACTCTGCACAAAGTGGGAATGATTGTGTTTGAATGTATGTGCTACATCTGTGGTGTTTGTTTTATGTGTGGTATATGAATGTAGTGTTATGAGAGTGTGTGTGTGTGTATGAATGTGTTTGTATGTGTGTGCGGTGTATGTGGAGTGTGGGCATTGATTTTGTGTGTAGTTTATGTGTATTGTGTGAGGTGTGTGCATAAAGAGAGTATATGTATTATATTGTGTACTCTGTAGTGTGTCATGTTTGTGTATTTTTTAGAATATATGTGGTGCGTATGTAGTGTGTATGGTCCGTTGTGTAGTTTGTGTGGTACATGTGTATAGTGTGTGATATGTGTGGTGCTTGTGTATTATGCATAGGAATCTTGTGATGTGATGCTTAAGGAGTATGTATGCATGGACAGTATCTGTAATGTATGTATAATGTGGGGTGTGTGTGTGTGTGTGTGTGTGAGTGAGCATGTGCACACATGCGCATGCGCATTTGTGTATATACACACCTTAAATTTACTTTCATACTAGTTCATAGTATAGTGTAAAGACTGGCAGGTATGAAATCTAGGTTAAAGGACCTTGAGCCTCAGTTACTCATAGTCCAGGAACCCAGTGCACAAAGTAGGGCCACCATGTTTGTTCTTGGACTTACCAAGACAGTAAGGACTACTCAGAGAGCCCTGGGTAGGTGACACTCATCTTGTCTCTGTAGCAATGTTCCTTTCTTAAGCTTCAGTGAAGCCAATATATTGATAGACAGGCCTGGCCTCTGTACTTTGGCTAGTCTGGACAGAAGCAGCCTTTAATGAGAAGGCGTCAATCTACTGGGTGAAGCAAAGGCCCAAATTATTTTAAAAATAATAGTAAACTAAGTATAGTGATAATAATAACTGTGGAAAGCATTGGTCTTTCTAAGGATTTGTTGTGAATCAGCCTGTTTTAATGGACTTGTACAGTCCCATGAGCTCTGCTGAGGAGAAATCCCACAGGTATACCTCATGATTCAAAAGAGAGGAAAGAGAGATGCCAAAAAGGCAAGGTGTTTGATGTGAATTCATCCTGGATCTCACTGGAGTGAGGAGACACTCCATCCCAACACTTATGTGCAGATACTTGATGAAATGAGCTGATCAGCTTTCATGGTAGACACACATGGTAACACATGCATACTTGGTTAAATTGCTCATTGGGAGATATGAAATGTAGAAGAAACTTAGACTGAGTCTAACTGAGTAATGTGAACTAGCTTCCTTGTTTAGATGAGCCATGCCCTGGCATCCTGAGCTTTATATTCTCCTCAGTGACATATAATTGGGCAAGATACAAAAACACAAGAGATAATACTAGTTGATGCCATAGATGCCTGCAACTGAACGAAGTTTTTGAAACAGTAGACATGGTAATCAAACCCTGCTACACACATCACTTGCACCTTCTCTTATGCATTCCAGACTCAGAGAGCACACCCCTAACCCGTCCCTTCATGTACCAGCACCAGTGCACAGGGATACCCAACTGCATGGCAAGTCCACACACACTGTTACCACCAAAACCACATTACCGACCCAGAAAGTGAAAACCACAATGGAAACCCAGAGGGCAGAAAAGACAACTATGACGTTTGCATGAAGTTAGAAACAGTATTTCCATGAGGGCATATCTGGAATGAGACTGCAGTAGAATACTGAGCTACAGAGCTGGCAGAGCCTGGAAGGACATCAGTACCCAAGGAGGAGTGAGGCCAAGCTTCTCTGCTTCTCCAGACCTCCTGGTCAATGTGTTTTATACAAATAAGTCTTTACAGAGACGAACATAGCCTAACTTAAATAACAGAGCTGCAACTGTAGAAAACTGTGAGATGAGAAGTGGACAAGCTTGACAAGAAGGTTTGAAAAAGTCAAGTAGAAACCTATTTTGGAAGAGTGTGGTAAGGGTGCTAACGTTTATGTGACAAAACACTCCACAAGAGGAATCAAAGTATGACTTCTTAAGATTGTGTGTCCAGCCAAGAATAAAGATGCCTATAAATGAAATAAAACTCAGCCCAGAAATATACACATTTTCTCTCCCCAAACCATGATCAAATAAATATTCTTTGAAGTTGACATAAAAACTCAGAAACAGCCTTAAATTATGTGAGTCACTTCATAGTATTCATCTTAAACAATAGGGAAATTCTTACAGCTGAATTGTTAGGGTGAGTGATCAAGGCATTGCTATGGAAACCATACTCATAAGAATGAATTGCAGCCATCACAACAAAGGAGACAACTAGAGAGAAGGCACTACAGAGACTTTCCTACCAATATTTGAACAGTGTGATTTAAGGTCAACCCATAATAAAATGAGACCTGTTTTTTCTTTGGTAGTTTTTTCCCCCCAAAACAGCTTTAATCTTATTTTGTATCTCCAAGGAAGACCTTAACTCCTCTATGTCTTGGCTTCCTACTATTCTATGTCTAGATACTATGAGCCATGTAATAGTACTTCTAGCAATTAAGTGATAACCCTGGGTTATTTAATAGTGTTTACTTGGTTAATTAAGGTGACCTAAGATTGTATTAATATCATGTAGATAAGTTTAAAATAAAAAAACTGGTATAATAATGAGATTTATCTTAGAAAAATGTACATTTATATATGGTGTGTGTGTGTGTGTGTGTGTGTGTGTGTGTGTGTGTGTGTGTAGCTTCTTTATGTAACCTAGTTGGAATTTAGCAGTGCAAGCTATATAGTTATGAGTCAGTGAGGAAAGTCAGGGGACACCTAGCAAAGAGGATATGTCAGGTCCTATGGAAAGATGTGGAAAAGGCAAGGTAGGTTGGGATGGTTGGTGGTCAGAAAGCCCAGCAGAACTCCAGACAGTTGTGTGGAGGGGTGGGGTTGGCACATGTGCAGTCTGGGTGACATGGAAGGGAACTTCAGGGCAGGCTGCCAACCTCACCCTGGTTGCATTTTGTATCTGCCTCTAAAACCACCTCTTGAGTGCCCCACGCTCAGTCTCCAAGTCAAATTGACCTACTCCTTTCCAGAAGACCCAACAAACTTGCAAATGGTGGCTTTGGCTCCCAGACATCTCCCAGACATGGCAGATCAGAAAAGGTCAAGTGCTGCAGAGGTGACTGCAAGCCCAGGGTCTGAGAGGCATGGAGTCTGACAGGCACGGGGTCTCTGGCATCTGTGTCAGCATGGAAACTTTTCCTGCCCATTGTACACAAATTCACAAACTCCAGGATTGCTGTTTTGTTCATTTCCTGTCCCAGAATTTAAATTCCAGTGAAGAGAAAATTGCTTTAACATTAGCTCTTCGATACATTAAAGGAATATAAACTGAGGAAAAATGGGGGTCTTGATTATGCTCTTCTTCAGGCATCTGAAATTTACATCCAGGCACCACCTACTGAGCCCTAATCTAGTCCATATGGAGTGTTTTAATCCTGATAAATAATATCCTGGGTGAGCCAGGATCCTCTCATCCCTAATGAAACACACAGTCCTTCCAACTCCCAGAAGGAAAATCAGTCTGGAAGCTGTTGCTTACCCTGATCTTTCTAAGTGGTATGGTGTATGTGTGTAAGTGTGGTAAGTGTGTAAATATATGTATTGGTGTGTGTGTGTGTGTTGGTGTGTATGTGCAGTATGCATACGTGGTGTGTGTTTGTAGTATTTGTCTGTATGTGTGTAATATACATATGTGGTGTATGTTTATAGTATGGGTATGATGTGTGTGTCATGAGCATGTATGTATATGAATATAGTATGCTTATGTGATGTGTTTGTGTAAGTGTGTTAAGTATGTACGTGTGTGTGTGTGTGTGTGTGCATGCAAATGTATGGTGTGTGTTTGTAGTATGTAGGGGGATGTATGTACACTCACATGTATGTGCTTGGGATGTCTTACACATGCTTGACAAGTTACATGGCTCTCAGCAGATCCTTCTGGCTCCTCTACATTTAGGAAAAAAAATGAGGGGGAACTTTCTTCCACTTTTTCAGGGGTCTCTTTCAGAAACTGACTCTCAGTTTTTGTTATGCAGCTATGCTAATGACTTGAAACTACTGCATGTGTTTCAATGGGAAATAGCTTAAATACTTAGTGGTAGGTTAGGGGAAAATAAAACATTTTAAAAACTATCCCCACATTTCCACAGTTAAAAAAATTCACAGGCAAAGCATCTAGTTAAGAATTCAATTCAGTTTTTCCATAAACTTTTATTTTTCCCCCATCTTTTTTTATTGGAAATTTGCCCAGTAAGCAAAGTTTGGCTGCAAAGAGGCAACATTGAGATGGATACAATGTATCCTGGTCCCGTAAGCTTTCAGGTTCTCCTGGAAACAGCCCCAGGAGGTATCACTTTGAAAGCACAAGTAGTAAGACTTTTTTCTTTGGCAGAAGTAGAACAGAGTCCAAGAATTGCAGGAGACTCTTAAAATTGAGAAGACTTTTGGGAAAGTGGGAGCCAGGGGCAATTAGCTTCCTGCAGCCATTGCTGAAGAAGCAGGTCTGTCACCCAGACCACTGTGAAATCTGCAGAGCTGAGGCGTCTGGACATGGCTGGGGACAGAGATGAAGGAGGAGCCATAGCTATCAGATGAGGCATCACCGTGATAAAGAAAGAATACACACAGAGATATAAATTTCTCAATAAAATATTTGCACACCTAAATCAAAACCATCTAGAAAAGACCATCTACCAGGATTAGCTTCATCCCAGAGTTGCAGAAATGATTCAACAAACATAAATCAATAAACTTATTCCACCAAATAGACATAGTACAAGACAAAAACAAACAAACAAACAAACCCCACCGTTACACTAGACGTAAAGATGACCTTTAATGAAATAGGACATCCCTTCATAACTAATATTCTGGAGAGTCTAAGGATATTAGATACATATCTAAACACAATAAAGGCAGTTTACAGCAAGTTCAAGACATCATCAGCAAACATTATCTTAAATGAAGAGAAACGCAAAGCATTTCCACCAAAATTAGGAACAAGACAAGGATTTCTACTCTCTCTATACCTATTTAATAGTATACTTGAAATCCTAGCAGCAATGAGACAAGTGAAGGAGGATAAAGGAAGAAGGCAAAGTATACCATTTGCTGATGATACACACAGATGACTCTAAAGACTCCACCAGGTAACTTCTACAGCCGATAATCACTTCAGCAAAGCAACAGAGTATACAATTAACATACAAAGTTCGTAGCCTTTCTATATACAAATGACAACATGTTAATAAAGACATCAGTACCTTTCACAGTAGCTTCAGATAATCCCTTGAGATAACTTCATGCAAGCAACTGACAGGATTGTTTAATAATGTCTTTAAGATATTAAAAAAAAAAAAAAATTAAAGAGGACACCAGGAGAAGTAATCTCCCTTGATCATGGATGATTAACATTAATGTTGTGAAAATTGACAATCTTACCCAAAGCAATCTACATATTCACTGCAATCATCATTAAAATTTGAACACAATTCTTCAAAGAAATTAAAAAGAAAATTTTTAATTTTATACGGGAATATCAAAAAACAAGCAAACAAACAAACAACCACAGAGCCAGTATAACTAAAAACCTAGTGTAAATAACAAAAGAACTACTGGAGAGATCACCATCCCAGGCTTCAAGTTGCATTACTAAGCTGTTGTAGTGAAAACAGCATGGCATTGGCATAAAGGCAGATGCATTATGAATAGAATAGAATTGAAGACCCAGACATGATTCCATGTGCTGTGGATATCTGATTTTTGTCAAAAAGAGAAGAAGAAGAAGAAGAAGAAGAAGAAGAAGAAGAAGAAGAAGAAGAAGAAGAAGAAGAAGAAGAAGAAGAAGGAGCAGGAGGAGGAGGAGGAGGAGGAGGAGGAGGAGGAGGAGGAGGAGGAGGAGGAGGAGGAGGAAAAGAAAAGAAAAGAAAAGAAAAGAAAAGAAAAGAAAAGAAAAGAAACAAACCCAAAACACACACTGAAAGAAAGTCAACATCTTTGACAAGTGATTGTGGTCGAACTGGACAGCAATATGAAGGAAAATGAAAACAGATCTATATCTATCACAAAAATCACTTCATATAGATCAAGGACCTTAACCTCAAACCAGGTATCTTGAATCTGGTAGAAAATAAATAGGTTTGAACTCATTGGC
Source organism: Rhabdomys pumilio (assembly GCA_030674055.1). Classification (NCBI taxonomy): domain Eukaryota; kingdom Metazoa; phylum Chordata; class Mammalia; order Rodentia; family Muridae; genus Rhabdomys; species Rhabdomys pumilio. The sequence goes on from JANHMN010000004.1 coordinate 155,068,933, forward strand.
ACAGAAATGGACCTTCTGACTGGGGCACTGTTAGCACAGACAATAGACCAACAATTAACACATGGAAACTCATGAGACTAAAAAGCTTCTGTACAGCAAGACACCATCATTTGAGCAAAGCAGCAGCCTACATACTGGGAGGAAATCTTTACCAGCTGTACATCTGATAGAGGGTGGGTTTCTAGAATCTCTCTCTCTCTCTCTCTCTCTCTCTCTCTCTCTCTCTCTCTCTCTTTCTCTCTCTCTCTCTCTCTCTCCAAAAACAGGACAAAACAAAAATATCAAGAAAACAAATTAAAACCTGGGTGTAGAACTAAAAAGAGAATTCTCAAAAGATGAAATACACATGGATGAGAAGTGATTAAAGAAGCTCAACACCCTTAGTCATCAGGAAAATGCAATTTAAAGCTACTTTGAGAATTCATCTTACACCAG
>JANHMN010000004.1:155077094-155110794 GCA_030674055.1 Rhabdomys pumilio
TAACTGTTTTTATAGGTAATGTGGTTGGATAGAACCACCTGACATCATTTTTCATCTCTAATTTAATTATAATTTTCCTGTATCATTGTGAACCACCACGAAAAATACTAAAAATTCTTTAAATTAGAAATGAATCTGGCTTGATCGTTATTGAAATCGTTATTATTTTTTAATGCTTAAACGTGGTTTAAAGGGGCTGGAAAGATGGCTTGGTGGTTAAGAGCACTGATTGCTCTTCTAGAAGTCCTGAGTTCAATTCCCAGCAACCACATGATAACTCAAAATTATCTATGATGGGATCTGATGTCCTCTTCTGTCATGCAGACATACAGGAAGACAGAGCGCTCATATACATAAAAATAAATAAAACAAATAAAAAACTATGCAAGTTTACAGAAAGGCAAAAATTACCCCAAAATAAGTCAAAAGGAAGTTGGTTTGCTGTATTTGTATTAAGTCCAGTTCATATTGTTCACAGAAAAAAAAATCAAGAAAATCCTTCCTGCTGAAGCTCAGAAGCCAGACATGCCTGTGGTACTTGGGAAAGTCTGCCTGGCGTTTCCAGTAATTCCGCTGTGGGCACACAGTCAAAACTACCAGCCTATAGGCTCTGGTTTCTACTGATTCCATCTGCAGTCACAGTTGACCTGAGGAAGAAACCAAACCAGAGAAAATGAGAAGCTTCAACGTAGAGGCGATGGGATCCAGATTGACTTCTGTAGGCAGAGTCAGAGGCCGGGGTGGACCCTCTGCTAAGCAGGGAGCCTTGGCTGTCACTGTTGGCTTCTCCTTGAGGGCCAGGCAAGGGAACTTGGCTACATTTCTGCTCAGGCAGCATTTTCTCCTGGGCTTCATCTGTTTGTGTTCTAAGTATTCAAACATTCACTCCTATTCCTCCTGATAATGGGATAATGAGATACCAAAGCGTCACTCCTATCCTGACCCCTTATCCTATGTGTGCTAATGAAAATAGGCAAAGTTGTCCGTCCTTTATGTAAGGATATTGGAGGATCTAGTGCCAAGCCCAACAGAGGCTCTTAGGGAAATAAAGGCAAACTCATCAGAGTGGAACGTGGTCTGTGCACATACAGAGGTAACAACTCTTTCTGCCACACAGCAGGGCCTCATGCACACCCCAGGAGCATGGTGAGTTACCCTCTTCATACATTTGATGATAATTAGGTTTTTTTTAAAATACTCTTCGTTTTTGTGTGTAAGAGGAGCTGCGCACTGCGGAGTTGGGTATGTTCTCTCCTCGTTTTGATCCTCTGTGTGGCAAATACTTCTTGGAAGCCAGCTCTGCTTTCCACTGTCTCCTGTCTGTGCCCAGCCTTCTGGCAGCAACTAGGGTCCTCTTGGTCCTTGGGTTTCATCTTATTTGACGTGATTCTGCCTATTTTGTTGGTTTTTAACCTACTCAGATTTCTGATACGTCTTGACTTTTTGCCTTTGAACATCTTCTCTATTTCAGAAAATTCCCCATTGTCATCTCTTCCACTAGGCCGTCTGCCTCCCAAGCAGCATCTTCAGGCGGGTCCCCGAATCTTATGCTTTGTGAGTTCCAGCTGGATCCCAAAGCGGTGCCTGCTGTGTGGGACTCCAGGTCCCAGCTGAGCTGTGCTGACACTGCTTCCTCCTCGCTGGGCTTCTTTCCTTTTCAACTTCCCTCTATTTTCTAAACTGACTTTTGACTGCTCGGCACTCATGAAAGCTTTAAACATTCAACCCTGATTTATTTTTTACCATCCCTGTACTAGTCTCAGTCTCTTTGTCAGCAGTGGGTGTGGGTTCCTCCTATATCATCCCATGAACAGTCGGAGTCCTGTCCCATGAGGCTCCAGTCCTGCCTTCTACCCAGAGACACTTGTGTAGCTCCAGAACCTTGAGGTGATCTGTGCTGGCTCTAAAGCTTCTCGTGATGAAAACGGCCTCCTCTCAGGTCTCGTGGTTGACTAAGCGTCTTCAAAAATTCTTCCCACTTTTAAAGAAATTGATGTCCCTGTTTTCATTACTCTGAGGAGTCTGTCTTCGTCAAACCAGTTCATAGCAGTCCTTAGTTTTCTTAAGAATATCCTTCTAGGCTACAGTTTGCTTGAAATCAAGCATCAGTGTTCTGTTGGTTGACTCTTGCAGCTTCTCAAACCGGCAAATCACCAGAGAGGATATTTTTGTCTGAAAAGCAACAGTTAATAAATAAAGCAAGCAAATAAATAAGCAAACAAAAAAAAGATACCTTTGTTCAGACCACATGAGATGTATTAGAGAAATCCAAAAAGAGTAGAGAAACTTATTATTACCATCTTAGTTAGACATCTTAGACAACCAGGTTTATGGTCCAGACTTGTCAGAGTTGGGGCCTCAGCTTTTCAGAGCCACATAGACCAAGATTAATATAAAATATTATAGTTAATATTTTAAAAATAACAATGAGAAGACATGGGAGCTGGAGACACAGGACTGGGCAGTTAAAAACACTGACTGTTCTAGGGGACACAAGGGCAATCTTGAGCACCCACATGGTAACTCCAAATCCAGTTCTTCAACACCAAGCCTTTGGGATCCATTTGCTGTAAGTGCTGCTAATATCATTAAGCCTATGGCCTAGGCCTGCTGAAATTTCCGGAGAGTCATCTGAAATAAAATAAGTGCATGACTGGAGATCATGGAATTTTGTTGGAAGTAGGCTCGTTCTCAGTTCCACTCTTCCTTGTTGTCACAGCTCTCTCCTCTTCTCTGACACAGCACCCACCCACATACTGTCTGACAAACACCTGCCTTCACCTTGACCTGTCTCTGACACACTACTTGCGTGAGGAGACTTCTTACCTGCCCCTCAGCATTCCATGCATGTGTTTCTCCCATTTGACGTCATTGTTCAAGAAAGATTCATAGGAATCAACTCTGAATCAAAATTGTGAGGCAACTGTACCTGAAATGGCTATTGTCAGAGAAGATGTGGGACAGAGAACAGTCCTGAAGAGACACCCTCGCCTGCATGCTGTTCTTGGCAGTCTCCATGAGCTCAGTCCAAGGACAGATCTCATTACCACACACCTCTGACCCCAAGTGAAAAACCCACTTTCTAACGGGCTCCAAAGTGCACACTTAAAGGACTGTGCACAGGGCTTGGACCAGCTGAGAGGAGTGTTGTGAGGAACGCTGTGCTTTCTGATGTTTTTCTTTTACCCAAGCTGAGGACAGGATCGATCCAGAATCATTCATTTTAATAGCTCTGGCACTCACATCTCTGAAAGCATATGAAGCTAAGGACTCATATATTATTAAAAGCAGCAGCTGTGGGCTGCTACACGTGTGTCTAATAAGAACAGCTTCCTCCGTGTTGTGAGGACCTTGTTGAACACTGTTTTGGACGGGCCGGGTCCACCTACGCACTGGCTACTTGCTACTGCTGGTGTGGAACAGGATCAACTCAAAATCTTGAAGCTGATGGCTGTTGACACTGATACAGAACATTAGAAGAAAGCCTGGAAAAAGGGTTTAGATAACCAAGCCAACATTCTAACTTTTCCACTAGGATGTCAGTTTTTATATTCACAGACCTCAAAAAGAGGCCAGGAGCTTAGAGAACCCTGGATCACTCAAATAAAAGCCCCAAAGCATAGAATCTGAGAAGCCATTAATGGGTGTAAAGAGGGACAGGAGATGGCTCAGCGAGCGAAGAGCTTGCCTAAACTTCAACAGAAGAACTCACGTGAGCAACATAACGAGCAGGGTAGAACATGCTCGTTATCTCAGTGTGGGGTGACAGGGCCAGAAGGTCCCCTGACACTCAGTGCCAGGCATGCTATGCCAGCTGATGGGACCCATGGCAATGAAAGATCCATGGGAAGCACAGGTTACCACCATCAGCGACACAGAGTGGCTTTGCCTCCTGCACATATGAATGGTCCATACTTGGACTTAAGGGGAATGATTCTGTCCTGGCCACCATATGTCAATCTACTTCTAAATCTCCTATTGTAAAACAGAAATATTAAAGTTATTGTACTGAAATTGGTAAAAAAAAGATTTGTTGCTTCTGAATTCTGGCAAAACAAACACACAGTTAATTCAGCAGGAATGAGAGTGCAGATGTCTTCTTGGGTTTCAGTCCCTCTGGCTTAGAAGTTGAGTTATTTCTTCCAATTACCAGATCTCACAATTCAAAACCATCAGCATAAGCTATACAAAGTGATAATGTGTGATCATTGGTTTATAGCTAGGGGTCTTCCAGAACCTTCTATTTGTGTTACAACAGAGGGAAGTACATTTAAAATATAAATAAGCTTTCTGTAACCATTGGTCAGGTGGGATTTGTTAAGCAAAGCTTTGGAATTAGACATAGTTTTCCTGTGATGTTAACTTGGGCACTCTGAGGGCTGGCACGGTCTCAGTGATGCTGTGGGCTGCTCTTTGCCTCCCCACGGGCACTTTCTGATCCTCCTGGTGTAGACTGTGGCCTTTCTTGTGTGTGTCATTAGGAGGTTTAGGAGGCTGTGGTCTCTGGACATGTGAGCTATATGTTTCTTAAGGTTTGAGTGTTGCTCTGTGGTCTCTGAAAATTGAAGACACAGCAGGTCTCCCCATCTTGACTTTGGCAGAGAAGGACCCTGGGCCTATTTCCTTTCTCAGGCCAAATTTGTGGAATAATTAAGCAGGGTGTGGTATTAGCCAGGGAAGAATCTATCCTAGGTCAAGAGTTTTGTCTCTTCAAGAGAGGACATTGTCTCAGGCAAGGGATGACTGAGATGAAGGACCCATGGGTATTGATGAGGCAGAAATGGTGCCTGAAGAATTAACACTTGATTATCCTCTTTCTGCTTCACAGTGAAGCTGGTGCAGTCTTGGGGTTGCCCATGTGTAGCCATGTGTCCTGTCCCAGAGAACGGCATCACTCAGGCAGAACTTGGTCCCAAGGATGCATTATTCCAGGGGAGAAGCACATTGCAGGCCCCCATAGGGCACAGCCAGGAGTCTGATTTCCTGAGCCCTCAGCCTATGGGTGCTAGTCTTAGACTCTGTAGGAAGTCCTCTTCACAGTCCTAATTATTCAAAACTAGCCCCCATCAAGTGTCTGTGCAGCCAGAAGAACCAAGGGTTCCTGCCTGATTAGCATGTATAAAGTTCCATCCTTGAAGGATGTTGTCCACCTAATGAAGGTATCATGGGTGCTCACACAAACCAGAGATTTGAAAAACCCCATCGATACCTTCTGTTTCACCCTGGGACTTGTGCTTGTAGATCATTTTTAATTGATAGCTACAAAAAACAGGGGAAAATCAGAGTGAGTGGGGGATGTCGACATGGGAGCATCCCAGGGGCTTGCTAGCTAGCTCATCTAGTCTCTTTGGCAAGTTCCAGGCCATAAGGAGACCCTGTCTTATAAGATGAGATGGCTAGCACCTGGGAACAACACCTAAATTTACCTGTGTCCTTCAAGTGCACATGTACACACATGTACTAGCACACACACATAAATAAATAAAATTCAAATGCAGATAAAGAAATGCTTGCAGGAACCATGTCATAAGTGACACCTAAGTAACATAAGTCAATGCAAGAAAAAAAAAAACAAAAGAAAAAATAGAAGTCAGCCAACAAGGGCTGATGGATATGATAGATCTTAGTTGGACAAATGGACTCAATGGCTCTTTGAAATGATCCAGTCATAGCACACAAAGCCTGACCCAGATTGAGATTTTAAAAAATGAAAGAAGTAATAATGTATTCAGTGTGAAGTAAGGCATGTACGTAAAAATCTCTAGTTTGGACATTTTGCCTATGATTTTACAATAAAAAAAAGTGATACTATGTACAACTGACTCATTCCTGAAAATATATACATTGACTGAAAAAGAAAGGTTCTGAGATATTCTTTATATATTTTTAAAAAAGAATAAAAAATTACCAGAAAATTCCAAATCTAGGCCATGTGAAAGGACAGTAAAAAGAGAAGGCATATAAATGAGAAAAGATGTAACATAACTGTCTTTAGTCCCTAAAGAGATGCAGTCTCTAAATGGTGCAGTCACCCTGGAGAACACGACGCACAGAAAACACCCTGCACGTAGGCAAACACGAGGCTCCGAAGTCTCCTTTGTCCACGTAGACTTGAGTTACGTCAAAAGTGGAAAATTGAAGTATCATTAGAAACAACATCAAAAGCATGGAAATATAAGAATGGAGTTAAGCTATATATTAAATACATCTACGTGCAGAGCAGAGCCCTGGCTACATGTACAGCATGAATGGCTCCCACATCATTGTGACCATGATTTTAAAATGTTATGAGGTTAAATTTTCCAATTGCCATATAGGCTTAAAGTCATCCTAATAAATGGCCCAGAGAGTCTGTTTAGTTTTTAAAATTTGACAAGCAGATTTCAGAATTACACAGGAATTCAAGGGATTGGGGGTGGGGAATCCTTACTTCACTGAGGGCTGGGATGTAGCATGTGGGGAGATTACCTGCCTGGGTGTTTGTGGCACCAGGTTCAATCCACAGCACCACAATATGGGAAAAATTATGTCATAGAATACCTGATTTCTAATCCACATGAAGGCCACAAAGTCAGGAGAGTGTGCCTGTTGCACAAACATGGGGACTGGGTTTATGTTTCCCAGCATGCACATAAAATGTCAAGATTGACAGCTTGTGTGTAATCCCAGTTCTGAGCGTTGAAAGGGGGAAACAAGCAGATCCTAGGGCCTTGCTGACCAACTAGCTAACAGAATTGACCAGAAACCATGTTGACCTCTGACCTCTGACCTCCACACATGGGTGAGTGTAGCTGCATATACACATGCAACACACACACACACACACACACACACACACACACACACGGCACATTAGGCCTGAGCATGTAAGATAAAACTATAAATTTCTTCAGGGAACCATGTTATGAAATATTTGAGATTGTGTGGATTTTCTTTTGCTTTTGTTTTTGGTTTTTTTAGATGACAGCCACATGTGGGGATAGAATATAAAGTGAGAAACTATTGAGAACTCTCACTATTCAAAACTAATTTAAACTAAACTAAGCAAAAGTTACTTAGATAACCAAACCATCTAAACACCTGAAATCTGAAATGCTCTGAAACTGGAAGAGCATAAACTTGAGGCCACAGAAAGAATCTTTAACAAACCCCGAGCTCACAAATATGTCAAGCTGTCATCTCATTACAGTTGCCCAACTGCTGAAGTAGGCATTAGAATCAGTCCTCATTTAGGGAAATCTGTAGACCAATGAGCTCCAGTGCCAAGAGCACATGGAAGTTGTTAATATTGAGTAAAGCGGACTCAGCAAGATAATCACCACGTGATCCTAGATTTTAATTTTTGTGACTGAATATATGTGAATGTGCGGTGGCACAGTTTGTAAAGCTAGAAGTAGAACCTTTGGAGGATAGAGGAGGGCTGAGGAAAAAGGAAGAGGGAAAAAGGAACAGCATAGACATGACAGCAAACCACAATAAAGACAAGGGAGGCGGGAGGCGTGGACAGAGACCAAGAGGAAGTGGGCGGAGCAACAAGGGAGACGGACCAATGAAATCAAAGTATGTATAAAAATACCACAATGGACCTCATCACTTTGGACGCTAATTTTAAGATAATAATATTAAAATAAAAAAGAAACCCTATACGTCAGTGGAACATTTGCTCAAATGATATTTTCACATCTAACTTTTGTCCAGGTCTCAGTTTGAGCTCACCTGACAGTGAGGCTCTATTTCAATGCATAGGGAAAAGAATGCTCTGGAGAAAGGCTTTCAGAAGCTCATTCTTATTTCTACACATTCCTCCTTTTAGCCACAAGGAAAGCTGAATTACTACCCACCAGGTAGATGGCAAACTGGCTGCTCAAAGCCTTGCTTTTCCAATGACTACCTGGCCAGTAAGGGAACAGCAGCAGCATCTGCTATAAAATTCCTGTTCTTGTCCCTTCTGGAATTAAGCTTCACCCTCAAATTCGAGAGCTAGATATTAATGGTAGCTAACAGAAAACTGAACAGGAGGGTCAGAAGTTTTGTTTAGAAGGAATTCCTTGGACCAGCAGACTGTGGCTGTGAGTAGTCAGCCACCCTCTTAGGCAATGTGCTACCCATAAATTTTGGACATTTATTTTTATTCTTGCCTATTTGGGGAAATCCATCATCACTTTTAGTCTGGGCACATCGAGGCAGTCCAGTGACGTGCCTTCCAGAAAGCCATCAGAGGAGAAAAAATTTAGCTAAACCTCATGTGAGTATAAGAGACATTGGAGAAGTAGTACATTCCATTTCCCATATATGGTCCTTTCTCCTCTCAGTGTTTATCCCTGGCTGGAAGTCATTTGTTAGAAGCCACCTGTTGACTTCAGCCAATGGGATTATGATTACAAAGGGTGTCAGGTACACCCAAGAGCTTGACCATTAATCTTCCTGTTCTCACAGGACTGATCCTTCCACAATCCTAGATTTCCAATCAGAGCAGAACAGACAGCCATGATCCTTAACCAGCTTTCACAGAACTGGGAAATGGAGGTAGAAAGTGCGGTAACAGATCTATGTCAGGTAGTGTGTAGCAGCTTTTCTCACTACCCGTGAGGGCATCACTGTCAAAACCAACAGTAACTTCTGCTCAGCGGTGGTATCACACATGACCACACCCCTGCACAAAACTGAGCTTCAAGCAGACATATACCACTACCTTTGCCTTCCACAGACAGACCTTAGTTATCATAAACCACATAGTAAAAAGCATCCCTTTAGTTGGATCTGTGCAGCTGCATGGTTCCCTGTGTTTTAAGATCTGACTTCTGGTCTCTGTCTTTCCTTGGGCTAGCTAGCTCCATTGTTTCTCTTTAGATCCTCCTCTGATATTTAGCTCATTTGAATCCCTCATCCTTCTCTCCCTCCCCCTTCCCCTTCCCCTCCTCTTCTCTGCTCTCCCACTCTCTCTCTCCCTCTCCCCCTCCCCCTCCCTCCTTCTCTCCTCATTCCTTATTCTGTTCTGGCAATGTTTCTTCAGCATTCAGGACATATCCAGTGTGCCAAGCTCCCCATCCCATGCCCCTGCTCATCACACAAAGTTCATGGAAAGGCTTTTGATGCCCATTCATCCTGTCCTCCGCTTCTATTTTTTTCTTTAAAAGCCTTTGCTTAGATGGAATGATCCCTGATGGAATCACATTTTACTGCCTGGCCATAGAATCCAGTATCTCCCACTCAGCCCTCCACTCATCACTTTAGAGTCTGCTTTTCAGTCACCAAGCTATACATATATCATTAGGTGTGCAACTACCATTCTGTTTGCTGAGACTGTGATGAACAAAGTGGATGAAGGCTGCAATTCCGTTAGATTTCGTTGATTAAACAGTAAACAACAGGGAGGGCGCTTGCCGATGTGAAGTGTGTAGAAGGCAAGCAGGGATGACAAAGGGTAACTGTTCACAGAAAGATAATAAAAATTCTTATAACTGGTTACGGAGAGCTGCATCTGAGCAAAGGTGAGGAGAAAATACACTGAATGGAGCCTTTAAATCAGGTTAGCATATTATGCCGCAATGGATACTTTCATATAAAGTTGTTTTCTTTTGAAAGATTTTATTTATTTTTATTTTATAACTATGAGTAATTTTCTGCATGTTTGTCTGTGTGTCATACGCATACAGTGCCCTGGGAAGGCAAAAGGGGGTGACTTTAGAGCCCCTGGAGCAGACATGTGTGTGAGCTGCTATGTGGGTGCTGGAAATTGAACCCCAGTCAAGTGGGAAAGCAGCCAGTGCTCTTAACCACTGAGTTATTTCTCCAGCCCCAGTGAAGTTTGTTGTTGTTGTTGCTTTGTTATGGTCCAGGGTTTGGGGAGGGTGCATGAAGAGAAGATGCTGACATACCACAGGATGCTGCAGGTGGCAGGCAGACTGGGATTGAGGTTATAGCACAGAGAGTGAAATTATAGGTGCTTCTGAGGTGGGGAAACTTTTGACCCACTTAGAGGGAAAAACCTGGGGGAGCCCACCAAGCCTCTCTGCACTTCCTTCCTGCTCACCCTCTTTAAAAAGAGAAGGGTCTGTTGATTGCCATTTTGTCCTATTGACAGAGTCCTTTGCCTTATAGAAGCTTGGCAATTTTGTGAGGTCCTATTTGTCTATAGTTGGTCTTAGTGCATAAGCCATTGGTGTTCTGTTCTGGAAATTTTCCCCTATGCCCATGTATTCAAGGCTCTTTCCCACTTTCCCCTCTATTAGTTTCATTGTGTCCAGTTTTATGTGGCGGTCCTTGATCCACTTGGACTTGAGCTTTGTACAAGGAGACAAGAATGGATCAATTTGCATTCTTCTACGTGCTGACCTCCAGTTGAACCAGCACCATTTGTTGAAAACACTGTCTTTTTTTCCATTGGATGGTTTCATCTCCTTTGTCAAAGATCAAGTGACCATAGGTGTGTGGGTTCATTTCTAGGTCTTCAATTTTATTCCATTGATGTACCTGTCTGTCTCTGTACCAATACCATACAGTTTTTTTTTTATCACTATTGCTGTGTAATACAGCTTGAGGTCAGGGATGGTGATTCCCCTAGAAGTTCTTTTATTGTTGAGAATAGTTTTTGCTATCCTGGGTTTTTTGTTATTCAAGATCTTTACCAATACTATATGTGATAGAGGGCTAATATCTAATATATACAAAGAATTCAAGAAGTTAGATCCCAGAAAATTGAATAACCCTATTAAAAATGGGGTATAGAGCTAAACAAAGAATTCTCAACTGAATGGCCAAGAATCACTGAAAGAAATGTTCAACATCCTTAGTCATCAGGGAAATGCAAATCAAAACAACCCTGAGATTCCGCCTTACACCAATCAGAATGATTAAGATCAAAAACTCAGGTGACAGCAGATGCTGGTGAGAATGTGAAGAAAGAGGAACAATCCTTCATTGTTGGTGGGATTGCAAGTTGGTACAACAATTCTGGAAATCAGTCTAGCAGTTCCTCAGAAAATTGGACATAGTATTAACTGAGGACCCAGCTATTCCACTCCTGTGCATATACCCAAAAGATGCTCCAACATATAACAAGAACACATGCTCCACTATGTTCATAGCAGCCTTATTTATAATAGCCAGAAGCTGGAAAGAACCCAGATGTCCTTCAGCAGAGGTATGGATACAGAAAATGTAGTACATTTACACAGTGGAGTACTACTCAGCTATTAAAAACAACGACTTTATGAAATTTTTAAGCAAATGGGTAAAACTAAAAAGTATCATCCTGAGTGAGGTAACTCAACCACAAAAGAACACACATGGTATTTACTCACTGATAAGTGGATATTAGCCAAAAGCTCAAAATACCCAAAATACAATTCACAGACCACATAAAGCTCAAGAAGAAGGAAGACCAAAGTGTGGATGCTTCCATCCTTTTTAGTTACTTCTAAAATTTACAATGATAGTCATTATAATTAGAAAAAAGTTTAAAGACATTTGTAGAGTATTTGGCATAATTCTAACACCTCTCTGGATGTTTTAACTTTGCATAGTGAGAATATAAATTTAAAGAATGCTCCTCTGTTGAGCTTTGATGCTGCAGATAATGCCGATAAAATTATCTGTGGCTTGAGGTCAGTATTTCCTTTTTGGTCAAACCTCAGGAATGGCATATATAGCTTGATCATGCTAGCCCTTCTTGTCTTGGAAATACTTTTATTCCTTCCAACCTGTTAAAGCTTGTCTATAACAACATCATCATGTTGGCAGTCAAAGTACATGACTTGAAACTGAAAATGGACCCCAAGACAGAATTATTAATTTAACAGGCTGGCAAGCCAAGGATGGGTAAGATTCTGCACAGACCTTTACCAACCTAAGACATAAGTGCATTGCTTTTGATCATGCATATTCTAAGATGGGTAAGGAAGGCATTCTTGTCAGAACCACCTAAGACAGACTCAGTCTGGTTTATGCAATAAAAAGGGGGAGATCTGGAGATCTTTAGGTGCTGCCTGGCAGGAATCTGACATTGGCCAAGGACAAGGAAATGGGGTGCTTGGAAGGAATCTGACTTTAGCCAAGAACAAGGAAAAGGACTTCAGGCAGGACTCTGATATTAGGCTATAACAAAGAAGTAATTTCAGGCAGGAATCTAAATCTTAAGCTAGAACAAAGAAGTAGGCTTCAGGCATGAAAATGACTTTGGGCTAGGACAGGGAAGTAGGCTCAGATAATTTGGTCATCCTGATAAGCCCTTAGAAATAGGGATCACAGGAATGATCACTAGACTCTGTTTATTGTCCTGCTTGTTTTTTTTTAACTATCTGGGTTTATTGTCTCACTTGTTCCTTGACTATTTGCATCTATTTTATTGCTAGTTCCTCAACCTAGAACTGACCTTAATACTTGCATGTAACCTAAACGGTATAAAAGCAAAAATAGGAGGAGAAGGAGGGATGAGATAAGAGGTTAATGAGGGGATGGGGAAAGAGGATAGCATCTGAAATGTAAATAAAATATTGAATAAAAACAGAAAAAAATAAAAAAAAGAGGGGACAAAATACTCATGGAAGGAAATACGGAGGCCAAGTGTGGAGCAGAGACTGAAGAAAAGGGCATCCAGAGACTGCCCCACCTGGGGATCCATCCCATATGCAGTCACTAAACCCAGATACTATTGTGAATGCCAAGAAGTGCATGCTGACAGGAACCTGTTATAGCTATCTTCTGAGAGGCTCTTTCAGAGCCTGACAAACACAGAGGCGGATGCTCGCAGCCAACTACTGGACTGAATGCAGGGTCCCCAATGAAGGAATTAGAGAAAAGACTGAAGGAGTTGAAGGGGTTTGCAACCCCATAGGAAGAACAATATCAACCAGCGAGACTCCCCCCCCAGTGCTTCTGGGGACTAAACCACTAACCAAGGAGTACACATGGAGAGACCCATGGCTCCAGCCACATATGTAGCAGAGGATGGTCTTGTTGGGCAACAGTGGGAGGAGAGGCCCTTGGTCCTGTGAAGGCTTGATGCCCCAGTGTAGTGTATTGCCATGGCGGGGAAACTGGAATGGGTGGGTGGGTGGGGGAACACCCTCATAGAAGCAGGGAAAGGGAGGATGGGATAGGAGTTTTTTGGTGGGGGGGGGCAGAAAAGGGAATAACATTTAAATGTAAATAAAGAAAATATCCAATTTTTAAAAAAAAGGAAAAAGAGGAGGTTCTTCCCACTCTTCCAGAGCCACACAGTGCAGGACTTTACATTCTGAAATAATTGTGTACTTACACCTTATTGGTAAACTTAAATACAACTTAATTTCGTGACAGGGACAGCTGGTTACCCATTTACAAGTCATTTAGAGAACAGCAATAACAGACTGTGTTATTGGGGAATAACAAAATTATCTGAGGACAGAATACAAATCTGGTACAAAATTATGTTAGTAAGTTTTCACTCTTTCGTAGTTTTTCAAATATAGAATTCTGATTGCAGAATCAAATTGAAGGGTCTGACCTCGTGTCTTATTTCATTTTAATGAAATGGGAAGATTTGAGTCAAAGAGAAATATTTTCAAGGATTTCATTTCTTATAATGGGGTTTTTCAGAGCGTAATGGAAATTTAATTAAATGCACATTGCTCAGCAAAGCCAATGATGGATGGGAAAATTTTTTGTGCAAAATACATTTGCCAGAGTCTTGCAGAAAGAGGTTAGGATGCATTTAGCTGAGACAGGAAAGCTGCTGGTTCTGTCCACCCCATCAACAGATATCGATGTTGTAAAGAGGAGAGCCCAAGGTCTAAGCCAGTTGACATGAGAACCAGATGTGGGTTTTCACAGAGGAATATTCCAGAAAAATAGGCTGTGGTCCGAGAAACCACTGGACAGGAGCACTGTGCTGCCTGAGCCTTCGGGGTGGAAACAGGCTGTGAGCTTGGAGCAGACCTTCCCTTCTACCATCCAGATTCATCTCAGGACCAGAGTCCTTGGAGAGCTAGTGTAGTTGATTGGAGCATGCTCTCACACATGGGCTGTTCTTGAATTAAATGAAGATAATTACTGCACACGGTGGCCATGGGTGCTGTGGTGGGAAGGGCTCCCAGAGTTTAAAGATGGGCCTTTTCCAGGTGCACTCTGAATTTCAGATGCTCCTCTGTGAGGTGTAATGAGCAGTTAACAGTACATCAGCAGACACACAGCCTGTTAGAATGTTCTGTGCCTTCCTGAGTCTGTGGGCTTTGGAAGCACCTTCTGAGGAAGCGTGTTGAGCACCATCAGTATGCCTGCAGGTGTTGTCTGAGCAAAGTAAGTCTAGGTTTCCTCAGGAACATGGAGAAGTGCCAGGTGCTGACACCTAGGGAATGTGGGCCACAGCTCAGCGGAGCAGCAGGAGCCTGGAGGTTTCCAGGGCTTCACGCCATGAGCTGATTCCCTAATGTCTCTTCTTTGTCTAAAGCTCAACACTGTGTGAGGTCTCCCCAGAACTCCATGCTGTGAGGCTTACTCCTATCATAACCACGCCCAGACAGTGCGATTAAGGGTGGACCAATCTGACCCCTGCAGCCTCAGGCCAAGCCCACCTGTGAATGTGGCTGGACCCATAGAGCTCTGGCTTAGAAAGGATGCAGTTTCCAGAAACTAGATCTCACTTTAGAAGCAGTCAAGACCAAGTTAGCAAGTTAGCTGCATTTCCAGTGTGTATATGCACTTGTGTGTTTTTGTATGTACAAGTGTCTATGTAAGTTCATGGAGTGCTATTTGTCAAACTGCTAGAAATATGCACATTTCTCTATATAATACATACAGAGATAAATGTCTCATATGTAATAATCAATAAATATATCTCAATTTATACAGATCCCTAGTACCCACGTGAAAAGCCAGATGTGCCAACTTTCCAGGTGTGTGTGGAACCCGAGTGCTGGAGAGGAGGTGATGGAGGTAGTCAGGTCCCTAGGGCTTGCTGAGCAGCCAGTGTAGTGAAAACTGCAAGCTCTGGGTTCAGTAAGAGGCCCAGTCTCAAAGAGAGCTGTGAGATTAGTGGAGGAAGGTGCCCAAAGTCAACATGTGGCTTGCACACACACACACACACACACACACACACACACACACACAGATGAATACACACGCAACAACCAACATACCCTCCACACATATACACTACATACCAAATAGAAGAAGAGGAGGAAGAAGAAAAGAAGGCGGCATGTCACAAACACTCTAAGTGGAGGACCGACCATTGCTGAGGCTGCCTGAGTATGAACTGAGCAGAGGGGACACACCCACGGAGGAAGAGCTTCTTTCTATTAACATTCTGCTAGAGAAAAATCCAGAGTTGGCTTGAAAATTTTCACCAGTTATAATATATTTTTACACCACAAAACATTTCCAGAAATTTACAAATAAGTTTAATTTTAGCTTTGCAGCCCTCTGTACGTCAAAGGCCAGGGAATGATTTTCGTGAGTGGAAATTCCTATAGATCCGGTGGAGAGCTTGACACTATTCTTAGAACTGCTGACTTGCTTAGAACACGGGGTGGGAGGTGTGTGGCACCATAACCAGCCTAGAAGCCAAATCTTCTTAGATTCTAAGACCTCTGAAGTTCTGACTGGTTCTCTTGTGACTGAGGACCTCTTTTTCCAAAGAACTCACCTTGCCTGACTCCCCAAGAGGCTCCTAAACTTTACAATCTCTCTCCCATGTAGACCGCCAACCCCATGTGGAGGCAGGGGTGTGTAGGACCCGGTCATTACTCTCCTCGGGAGTTCTGGGATCAAGCTGCCACATTAAGGTGAACCAAACCAGTGAAACTGTGACTATTTCTCTACCAGTTTAACAAGAGGGCATAACAATACTTAACACTTTAACAGATTCTACCTCCTGATTCTGTTTGTGACTTGTGGCCTCAGAATCTAGGAACAGATGGCTTCCCACCTGAAGACCAAAAACAGATTAAATGGCTTGAGGCTGTAAGTCTCCTACTTGGGTGACATGCTGCCTTCTGCCTCCTGCTACCCTCAAGTTGCTTAGGGTCAAAATTTCCAGTCTATTCACCAAAAACCAAGTAATATTAACAATGGATCCAAATTGTCACCAAATATTGTCCTGGTTTAGGACTAGTTTCTTCTTAAACTAATATGAAAGTCATCACATTATTTAATTTCCCTATTCAAATGCACCAACTTATTTAACTTTCAAAGAATCTCAGGCAGCAGATATTATTCTGCTTATCTTAAAGAGAAATTCTAATTCACTACTTTCTTGGAAACCATAATCAGGACAGCAACCGCTGAGCTTTGCCTCCAGGCTGTACTGAGGCTTGTGACCATCTGGGTTCCTGGATAGCGTGATTTTGTCTTAGTCTGCTTTGCCTCAACTCAATATCAGTTTTCCTTTAATCAGCATTAGTGTGGTAGCTCGCTCCCTATCTCTGTTCTACACATGCCTTTATGTTTAAAGTTCGGTTTCTTGCAGACAGCAGGAAGTTAGGTCTTATTCTATTTTCTCTGTAAATCACAATATTATCTCCCATTGAGCATTTTCTAGAATTCCATCTTCTTTTTTACTACTGTTTATTCTTTGCTGTTCCTGAGGTTGTAATCATGGTCCTAAGGTTGGTGAGACAATCATTTTATTTAAGCATATCTTCAAATAAAAATATAACGACTCAGGTATGTTATTTTCCACTTCCGTATGATTGCGGCCATTCCTTTTGTCTGTCATTATTGTCAAATATACATTTATTTGTATTAGTTGTAACAGTTTTTTAGATCAAATAAGGCTAAGAAAAATAGAGTATTGTATTTTCTTTCACTTCTAAAAAATTTCCTCCTTTCAAGTAGACCTGTGTTTCTGCCTGACTCATTCTGCTCTTCCTAAAGTGTGCCCCTTAGCGTTTTTTTCCATATAAATCCCGAAGCAAATATACTTCTTCAATGATTTAGTTTGTCTGACGTAGATTTATAAATGTCAAGTATTTGATTCTGAAGAGCCAATATGAGTGTATGAATACACCTAAATATGCTGTGCACAGGTTTCTTTCAATTCTTTGCCTATTATACTTCTTGAGCTTCTTGGCCTCTTGAATTCAAACTCAGGATGATTTTCATTTCCATCCTGTCTTCTTAAAGGGTTTTTGAATATATAAATGCTTCCTACAATTTGCATGTGTTTAAGTATAGTTTTTATATTTTATACTCATTGTGTGTATATGTATATATGTATGTGGTGTATGTGTGTGTGTAATATGTGTATGTATTTGTGGCATGTGTATATGTGTATGTATGGTGTATATGTATGTATGTGTGTATGTTTGTATGGTGTGTGTATGTGTATGTATGTATATATATGTATGGTGTATGTATGTGTGTTTAGAATGTGTGCATGTGTTTATGGTGTGTGTGATGTGTGCATATGGTATATGTATATATATGGTGTGTGTGTGTGTGTGTGTGTGTGTGTGTTCTCTGAACTTCCTAGATCTCTGATTTTGTTGACCACTGCTACTTTAAGCCCCTTTTGACATTCATGCTCTTTCTATTAGACATTTGTTATGCCATATGACATCACCCTACAACCCATGAGTTTTCTGCTCTCTATTTTTAAACTTTTTAAAAAATGCTCCTATTTCAGTTTTGGAAGTTTTTACTGACAGGTCACCAAGTTCACTAACTCTCTGTCAGCCCTATCTGGTATACAGATAAGCCCTACAGACTCATTTTCTATTTATACTAGAATGTTATGATTTCTAAAAGTTCCTTTGACCCTTAATAAAATTTTCATATCTCAACTTAAAATGACTCTCTGTGTTCTCCACTTTTGTGCACTGGAGCACATGGGTCTCTGAAACCTTCATGGCCAATAGAGTCAGGAGGCAAGAAATCATTATGGCTCAGTATAAGTCAGTAGCTGCTCTTGGTTTAAACTTCAGGAGTCTGACCAAAAGTTGTTTACTTTAGGCATTTTCAAGCAGAGCACAATTTGGTGAAAACTTTTTCCAGAGATAATTAACTCAATCTTGCATGCACAACAAAGCTTATGTACACCTCCTGGAGGAACAAAGCAAGTTAAATACAGATCACATGTGTGTAAAGAACATACAGATAGGTTCTGTAGATTGGACAGAAAGAACAAATTTACAATAAGGATCTGAAGAAGGGACCTATTGGTGCTGGAAAAGTCTCTAGATACACAGTGCAAATATTGCCAGGTGAGAAGGCACATCCGATTCTAGTCCTCTAGGCAGATACCAGATTTTGCATTCCTTCCCTTGAAGGAGCAATGGGTGCTTAACAGTCTAGGTTTCCTAAGTGCCTGTCTATGAGCCCGACCTTCATACCTCCTATATTAGGGGCTTTTAATATGCTAATCATAGTTATTGTGAATATTCTGACAGATGTAAACATTGCTGAGTGTAATTGTACTGTGTATTTTCCTTCTCTGGACCCCTGTTCTTATCTCTTTCTATCCATCACTTCTGCCATTGATTTCTGGATATGATGGTGTACTAGGGGTCAGGAAAGACCTGTGAGGGCTACATTGAGTTTGAGGCCTGACTACATGAGGTACTCAGTGAGAAGCACTAGCAGGTCTCACGAGCATGTCCTATTTCAGCTCCTGTCCTGACTTCTTTCAATAATCAGCAGTGATGTGGAAGTGTAAGACAAATAAACAGTTTTCTACCCAAGTTGTTTTGATTGTGGTATTTTACCCCAGCAATAGTAATCCTAACTAAGATGGTATTGTTGTTTCAGTTAAGAAGAGTAACTGAATTACTAAATGTGAATTTCCAAAAAAAAAAAAAAAAATGCCCAGCACATAGTTAGTAAGAGTAATTTGTGCCTTGGATGCTCTGGAAGCATCTCACAGATACCATGTCTATTCCTACATCCATTTGGCGATGGCATCACTAAGTACAGGGGTAGGCAACCACATCTCTGTCCCTCTTATGACCCAGATTCCACATGAATAAGTTTTCATTTAATATTTCCTTATTCTCCATAGGATGTGTGTGTGTGTGTGTGTGTGTGTGTGTGTATCATTAAGTCTCAACCACCCATTCCTCTCTCTCTTTCAGGGCTGAGAATCAGACTAGGGACTTTGGGTGTGCTAGGCAGTGCTATACCACCACACTACAGTCCCAGACTTTGAGTCTTATAATTTTATGTCCCGTGTCTATCTAGAAATTATAACTCATCTTTACTACAACTTGAGTTTCTCTTGATGCACTGGACACCACCAGCCTCCCAATGAGGCTCTCAGCTCCCAAATCCTGGCCTCCCTCAAATGACATTCTGATGACTACAACCCCAAGATGTAGGAGGCTGCCCAGTCCAACTGATGCATTTAGTAGTTCCTAGGAGCTTCTGGATGAAATGATACCTTTTTCTACCTGGCACCAAGTGATTCATGGCCTCATCCCTCCCAAAACATCAGCTCCTTCATGTTTTGGCACACCAAGCTCCCTTGATCAGATCTTGCTTTTCTTCAACTGGGTGCTTGGTAATTATTTACAAATATGTCTTTATTCACTGCCTCCTTGCTCGTGACACATCTGTAGTGGTTTAAATAAGAATGGCTCATATAGACCCCATATACTTATATATTTGAATGCTTGGTCACTAGAGAGTGGCACTAAGAGGTATGGCCTCATTGGAGTAGGTGTGGCTTTGTTGGAGGAAGAGGGTGGGCTTTGAGGTTTTAGAAACTCAGGTCAGGCCCAATGGTTAACTCTGTCATCCTGCTACCTGTTGATCCAGATGTTAAACTCTTAGATACCTCTCCAGCACCATGTCTACCTGAGTGCTGCCATGCTTCCTGCCATGATGATAATGGATTAAACCTCTAAACTGTAAGCCAACCCCAACTAAATGTTTTCTTTTATAAGATTTGTTGTGATCATGGTGTCTCTTCACAACAATAGGATATTGATGAAGACAATATCTCTCACCTCTTCCTGAACATCATCTTTCTTCATCTTCCTGTGTAACACACACTTAAGGCAGACTCATGGATGTGTATGTTACAGTGTATCCAAGTCAGTCATTTGTTGAGAACTGCTCTGCCCACGTTTGGGGGACAAAATGTCTCAGACCGTTCTGTCAATGTTGGGATCCACACTGTCAAAAGCCTTGGGGACTAACTTGTTAGCTCGCATTGCCCCAAGCAGCTCCGGTCTGCGGGTTAGGGTTCAGCAAGAGAGAGAGTGAGGATGGACTCGAAGAATGGAAACCAGACAGAGTATGATTCAATCCCATTTATTCTTCAATCTCTCTTCTTCTCTCCAAGTCCCAAGTCTTGAGTTCCTAGTCCCTAGTTCCTAGTTCCTAGTCCCTAGTGCCTCCAAGTTCCAAGTTCTTTCTCCAAGTGCTAAGTGCCTAATGTCTAATAATCTGTTGCTTTGCTCTGTCTGCCTCTCGCCTTTTATATGTCTCACTTCTAAGTCACACCTTTAAGTCATGCCTTTAAGTCATGCCCTTAGGTCTTGTCTCTAAATCTGATCTCTAAGTCACGCCCTTAAGTCACACACCTTTAAGTCTCACACCCCAAGGAAAGATCCTGGGTATCTACAACAAGATGTTATCAGAGTGTGCTCAGCTGTTGTAGGCTACTGTAATCAAGTCTCTTGTCAGGGTATATGGCTCAAGATGGCTGCAAGGATAATAGCCGCCTTCTGTAGGCTCCCCACAGTCATTAAAATAGAATATACTTGTTTTGATTGGTAGACATCTTTACTCCTATAATAGCCTTTTTTTACTTCTTTTTTGTAGAGAAAATATAGATTGCAAGTCTTTTTTACCTTCCAAATCTGAAAATTTCATTATTACAGATATTATATAACTTATTACATTATGTAACAATTACATAATACACATTGCATTATGTAATATATCATGTAAAATGTATCTATTCCATCAGTTTGCCTTATATGAACTCCAGACAGTGTGTCACGAGTGATATACTCATAAGTAATGTGTCAATTGAGGAATTGTTGTTTTACTATTTTATACAAAGATCACTCTCTTTTCTTTTCTTTACTAGACAGGGGTAAGTTTCATGTCCTGGAATAATGAAATTCTTAAGCCACCTAAGGACTCCTCTAGCTATAGCTAACTTATCAAGTTCCTCTTCCAACCATCCAAACAAGGAGGACCATGTATCAGCAGCTAGTGGGGCTGCAGTACCACTTCTATAATTGGAACTTCGATGAGACAGGTGACTATAATCAGATCATACAAAACTTTAAAAAGATAAAACCAAACAGTGTTAAGATGAGCAAAATGAAAATTCTAAGAAGAGAATGAAAGCCAGATAAAGATAGTAACTCAGTAGGAAAGATCATTGGAGATAACAGTCTGGCTTCTGATTCCTGGGAGGTGGGTGTGGCCATTGCACCTTGCTCCTGAGTCTGCAGAGACAGTGTCAAAGGGTCTGATCTAAAGTCTGTTGCTTTTGTGTGTAGATCTCAGAGTCATTTAAAAATATGTCTGCACAAAATATTTGTTATTTCTTTAAGTTCTGGTAGCACAAAGGGACCATTTTTATTTAATTTAGAAGTATATGTATTTGTATGTGCACCCTTATATGCCTGTGGAAAGAGGGAAATGCACAGTGTTATTGGTTTTAAAGGTACAGCAGGGGCTGCAGAGATGGCTCAGTAGTAAAAAGTGCACACTGCTCTTCCAGAGGACTCCAGTCCGGGGGATCCAAGTTCATTTCTCAGCACCCATATCAGGAAGCTCAAAACTCCTGTGACTCCAGCCCCAGGGACTCAGATGCTATCTTCTCACCTTGAAGGAAATGTATACTCATACCCCTCTCCACACACAGAGTCTTGATGGAAACTCGCATCAGTTTCTCAAGTCATTCAGTATCTTTGTGCATCCTTTGACTTTTAAAATAGTCTCAGATGAGATATGTAGGCTACCCTGGATTCTTTGCAAGCTTGAGAGGGATGCCAACCTCCTACTCTGATTATTAAGCAAGGATCACTTTGAATGTCTGTTCAAATTCTTCTCCTTCTCCATTTCCTCCTCTTCCTCCTTTTGTCAGAAATGGATTGAATCTAGGGCCATACATACACCAGGCATGCACTCTAGCACTTATTTACACACCCATCTTTATACGCACACTAGACATGAACACTAACACTTACACACCCAACTCCACAAACACTCTAGGCATGTACTTTATCACCTATTTATACATTTATCTACACACACATACACAGAGACGCATACACTATATGTATACTCTGTCACTTACACACTCATCTCCATCCACACACCAGATATACACTCTGTCACTTAACACACCCATTTCCACACACACACATACTAGATGAGCACTTATTTACACACCTATCTCTAAATACACACTGGATGTGCACCAGACCACTAATACAGCCATTGCCACACACATACTAGACATGCAGTTACACACTCATCTTAACACACACACACACACACACACACACACACACACACTAGATGTGCACTCTATCGCTTATTTGCATATTTGTTCCCTTTTACTTTTTGAGACAAGGTCTCACTAAGTTATCCCAATTTATCCAGACTCACTCTATAGCTCAAAGCCTTGAACATGCGGTCCTCTTGACCCAGTCTTCCAAGTGAGGAGTATAGTGTAATTCTTGACACATTTGGTGTCACATTAATTATGGTAGCAACTTTACAGTAACTCATCATTTCAGTACTAACATGCTCATTATTAAGATGTTCAAGTGAAAACTCAACAACTCTGCAGAGATCTGATCATCAGAGGAATATGTATATAATAAATTCAACCAAAGTGCAATGGAAGCCAGTTGTCAACATAATACCATGCATCCTGATATACAAAAATGATTTAAGGATGCAAAGAGAGTGATACTGGAACACAAGGGCTATCTTCTGCATCACTAAACAGGTGTCTAATCAGCCTTCAGAACTGCAGCTCATCCTATGCAAAATTAGAGCTTTTGTAAGAGCAATTTGAGTGTGTGGATGTGTGTGTGTGTGTGTGTGTGTGTGTGTGTGTGTGTGTGTAAGAGAGAAAGAAAGAAAGAGAGAGAAAGAAAGAGAGAGATAGAGATAGATAGATAGATAGATAGATAGATAGATAGATAGATAGATAGATAGATAGATAGAACCTGCAACAAGGGGTATGCGGAGGTCAGAGGACAACCTATTGCAGTCCTTTCCATTCTTTTCACCTTGTCATCCTATGGATCTAACTCAGTTGGTCAGACTCACAGCAAAGCCTCTTCTTGTTGAAACATTTTGCAGCCCAGACTTAGAGTCAGATAGACACAACATAAGAGGCATGGTTCACACATGGATTTGTGTTGATTTACTCAAATTCTCTCATGCCATATGCCTTTCTAAAGTGACAGGCAAGACTGTGGGAAGATAGAGGCTGTTAGGTGTGAGCTCAGAGCAGAGAAAAACTGACTGGCCTATTGTGAAGGACTCAAACCTTGCACTAATCCCCATGGCACGGGCAATATTGAGTTAGCCAATCACATTTGCCTCAGTAAATCCTGACCCAAAATCATTTAAAACCTATTTTAATAGTAACCACACAGTCTGATATCACATGCCAACCTCACTGAGTCCAGAGCTGCTAACAATGAACAGGACATTTCTTTCAAAATTCATTACCTCTTCCTCAGCATATAGACTACTAACCATGAAACAGAACCGGGAAAATATCGCTCATATCCATCTGTGGTCAACTTCTTTTACATCAAGATTTCAATGGGAGTGTGTGTTCTTGGACTGATACTTAAAAATGTATAGACATTAAAAAGTGTTAGATGCTAATTGCATGTGATCATATAAATAAAAACAAAGAAAAATAGATACAGAAGAAGTTCTTATCTGTAAGAATATTTGGATAAGAGACAGAATTGTGGAACTATCTCAGAGAATAGCAAGCTTTGGGCATCTGGAAATATGCAAACCCTGGATCCTACTGCCAGGACCACCTCACACTGGGTTTGATGATACATTATTATAGTCTGGGAAGTAGAAGCAAGAGTCAGAAATTCAAGGAAACCCTTGGCTATATAGTGAACTTGAACCCAGCTTGAGCTGCATGAGGAAGAGAAAGAGGCCTTCAAGCGAGGTCAGAATGTCACAGAATTTCCAGGCCTCTGGGTAATGGATGGTGGAGAAGAAATCATGTCAGCAAACGTCGACTCTACAAGGTCAAGGTGAGTTCAGCCAGGCTATTAGAAACTTCGGATAAGTTGGGAGCCGTGCTAGCTGGAAAATCACCAAATGAAATAATAACTTGTTTATTTTGAAAGTTATCCTTGGTACAACACCAGTTTTATAATTTTTAAAAGGTGGTGAAGTGGGAGCTGAGATGTGGAATTTGCAGTCTGCCTTATCTTCATGCTGCTTGGATTCAGGAGGTCTGAATCCAACCACCGGGGTCAGACATGCATGTGAAGTAAATGAAGTTATAAGTAAGTAAGTTTCCTCCACGTGATGCCAGTGCTGAGACTGGCCTGGGCACAGATAGTCCCTCAACTGCATCTTCAGAGGAGGTGAGAAGAGCTGAGGCTATCCCCAGTACACACACTCCCTCTACCTTGGCTTTAGAGGCAATATGGACACTGTGGCTTCGGTGGAGTTACAGATGGCTGAGGCAAGCCCTAGCTCAGCTGTGCCCGCTCATGCCAAGGCTAGGACATGTGCAGCCCTTCTTCACTGGAGCATTGGTAAGACCTGAGTAAATATTTCCTTCTTTATTCATCAGACCAAGAAATGAGCTTGCATTCTCCAAAAACAAGTAAATATAACATAAAATAAGGGTAAATTTCTTACCTTATTCCACACCTAATTTCATAAACCTATCCATGGACAGTGTTTCCAACCATAAAAAATTATGAGACATTCAAAAGAAAGCAAGAGTCATCAATACAAAGAGACACCAACAAATTGGTTTTTAGGCTCCAGAATTGCAACTGGAAAGAAGACATTCAAATTATTATGTATTTGAGGATAAATACAGGAAAAAATGAAACCTGGGTGTGAACAGTCAAGACTGCAGAGAGGAGCAGTTGAGAAGGAATCAGAGGATCTTCAGATAAAACATAACACCTGAAATTATAAAACATGCTGAAGAGTGTTAAAACAGAGCAGAGAAAGCAACAGGATGCTTAAATCTGAAGATATGTGCACGGGAAACAGGATAAAATTGAACAAAAACTTACCACTCATGCCAACACCAAGTGGTCTAACAGCTAGGGTCTCAGAAGAGACGGGAGATGGAGCAGACACCAGCTAAAGAGAGAACAGGCAAAATGTTTCTGAGTTGGTGAGCAACGACACCAAACAGACCCAGGAGTTCTTCACACAGAGATGTCCACACCCATGCACACCGAGACTGCCACAACAAAAGTGAAACCTCCAGAAACTAAATAGAGACAGAAAATAAATCACTAAAAGACTTCTCCTGAGGTTTGCAGAATGAAAAGTATCTGTTAACGTAGAAACCAGAGAAACTGTTCTTCAAAAATGAAAGAATATAAGTCAATTTAAAATGATGTAAACTGAGATTTCATCCCAAGTGGACCTGGGTTCTGAGAGGGTTACAAAAACCCCTTGGGCCAAAGATGGTTGTAATGGGTAGAAACAGGAGTCAGAGGGAACATCAGAACAATAAGTGTATGAAAATATAAATGAAGGCTTCCTCTTAAATTGTGTAAGCAAATTGGTTGTAAAATATAAAGTGCAGCAGCATACTCTTAGGTTTTCCCATGTATACGTTAAAGCATATAGGACTCTGCTATGCATATGTTGCAGCTATATTTAATAATACCAGTCCAAGCCTGACTAGCAAATTAAGGAATAGATTATAGTCTTAGAAACTGGTGGAAAGTAATTTTACCCGAATCACCTACCACTCTAACAGATAAGAACAATGTGGGACCGAGGAGCTGGGTCAGGGGATGAAGCCCTTGTCTTATAAGCATGAGGACCTGAGTTCAGATCCCCTATGATCTGTTCAAAGCTGGAGATGATTGTGCACACCCATAATCCAAGAGCTCCTACAGTAAGTCAAGAGATGGAGACAGGAGAATGCCCAGGAGTTTGAGGACCAGCTAGCCTGGTGTGCACAGCAGCTAACAAGTCTTAAGGTGAAGGGAAAAGGCCAATATCATTGTCTTTTGACCTTTGTGCATACACGTGGAGTGTGTGTGTGTTATACATGTGTGCATTTGAGTGTGGTGTATGCATGTATATATATGGTATATGTATATGTACCTATATGTGTATGATGCATATATATGTGCATGTAGGTGGTATATGCATTATGCATGTGTGAATATGAATATGGAGTATGCATGTATGTGTATGATGTATGTATAAATGCATGTATGTGTGTGTTAAGTACATGTATGAGGTATGTGTTATGCATGTGTGCATGTGAGCATGGTGTATGCATGTATATGTGTGATATATGAATATGTGTGTGTGCTGTGTGCAGGTATGTAGTGTGTGTGTGCATGTTCATGTGTGTGCATGTGCCAGATGTATGCATGTATGTGCTTGACCATGCGTGGTGTGGAGGCTAGAAGTAGATGCTTTTCTCATTCTCCACCTTATTTTTGAGACAGTGTCTCACACTGAGACAGGATCTCACTGAACCTAAAGCTCACTGTTGTGTCTAGACTTGTTGACCAGCAAGTCCCAAGAATTTTTATATTTCCACCTCACAGCACTGGGGCTAAAGATGTGACATCATGCCCTGCTTAATGTGGGTCCTGACGATTGAACCCTGGCCTTCATGCTTGTATAGGAAACAAGTTACTCACCGAGCCAACTCCTCAACCTCATTCGTAGATTTTGGGAAACCACTCAGCTCTGTATTTACTATCTTATATTATTTTATTTAAAAATTCTAACTGGGAGCAGTGTCAAAATGCCTATAATCACAGTAGTCAGGAAGCTGAGGCATAATTACTGTGAGTTTCAGGCCAAGCTTGGAGAGACTTAGACTGAAAAAGAGGAAAACAACAATAAAAATATCTAAACACTTGTAAATCTTTTTAAAAGTGTCTCGAGTAATATAGGCTGGCCTTAAATTTGATGTACAGCTTCCCAACTTGACTTTCCAAGTCCTGGGGTTGCAGGCGTGTGCCACCTGGAGTTACAGGTGTGTGCCACCTGGGGTTGCAGGTGTGTGCCACCTGGAGTTACAGGTGTGTGCCACCTGGAGTTGCAGGTGTGTGCCACCTGGAGTTACAGGTGTGTGCCACCTGGAGTTACAGGTGTGTGCCACCTGGAGTTACAGGTGTGTGCCACCTGGGGTTGCAGGTGTGTGCCACCTGGAGTTACAGGTGTGTGCCATCACACCTATCTGAGTGTCTCTAATATTTCTGTTACTCTTGACTTGGTATTTTACCCTATATTATATTTCACATGTAAAAAAGCACACCAGTGGAACATTTTAACCAAGCCGTGGTGACCATGTCCCAGCACAGAGGTTGCAGCACAGAATGTCCCTGTGCCTCTGAGGCTCTGGCTGTTAGTGTCTCTAAATGTGTCCTCTCTCTCCACCCTCTCCTCACCAGGTAAAATCACCCAGAATTTTACATTGACCATTTACATCTTTCAAAATACACTTTCCTGGTTTTAAAAATAATCCATTATGTAGTTGATGTTTGGCTAACAGATAAAGAGTCAAACTGAACACATCCACCTAGGACATGTTTTCCTACTGTGGCTCTGAGATGCAGCTGAGACTCCTGGCAGATTTAGAGCTTCCAAATGCTTACCAATGTGTCGGCCTGGATGACCACTCCTCCTCACATTGTGGGTGCCGGGCTGCGGCGTGGCTCTGCCTTCGATCGTGTTGTAGGAATGGTGAGCACCTCTCTTGATGTTGTATGGTGGGCTGTGGCCTGGCTCTGCCTGCAATGGCCATTCCTTCTGACACTGTGCTGTAGGCATGTGCGACATGCTACCACTGGATGGTGTGGCTGCTCACTCACCCCTTCAGGCTTCAACCTAGAAACCAGAACAAGAGCTCAGGCTTACCTGCCTGGATTTCTCCATCCACAAGAAGCAATGCTGCTGTATTTAGATCTCCGATCTCTGCACAAAATGTTCTTACAAAATGCTTTTTTTTACAACCCTGTTGTTCTCATCAGAGGATGGAGAAATACTAGCTACTTGAGAGGAAAGGCAATGTGGCTTGCCTGGTGGACATCAGGATTCAACTCATGAGCACACTGAGGGCAGCCAGCCTTTCAGTCGACGAGCGGTTGGCAAGTGAACACAGGGAAGGTCTGGCAGTGCGTGTGTTGCTGCTAGAATCTGACAGTGCCTTTGATTTGATCAAGCTATGAGGGTTTACAGACCCTGATGGTTGGCATGTCAATCACTCAGTGATCTCAGCATAGCTTGCTCAGCATCAGCACCTGGAAACTTCCCATAACCACCAGCCAATTTAAGGAACTTATAAATAATTGATGTCCCCACAACTGCCAGGCTGCTTAAGTTTCACCATGAAAGCTTGGCCAGGATGGAGACAAACTTCTAGACTTAGAAGCACAATTCTCAAACATGCTTTAGAAAAGAACTTTGATTTAAGGTGATGGAAAAAGGAGCACTAGCTACAGAGTTGAGGGACTTGGCTGGGTGGCTTGTCTGTATCCCAATGTCAGCAGGTATCTCTAGGCTTCTCTGCATCCCAATGTCAGCAGGTATCTCTAGGCTTGTCTGTATCCCAAAGTCAGCAAGTATCTCTATTGATGATCAAGACTCTGGTTTCTCAGTGACAAGTTTGATCTTTGGTCCCAATGCTCAGATTCTCAGAGCTCAAAACCACCCAGCATTTTTCAAAATGCTTCAGTGTCTGATGGATGTCAAGCCCCTGTTTATTTACATCCCAGTGTCATCACAAGGAAGCCAGGACCTTGTGGAGAGCTGAGTTCTGGAAGGCCCGGAGGCGGGGTTATATCTACTCTAGTGCTACTAGTCTGTGTCCAGATGGCAATTCTGCCTCCATGCAGCCCAAAGTGACACGTCCAACCCCCTCTCTGAGCTCTTGAGTTTCTCCAGGAAGAAAATGTGGTTTTGCCCTACTTTTAGCAAATTGACATTTCTGGGCTTGACTTTGCTAGTGTGTCTCAAAACATATGGACGCTTCTGGAAAAAATATTACTTCTGATCCATCTGGCTAAGGGGTGAATTTTTCCAAATACAGTAAAAACCCTTTTATGAAATGCTTTCTCTACCATGGATTCCATTAGACCACAGAACAAATCTTTTTGTTGGACACAGAGCAATGCTGTTGCTGAAGTCACCTGGATCTTGGGTAACTTCCCAGCCCTTCTTCCAGCACACTAAGAAGAGGTAGCCAGCTTCTGGACTGGCTCCACAGCCTAGACTCAGTATGGACCTTCTCTGAGGTCCCCCTGCTTTCCCTCCATCCCAATGAGTGGCAGGGATTCCTAAGAAGGGCACCAAGGACTTTCCCAGCAGCTGCAGATCATGCAAGAAAAAGAACAGAGTCGGGTTATGCTGAAAGTGACTGCTTGTGACTGTATCTAACTTGGAAATGACTTCAAAACAGAAATAAAGATGAACATGAAGGCTGTGCAATGTCTGGGCTCTGCCACAGGTGCTGGGCAAACACTGCTGACATGCAAGGTCAGCATCCTGTCTGAAAAGACAGTTCATATCAAAGTCTGAAACTTGTGAGAAATTGTTTTCGAACGTTCTTGCTCAAGGAAATGACAGGAAAGTAGAGCCAGAGTTGGGAATGAGATTCAGGTTTTAAAACCAAAGGCTTGGACAGTGCTAAGGGACTAAAGCTGTCTCTGAAAAGCTGGGCTGCCCTCTGTGGCTGTGTCTAGTGGATTTTGATAAGTTTCTTCATCTACATCCACCCTGGCCTTCCCAGTAGTTCTTTATTGCTGTGAGACATTAAGAAAGTAATGTAAGACAACAGTAAAGTAAGGCACCTCTGGGGTAGATAAGGTCAGGGGTCAGTGCTCTTTGGGCTAGAGCAAGAAGACACAGACTACTCCCAAAAGAAAAACCCCACTAGACACTGACTGTGACCTTGAGAATTTGCTTATAATTTTCTTCATACTGAAACAGAAGGCTCAAAATTAGGGTTCGTGGCTCTAAGTTCAAGTGTATAGTGCCCATTACCAGCCCCGGGAAGTGTTAATGGAGGAAGTCAGCTTCTTTTAGAGTAATCTAGCTGTAGGAAGAGGTTCATATGAATTCCTATTAAGCCATGGACACTCACAACTTTCTGGATTGGAAGCATGAAATGAAGCTGCAGAGGAGTCCCACATTTGAGAACAGTCTACTCTGGAGTGAAGAGAATATCATCTTCTGGATGCCCCAAGGAGGACTTTTCTATACTAAGCATCTCTGTGTATCCACCAGTCACTGAACATAAGGCTGCCTGAGTGATGGGACACCATTTGCCTCTTCAGATGGGGTCCTCATTACCAGGCAGGGACTGGGAACCACTAGACCAGGGCATGGCATCAGCCTCCTATGAAGATCTTGATGCTTTGAACAGTAAGCCAATGGGTTGAGAGAAATGTTTACCTGTGGATGGAGACACAGAGTAAAGCTCAGGACAGCAAAAGCATCAGGCCTGGGGCTCCTCGTGCCCATCACAAAGGTCAAAGCTTAGACCTGAAAGGTCCACTCGCAGTAACTGCTTGCCAGACAGAGAAGATAAGGCCTTGGGATTACAGAAATATTTGACCCTAAATTTGTCATTTATTGTGAGATTTATCAAAATATTAAAGTAAAAACACATGACAATAGCTGCAAACACAGAAAGGATTTTTAAAAAATTGGAGGAATAACATTAAAAAATTTAAACTATGAAGGAGTATTTGGTAAAATAAAAATAGGTTGTAATAAGTTAAGCACACACAAAATAAAACCCAAACAACCATAAAACAATGAAGAATTACAAAGGGAAAATTGAGCAGGGAACAGATGGGATACAGAAAAGTAAGTTATAAGATGGCACATTGGAGTACAGCCTGTAAACTAAATTTAACTGGTCTAAACAAGCCCAAAGTCCAAAATCATCAGGTTGGACACATTTTACAAAGCTCAATCCAGACAGAGCATGTTTGAAAAAAAATAATAGCACAAATCATTTTAATAATAGCACAAATCTATTGGAAGAGTTAAAGTAAATGCAATGCAGGCTGGGCTACAGTGAGTCTGGGCCACTGAACCAGCTGGAACAGCTGTGTCAGCTGTATCACTGGATTACTGAACCAGCTAGATCAGCAGGATCAGCTGGATCACTAGATCATGGGATCAGCTGGATCAGCTGGATCACTGGATCCGCTGGATCAACTGGATCAGCTGGATCAGCTGGATCAGCTGGATCACTAGATCATGGGATCAGCTAGATCACTAGATCATGGGATCGGCTGGATCGCCGGATCACTGGATCAGCTGGATCACTGGATCAGCTGGATCAGCTGGATCACTAGATCATGGGATCGGCTGGATCACTGGATCAGCCATATTAACATTGCAGGAAAGAGTGTTTCAATGATACAGTGCTAACTCTCCAGTGTGTGACTGCGAATTGATGACATCACTGTATAATAATGAAGCTTCTAGTTCAACCAGAGACCACAAGCTCCCTGGATGTGTAGGTGCTGAACCACAGGGCTCATGACATGTGGAGAATAAACCATAAGAGTTATAGAGGAATGGAGTTACACTCCAAGCTAAAGAGCTCAGCACCTGGATATAAAGAGAGGGCAGGTAGAGCAAACCCCAGTAATGAGAAAGGATGTCTGAACAACATGAAATAATCTCAACCTAGTGAGACTCTGGAGATATGCCACCCAGCAACAACACAACATGCATTAGAACTCTTACCAAGGAGACACTAAAAAAATGACCCTTTCTAAATCACTCATGTGTCTAAGGATAAATCAATTGAATTTAAAGCATATTTTAAACTTAAATAAAACACAGCATCAAATTCTCATATGCACTGGATAGATAGAGATGAGCCAGTCCAGAACAATCAAGACTATTAGAGAAAAAGAAAAAAGAAAAAGTCTTCCACTAGGACCGTTCACTTCCTCATCAGGAATCTAGAAAGAGCCAAGAGTTGTCACATCTGTGTATGCTTGTCTTCCCAGCACTGAGAAGCAGAGTCAAGAGCATCATGAGATCCAGGAAATCCGAGCTACACAATAGCTTCAGGGCCAAGCCTGGGCTACATAGTAGCTTCAGAGCCAGCCTGAGACACTCTCTCTCTGAAAAGAAAAGAACAAAGAAACTGAAAAATCAATGAAATAAGAAATAAGCAAAAATCTGGTTCAGTGAGGCATTTGATACCATGCTAACCTTCCAGCTACATTGACCATGCATGAAGACAGAAGATAATTTACTAGTATTGGGGATGGGATAAATGGAAGACTTTTATGGATCCCACACACATGAGACACAAAATAAGAACAGCATGCTCATGATAGGGCAATCAATTTAAACTCATATTGAAAATATATTCCCAAAAGAACACAGAAGAAAACGCTAGAATACTATATAAGGAAACGAGATTTGTTTTTGAAAACTCTCCCTCCAATTTAGCTTTCCTGTTGCTGTGATTTTAACAAAAGAAAAACAAAACAAAACAAAATGACAATAAAACAAATAAATCACTGTGACCAAAAGAAATTAGGGAAGGAAAATTTTTATTTTTAGTTTACAGGTCACAGTCCATTATCAATGGAAGCCAGGGCAAAAATTCAAGGCTGAGACTTGAAGCAGAAACAAGGGCTGCTTCCTGGCTTATTCCCAACCTTGTGTTTTTCTGCCTTCCTCTCCTCTCCTCTCCTCTCCTCTCCTCTCCTCTCCTCTTCTCTCCTCTCCTCTCCTCTCCTCTCCTCTCCTCTCCTCTCCTCTCCTCTCTTCTCTCTTCTCCTCTTATCTTCTCTTCCTTTCTCTCTTTTCTCCCCTCCTCTTCTCTTTTCTTTTTGAGACAGGATGTCTTTATGTAACTCTGGCTGTTCTAGAACCTACTGTGTATACCAAGTTGGCCTTTAACTTCTGCCTCCCCAGCTCTGGGATTAAAGGCATACACCACCATACCCAGCTCTGTTATTATGCAGCCCAGGCCCACCTACTGGGGATGATACCACACGGGACATTTCTACATTAATTAGCAATCAAAAAATATCTCACAGGCTAACCTGAGAGAGGCAATTCATCAATAGAGGTCTCCTCAACTGTAGTGTCAAATTGAGAGCCAAGATTAGTTATTATACCTTCTTACAAAGGAAGTTCCAGACTCAGGCAGTGTCATTGGTGAATTGAACCAAGCATGTACAGAAATAATAATACATTTACTCACAAATACTCCTGGGCAGTTGGCACTCCATCCTATGTTGCCAATGCCACATTATGAAAACAAATCTATCCAAATAAAATAATGTACAAACCCATATTCTTCATTAAAATATAGACTGAAGATCTTAAAATTTTAACAAGATATGAAAAGAAAAATGATAAATGAGACTTACTCTGGGAATGGGCATTTGTTCTACCCTGAGTGAATCCAATTCACCTTAGTAATAAAGTTTAAATAAGCAAACAAATTGGTTATCTCAATAGTTGTAGGGGAAGCTTGTGAGATAGCCAGTGTTCATACTGAAAGTCCCCCCCCCCCCCGCCCCCCCCCCCCAAACTAGAAACTAACCAC